>JAWWMP010000001.1:113844748-113863390 GCA_035047865.1 Dendrocincla tyrannina
CAAGGGGGGACAAGGGGGGACAAGGGGGGACAAGGGGGGACAAGGGGGGACAAGGGGGGACAAGGGACAAACTCACACCTTGTCCCCGGGGTGCGGGACCCCCACGGGGGGACAGGGACAAACACACACGCCTTGTCCCCGGGTCTGCAGGGCTGGGACAGGGCTGGGCTCTGCCCCCCGCACCCCGGGGTGGGGAAAACACCCAGGGGCAGGGAAAACAACCCTGAGACGGCGAGACAAAAGGAGGGCAGTGGCAGCTGAGCCGGGGCCGGTCCCCCCGGCAGGTGCATGGCCATCCCCCCGCGCCTACCCGGGTCCGCTGCTCCCGCCGCCGGGAGCCTCCTGCTCTCCTTCCTTCCTGCTTTCCTCCTTTCCTACTCTCCTCTTTTCCTGCTTTCCTCTTTCCCCGGTTCCCGGCCGGGCCGGGCGCGGATGGCCGCGGGACCGGCTGGCTCGGCCCCTCCCCGGAGCGGGAGGAGGAGGAGGAGGAAGAAGAGGAGGAGGAGGAGCCTGCAGCGGGAACGCTTTGCATGAGGAAGAGCACGGCGAGCAGGTGCAGGGAGGTCACTGTGACCCTCAGCCCCTGTGGGTGCCCGTCAGGACGAGGCAGAGGTGGCGCTGGGTCCGGGGCAGGGTGGCAGAGGGGATGCAGGGATGGAGCATCGCTGGGAATGGGAAGGGCGCAGGGAGCTGGGCCTGCTCAGCCTCGAGCAGAGACGGCTGAGAGGGAAACCTCATCGTGTGTGTGAACATATAAAGGGGGGGTGGCAGAGGATGGACAAGGCTCTTCCCGGTGATGCCAAGCAACATGACAAGAGGCGACAGCCAGAATCTGATGCACAGGGAGTTCCCATGTGAACACAAGAACTTTCCTGAGCAGTGACCAAGCACTGGAACAGACTGCCTAAGGGCGTGGAGTTTCCCATGCTGGAGATATTCCAGACCCCTCTTGACACAATCCTGTGCCCTGTGCCCTGGAATGACCCTGCTGGAGCAGGGAGGTGGGACCAGGTAACCCACTGTGGTCCATCCCCATTCTGTGATTCTCACTGCCTGGCATCACCAGTGGGATCCCCAGGGAGGTGGGACCAGGTGACCCGCTGTGGTCCATCCCCAGTCTGTGATTCTCACTGCCTGGCATCACCAGTGGGATCCCCAGGCAGGCAATCCCCTCACCTGGGCAGGTGTGCACAGGTATTTCACTGCAGTGCTCTTGGTTGCCTCCCAGACATACACAAAGGCATTTCTGGTGCCAAATGGCAAATGTTAACAAATCACAAAGCTGGTCAGCTGAAAGCTGAAGGAAACATTTGGTGGTGCTTCTTTAAAAAAAGAATATTTTAGTTGTCATCTGGTTTCCTGATCGTGCAGTGCATCTCAGCAACTGCATGTGTCTCAAAGCTCAGTTATTTACACAAATGCATGCTTCCAGCTTCTGGTGCATTTCTTCCTCACGACCACTTCACCAGGGCAGAAAACCCTATGCTGTTTATTTCATCCAAGACTGAATACCTGATAACAGTCACCTCATGTGGGCTTAAATTTATCTGTATAACTGTTTGTCCCCTGTAAAGTACCTCCTGCCTGGCACAAGCACTGCTTAAGGCACTCGCTGAAGTGTTCAATTTTATTCTGTCCTTTCCCTCTTACCTTGCACACCCTATGCTGGAAATACCAATAAAAGAAACTCTTTGACGCCCAGTGTGATGTTACATGTCAGACACTTAAGACACATGCTCAGCTTTGTTCCACAATGACAGTGGCATCTTTCATTTACTTCCTCTGAGTGAGCAGACAAGCCCTTCACCCTTATTTTAACATTTGCAGAATCAGGGTCCCAGAGTTGCATTGCAAATGCAGGTTGATGCTTTAAAGCTGGCTGGTGGCAGGTATTGATTCCATCCTTCTTGTTGAGATTTGTAAGCATTGAATCAGAGGATAAAAAAAAACCTCTTCACATCATCTCATCAAATATTACAAAGTTCCTACTTGGAAAGCTGATGCACTGCTCCTGATTATCATCAGTCTTATTCTCTGAGGTGATTTTGGTTCTCAGATAAAAGCAAAATCACCTCTACTCAGCATCAAAAGGTCTCAGATTAGCAAAGCTTTTACCAAACCATCCTTCAGTATAAAACAAACCACAGTTTCATTCAGAAATGGTTGCTTTTTAGTCATACAGTCCCGCACCCCTTGTGAATCCAAAAGAAAAATCATCTGCCCCAAACCCTCATGAGCTCAGCCTATTGTCCAAAATGGACAATAAGGCTAAGTTTAGCAGACTCTGAACACTTGGAGATGGAGTTAAACAGGCATGCCTCCTGTCCCCTGTATGATGATGCATAAACTGGAGAAGGAAATACTTCAAGCTGCTTTATTTTTTCTGAGTAGGCCTCTCATGGAAAAACCCCTGCCTGACTGACAGGACAGCTGTTCTCTGGGGTGGAAAAGCACATGCTAACATCAGATATGGATCCTAGTCACAGAATATCCTGAGTTGGAAGGGAGCCACAACACTCACCGAGTCCAGCTCTTAAGCGATTGGCCTGTATGGGGATCAATGGGGAAGTTACAGCCAGGGAGTCTGTGTATGTTAATATCAGTCATTTTGTCTGTAACAACCATTTTGCAGAGACAAAACTAGTCAGGGAATGCTCCTCCAAGGGCAGTGATTTGCATGAGTCATGTGGCTGCACTTTTGCACAGTAAGGCAGGCACACATCATTTATTCTGACTCACAGACGCACACACCCCCAAAAATAAAGAGTTGGCTCTTTACAGCAGAAAAGGTCAGACCCATCAGTGCATTTGGATACATGGCTAGCCATCTCAAATTATCACAACTATTCATCATCATGTGGAATCCTCATATTTTTTAAATTGCTGCTGCCTTGACCCTTTTTAAATTCCTGAAATAATTTAAGCTTGCTTGAATATCTTCCTATTCTCAGTTACAAGCACCTTGCAAAAAAACATGAGCCAAACAGCTGCAGAAACCCTGATATTTTTCATACCTAAAGTAGAAACTGCATCTCCCATGCAAATAAACGTTCCCTGCAATCCATGCCTTTAGCATCACTGAAACCTGCTGGCTGCCACACTTGGCACAGCTGCTCTCTCTGCCATGCCAGTGCAGGTCACCAGCAGCTACAATAGCCAGAAGCCATCAAATAAGTAGGAATACAGAGTGAGGGAGCAGCAGGAGCTTGTGTGGCTGGTTGCACAACAGCCTGCTGGTGCCAGAGGTCAGGCACAGATAAAAGGAGTTCTACAGCCAGAGGTATGTGGTTAAAAAACCAGAAAACACACACAAGTTTTAAAATAACGTGTCATCTAGAGCCTCATGAAAAAAAACCCAAACCCCAAAAAACAACACCAGAAAGGACATTTTGCTAGTTACTTTCCAGAAGGAAACACAAATGAAGGATACAGTCCAGTAAATTGGGCAGAAAGTGTGGCAGCAGTTTGGGTTTTTAAGCCTCTGGCAGTGCTCATATGAGAAGAAATAAAAAAGGACAAGCTCTTGTTTGCAAAACTAAAGAAAAGAAAAGATGTATGAGTTGGCAGATGGTTATGGATGCTTCTGATGATGCTTCTCACAGAAAAGGTAATCTGATTTTCTGGTTGACAGTTAAATTTTACTTCCACAAGCGGTGCTTTAACTCCTCAAGTCCTGACATAGCAAAACACTTTTAAGTCAGTGGGTGTCAGCACAGTCTTTGCTTTGCTCAGTAGGTGATGCTGGCTGAGCAGAGGTCTGGATGAATGATTCATATATTAGCTGATTCATTATTTATTTCCTTTCCAGTAAATTGCACAAGTATCTTTTATGATTCATAATTGCACAGATGGAAAAGGCTAATCTGTTTGGCCACTGACCAGTCTCTTTGTCTTAGGGGATCAGAGAAGTTCATACCTTCTTTACATATTAATGCATTGTTAAATAGCATTTTACTATATAAAAATTGATATTTACTTAGACTTTATTCCCCACAAGTAGCAGGATTCTCAGGACTGATCTAATCATGGCTTTTAGTTGCCTTTATTAGTTTTACATGCTTTGTTTTCCCAACAGAGCAGCTGGGATATCATATAAGCAATCCACATCAACACTGGGTGCAATCCAAATATAACCTGCCATAGAGCTTTGGCAGCAAAAAAAAATAAAATATCCAAAAGAGCCAAAAACCAGAAAGAGGCTGTGCAGGCTATGCCTATACGTAGATGGGTATAGCCCTGCTGTGGCCACACTCTGGAGGGGCTGGAGGTAATCCAGCTGTGTCTGAAAGCCCTCTAGCTAATTTAGCACACTGTGTCCTGCCTGTGAATGAGACATTTGATTGCTGGCACAGTGCCACACTGATGTGACTCCAGAGTTTCCAGACTGGTACTTTCATTGCATGCAGCATGCCAGAAATTCAGTGAGAATCCCCAGTCAGTAGCTTTAGGAAAGGAGACAAGAGCACTGGGCCAGCACAGGCTTTTCCCCAGACAGAGCAAGACGGTGCCTGAGTACTAAAGGCTACTTATGAAGAAAGAAAACACATAGCATGTGGAACCTGGAGAGGGAAGGGCAGTAAAACTGTCTCCAGGCTGCCTACATAAAGACAGATATTGCTCTGACTGCAGGAGACATTTAGGAACGATGGCATTTACTTGAACCCTGTGAGCTGCCTTTCCATCTCTGGTTCTATTCAGAAAAAATGAGGTCAGTGGTGCTGACAGTGTGCTGCTCTGACTGTCCCCAAGGCTTTCCTGAGGGCTGGAGAGTGTGGCTGTTAAATCACCTCATGCTGTCTAAGGAAAGATCTGTAAAAGAAGTGGTTACAGCAGCAGTGGTGTCCTTTGGGGTAGGATTTGCATGGGGGAGCCCTGGGCAGAGCTGCTGCACCTGACCTGTAGCTACCGGGCTCAGTGGCCCCTGTAGTGAGGATGGAGGTTCCTTGGTTAGAGACCTGAAATAAAACAGAGACTCAATGAAAAATGAAAAGAATGTTCTGAGAATGCAGAATTAAAACAAACAAACAAACAACAAAACCAGAAACAAAACCGAAACACAACCAAGCTGTATTACTATAGATGGAATCTGTGAAACAGTATGTAGAGCATCTTTCAGTATAAAATAAAAATCTATTTTGAGGAACTTATTTTGAAGAATTTAATTCCGCTTTCTGCAGGAAACGGGATAGTTTCTCATTACTTTGCCTGTATTTGTACCCTGAAATTGCCCAGAGAACTAAGTGGAAGTGCAAGATATGGCTGCAGAAACAATTGCTGAGAAGTAAACAGAGTGAAATAGGCAGGCAGAATACTGACAGATTTCCTCTCTGCTTGCTTGCAGACTTGATCACTGGAGGGTAGTTATATGAGAAGGGAGGACTGAAGCTTATTTTAATAGAAATCAAATACCAGAACAGTTACAAATACCATGGCAAAATAGAAAGCAGACCAGAACAGAGCTTACACTAAAGCAATTGCCTTGAAAGTCAGGAATAAGAAGATGAAGAACGAAGGTATTTGAGCTGACAGGAATAAGGAGGCAGCAAATTAGCCCCATCTACCTCAGTCATTTCATTATTCATTCTCTATTGAATTCATTCTGAATTACCAGGTTAGGACTTCAGGTGGTACAGACGAAAGGATTGAGCTGCTTGAGCTTTATGTCATTACAAGCTATGCCTGAATAAAGAAGCTTAGGTTTTAGATGATTGTTTCCAGAGAAAAGTAGAGAAAAATTTAATACTAATGCTGCTTTATTCTTATACTGACCATAAGATATTTTTTTTATCTCATGAATGCCAGCTGCTTTCTTGGTAGCAGTTAGTGATGCTGATTGTCACAGAAGTCTTGAGAAAAGACATTAGCAACAATTTCCTAAATGGAATCAAAGGGACCTGTATATGTTCTGATTGCACTTTACCTTAGGTAAAATGAAAAACCTGACAATTTTCCCAGATGTCTGAAGAATGGAATGCAGTCTGGACTTCAAACTGAGCAGTGAGGTCAGAGAATTGGGAGGCAGGATATAAATACAGCAGAACACTTTCCCTTAGATATTTTGGATATTCTCCAGGAGGGAACTGAAAGGTCATATTTCACCAAGATAAAAAGATTTGTCCATATTTCAAGAATGGCTTTCACACAAACTTTGATTTTCTAATCATCCTGCCTTCAGGATATCCCAGTGTTAATAGGAGGAGGCTGTTGTAAACTGAGTGGCTTGAAAGGTCATTTAGTTGTTTTTCTGGCTTGGTTATGAGCACAAAAGGAGGCTATCTTTATATATAGCAAGCATATTTCATTTTGCCTTTAAAGAGCTTAAAAAGAGCTGTGTGGAGAGAAGTTCCCATTTTGGAAAGAATTTTGACATTTCAGAATCTTGCTTAATTCTGAATTGCGGTAAAAAACAATATATGGAAGTTAGTGACAGTAAATTCCACTTTGTCCACTCTTTGCTCCCATAACCTAAGAAAATATTTTAAGTGCATCTGATAGTATTTGTTGCAGAATATTAAAAAGACTTGAAGTATGTATTCTTAAACAAAGACTGCCCTTTGGATATTATTTTAATTCTCTTGTCCCATAGTTTGTCTCCAAAAGGCTGATGAAAACAACCTGGCTTATATTTAAGTTTCAAGAGGAATAGAGCTGACTTCATTTTTTCCTGACAGCTCCTGTTTACAATTTGCAAGTATCTGATACTGACCATGCATTACACTGAACTGTGGTTCTAGCTGTTGTAAGAACTGTGTAAATTACTGTCTTCTAAGAGATAACAACATATTTCCCTACAGATTTCTGTTCTTTAAAGTCCTGTCAAAGGACATAATCCTGCCCAGGTCTGCCCTACCGTAAGCAATGAAAGCTCATTTGCATTTCTAATTTAGCCCAAACTGACTTGAGTGCCAAGGACTGGCCCTCACAGAGTAACCAGCTCTGTCAGTAATGACTAAATAATATGTGAAGTGAGGAAACAGACCTGTGAATCAAATTATTACCATTCTTCCTATTAATTTCAATGACAGAATTTGAAAAGGTGGCTCCCTAGAGCCACATGGCTGGCCAGGGGGAGAAAAGCTGGTTCCCAGAGGCATTGCTCCTGCAGGAAGGATGCATGGTAGGACAGGGGCAGGGAGCAGGGAGCTCCTGGAGGGCAGGAATTCCTAAGTGCACCCACTGTGAATTAAGTATCTGCCTTTACCACATCAGAGCACTCTGCTGTATTTTTATTACCCCTTTGAAGCGAGACACTGATTGACATGTAGAGATGAAGAAATAATCCTGTCATTTCTAATGTTCACTGTGCCACTTTGTGTTTTCAAAGCTTGGACAGTTTGGGGAAGAGCCCTGAGGCCACGCCTGGCACAGCAGCATTTTCCCTGCAAAGCCTCTGCAAAAAAGTCTCCCCCCTCCTAACAGAGGGTAAAGTCCAAAGAGAGCCAGGAGCATGAAAGGCCTTAAAAGTGCTTTTTGGCCATTCCTCCCTACAGAGGAGCTCTCTGGTTCAATTCAGAGTGAGGACTTGCAAGGCAGGATAAAAGGACATCCAAGGCTGTCCTTGCCCACAGGAGGAACCTTATGGGGTCTTGTGCCCAACAGCCTTTCACTTCCCTATGTCACTGTCTTTCCAGCACAAACACCCTCTCGGGACTTTTGAGAACTGAAATTTATATCCAGGATCAGCAGGACCTTAAGAATATTTATGGTATTGTGTTGATCCTTTGACGGAAAAAGAACAGGAAAATAAGGATGATAACAGCCTTCCTTTCAGTAGTCACATATTTGAAGCTTAACTTTAATCTGACATTCAAACACATCCAAATGCAACTGGAAGACCAGAAACTACAAAATAAATCCTTCTTGTCATTAATTGTATGTATCTTTATAAGCTGTAGCTGTTCCCACAAGACAGTTTCTAGGTATAGAAAACTTTAAATGATGCCTCCCTCATTTAGGTCAAATGTGTAATCCTGACATACAGAAATTCATGCTGTGTGCCACTTCTGGGTTCTGAGCAGTTTTACTTTTATAAAGAAACAGTTCCTAGCTCTTTCCCAAGAAAATGGAGTTATTGCCCCTTCAGACTCCTTTCCTCCTTCAGAACCCTAAAACAATAAGCAAGAATAGTTAATGACCATTATTAGTGACTGTCCAGGGCAGTGACTCTGGTGGCTTCTCACTGCATCCTGTTTGTGTCACAGCTGTCCCCTGGGCTCTGTCACCTTCCAGGCCAAAAGGCACTCGGTTATTTTTGTCATTGGGTTTAATAGGGAGCACTTCCACATGCATTCCAAATATACAGCTCTGAGACAAAGTGTCTGCTTAGAATGAATATGCCACTCCCAGACCAAGTGACCAGTTTTATGATTAGAGACATTGCCTTATTGTAGATAAAAGAATTTAGCCAACCTTAGGTGCAAGAAGAAACAGAAGCATCATCAAGAGTGAGAAGGAGCTGCACAGATTATGCTTCAGATAACGTGCACTCATGTCAGATCTGCAGGAGCTGAGCAGGCAGAGCAGGAGTTTGCACATTCTGCAGTTGCTTATTAACAGTGCAGCATTATGCAAATTAGCCATCCCTAGTCAAATGCTGGGAATGTGCAGGATGGAGAAATACTCATATAGTTCTGAGTTAATGTATGGCTTTTTAATGCTCTGGTAGCTAACAAAATTTAATTTCGGTGTTCTTAACTGCTTCAAAGGGCAAGTGCTCTCAAGTGGCATTAACTCGGAAGCCCAAATGGTACCTTTGAACACAGAGGTATTTAGCAACTCTTCCTTTTCCTTAGTCTCTTCCTTTTTCATCTTTGCCCAACTGAAAACAAAAACACTCGTGTGCCATAGAAGTGACACTTCATTACTATATATTTATTATCTAAATACTGGCTATTTTGATTCCTAATTATGAAAACAGAGAAACTTACCTGAATATGGTGTATCCTTGTAGAGAGAGGACTCTGTTTTTCCTCTGGCTTGGGAGATAAAGCTTTGACTGCAGGTATAAGGTGACCTCTACCATGTTTTCCAACCACTTGGAACTCCTTTTGCTGCCGAACTCAGAAATGTCACCTGCTCTGCCCAGCGCTTGGCTGGCTTGCTGCTTTTCACATATATCCTCACCTGGCTCCTCTTGTGAATCCTTGGCCACTAAACCACTGTGCAAAGTGATGGTGAGGTGGTCTGCCCGAGTCCTGCCAAGCTCCTGCAAGCTCTGCCAAGCTGCTGCTTTACAGAGGAGTGGAATATAACTTGCCTTCAATAGCCTGTCCCCACCATCCACAGGAGGCAGGCAGGGGCTGGAATGCAGTGGGCATCATCTCCCTTAGCCAAGGCAGTCTTAGGGCATTTTCCTCTGCAAAGAACCAGAAAGCACTGCCTTGCATTGAGGCAAATCATATCTCTTTAAAGAGTGATTGGGTTTGAGTACTGCAGCTCACGAATAAAGTGTAAAAAGAAGGCGACATAAATACAAATCAAATCTTTTCCATTTGAGGTGCTATTGCAGATTGATGGGGATGTGATAGGTTATCCTCTCCCCTTTTCCTCGTGAGCCTCTCCCTTTTATTCTTCTTGGTGTGTTGAGGAAGGAGAGCCCTTCTCCTTCCTCCCTGCACTGATTATCTGTAATTGTGTTAGTATGGGAGGCTCTTGTCTGTCTGAGGCACCATCAGAGTTATGCACATCACTGCCGAGGCCGGCTGGGTAGAGGGGTCTGGAAAAAAAGGTCAGAATACAGCGGAGGGCCAGTTGGCACAGCCACAGGCCGGTTGTCACAGAGATGGGCTGGTTGTCACAGCCACAGGATGGTTGCCAGAGCCACAGGACAATTGTCACAGCTACAGGATGATTGTCACAGAGACGGGCTGGTTGTCACAGAGACGGGCTGGTTGTCACAGAGACGAGCTGGTTGTCACAGCCACAGGACGGTTGCCACAGGACGATTGTCACAGCAGAGGGCCGGTTGTCACAGCAGAGGGTTGGTTGTCACAGTGAAGGGCCAGTTGTCACAGCCACAGGACGATTGTCACAGTCACAGGCCGGTTGTCACAACCGCAGGTCGGTTGCCATAGTGACGGTCCAGCTATCAGAGCCACGGGCCATTTGTCACAGTGGAGAGCTGGTTATCACAGCGATGGGCCTGTTGCTACAGCAGAGGGCCGGTTGCCATAGTGACGGTCCGGTTGACACAGCAGAGGGCCGGTTGCCATAGTGATGGGCCGGCTGTCACAACCGCGGTCCGGTTGCCACAGTGATGGTCCGGTTGTCACAGCCACAGGCCGGTTGTCACAGCAGAGGGCTGGTTGCCACTGTGACGGTCCGGTTGCCACAGTGACGGGCCGGCTGTGACAGCCACAGGCCGGTTGTCACAGCAGAGGGCCGGTTGCCACAGTGACGGCCCGGTTGCCACAGTGACGGCCTGGTTGCCATAGTGACGGCGGCGCCGCGGCCATGTCGGAGCTGGGCTCTGAGGAGGGCGAGGAGGGCGAGGAGGAAGAGGCCGGGCTGGGGGTCCGGCGGGCAGGGCAGGGCCCCGGGGGGAGCGGGAAGGGAAAGGGAACGGGAGGGGAACGAGAAGGGAACGGGAACGGAACGAGAAGGGAACGGGAACACCCGCGGGAATGCGGGGGTGAGGCCGGGGATCGCGGCCGGCCTGAGCCGAGGCCAGGCGGAGCAGCTCCCCTCAGACACCTGTGTGTAATCCCGCTGGATTAGAGACCCAGCCCGCTCTCACCCGTTCTCCTCCCGCGTTTTGAGCAGGAATACGACGGGGATCGCAATGCCGAGGGGGAGCGGCACGGCTTTGGGAAGGCTCGGCTGCCCAATGGGGACACCTACGAAGGGGAATACGAGCACGGCCTGAGGAGTGGGCGAGTAAGGCACTGACCGTGGCTGTGTTTCCCTATCCTGTGGGTTCTTTTGTTAAAACAGGAGGACTCAGAGGTGTTCTCCGTGTTCCCAATGTGTTCCAGGGGACCTACAGGTTCAAGAGCGGGGCTCTCTACACCGGGAGCTACCTTCAAAACAGAAAGCACGGCAAGGGAATCTTTTTTTATCCAGATGGATCAAAGTACGCAGGTAAAAACACAGAGCACAATTCCAAGGGTTTCTGTAACCCAAAGGACACGTTCCCCCCTCACCCCTTCTCTCCCCAAATGCAAAGAGATACTGGAGAGTACAATATTTTAAGATGATGTATTTCCTACCATGTATCTTCCTTTTAGTCCTCCTTTAGTAATAGCTCTGACAATTCAGGGTGTTTCCATGGGAATTTATGATATATTATTATGAGAAATACGATATTTAGTAGTGGTTAGTTCTTGTCATGTCCTGCTTTGAAGTGGGATGTTCCAAGGCCTGAGAAATATTAAATATCTTTTACAAATCAGGGCAATCCTGGTAGAAGAGGGTATAGTTCTTTATTCCTGAATGATAATTTGAACCACAGACGTGTTCAGTATAAAGTGTTTTAGGACTTTTATTAGGCCCATCCTTAAAAAAAAATAGCCTGCTTCTTAGAGCCCTTACTCAAGGATTGGGGCATCTCTGAAGTTTGAAGTCACCTTGTTTCCCTGCTTGCAGGAGAGTACCTGAAACACTCTAAATATCAGCTAAGCTTCAAGGGACCCTCCTCTAAGCTAGGCAAGAAAAGACATTCATGGTGTGAGGGCCTTGCAGGAGCATGTGCACTTGTGCTTTTAATTTTTTTTAATTTCTTGTAAGTTTGAATAGAAAAATAATTAAGACACACAATCTAGCATCCTTTTGAGTGTAAGTGCCCTATTTCTGACAGGACACCTTTAGCAAATGAGTCAAATTAAAGTCATTCCTCTTTAAATATCAGTGGAAATGTCACATTCTGTAAGGCAATTGTTATACATTACCCAATTTAAAGATAGGGCCAGGTTGTTCCGTGACCTCCTGTGTTCATGGTGGTATTGGAGAGTGGTAATGGAAACAGGCCATGATGGACAACGGGAAATAGAGGTCAGGCAGCAGCATGAATTTGTGTGGAGAGGGACAGACTGATGAGAAAAGAGCAAGGGTTAAGAGTAAGGAGAGGCATAAGGAATAGTGAGGAACCACAGTGGTGTCATAGCTTTCTTCTCCTCTAAGAATTGTATGCTAACTTTACCAACTGACCACTATATCTCACAGTGAAATAAACCACATCTCCCACTGTTTGTATCCTTTTGTCATTAAAGGAGACTGGGTGAATGATCAGAGACAGGGCCAAGGAGAATATACCTATGCAAATGGAGACACCTATACTGGAGAATGGTTTAACCACGTGAGGTTTGTTTCATTCTTACAGTGATGTTTCAAGTCACCCAAAGGCAGTAAAATGCAAAGATTATTTTGCAAAGCGTGTCTGACTGCAGCAAATTGAGTCCAAGGATGACCTTGGCAGTTCAGTCCAGCTTGAGAAATATCAACTCCTTAATTAATATAGTTTTAATACCTTAAATATAACAACTTAATACCTTAAATACAAGAACATGCTAAATTCTTAATATTCAGTGATGTAAAGCAAAATTATTCTTTTCTCCTTAGGCATGGGCAAGGTACATATATCTATAAAGACACAGGATCTAAGTATGTTGGTCGCTGGGTAAATGGAATACAGGAAGGACCGGCTGAACTTATCCACCTAAACCATAGATTTCAGGGCAGGTTTTTCAATGGAAAGGTAAGGGTGCAACAAAACTCTCTATTCATGTGAACAGTTCACATGGAATTGCCTTAATATGATCTGTTTCCATTTAAAATTTAAGTAGCCAGGCTCCTGATCTTCTGTAGTATTTCTTGTGCCATAATTGTAACACATGAAACTGAATTAATCTGGAGGACACAATGCCCAATTTCTCTGCAACTTTTCTTTCAAACTGCATTACTATTGCCTGTTGTGTGGGATTTGTAGTAAAGGATATTTTACGTTTCTGTGCTTAGAATGGACTGTTTAGTTCTGCTGATGTTTTTGTATCTTTATGCAGCCTTTAGGTCGTGGCAAATACGTCTTTGATTTTGGATGTGAACAGCATGGTGAATACATACAAGTAGAGCAGGTAAAAGAGATAATGTTTCGAATTATACTGAATATCAGAGAACTCAGTAAGGCAAATCAATTGTTGAATAACCAACAAAATGCCCTGTAGACCCTGATGTTAAAGTAGATCTTACCAGCCAAAGAAGGGTGGAAGCTCCTGCATTCTCAAGAACTAAATGAGGTTTTTAATTTTTTTCCTTCACTTTCTCTACTGTGTAAGCTTTGACAAGTACAAGGTGTGATTTTGCAGTGCTTGCAGGCATGAATCATTTCTTAAAGTTATGGAGAACCAGGACTTTAGCAAAACATTTGAAGTTTCAAATCACAGGAGAATGCAGATGTATTGGTGTGCACATTTAACCTGTATTCAACTTTGTTCTGAACACCAGAAAACAATGAAAAATATATATTCTTGTATTTCTGAGCTTCTTGGTGCTGTGCATACAAATGGTAATTTCCAGCAGATTCATGTTTTGGAAATAAGTCCCATATTGTACTGGAGCTTAATATCCACAGCTTCTAATAATTGTAGGGAGAGCTGGGAGCAGGGCCTGATTTTAATTTCTTTGTGCATGAATGTTTTGAGACATTTCTCATTGATTTGGTGCAAAATACCTATAGAAATAAGAACTGTATCTTAATATTACTGTTTTGGTTTTAAGAAAATATGCCACATTTTAGCTTAGAGTTTGTAGTTTGACGCATTAGTTCCCCTTACTCAATTCTTCCATAATTTCTTAAGACAAGGACAAAATGATTATAATATAATAATAATTAACAAAATACTGTCAATACTGAGAGAGATTTACAAAGCTTGGAGACTGTTTTGCCTTCTTTGGGTAAAAGCAAGAGATCCTCAATTGCACTATCAGATTCATAGGAGTATCCAAAGTGATGTGTTTGTGGTATGCTCAGTTCATTTGGGAATTGTTGGATTTAGATGTGTAAAGAAAGCAAGGGACAGTGCAGCCACTAAAGTAAGATTGCATTTTGCCCGCTTGCTTTAGGTGAAGTAATTGCAGAACAAAGTGCATTTAAAAATTCAAAGAAATTAGATGGCAATCCAGGTAACGATTCCATTATAAGACTCCTTCACATTTGGATAAAATCAAGCATGGTCTTTTAAATCGAAAAAATTGTCTTCAAATTTCAAAACCATAAGCTTTGTGCAGTACTTTATTGCTTCCTGGATCCTTTCAGAGGTCTTCCCTAGGCAAAAACTGGGGCAGAACCAGCTGTTTTGCCACTCTGTTCCTGTGTGAGACAGGCAGTGCAGCATCTACCTGAAGAGGAGTCAGAGTTGAGAGGTCCCTCCCAGCCATTCTGTTTAAGGGAGAGACAACATTTTGCCTTAAAGAAAGCACACTGGCAAGTACTGATCATTAGTAACAGTCAACTGACTTCATCAAGGCTCAAAGTGTAGTTCCTGTCCCAGATTTGTGGCTGCTGAAGTTCCTCTGCCTGTAAAAATGACTTTAAAAGGCATTACCATTTTGAGCCCAGATCAGGAGGTTTTAGTACACAAAACCATCACCTTAGTTACTCCCCCAATACCTCTCGGATGAGATGCTGGATTTTGTGAGTTCTCTTGTAGGAAAAAGTGGAAGAAGAAGAAGAAGGGGAGGAAGTCTCATTACCTGTTGAACCAAAATGGAAGGCATCAGAAATTACCACATTAACACCCTGGACTCCTGAGGATGAAAAGCCCCCGTCTCCCATGGAAGCCTCCCTAGAGGGAGCAGCAGCAGCAACAACTGAAGAGGGGAAAATACCATCAGTTGAAGGTTTGTTCTGCTGGACCTCTGGAAATTCCATGCTCTGACTATTGTGACTGTTTTTTTAGGTTTAATACCAAGTGGTGTGAGAGGGTTTTTGTGTTTTGCTTTGGTTTTCCTATGATTTTCCATGTATTGAATGTTCAGAACTTTCAAGTCTGTTCCTAAACTGCACAATATGTATATATCTGTTTTATGTGATCAAGCATAATGAGATACAACTGTGAGTCATTTTAGTCTATATGGTACAAACTGGATCATAAAGAATTAGAAAGCATTTTGTGGCATTTCTCATGTGAGTAATGAGTGCAGCCTTCAGTAGGAGTCTGTTGGTGCTGCATGAAAACAAAGGCTGAGTGCGAATTTGTAACATTAGTTTTCTTTGGTATTTGTAATTTCTCACATTTCAGTCACTGAGGAGCCTGCTGAGGGCAGAGATGTTGAGCCCACTCTCAATGAACCCAGTGAGGGTTTGAGCCCAGCAGGGGCTGCAGGAGAGGAAGATGAGGAAAGAAGACAGGAAGGTCAGGAGGATCAAGGTGCGGACTGGGGCATGTGTGCTCATTCTTTAATTAGCAATCAGGGTTTGAAATGATGTAGGTCAATCAGGTGAAGTCCTGCTGCTGCTGAGAGGCCACGGGAATCTCTGCCTTTGATAAGGAGGACAGTCCTCTAGAGAGGTAAACTGTGAGTAGTCAAGTTCATATACAGCAACAGTACAAATTAAAAGTGACACTTCTGTACAGCATTACCTATGCATGTACAGTTGACAGCACTTGCAGAGCTGAATTTATAATAGATTCAATTTCCAACCTGTTTTTTTCGTTTTGTTTTTTTTTTTTTTTTTTTTTTTTTTTTTTTTTTTTTTGTGCAAAAATGAGAGAGAAGATGTCAGACCCTGGGAAGTTCAGGGAGTTTTGAGCACTCCACTTTTTTCTCATTAATGGAACTCTGGATTCTTATTCTGTAAACTGAAGTTAAAAAGCAGGCAAAATAAATCAGAAGAAACAAATTTTAGGTATTGGTATATATTATGGCTTGATCAGTCTCTGGTTGATTTGTTTCCCCTAAAAAAACAAAGAGATTTGAATTGAGATGCTCAGGTTTTCTTCCAGGCAGTTCAGAAGCCTGTTTTAAATACACAGTTACTAAAAAGCAACAAAAAGATGCATCTGTCTTTAATAATTTCTAACTTTTAGGCCTCCACTCCATTGTGTTGATTGTATTTATGGAGTGTTAAAATTTACAAGCTTGCATGTGTGATGTATGAAAACATCAGATAACTTTATCCATCTGTAATCAGTCCATTTTACAATAAATTGAAGCAAAGCACTCTCCATGGGGGTCAGAAAGACTGTTGGACCACGTGAGAATGCCTGGAGGTGTACACAAAATATTTAGGTCAGCTGTTGCAGTTTTCGTAGTTTATTTGCTCTCAGTGTTCATCCCTGAAGGTGCTCTCCTGCTTCAGGGCAGAGTAGCCAGCTGGCTGACCTGGTGTGCAGGACTGACATCTTAACAGCATCCCTGGGCTTGGATCAGATCCAGCAGAAATCTCAGCAGGTTTCCTGTATGGCTCTGCTTTGGATTTGGCAAAAGTGCACTGAGCCTGGTTTCTCTCAAAGACCATTGGGCTGAAATACCTATTTGGACTTAACTTGATTCTAATGAATTTTCTGGCCTACCACAACAAAAAGCAGTTCTGGTTTCCCCATTGGTTTTTTTAGGGATTCTTTTTAAGCATGAATGAACCCAGATATCTGTCAGATGCAGCACAGAGGCAGATACCAATGCCTGAAAATATAGCAATGTAACACATTTCCAGAACAAGGAATTGGATGATTTTACTGATTTTTCATCACAGGTCTGCATCCATAATTATTTAGACAACATATTATTCCCCTTGTCTTTCTGTTTAGCAAGATTAAGATATAGGAAGAGGAAATGATATGAAGAAAATATGGACTCTGTGAAGAGCAGATGTCACAAAATCTGTTTTCTTGCAGCCTTGTATTCCCTGCCCCATTACTGTCATTTTAGGTCCACACAGAAATTCCATCCTTCTTGCTCCGCATTCTTTATGATATCATCTAACTAGGAGACATCCTTTGGCTTTTCCAGAGTTACATATGGGCTGGCTGGCAGTCACTGAGTGTGTACTGAGTCTGTCTGCCAGCTGACAAACAATGTAAAACAGTTAAATTCAAGTGTTGGCATTGAAAGGCAGTGGGTAGGAGGACTGAGGTAGACAGCAGAGTCCTGGAATTATGTTTTAGGTTATTGGGATTACTTTCCAGTATTTTATAATCCATCTTTATACCCTGTCTTTCCTTCACCTCCACAGAAACGACTGATTTCGGAGGTTGAATCAGAGGAGACAACTGGATACAACTAAAGACAAAGATCTCAAAAAAAGGAAATTTCAAAGAAGTTCATTTAGTTTGGTAAACCTGCAATATTTTTATTCATAAAAGGTTGAATTAAGATGCTTTGAATAAACATCTCTGTCAGTGTTTTGTCTGGAATGTTTCTCTTTGAATCTTTTATAATATCAGAATCTCACAACTTCCTTCATTCCATGTGGCAGGTAGTCAGCTGTTGAATTCAGTGCACAGGTATTCTGGATTCACGAAGCCATGGAGCTGTGTCCTCACAACTTAATCTTCTCCCACTCTTGGTAGTTGTTCTCTTTCTTGAACCTGCCTCTGGGCACGAAGCCTTGGGGGTCTTGCTTGTGAAGACAAAGGCAGTGCTGGGCTTCCACCATTACAGGCTTCCATTTTTCTTGTTTATTTGGCTGCTGTTCTTGCATCTGTAGAAGTTTTTCTTGGTGCCCTAAATCTCCCCTTGACACTTAGAACTCAAACAATTTTTTTTTATTCTAACTCACCAGTGCAGTGTTTTTGTTCTTCCTTTGTAGTCTATTTTCACTTCTGCTTTCAGTATACTACTAATTTTTTGTTTGTTTCAGGTTGTTTTTTGTTTTGGTCTGTTTCATCTCAGTCTCAAATTCCTTCTTTACCATGCCTTAAGCTGTTTCAAGGACACTGTCACGTGATAAGAGTGAGGAAGTGGCTCTGTAACAAATTCCCAGCACTGCCACACTTAAATCCTCAGTGATCCACGAGCTCTCCTCCAAGATGTTGTCCATATAAGGAACAGTTCCTTGTGTTCAAGCTGCTTCTTCAAGTAAACTGGCCTCCAAATTTTCCCAGTCTGTCTTTACTTACAAGCCCTTCATTCCTACTGATCCTTCATTGGAGAGCTGTAGCTGTGTGAGCTGTCCCAGCATGTTTCGGTTTTCCCCAGGATGTCACTGTTCTGCATCTGCCCACCGAGCAGTTCTGAGTTGCTTCTTTTCCTTTGCCAATCGTACCACCCTATTCCCAGCCGTGGGGATGGATGTGGCAGTGGGGGCCATGGTTTAGGGGTGATGGTGGGGGTGCTGGGGTGATGCTCTGACAGGATGATCTCGCTGGTCTCTTCCCACCTGGATAATTCTGGGGATTGCCCCGACCCAGGTGCAGCACCTTGCACTTGGCCTTGTTGAACCTCATGAGCTCTCAAGCTTGCCCAGGTCACTGTGACTGGCCCCATCCTTCTGTGGTGTCACCTGCCCCACTCAGCCTCCCCTCAGCCTGCAAACGTGCTGAGCGAGAGCTCGATCCAACTGTCTGTGTCAGTGATAAAGTGTCCTGGGTTTCTCTGATTAGGTTTTTGAGAAGAGGAAGGGTGGCTTCTCTTAGAACCTGCTAGAAGTTTTCCCCTATCCTATGGAGCCATTGATAGTCAGCTCCGAGGAAAACTTTCTGCTTTTGA
>JAWWMP010000001.1:113863490-113942483 GCA_035047865.1 Dendrocincla tyrannina
GT
The DNA here is from genome assembly GCA_035047865.1 of Dendrocincla tyrannina. Taxonomy (NCBI): domain Eukaryota; kingdom Metazoa; phylum Chordata; class Aves; order Passeriformes; family Dendrocolaptidae; genus Dendrocincla; species Dendrocincla tyrannina. Next base: position 113,863,493 of record JAWWMP010000001.1, read on the forward strand.
TCCCTTGTTTGACAGAATGTAGAAATAGTGAAAGTTTTTGATAGTCCCTGTGCTGGCTTTATGAATTTGCCACCCAGCAGCCCTTTCTGTGCAAAACTGAAATAAAGAAAGATTGAAATGACTCAGCTCTGTGTCTGGAGTGGCTTCTTGCACACTGCGTGAAAGAACCTGTTTAGGGACAACACCTTTGCTGTGGATCAATTAATAAAAGATATTGGTTTTCCAACTGTGCTCGCCTGTGCCTGGTCCATCTTGGGAGCAAGACGGGAGCGGGTGAGGCACCGGAGATGGGAAACTCGGCGGCTGCACCATCACTGTGGCCAAGACAGTCACCAATGGCCACGTCAGCCATGAGAGCCTCTCCAGGAACAGGCAACAAATCCCAGAGGGCACCTCTCCATGTGCCCAGCCAGTAGCAGTTTTGTTTTCAAATAAAACAATCAGTTTTGGCCCATTTGGGATGAGATGTTGCATTGATATTGGTGAAGCAAAACTTGCATTTCCTAATTATTCACCTCAGAGCAGGAAATTGATATTAATTTGAACAGAGATCTTAAAACTGAAACACTGTTCATGGAAAGGAACCAACTGAACTGCAAGCACAAGGAACATGAACTGAGGAACTCAGGACAGGAGCAGTGCAACAGCCAAAAGTGTTAGCTTTATTCCAAAAAAGATACCTCCTAGGAATTCACCTCTTGAACACTTGCTTTTTGTCCTTTCTTTTGATTTAGTTTTTGCATTTAGAAGCAAGAACCCTTTTTCTTGATGGATGTTTGGGGGACAAATCCCAGCAGAGTCCAAGGAGGATTTGCTGTCTTTGCCACCCGGCTGGTTGGTGATTCCCGCTGCCTGGGAAAGAAAACCCTGCTCATGGCTGGGAATGCTCTCCCCACTGGAACAGCCATTGCTCTCAGGACTATTTCTTCCAGAAGGTTTTCCCAGGACCATGATAAAATGGGTCCATTTTGAGCACAGAACTCTAAAAATGGACATGTGGCAGAAGAGAGACTCCCTTATCTTGCCTGTAATCCAAGATGTCTAAACCTGGGAAATTTGGATGTTCTCAGCTCTAGCTCACTCCATAGTTCACACCCCACCAAAGGAAACCTCCTTTGCTGAGGTCTCCCATTCAACCAGTTCATCACCAGTTTTCAGGATAAAACCCTTAAGGAGTCACTCCTCTTTTGATAGTAAAACACAAATATTACCCAGATGGCAACATTTGCATCCACTACGTACATTTCTATGCCATGGATACAACAGCCAACACTGCTGGTAGCAATGGAACAATCCTGTAGGACCCAACAACTCTGCTGGGACATAAGGAAGTTCTTTTTTGTGTTTCTAAGATATTTCACTACTGACACTTTAGTAGAGGAAATAATCACGAGTATTAATGCTCATAGAAGAGCCCAAGTCAATGAAAAAGCTTCTGTAGAAATGTCTTAAGGTTCCTAATGGTAAAACTATTTGCAAATTTAATCACAAGTCCATTTCAAAAGCAGAATCCTTAACTCAGTACCTCAGCGTTGGTCAATATGGACATGTTCTTTAAGAGGGACCAAAGGAAACATCTAAATGTGTCCAGTCTATACATTTAGATCACACTGTCAAAGAGATAGTGTGAAGAAGCATTATATACAATTGGGAACCTCCAGAAAGGTTATCACAGAACATCAACTAATACTGCTAAAAGAGGAAGATATTAAGTACTACAGGTCTCATGCATTTTCCCTACAACTTGCCCTGACATTTCCCCCACGACATGAATTGATTTGCTGCAGGTCCAGCTCAGGCAGGATTGTAGCCAGAAGTTGTCCAACTTTCCCTCATAGAGAGCTGAGTTTCAGGCTGGGAATTTCAGAGGATTAGATGGAGATGGAGTTTTGTGTTCCAGTCCAGAGTTCTTCATCTGACAAAGCTGCAGCGATAGCCCAGACTGGAAGGGCTCTGGATGTGAACCCTTAAACCAACACAAAACTGATGCACTTCTACCTGCATCAAGATTATTTCAAAAACTCCCAGTTTTTCAAAGCTGAGCCTCTCAAGTTTTCACGTTGCAGGTGAACATTCAAACCAGTCTGGAGGGCTAAACTGAATTTGGATCAGAAACATTTCTGAGAGTTTTAATTCAGGGAGCAAACAAGCACAGGCACAATAATTTACCCCACACCACCTTTTAATTTCTCAAACCAGTATTAAGCCTCAGGGGGTTGATAAATTTACAAGCACAAACTACGACCACCTATGGGAACAAAAGAAGAGAAAGGGAAGAGAGGAGAAGCCAAGAAAAGAGTCTGTCCCAAGGCTTGAAAGTAGAAAGAGGTGTTAAGAGCTCAAGTCTAGGGAAAGTGCTTTGGCCTCCTCTTTGGCTTTCTTTCCTGCATGTCCTTGCTTTGTCCTATTCCTGATTCCTTTCAAATGAGCCATCGCTCCTCTGGAACATCTCCTTGCACCTCCAGACCCACTCCTCACACCCTGGGCACCCCAAACACACTCCCCATACCCTGAGACAAGAAAAGGGAGGAGGGTGTAGTTAAGTTTTTAAAGGCTGGGACTTAAAAAGGTGGTTCCCGTCTGTTTTTTGTGCCTTTGGAGGGGGCTGGGCATCTTGGGCAGGCAGATCAGGCCAGGCTGAGCTTCCTAGTATTGTTTTTGCTGGCCTGTGTCTGTCCCCTAGGCCAGAGGGAAACACCCAATTCAGCTGAATTTGGTAAATAAAAAGTTCAGTTTTGCTTCTGATGCCTAAAGATTTGGTGTGTATTTTGTAGATTTTTAGGGGTTTAGAAGTATAGGTTTTCTTGCTCACTTATTAAGTGGTGTTAGAAGTTACTAAAGTGATTTTCTCATGTATCCTCAGGCTTTCTGAAGGTCATGATGTTTGGCAGAGACACCTGCAAGATAACTTGAAGACAAAACAATAGGAGAGCCCAGAAATGCTTGGAGTGGTCCAGGGGGGCATAGCCTAGGACCTCGATGGGTGGACCACCAAGAGAAATGGAAATGATGATTGGTTATAGATATCTAATATGTTAATTGTTAGGAAGAGTGTAAAAACTGTAACATTATGGGGGATGGGGTTCTTTGGGGATTTTTGCATGCAGAGATCCTTGTTGAATCAACGCACATTTTGTAGGCCCATTGGAGGCCCAGAGCCTCTGAACTCCCAATAAAGGTATTATCTGTCTGCCTCCATTAATGTTTCCTCTGAGTGCCTATCTTCCAGGATTTTAGGCGGCACCACTTCAAAGATTTTGTTCTTTTTAAATTTTATTGGTTAAGGATCAGCGGTGGCAGTTGTGGCATTGGTGTCACCCGTGGCAGTGGTGACACCTGTGGCAGTGGTGTCACCCATAACACTGGTGTCACCCATAACACTGGTGTCACCCATGGCATTGGTGTCACCCATGACAGTGGTGTCACACAGGTCAGTGGTGTCACCCATGGCATTGGTGGCACCTGTGGCAGTGGTGGCACCCAGGACAGTGGTGGCAACTAGGTCAGTGGTGCCACTGTTGTACACAGATAACACATAAAAAAGTAATAGATAATATCCCTCCATTATCCCACATCTATTCCCTGTTAAAAAAACATCCTGTCATAACTAACTGTGTCACAAAGCTCTACTAAGTGCACACAAGCAAAACTTCCAGCTAAAGCAGCCTTCTAGAAGCTCCTACAAACAAACATCCGGCCAGAAAATCCTGTCAGTGTGTAAGTTACCGTGTCTTTTTCAACATCTGAACAAGGCTGCATGCCAAGGAACCACGAGCAGCTCTCTTTTGAATGCTATAAAGACTGAAGACAAATTTTGGAAATCAGGAGTGAGGAAAGGGAAAGAGCACTGGCTACTCCAGCTGAGAATCTCTCCCCCACCTCCCCTCACCTCTTCTCTTTGCCACCGCATGCTGCCTGACTGGAGCCTGGGACTGTGCCAGCCTGGGGAGAAATGAGTGATGTGAGTTACGTGAGTTCATCTCATCCCTCTGACTTTCCATATTTCTGAGGGCCAGGGAGGCACAGCTGGGGGAGAGCTCTGCACTGTCCCTGCGGTGGAGCCGAGCATCCTGGCTGCATTTCAGAGGACTAAGAGACCCCCCGATGCTGAAGAGGATGACATCAAAGAAAGCAACAGAGACAGGAAAAAAAATAAGGCTAAAACAGCTCCTTCTCTCCCCCCCGCCCTGCCCCATCTCTGCGTACACCGATATTCTGGTAAAAAAAGGTTAGTTCTGTGGTGGTATTCTTTCTCTCTGCTTCTAAAAACTAATCTTGGCATTTTGCCAATCTTTCTTTTCTCTCTCTCTCTCTCTGCATCTCTTGGCAATCAATTAATTAATAAAAAATCAGTTTTTGAAATCAACGGATAACTTGGTTTGAGTTTTAATTTTGTTTGGGAAAATATTTGAATCTGAAGTTCTTTCTGCAATATTTAAGTGGATTGTAACAGTCACCCGTGGCAGTGGTGTCACCCGTGGCAGTGGTGTCACCCAGGGCAGTGGTGGCACCCGTGGCAGTGGTGTCACCCATGGCAGTGGTGTCACCCAGGGCAGTGGTGGCACCCGTGGCAGTGGTGTCACCCAGGGCAGTGGTGGCACCCATGGCAGTGGTGTTACTTTTTTTTTCTTGGTCTCTGTGGCAGAGGTGGGACATGTGGTAGTGGTGGCACCCGTGGCTGTGATGGCACCTGCAGCAGTGGGCACACCCATGACAGTGGTGACACCCAGGGCAGTGGTGGCACCTATGGCAGTATTGTCACCCATGGCAGTGTTGTCACCTGGGGCAGAGGTGGGACGTGTGCTAGTGATGGCACCTGTCGCAGTGGTGGCACCTGTTGCAGTGGTGGCACACTGGGCACTGGTGGCACCTGGGGCAGTGGTGGCACCTAGGGCAGCAGTGGCACCCAGGGCAGTGGTGGGACCTATGGTAGTGGTGGCACCCGCAGCAGTGGTGGCACCTGCAGCAGCAGTGGCACCTGCAGCAGTGGTGGCACCCAGAACAGTGGTGGAACCTGTGGCACTGTTGTCACCCGTGGCAGCAGTAGCACCTGAGGCAGAGGTGGGACGTGTGGTAGTGGTGGCACCTGTGGCAGTGGTGTCAGCCGTGACAGCAGTGGCACCTTCAGCAGCTGTCAGAAGTGTGGCAGTGTTGGCAGCTGTGTCCTTGGTGTCACCCATAGCAATGGTGGCACCGCTGGCAGTGGTGGCTGCTGTGACAGCAGTGGCAGCAGTGGCTGCCTGTCCCCATGGAGGGACCAGACCTGGCTCTGGCTGCCCCAAATCCCCCTTCAGCAGCTGCAGGAGCTCCTCTGCCATCCTGTGGTCCACCTTCACCTCCTCTATGGTGCCCGCTGGAGGCAGCTTGAGGTCAGTGTGGGAGGAGGAAGGGGCAGCGTGGGACGAAGGTGGCTGCCTTGGCACAGCACCACTGTCGCCTCCCTGTTGGCCTGTCCCTCACCCTTGGCACCCTCTTTTGGCAGGCTCAGCACTTGCCCCTGGCTGAGCTTTCCCTTCTCCATGTCCATCGTCATCTTCCTCTCCTCCTTGTGCTCTCCCTTCAGTGAACTCTTAATACTTCCAGTCTGAAACACCAGCCTTTCTGCACAGTATTTATTTACAGACAAAAGCATTGCATTTCAGCACATACCAGTTTTGATCCTGCAAACTCAGGGTTTGAGTTTTAGTTTTTACAAAAAAAATCACATCTGAACAAGTCAATAAAAGCTATTTCCACCAGCCCACCCTTCTCCAAAGTGGAAATGTGCATTGTAAAGACAAACATGTACTGCATCTTGCCAGTTGTCTACAAAAAATTCAACCAGAGCCTGATGAAACAGAATAATGAGGAAGAAATGGAAAACTGCACACCAGAAATGGAAAATAGAAATTTATAGTTTAGGGGAAAAGAGGAAATACATTTTAACAATTTTCCTTTCTCTACAACTCAGAATGTTCAAATGTTTGGAAGTTGGTGCTACACATGGATTAACAAAAAGCAGAGATAGTGAGACAAGTAATATCACAGAACAATATATGAAATAAATAGAGTTTATAATTTCTTCCTTGCGATTTTTCTTTTGTCAGAAATGTCATAGTGAGAAATTTCCCATGCAGTCTTTGCTCTCTTATCTTAAATATAATTTTCTTTGTGATTTCTTGTCACACTAAGTTGTCCATCTGCGAGCATTTTTATATGGGTTCTCTTTTCCTCTTTTTGCTTTTTCTGGCAGAGTTGTGCTTCGTTTCCATTGTTATTGTAGCCACATCAAAGCAAACTTGCCTTGCTAATTTTCTGGTGTTTGGATTTTCTTTTCCTGGGTGTTGTTTTCTTTTAAATTAAAAAATTAAAATAATTAGTTTACTTTTACTCTTAGTATAGTCTACTGTAAATTTGAGAAATACCTGCACAACGTATTCCTAGCTTACTTCCATTTTAAGGTCGTTGAGTGAAGCTGAGCTCATTCTTGGATAGTTTATACTCCCTTTTCCCCTGTAGCACTGGACTGTTTATTAGTACACGAGTGACCTCCAGTGGTGTTCCTGAAAAAGCAGTGCATCCTGTCTGGAATACAGTCAGGGAAAGCCAAGAATATCGGGAAGTCTCTGATATGTTACAAAGTGCTCCCAAGAAAAGGATTTGCTCCTTTTGGAGATTACCAATGCTTCTATTAGAGGACTCAGAAAATCCACTCAACTTCTTTCCTCCTTACCTCTGACTCAAAATTGTGCAAAGTGAATAGAAATATCGACTTCTCTGGGTCAGCAGAACTGCACATTTTCCTTGCACCTTTATTAACGCTTTGGAAAAACTGGAAAAATCAATATCAGAACATTCATAGAATTTTTTTTCATTTTGCTTTTCAGAAGAATTGGATGCAAGTGATTCTTCAAGTTCTTCTGCCTAAAAGTAGTCCCAAACACTATAAATTTTGGTGGTACTATCCTTTCAAAGGGTATGGAAGGAGCATTATTGTCCAAAAATGTTGCTTGTCCTCCCCATCCCTCAGTCACAACATCTTACTTAGTCCTGTAAATCTGAGGTTGTGTTTTCCAACAAGGTGTCACCATAGATTAGCTTCACTGTATGTTTTTATCCAAAGAATTTATGTTTCACTTTTAAGTTATAAAGAAAACATTCGGAGTCTCAAGGCAGAACTAAACACATCTATTAAAGTACATAACTTTGTAACAAAATAGATGCAACTAAAGAAAACTGTAATGGAGTGAAGCACAATCTGTTTTTAGAAGTGAAGTAAAAAAGCCCAAGAAACTGGAAAATAATTTCCTATTTCTTTTGTTTAATATAAAACCAAATCTGAAGCTCCCGAGGACATTTTCTTCATTTCCCCTGTGTTTAGTGATTAGTCTCATATTATGGACATAGTACATTACAAATTCTCTCTCTCTCTCCTAAGCACTATATTGTACAACTAAGAAACCTTGTATGTTAAAGTTATTTCAGCTCTGATCTGAAGAGGGGTTTAGAGGTGAATCTGTGCTCACATGGGGTCCCAGGGAGGCCAAAAGCAGGGTCCTTGTGAATAGAGGAGTTTTTCTTGCCCCTTCATTCCTAAAACCAAGGTAGTTCCAATGGGTTGCTGTGTGTGCTGCCTGTTCTCTCTGTTCGCCTGAATTGAACACTAGAAATGGAGAAGCCTTTATAAATACAGTATTTTGATTAAGTATTTGTCCTCACCTACTTAGGTCTGTCGTGTCTGGATTAGAAACTACCCCAAGAGAATACTTAAGTCCTCAAAACCTCTTTCCCACATCCTCTGAAGTTCCATTCCTTGCTTTCACTGAAGTAAACTTCATTGGAAAAAATAAAAGCACGGTGGGATTTTGGTTCAAGTGTTTTAGTGATCTGCCTGCTAAACATATTTAGCTTGTCAATAGTGTTGTTCATGCCCTGTGGGCTTTTGATTAAGTGCCAAAATTGGGTGAACTGATTACATAATCCCCACCTGTAAGAGACAGACTCTTCCTCCAGCCATGTCCTTCTCCCCTCCGCTCACCTACCTCTTGGGGCTGCACACACTTATTATGGAAAGGAGCTTGATGGGCAGTAATACCATCACAGTGCCATAAACTGGCTTTTAGTAACATTATCTCTGCCGACCAAAAAGATTGAAAAGCACAGAGAAATATTTCATTGCTGTTTTGTACACCGTGGCAGCAGTGTAGGAAGTCTGATGAAAGAAAGGAGATGATGCTGTTCCTACAGGTCACTTTTCACAACAGACCCACCTTGACAATATTTCTGATGCCATTGGGTGAAGGACGATATGTCACTTGGTATTTTATGTTGCTATTTTAGAGGAAGACCCAGATTCTTAACCCAAACTGGTGTTTGCAGCACAATCTAGGATTAATATATAAGAAAGTGCCTAAGAAACAAAGCCTTCACAAAACTTCTGAAAAGACAGAGGGAAATTTCTCAAGAAAACACATGCAATTTTATGCTACTGATGTTGTAAAACTGACCAGTCTTTTAAGTGGCTTTGAAAACTCCTGACCTGAAGGAAGTTTCATTTTTCTTGTCTGTTAATGCCAATTCCGTACCCTGCAGGCAGGTGGGTCATGCAACAAGGGGAGCACAGGGCTCACCTGCCTCTGTCTCTGTTCCCAGGTGGGCAGGGTGCCATCATGCCCTGCTCTCATGGGGTGCCACTGGAGGAGCAGGAATATTTCCTTCCTCCACGAATCTGGAGCATTGCTCAAACCTCCCAGGAGCACCTGGAGATGTGCCATGACCAGGGTCTTGCACCATGCCACTCTCATTGCCCTGCTGTCCCCATTTCCCCCTTCTTTTCCACTTGGACAGGTCACTTGGAAAGGGAACCAGGGCACCCAGAGGGACTGATTTACACTGGCCATGGGTCAGGTTGCCCAGCCCAGCCTGAGGGAGAAGGTGTTGTGGTGAGAGACCCTCACTGGTGGCTTCTGGAGTGGCTGAGCCCAAGGCAGAGATGTTGTTCCCTTCCTCATCACTTTGTTCTTCCCCTACATACTGATTTTCTTGCAACACACAGCCCTTTCTCAGCCAGACCTCTGACCCACTGCCCTCCCTGCTGACCACAGAGGAGCTCAACCACCACCTTTGGGGCTCAGGGCAAAACATCCCTCACCACACCTGCCCCTCTGGGCTGACAGCAAGTGTGTGCTGGGTGAGATGTGGAGAGGCAACCAAGCCACAGTCCTCTCAGTGCTGCAGTGGCATCCTGCTTGCCCTGATCAAGAACAGGCTGTGATGGCACTTGGTGATTTTATCTTTTTCTGGGACTGCATCTGTAGCTGCCCAACTCCAGAGCTCAAGCTACAACCAGCAATAATGCAGTCCTGTGCCCTTTGTTACATTCCCTGACAGTTAAACACCTTCTGCCTTGGCCCTGGGACATTTGATTTTCACTTTAAAATCACAGCACTGTCAGAAAATCAAGAGCTCGAGCAACTTCACCAGAGCTGGAAAGTCAGAATGAATCATTTCAGGTGCATGACTGAGACAGTGAAAACTCTACACCCACAGATAAATGTGCTTGTCAGCCACCTCTCAACCCCAAAGGCAGAATGTTGGATGGGCTCTACCACGTGTTCTGATGGAGTGTGAATGCAGAGAGATGTCAAATAGGAGCAGGTAGTGAGGAGTGAAAATGAAAACGTTTTAGTCGCGCTCAGAGAAAAACTTTTCTATATTTTGCTTTCATTGAAAGAAAAATTTGTGCTTTCCTGGAGGTAGTTATCTGATAACTAGAAATGAAAATTAGAAAGAAAAAACAGGCTGTGGAAAGGCATTTTGTGCATAAAATTTCAGGGCTACATTCTCTTAATTAAACAAATCACCCAGAGAAGAGCTACAGAGACATTTTGGGTAACCCATCCTGGAGGTGTCACCATTTAGACAATTTGGCACGAAACAGCACAAAGCAAAGCTGTTGTCCTGCGGGTGCCATCTCAGGAAGGATTCAGAGTTAGAGTTGCTCATGTCATGGATTTGTCAGCAGTACAGGAACACACTCTCTTTGTCCCATCATCAGTAAAGCAATTGGTTTCATTTTCTTCAGAAAGGAGTAATTTAGACCCTTTTGCCATATGGATCAGTGGAGTATTGCTGAATGAGGAGCTGCTGTGATAGAAAATGGACTCCCTTGGTAGAAGAGCTAAATAAAGAGTCAGTGTGGTATTTGCTCTCAGAGAACTCAAGGAGTGAACAGGAAACCCAGTGGCTTTAGGTAGAGCTGGTCCCCTCTTGGGTAGGAGATGACTTCTTTTCAGTCCCAGTTTTGTTCTTGTCTAAAAATATCCAAGTGTGTGAAAAAAAAAAGGTATTCTTGCTGTATGTAGTTTGGTCTTGAAAATACAGCATTGTCTACTTCAGTGCCTTTTGCAATGGAATTTATAATCAGGTAGTTAGATCTGTATTTATCAACATTTGTACTCTCAGAAAAGGTTACAAGGTACTTTCCTCACCACCAGAAGTGTTTTCGTCACTTGAACGCCAGTTCAGAGAGTCCTTCTCAGTCACCAAAATAAACACAAAATTCAAGTGCCAAACTCAGAAGTGTTTTTCTGTGCTTTGACAACCCAGAGAGGGCATTTCCCACCCTCTGTGTGTCTTCTGAAAGAATCACTGGACTGTGCTGAACCATAACCCTCCTTTGGCTCACTCTTGACAGTTGCAAAGGCAGAGTTGACCTTTTAATCTTCCACAATAGTATTTCTCCAGTTAAATGCTGCGTTTGCTCCATGAGTTAATGTCTTCACTGGTGGGTTGACCATCTGCCATTTGTTCTCCTCCTTCAGTTCTTCACAGAAACACATGCCCAGGGAAGGGATCTAGGGGAGAAGTTACCAGCAGAGTTACCAGCAGGGTCATTGCTTTGGCATGAAGGGTGGCCTTTGCTACAGAAGAGAACAGACCCTCATACTCTGCCTCTTCTGAAATGAACTAAAACCAGACTGGAGGCTTGAGGGGTCAGAGGTGAACTTGTGTCATCACCCCACATTCATACTCGGGTTTGATGAGCAAAATAGATCCACCCCTTCTTATGCATCGACAGTGGCAGTAAAAGTAGATCTAGAGACTGAATTCCCTGGTTGGTCATATCAAGGTAGATGGTAAGGAAAACTGGGCTGAAGAATTCTGCCAGTGGGGTAAGACACAAAGCAAACAAAATACCTTGGTGATCAAGTCTCAAGCACAGGCCCCCCTTGTGAAGCTGGCAGGAAAACCCCTTTTCCACGTCCTTCTGTAGCTGAGCACTGACATTGGGAATTCACAGTGCCCTGAAAAACACATGGCTTCCTAAAGAGGGACTCACTGCATTTAACTGCAGGGTATGCTCATGACACCGTGGGGAGGAGAGGGAAGGGTTTCAGCCCTGTTTCATGGAATCATGGAATCACAGAATGGTTTGGATTGGAAGGGACCTTAAAGATCATCCAGTTCCAACCCTCTGCCATGGGCAGGGACACCTTCCACTAGCCCAGGTTGCTCAGAGCCTCATCCAGCCTGGCCTTGGACACTTCCAGGGATGAGGCAGCCACAACTTTGCTGGGAAAGCTGTGCCAGGGCCTCACCACCCTTAAAGAATTTTTTCCCAGTATCTAATCTAAACCTACTCTCTTTCAGTTTGAAGCCATTCCCTCTTATTCTGTCACTCCAGGCCCTTGTAAATAGTCCCTCTTCATTGGTCTTGAGGCTCCCTTTAGGTACTGGAAGGCTGCAGTTAGGTCAAACTGGCTTTCTCTTTTCCAGGCTGAAAGGAAGGAAGATAGCTCCAGGTGTCCAAATGTCTGTAGGTGTTGTATGGCATTGACTTTCCAGGAGAGATGGATGAAAATCTGCTCCAAAGACTTAACTGCTAGTCACATACAAAGCCACGAGAATAAAATCCTTCTCCTGGCTGACAGTGCTTTGCTAAAACTGCATGACATTCCCTTTGGAATGAGTAACTTAATGTCATTGGTACTGGCTTGTTGTTACACGTCTTGCTGGATAATCAGGCTCCTTATTAAAAGCACAATAAACCAAATCTTCTTACCTTCCGTACCATCTGGGCAAAGGCACTGCTGTCTCTGTTGGGGAGCCCTATCAGAGGCCGGGTGACAGATGCCAGGGAAGAGCCATGGCCCACGACGAGGATGACACCTGGTACCCCAGGAAAAGCAAAGGAAGGCAGTAAGGGAGCTGCAGCACTGCCAGGTTCCCCATCAGCACATGGGTATGAGGGGCTTGTGGGGCTGTTCGTCTCTGCAGACCTTTTTGATAATGTGGCAGGGTGTATTGTGTTGGGCAGAAAAAACCTGGTGTGTTGTATCGTGCCAGCTCGGGAGAGAAGGCATTTGCTAATGAAAAAGAAAAAAGCTTTCCAGAAGAGTGTATTGTCTTTTGCTGAACTACAACCCCATGCAGAAAGACCAAGAAAAAAGCATACTCTTGTGAATTAGTACTCTACTGCCTCTGTTTAATTTTACTTTTTTTCATTTCTACCTCATAAATTGCATGTATTTTACTTCTGTGTAGCCCAGGACATGCACTGAGACTACCTTATGCTTCGTGCAGTACCAGTGGCTCACACTGAATGTGATTCTGCTGGCAAATCTCTGCCAGTTCCTGTTTCTGAAAGTGACTGACAGGATATACAAAGATCTGAAACCTTCACCTTTGCTGGGGCAGGCAGTGATGATCTGTTTTATAACCGCAGAGCTTCTGCTTACATAGTCTTCATAACTTTCTGATGGCACCAGAGAAGAGAGTGGGAAAGTCCCCCTGACAATAAAATCACAAATATATATTAATCTAGATACATACTTGGACATGGTTAGCACCACTCAATGGCCACACCAGAGGAAAAGCACTTGGGTAAAACATTTATCTACTGACTTGGCTGACATAATGTTAGCTCAGGTTGCTCAGTTTCCCCTGGTCAAATGGATAGGAAAGACTTTCACTTCTAGAGTTAAAAAAGTAGTGTTTCCAGGGGACTTAATCACAATGCATCACTCCTAAGTATCTGAGCATTTCTGCAGAGACCAGGCATTTCTTCTTTCCAGGGCTCTTCCAGCACTGAATAAATATTTTCAAAAAAAAAGTAACAGTCAGACCTTCAAACTGCTGTGAATCAGGACAGCCCCTCAGGACTGGTGGGGCTTGGGTCAGTGGGCAACATTCCCCCTGCACAGACCTGTCCCAAGGTTCCACAGCAGCTTCCAGGACACCAGTTGTGCCCAGCCCCAGCAGGAGCCCTGGGGACTGCTCCAGTCCAGCAGCAGCACGGAGGAGCTTGCAGGACCCTGATGTGCTGTGGCGGGCAGTGCCAAGGGTAGACGGCTGGGAACACCAAATTCCCACTGATGGGAGACCCTGGCAGCCTTCCCAGAGCTGCAGGACAGGCAAAATAGGCAGCAGGACCACAGTCATTTGCTTCCTCTCGCCAGGCTCCTGTCTTTGCTATCTACCCACTTAGCTGATGCTTGAATCAGGGCTTCTTGGCAACAGAATAAAACCTCCCCAAACTCATTTTCTGTTTTTCATGCCATCCTCTTTGTCTTCTCCAGGAATGGGAAGCACTCACTGCTACAGCTGGCAGATCCTTAGCCACGCATTGTGATACACTGCAGGATGTTCATCTTTTTTCTACAAACAACTGCCCCCTTTGCCCTGATTTGACTGTCTCCTTATTCAGTGAACAGGCAGGGGTGAGATTAGATTAATATATTGCAGTAAGGTGTGGTCTCATGGTATTCTTTCACAGGGGTGCTCTTAGTACATTATGTTGTCACAAATGGCAGAAGTAGAAAATAGGTTAAACCTAATATTAATCTTGGCTAGACCAGAAAAGTCTAGATCAGGGTGCTCAAAACTAGTCTCCATTTTGGCAGAGCTGCAGGGGTTTTTTAATGTGTTGTCCTGTTGGCACCTTTGCTCCTTAATCATGTTGTTAACCAGCTGTCCTGCATCAGAACTGAGCACCTCCAGCATCAACCCAGGTTGTCTCCAGGCTAAATACCAACTGGAGTGCTCAGCCCAGGCTAAGGTCTCTCTGAGAGTGCTGAGTCCAGCTCTGAGTGCTACAGGCCAAGTGAGATGAGCATCAACAAGCAAAAACCCAGAGAGGAGCTGTGAACAGGGGTCCAGAAAGCACAGCCCACAGGGGAGGACAGGAGTGGTTCAGCTCAGAGGAGTGGCTGAGGAAGGACATGGTAGCAGTCTGCAAAAGGCTCTTGTGAAGAGGGAACGTCCTGTCCTCCATGCAAGGGATGAAGAGGAAAGAAATAAGCAGCTTCCACAGTGACTGTCAGTCTTTAACAGCAGGAACAGCCAAGGCAGAGCTTATCCTGCTTTGGGACGGGGAGCATCTGCCAAGCCCAGCTTCTATGGGGGTGTGAGAGGAGAGCGAGGCAGAGTCAACCCCACCCAACCAGGAAAAGCTGTTTGTTCCTTCATGAAATCTCAAATGAAGATACTTGCTTGTCTGTAAGAAATGCATGAAGACATAAGAAGTTTCCTTTCTCCCTTCCTTGAATGTGTGGGAAATCCCAGAGACACTTGCTTTTATCAGCTGAGTAATTTCCTGGATCTGGCTGTGCGCTGCAAACCCAGAGCAGCCCTGGTTTGAGAGCAAGATGAGGAGCTAGATTGAATGGGAGGCTTATCATTTCCTGCCATGCTGTGGTTTGCAAGTGCTCAGAAAAGCCATCACCTCTAACCCCACCAAGTTATGAGGGCCCCAAAAAGTCCTTGCTGAGCACAATATTAATCTTTAGGCAACTTAAAAAAACCCAAAAACTCTCAAAGATCAATTATAGGAAAAACTGTTATCCTGCCTGTCCCAAAAATCAGGACAGCTGGCTCACGTCAGTCTCACCTCTCTCCCCCCAAACCCTCCATGGCTCTGCCCTGGAGTGCACAGAATTTGATGAGAACCACCCCATCATTGCAGTGTTTGTAATGATTTATGTCGTATAAAAGGATAAGATACCTCAGGGGGAAAAACCCCCACAACTTTATCAGCTAGATATGGAGCAATTACCTGTAATTTGTATCTATGTTGTAAGATGCTTCTGCCAGTTCTGCCATGGTCATGAAGTTAGGGATTACTTTGGTTGCTTCCCACTTGGTCCATTCAAACAGTCCTGGTTCCACCCTGATTTTGACTTTTTGATTTAATTTAAGACCTGCAAGAACAAAAAATATCTTAAGAGAAAGGTACACTCAAAGTGCTACATTCAGGCTATACATTCTCTCTCATGTGCTGCAGCACTTTCATTAAAGAAAACGTTACTTATTGTCAAACAAAAGAGGATTGTGATGACTAAAGGAAGCCACCATTATATTCTTGTCTGACTAATGTTAAGGCACTTCAAATTATTATATTATGATTATTATAATAATCATAATTTCTGAAGTTCTCTTGTGATGCTTTGCTAGAAGAAAAAAAAACCCTCAGTAGTGTTGCAATCTGAATAAACTTTAAATAGGAAATGTTTTGACAATTTTTATACAACATTTGGCTCAGTGTTCCTCAATGGGACTATAAATTGTCCAACAGTGTTAGAAATGGAATTCTCTTGTCAAAAGACACACTGATTTTTTGAGAGGGACAGGAAATGAAAAAAGAAGCGAGGGAGTGGAAGGGGGAGAAAGAGAAGGAAAGGAGTTCTGCAGTATGAAGGCATTAATATAGTTTGGCTGGCAAAAGAAAGCAAGAAATCTGTCTTCCCTGATTGAGATCCTTCAGAGCACTGGAAACATGTCCTTTTTGGCTCAAAATATTTCCTGGAAGAGCTGACAGTGATGATTTGATGAGCAGCTACTAATGTGGAATTCAATCTGATGTGAAACACCTCTGTTTCATACAAGACTGGATTAACTAGTGAGGACCAGAGTTAATGGGACTGTATCCCACAGGCTGCACACAGGTTTGTTGCTGCCTGTGTTACCAGCAAGTCAAAACCACCTCATCTTTCCTGCTTAAAGATAACCACAAATGACCACAAAATCTTTTTATTTTCTTATCTCAGAGACTTTGCAGATGTTTGACAAAGATATTTTTCACTGTGGCAGAAGCACCTGCACCTGGCTGGTTTTGGTGCCTTACCCTGCAGCACGTGTTGAGCTGTCTGTACACAGCGGAGGGCAGGGGATGAGTACACGTAGCTGACCATCACCTCCTGGTCCAGCAGAGCTTCCCCTGGGTGGGAACAACCAAATGTGACACATGAGAAGCTACTACAAAATAATTTCTGAAAAAAACCAAAAAACAGCTTGGAACTTTGTACTTTCATCAACATGAGATACATTGACAGTCCCTTTATTTTCATTTTTTTCACACTACCTGCTGTTTGAGCTCACTAAAAAGCTCATTCTGGTGGAAACAGCAAGTTTAAAATGAGTGTTGGAATGACAATCACAGAAGATTCACTCCAAGCCTGCAAACAGCAGTTAGGCATTATCTCCCCATATATCTGAACCATGAAAGGCAAGCATTTGCACCAGACAGGCACTGTCACAGCCAGGGACCTCGCTCAGGGAGCACAAACAACTTCATCTGGTGAGTGAATTGAGTCAGACTAACCCACACCACCCATCCCTGTGACAAGGTGACCACACTCTGCTGACCATGAAGCTGCTTCCTTTGGCCAGACCCTTCACTCCTCACTGCCCATTCAGTGACAGCTGCATAAGCCATTAATCCTTTACAGCAGGCACCAGGACACAGGTAGTGTTGTGGCTTCTTTCTTGCAACTTTCTCTGCCAAGAACTGGCAGAGCGTGTCTGGAATAAAAGGAACCAGCTGTGTTCTCTATTTTGCTGTTTAAGATCTTGCAGCAGTTGCCCACAGAGGAGCATTACCTCAGTGAGTGCAGGTAGGAAGCCAGCATGAGCTTTGGCAGATGAGAGCAGCCTGCTTCCTGAACCCTTAGATTTGCAGGAGCATTATTATCCAGCTTACCTATAAGCCTCGACTGGAAAACACCACAGCAAGATAAAGGAGGATCATTTTCAAACTGCTTCATGCTGTCTTTCCGCTTTGGCAGGGCAGAGGGGAAGTTCAGATCTGCTCTGTAGTATTTTCCTAAAAAGAGGTGGGACATTTTTCTGTGGCACAAGGGAGGCAGCAGCTGTGTTATGTTAGTACTGCAGACAGAGTCAGTGTCTCACTGATGAAAACCACTCGGTGTTATTACCTTAAAGGGGTCACATTTTAAAGTCACAACACTGGCTTGAGAAATCACCTGTCCTAACAGAATAGCATCTCTTCTGCCAGCTTGGAAGGAGCAAATGGGGACGAGGAGAGAGAGAACAGGAAATCATGAGAATTCGGCTTTGTGGAGCTCCGGTGAAACAAAAAATCCACTCTGTATACCTATATTCTTTTACTCTTGCCAAAATGACAAAACCTCTACATTTCCACTGAACTAAAATGAACAGTGCATTGATTATGCAGCCAGAAGGTACCCACCCTCCTTATCTGGTGTGAATGTCACATGCTAAACATAGGGAATCTCCAGCATAGCAAAGCTCTGACTTTCACCATAAAGCTCTCGCTTGTGAACTCCTAACTTCTTGTTCCCCTCCTTCCTCCTGACACACATTTCCCTCTTCTGGGTCAGTTTTCTTCACCTGGAAACATACTGTTTTTTGAGACAGAGAGGCTGAAGAAATTCAGATTGTAATTTAGGTCAGTGCTGACGCTTCATTTCCACCACAGATTGCTCTTGCAGGCTGAACTAGTGACGTACTGTGACTCTGAATAACAGACCATAACTCTGACTCAGGCATGGGAAGGTGGGGGGGTCTGACAGCCACCACCTTGTGCAACGAGTGGTGGTGAATGTTGTCTTGTGATTTGTTCATCCTGTCAGTAGCACTAGAGCTCTGTTTGTCTTCAGAGTTTATGGAGCATAAACATGAAGGGCTTAAGGACATTATGACCTGGTTATGAGCAGGTCAAAGCAGTGCTGGGCCTGACTTGCAATGCTACTCGCTGCTTTGTGTCAGTGTGTACAATTACATGTAGTAGATTTAATCTCTTTTACACGTTACTGGAGTTAATTGGTCCTGGTTTGATAAGATCTTCCTGTTATCTTACTCACCATCTGCAGTCAAGCACTGTTGAAGCCAAGATTTGCCAAAGACCTGGTCAACTCTCTCCCCATGGCGCATCACCAGCACCCCTCTGCGCAGGGCGGCGTCCCGAGACAGCTGTGGGAAAAGGGGTTTCCCTCCAATGTCATACAGAACCTGGAGAGGAGCTGCTATCATAGATGCCCGTCTTTAGGACAATAATAAGCCTGACTGGCTCTCCACTGAAGGCAAGTGAAAGAGATAGAAACATAAAATCATTGAGGTTGGAAAAGATCTCCAAGATCGTCAAGTCCAACCTTTGACCAATCACCACCCTGTGAACTAGACCAGAGCACTGAGTGCCACATCCCATCATTCCGTGAATACTTCCAGGAATGGTGATTCCACCACATCCCTGGGCAGCCATTTCCAATGCTTGACCACCCTTTCAGTGAAGAAATTCTTCCTGATGTCCAGCCTAAACCTCCCCTGGTGCAGCTTGTGGCCATTTCCTCTTGGCCTGTCAAAGGTCAGATCCCTGATCCTCATGGGCTACAGGTTGGGTTTGAACTCTGTGTTTGCACTAGTGGAAGATAGTGCTGACAACAGATCTTTCAATCCCAATGTGGGAAGAAATTATAACTTTAGTTTATATCATGTGGTTGATATAAACAAAAAAGGAAAAGTAGCAAAGATTTAAGTGGTAATGATCTTTCCTACACCAGGATAACACCAAGCTTCTCCTTCTTTTCCTAATGAAAATAGTACTTCTAATTGTCATAACTGTGTGGCCAAGTCAATAGTGAACCCAGGTCTTCTACGAGGCTCCTTTTTTTCACTCAGACTGCATGGAATTACAAATAAAGTCTAGGTAGTTTGGGGTTAGTATACAATTCACATTAAATACAGACAAGAAGATAAGAAGGAACAGGTCAAAGGCTTTAAAACTTTAAAACAGAATTACTGCAGCAGCACTGAGGTCAGCAATGTGCATCTTCAAAAGCAGAAAAGGGAATTCTTAAGAAGTGGTATGGCATTAATATTCATACGTTCTGTTAAACAGTACTGCATTTCTGCCATCAAACACCAATCAACTGCCACAAGATCAGAGTTTAAACCCAGGGTTTTGTGGTCTTCCTCTTCTGCTTGAGAGGAACCCAGAGGCCAGGGGAACTCTAGACTGGAGAGGTGCCATCTGCACAACAGGTTCCTCAGGCCAAGTGTTGGCTCTGCCACAGATCTGACTTAGATCAGTAAGACCAAGAGCAACCAAGAGCCAGAGGAAGGATGTGTGACTCCTTCAGAAGTTTCTGTCTTACAGCCGTACACTCACAGCATCCTGGAGGCCCCAGGATGGAAGTTCCCTCAAGGTGCCCTCAAGCTGCTGTGACAATAACACAAACAAACCTGGGGTTTGCCAATAGTGCAATGCAGGTGCAAACGTGCTGTAGGTAAGAAGCAGAGTCCTTATTTGGTTTGTTCTTTCTACCAGAAGACCAGTGGAAAACACTGAAAAATGGATACCTCTTGATTTTGAAACTGGGACAAAAATGTAATCCTATTAAGTGCTGTTAACCACCTGACCTAGCTGTTCTGGGCAGCTACTTGCATAAGCTACATATTTAAAGAAATAGAGAAGAAAATGAAACATTTGAATGTGATCTGGGACCATGGAAACCACCAAGATGACATCCATAGAATCTGGACACGAGACCAAAACGGAACAATGGGCCTAATTCAGATATAGTTACTCTGCCTTGAACCCATATGGAAGTCAGGGGAAGTTGTGCCTGTGTCTCACTTATCAGACTTGTGAACACACCTCTGCAGAGCTTGCCCAGTAAGGCTGCGCTCAGAGAAACCTGAGCACAGAACTCATGTGTTGTGCTATTAGGACAGGAACAAAAGGAGTTTTATGAAAGGCAAGAGAAATATACATCATATACAGTAGAAATTATTGTTGAGATACTATGCCCTACAATAAGAGTGTGTGTGTGTGTGTAGATATATAAATGTAACATGAAAATGTGAGGGAGGAAAAGGAAAATGCGATTGCATTTACTACATTTACTAAATATAAATTTACTATTTGCATTTACCATCACATTCACTTTTAATTAGTAGTATATCTGCACAAGCATGTGGCAAAGATAAAAAATGGAATAAACAATTACCTGAAGAGAAAGTACACTGGTTACACTCCTTGACACACTCAGATTATGGGCTTCTCCATTCAGCTCCCTTTCAGTTTTGGGGGAGGATCTCGAGGCTGTCACAAACACATATTCCCTGCAGAAGAAGCAGAAGCAACACACACACACAAATACATGAGCACACACACAATTAGATTTTTGATTCACAATGTTGTCTACAGGCACTTGTAAGTCAAGGTTCATGTTCCATTCAATACTTTTGGTGCACTTGCAATCCACTTCATTATTTTGCTCTTGATTTGGAATATACCTCATAAAAATGGGGTTAAAATATTATAAACTGATGGCACGTATTGCGTGTAACCCCACTAAAGTGGGACTTTCAAGCCTCTGTCTCTGAGGTTTCACCTAGAAGTGCACCTAAACCTCCCTGCTTAGAAAAATCAGCTCTAATCTACATGTGGCATCAGCCTTGCCATCAGCTGCAGGGTGAAGTGCAGGAAGCCAAGCAGGTGCCTTCTGATGCAGGGTAAATCAATCAGAAGAGGGTGGTCTCAGGGTGGTGGAGCAACCTCAGTGTAGTTTCATTTCAAGCTATCTTTCAAAGCTCTTGAAATGAGAAAAAAGAAGAAAGCAGAGAGCCGGGCTGAAGTCTCAGCCTGCCTGGTAGAACGAGGTCTTTTAAAATTCATTAGGGTGTTCAGGTTGTTCAGGAGCAAACAGGGGTCATCCCTTGAGCAGCTGAACTTATGAACTCTGGGTATCTGAGGGTGCATGTCCTATCTCTTTTCTTTCAGGAGGTGTCTCAGCATCCCACCCAGACCCTCAGGACTGCCCTCTCCCCTCTCCGTGCCACCTCCAGCTCCCGTCCAGGAGTGGCTGGTGCAAAGCAACACCCACAAAGCCCCAACCCACCTGTGCTTAACCCACGTGTCTGACTCGTGGGCCTTCTCAGTGTAGTTCTCTGGCAGGAAGCCCCTGCAGCCCGTGCGGTGCGAGGTCCCGATCACCCAGCCCTCGCTCACGTCGCACTGACGCGTCGGGTCAACGTAGATGAAATCCCCGGCGTTGATCATGAGCTCGTCAATATTCTGGGGCTTGTACTGGAAAAGGGCCCGCAGCCTCTGTGAGGGGGACATGCAGCAGGGTTAGGATGCTCCCCGTGCCTCAGGAGATGCTTGTTCAGCTCTCATGGACACGGCAGTCTGTTCTGTTTTCCACTCTACAATGTGCCCTTTAGTGAGATTCCAGCAGAGAAAAAGGAAGGCACTACCACATTGGCAGAACATGTAAAAATAGGCACTTAGTTTTTATAATAATACATTTTTTTCCCCCTGTTACTAGTACAGAGTGATTTGAAAGCAAACATAGCAAAATCAGCTGTTTTTGTGATTAGCAAGTGTGACTAAAATCCAGTATGAGACTTGTGTCAAAGCAATTTACTGATCTGACAGAAAAACTGTTGACCATTCCATAATTTAAATTTGAAAATGAGGACAGGGAAAATGTGCACTGGCTTTAAATAAGAGCCTGTTAAGCAGAAAATCATCAGCGAGAACTGAGCCTGTGCAGTTTTCATCATGGCTGGAACAATCAAGAAAACTAATTTTGCTGAATGGAATTTTACTGCAAAACCGTAAATTGAAAAAAATCCTAGCAAGTATTCAATGATCATGATTTCCTGTCTCTTTTATTTTTTCATGTCATGGTGAGACTAGTTTTTTTTTCTGATGGAATTCAGAATTATATCTTGAGACATGCGGATCAAGCAGCCTACCATAAAGGTATTGTCTACTCATTCACAAGTCCAGTTTTTCAACCCAAAATGGCACATGTCCTTTGAAACAGCGTGCCGAGCACGCACTGATTTTCTTAAGGATGGAAAGGCACGATGATTGTAGCAAAGAGTCAGATCACACGCTAGGGAAATTAAATAAATGTGGTTCCAGTACCTGGTAATTCACAAAGCGCATGTCCCGTGAGTAGAGAGCAGCTACCCACTGGCAGGGCTCTGCTGGGTTGATGCATTTGGCCAGTTGTTCCAAAGTCTTCTGGTGGTGAGGATAAAACTTGTGAGCCAAGGTAAGGTGGAACTGCTTCAGGCAGGGCTTCACATGGCAGTCTAGGGATGAAGCAATCACATCACAACATAGAGACAAAGGTCATTTAAAGCTCTTGTTTTATCCTACATGCTTTGCATGATGCAGGAAATACCACAGTAACTAGCAGTAGAGTAGGTCTACTACTACATCTGCTGAATAATGGTTTTGAAGAGTGACATGGTTTTAATCATGCCAAAATAATTCACAAATGTGGACTGGATTTGTTTCCTGGCTTCATCTGGGAGGAAAAAAATGAACAGGGTTTGAATTCCTCTTGGAATATCACTGGAGTGGGTATTAGGCAGAGACAATCATTTCAGCTTCTAGACAAAACCACTGTGTCTTTAAAGTCTAAAACATGATCTGCTAGCCACTTTACCTCCAAATCTGTATGAGGAGAGGGTTTTTCCTGGCAGTAAAACATCAGCTAAGCTTCCCTGGAGATGCAGGAGAGGTTTTCAGTACTGTGCCTAAGCATTTGTGCTACGACCCACCCATTTCCCTCTGATGTTGGTCCTACCTGCCAGGGCTGAAGCCTCTGATGCGAATGCCAGAGCTAAGTCTTTGAGGACACTGGCATGGTTATCATCAATGAAGAAGCCAAGGTAGCTGGGAGATGCATGTAGTGTTAGGGAAATGGAGGGTGGGAAGCACTGGGAAAAGCTGTCACCGACTCGCTTTAGGGTGTCATACAGTAATTCCACTTTCTGGTCTTCACACTGAAAGAAAACAGAGGAGCAGAAGGTTTTACCCACCAGCTCAACAGCCAGTATTGTAGTCTCTGCTATATAGTACTTCCAGAACACTATGGGGCATTAAACATCTTGAGAAACACAAAATACCTAAGAATTTGCCTGGAATTCCTGGCATTAGAATCAGTAAGATCAGGCAGTTTGATCAGCATAGTGCCCTGGTTCTATAACAGGACATGGAGCCTTCAACTCAAGGTGTATCTAGCCTGAGTAGGAAAAGATTTTACCATCTGACAGGTGTGCAGTAACCTGTCTGAAATGAGATAGGGATCATGATTTCCCTCTTCAATCCTAAGTAATAATTTGTGTTGTTGTTATCCTACAGTTCTTTGCTGAAATCGCTCCCACTAAAAGATCCAAGATCTCAGATGCCGAGCAACGCAGCCAGCAAATTTCCTAAGGCATCTTTGTCAGTATGATCCATAATGCTCCAACCACAGCAAATTAGAGATTGTACAGAGCCATGCTTCCTTGGAAAAGTGGCAGGTAAGCAATAGAAGAAGTGAAGAGACAAAGGTGGAATTTTTGCCATCCAGACCAAGACAGGAAAATTAATGATGTCCTGCCTCATTATCCATTTATTTACCAGCTATTTAATGGCAGCTCATTCTCCAGCTATTTGCCCCATTTACCCATGCTGGGCTGAGATGATGAAGGGGAAGAGCAGAAGAGAAGAAAGGAGCTCCTCCTGCTTAGCTCATCTTTCTCTTTCTAGCCTGTCTCAGGCCATGGGGAGGAGGGGATGCAAAGGGCACTGGGCAGACTGGGTGTGGGGTGACAGCGGCAGGGGTGACCCTGCACCAAGGCAAGTGCCACAAAACAACAGGCTTCCTCCTGGGACTGACAACTCTGGGGGCTGCCAAAGACATTGGAAGCCAGGAAACAGGAGAGGGCAGGTCAGGAAAAGGAGGTGGGAGCCAGGTCAGAGAGTCTCCCTTTCTGCCTGTGAGGTGGCTGGGTCAGCTCTTGCTGACAGCCAGGGAGCAGAGAACAGCCCCAGAGGGTATATTTATCCCTGGAAATATGCTCCCTAGAAAGGGGTAGAGATGTGCAAGGTGAGGGTTGCAGTGCAGTTGTCTTTTGCAGGCAGGCCTTTAAACTTGACACCTTCCAAAAGCATGGCATTCTTTATTAATTAATGACTTTTTTCTCTATAATTATATTTAATGGCCATGGAGTACCATTAAATATTTCAC
Source organism: Dendrocincla tyrannina (assembly GCA_035047865.1). Taxonomy (NCBI): domain Eukaryota; kingdom Metazoa; phylum Chordata; class Aves; order Passeriformes; family Dendrocolaptidae; genus Dendrocincla; species Dendrocincla tyrannina. The sequence continues at coordinate 113,887,768 of JAWWMP010000001.1, forward strand.
AACAAAATTTCTTATATTCACTGTCTGTCCTTCTTGGCATGGTTTAAAATTAAAGTATGATTTACAGAATGATTTTTGTCCAGCTGCTCGAGCTCATGTCTGTTTTCAGCACATCTCAGCTACAGCAGCACCATCAACATGTGAAAACTGGATTCCAGGTGGCTCCAGAGTTTTGCCAGGCCACTGACTCTTTGCTGTACTTTCCTGGTACTGGCACATTCCCATATGCAAGAGAAGCAGCTCTGCTGGGAAGTTCTCTAGAGGGTTACCCAACATACAGCAGGACAGCAGCATCTCTAGAGCCAGAAAACAGCCCGCCAGAGTCAAATTCAGGAGCAAAACTTCATTATAAATCATTGACAAAGTGACTCAATTGCACTGCTGGAGTCCAGTCTGGCTCCCTTTCCATCCCTGTGAATTCTGCTTCTCTCTTTTTCACAAAAATCTTCAGCTTCAAAAGAAAGAGTAAAATCTGAGATGTGCCACCATAGCAATGATGGGGCTCTCTGGGGACAGCAGGGGTTTCCCTGAGATTCCCACAGGCATGATACCAAACTTTCTGCATCCTGTGATAACTCTGTCCCTGCTGGATGGTTCAAAACCCTGGATCCACGAGCAATGGACAGTCTCTGAAGCCTGAGGGTTGCTCTAGATGGACATTGTCCCTCAGCTACCCCAAAACACTGAGCAAGCACACCTGGACCTGGGTCGTGCCATTTGATCACCCAGAAGTTCTGGTGCCAGACAAAGGCACGTGGCCCAGTCTCACCAAACACCCCCCAGCTCCCACTGGCCCCTTGCACACCATTTGTGCCTCACCGTGAAGAAATCACAGAGGGTGACGTGTGGGAAAACCTCGTGGGCTCTGTTTTTGCCGCACTGGCGCTTGCTCTCCTTCCAAAAGTCCTGCAGGCGAATGAGCAGGGGGCCGGTGGGACACAAGTAAAGGGCGTATTCCTGAGGGATGGGGTCATCCAGAGAGGGATCGTTGCAGTGGGAATGCAGCCTGAAATCGAGAGCGCATCACCGAGAGTGAGTGTGTGCACCTCTTGTTTCCTGGGGTCGAAGGTATCCATAGCAGGGATCAGGAAAAGGGAATACAATTTTATTATTTGCAAATGGAAAGCCAAAGTAAAAGCTCCTTAAAAATGTTCTCTCTGAAGTACTAAATAATGGAGAAATTTGTTTTCGGCTCATTTTTTGAGTACTTTACATTTTATTATGTGCCTTCACTTCCATCAGTGTCTGAAAATGAGAGACAACAAAAAGCCTTTTTAAAGTGGTTTGTGGGTTTTCTCTCCCCTTTTTCATGTCTGGAAACAGAGGACTAGAACAGGAAAAAGGCAGTGGGCAGAACATGTTAAGAATGACAAAATTAAAATTAATCGGAGATTAAAAAATACACAAACAGGGACTTTTTATTCTGCCCTAAGAAAAACAAATAAGGCAAATCAGAAAATGTACAAGCAAATTTCACAAACTCATATGCCATGCGATAATATCCTTCACCTTGTCCTTTACATGCTGTATATTTGTCTTTGCAGCTGTTGGATTAAGGGTGATTACTGGAAAGTGTGGTAGTATCCCTGAAAAAGATTATTTGGAAAGAACAAGCTGTTCTCAAATGCCTCCTCTGACTTTCCAAAAAAAAAAAAAAAAAGAAAAAGAAGAAAAAAATAATTAAACCAAAAGGGGTAGAAAAGCAAAAAAAAAAATCAGAAGAAAGTGCAAGGAAAGACTGGATTTAATTTGCAGGTGAATTAAAGCAAAAAAATAATCAATTAACAGCACATAAATGACACATAAATACTCTGTGAGAGTCTTGATGGAGGGGAAAAACTTTATGGGGTTCAAACTAACCAGTGATTTTGATTCTAATAATACCTTACTTTGCAAGCTGAGCCTTTCTGTTTCCCTTTTCTTTAGCCCTGGGTTGTTACTGCAGTTTGTAAGCCCAGAGATGGGTAAAAGTAGCTGCTTCTGCACCCTTTCCTCCCCTGCTTTCTAATTTACCTTGGAACTTCTGCAGGCTTCCCAGAATGAGTACAAACAGAAATATTTCTCTTTCTCGTGAAATAAATAAATAAATTAAAAAAAAAATCTCAGATGCACGTTTTTGGGGTTGGGTTGGGTTGGGGATTTTATGGCAGCTTACTTCAAATTCAGTGACAGGATCAGCGCATAATTGAGGATTTTTAACCAGGTTTAATGCAAAAGCACACCTTAGAAATCACAGGTACTTACCATTTTGCTGCATCTTCTATTGTCTTTTGTCCGGTAGCAACCAAGGCTTTTTGCCTAGAAAAAACCACAAAACTGATTCCTCAGAATAACAGAAAGAAAATTCCTAGAAAGTTAAAGGTGTTTAGTGACTGTGGTCACCAAGTCTATTTTCCAGCACAGGCAAGACCTTTTGCAAGTAGGTTTTTCCTGGCAAATTTTAATGTTCTTGAAGCCCTCCAGACAGTTTTTTCCCCTGCAATTCCCTGAAGACTGGTACCTGTCCTCCCCACAGGATCCTTGTGTCCTGGAGGTGTTTCCTTAGCAGCCCTACAGACTATATGGATTTCCTTAGGGTTAGGAAATCCACCCATCTGTGCACTGAAAGAGCAGAGTTTTCTTGGTTCATGGGAAAAAAAACGTTCTGATTCAAGATGCCAGGCCCAAGCCCACATGTATAAGCATAGCAAAATATTATATTAATAACTTTTTAATAATTGGAATATATTAATAACTTTTTATATTAATATAAAATATTAATAACTTATATTGGGGTTTGAAATCTGGACTGAGGATCTCCCCTAGGCCAGCAGAGAGCCAGATCTAAATCACCAGCTCAGTCCAAGACGAAGGACAAAATCGCACATTTCCCTCTCTTAATGCAACTTTCATTCTCTTCAATCCAAGACAAAGGACAAAATCTCACATTTCCCTCTGTTAACACAACTTTCGTTCTTTGGGGTCAGATTTGATTCACATTCCCTTTTCTCAGGAGAGCATTTAATATGTCAGCTACTTTCTTCATATGAACAAACATTTGTGGCTAAATGGTAGGTGAAGGGGGGAAGGATTGCAGTGTTTAAGCAGCACCTGTACCTATGAACCCCTTTTCCACACCTGAAACCCACCTACGAACTTCTCAGAGGAGACATGAAGGGCAAGTAGAGACAATGGACGTAAAAAACCCCCACTGAATTATTTGGCATCTGCTCATCTCTTTTCTCTTGAGACCATTTTTTTCTGGCCACGGGACCTGGAGGGCATTGAATCATTTTGCCTCCTCACATTTTTGTTCTCCCTCCATCCCTGTGATGCCCAAACATGCATCAGCAGTGCAATGGGTACACTGAGCTCCAGGACTCAGGTTCATCCTTGATGCTTCCCCTGAGTCTTCTGTCTTCTCTTTGGAGTAAAAAACTACACATGGGCTTGCTAAAAACATTTATATGCAACCAAGCCTGGCTCTTTAGTGGGGGCTCAACATGCATGAGCCTTTCCACTCATACTTTACCTTCTACCTTTCTTCTCCATAAAGTAAATCAACTCCCATGGCCGGATTGATGCAAAAGCATGAGTTAGATGGTCTAAAACTACCTCTGTGACTGAGGACTGCACGTTTCCTTTCCGTGCCTCTGCTGAGCCTCCTCCAGCACATCAAAGATGAGCAACCGTGTTTTTGTCACTCTCCTCATGCAGCCTTTCCTGCCATATCCTGTAGAAGTGCCAGTGCCTGGTGATGCCAAGCTTTGTTAACCACTCACTGCACCTCAAAGACAGTGTTTTACCACTTTGTGCCTCACTGCTTCTCCCACGCAGAGAAGAGCTCTGTGCAAGCAGCCCTGACGCCAAAATGGAACTTGATTTCAGCTTCTCTCTACCACAGGGCCTTCAAAATCCTAAATGTATTAAGTCAGATGAGAGCTGAGGCCATAAACTGCTCGGTGCTGTCTCCTTGTTCTCCTGTGCTCCTCTCCATACTTATCCACACCTTTTGTCTCCTCAAATGTGTTGGTTCTAGGATGATTTCCAGCAGGGTTTAAGAGCCCTTAGCACTAGGAGTGCATTAGGCTGTGATGAGACATCCTACACTTCAAAGATGAGCAGTGAAGATTGAAGGATAGTGCAAAGAATAAATTCTGCATGTAACAATTTCTCTTAGATAGAGAGTGGGAATAAACCATTGAAAATCTGTATTTAAAGCAGATTAAAAATAAATGTACAGTGAGAATATACTGGCTCTTCCCTAAAACAGAAACTGCTGGTGCAGTCTCATCCTCTGTAAGCACCAGAGGAGGCCAAATTTGTTGATCTTATACCAGACTTGACCCTCACATATTTGAGTTTTGTTCTTTGGGGAAATGTTGCTTTGGCCTGTTGGTTCTATATTGTCAAAGATTTCTTAGTACTTCCACCCTTGCTCTCATATTTCTCGGGTCAGGATAACTACTTTCATTTATGGTTCAATCCAGGAACAACAGAGACAGCTAAAAGGTTTTGTAAAAACACAGTCAAAATTTTGAAGGTCTTAAAGCCCATAAAAAGAAATAAATTTTGGTTTAAAAATTGATTTTGAACATTTTGTCATTTTAGGTCAATTGCATCTCACTTCTGCCAGTGGTTCTTGCTTTTGACCTGGGAAGCACAAAGTCATCTCAGTGACAGCAGAAAGTGTTTCGAAGGGGATTTGAAAAGCATCACATACAGGACAAAAAATTCAAGAACTTCCTTAGGGGTGACCAAACTTACTCTTTTACTATGGAAATGATGAGCCAGATTTTCCACCCACAGCTAAAATTCCACTGTGCCTAACTGGGAACAAGGCACCCACAGTTTCCCTCTAAGCTGTGCCCATCTGATGTTGTTTACTAACACAGCCTTCCCAAAAAAAGCAACACTTACAAATGGAGCCTTTCCAACTTGCTTAATTTTCAGTCAAAAGGGAGATATTGCTCTCCTTTCTAAAATATTTTTGTGTGGTGTTCTTCGACATTTAAATAATCAGATTTAATTTTTGAACAGTTTGAACCGAAATGTCCATACTTGTCCTTCAGAAGTTGGAAAATCCTCCCCAAAACTTGCCTCTCCAACACGAAAGATCTTTGGGGAAGGAGTGACCACCACATTTCTTTTTTATTAACTTGGTTACTTGCCACTAGTTAATGTCTCATCCATTGGGATCACCAAGAATAGACCCTTATTCTTTACTATTACATTTTCTAGGTAGAACAAGAGTTTTTGGAACAAGATCATCATTCAAGACAGGAAGAAAAATTGACAGACTTAGGCACCATCTTGTTAAGGGAAGTTTAATCTTTTAAATCAGTTTCCAACTGGAAATGTCCAAACATCATCCAGAAGGAGATCTTTGCCAGGCCCCCAAAAAAACTTTGGATAGAAATTACATCCACAGAAAAAAAAATGAGAGAGGTTATATCCAAGAGCAAACTCTGGTCAAAGTCTTCAATTATTGTGAAACCTCTCAGACTTAGGACGTGGAAGGGTGTGCATCTTTGGATATACTTTAGATATATTTATAAAAAATAGATATTGAACAGGTTGGTTTTGCTACATGAGCAATACACACTGCTCTACCTGAATTCAAGCAAGACAGGTCTGATCCCTGTACAGGGACATCGCCCCCTGGGGCAGCACATTCTCCTGAGAGCTGCCTGATGTCAGGAATTTACGGGAAATGCCTCATATCTTAAATAAATCTCACTGTGCAGAGGCAGCTGGACAAATTACTCACGCGATATGAGCTGGGAATCCTTTGGCGAGGAGGGACTCGAGGAGGGCAGAGGTGCTTTTGCTCCTGTGCTTGTTGGCCACCTTGGCATAGAGCTGTGTCTCAGCCAGAGCCATCTCCGCTCTCCCCGACCCTGTGCCGAGTGTGACAGAAAGTGGGAGGTGGGAGGAGGGTGCAAGGGAGGGAGGGAGGAAAAAAATGAGAGAGAGAGAGAGAAAGAGAAAGAGGCAGCTAAATTAAAAAAAATCCCTCAAACCTCTTGTGATCTTTTCTGACAAAAGCTGACATCCTGTTTTCATAGAATCTGCGTCTCTGAGTTTTTGTTTTAGGGTGGCTACAAAAGCAAAAGCTATCTCCAGGGTTCTCCTATCCACCCTGGTAGAACAAGAGGGGAAGCCCAAAGGTAACACACAGTGGACTTGCTGAAGGGTCTGAGATGGAATCTTTCAGCCTTTCGATTTTAACTGTCCCCTTAAAGCCAAGAAATCCACCCGAGCTGTGACTGTGGGGGAGGCAAGTGGGGCTGTTCTGTAGCATGTAAGAATTTAGTCTGTACGCCAAAGTCTTTCCTTTTAGGCTCAATTTTCATGCCCTCCTGCCCCTGTCATACGTGGCTCCTGCTTTGGTCTTCTCAGCCAAAGGCAGTGGGCAGCCCAACTATGTAAGATTAAACCCAAAGTCCCCTCCAGACATCAAACCCTGAGGCTGAGCCTGGAGCAGCTCAGGGTGGCAGCAGGGAGAATAAGGCTGTCCCTCTGTCCTTTCCCGTTGTGCCAGGTCCACTGTGAGAGCCTTTGCAGAGCTTCCCTGGCTGGTCCTCAGGCTTTCCAGCATGGCCAGAGCAGATAAATGGGTTGGAGTCAACCTTTTTTCTGGCCTGGGCTGTCCTCGCTGTAGGTACCATTGCTCCCTGTGGAGCACAGGACATCTCACCCCGTGGATTGAAAGGGTCACCTGAGCTGCTGATCAGGAATGAGCTCTCACCCCGCTTTGGCTAAGGGTCCCCTTGGGACACCTGGCCAGTTTGAGCTGCTTCTCCAACCATTTGCTCTGAAGCCTGGAGGAGAGCATCAGAGCATTGTGAGCAACTCAATTTGTCTTATATATCTTTGTCTGATTTCTAATTTTTTTGTTGTTTTTGTTTATGTCCCACTGTGTTCCCTTTTCCAGGGAAGGCTGCTGAAAGAGTGACATAGGAGATGATGAAGAATTCTTGGTGCCATGGCTTAATTTAACAGGATTGTGATATGGTGTCCTCTCCTTTGGAAGAGCCAGTTTCCATCATGCACAGCAAAGGGTCTGAACAGCTTCCCTTATTGCAGCCATCTTCCAGGGGCATGGGTTTTGTCATGGAAAACCTTCATTTCTTCCCTGGCCTCTCAGCAGCCTTGTGTCACTTACAGTGCAGTGGCTTTTTGCCTCATCTCTCCACCTCCTTCTTCCCTCCACCCTTTCCTCTGTCATCAATCTTCTTGGTGAAAAAAACAACCCAAATTATTACTACTCTTGAGCCCTTGTTGCAGCTGAGCATACATTTCCATTTCCTAAATCCCAGAGTACAAATGAGTTGCTTCTTCAGAAACATCAGACAACTGCTTGCAAAGTGCTTCCAAACCACAGTGCGACATTTAATTAATAAAAACCATCCATAACTAAAGGATGGGTCTTTTTTTCAAAACCCCTGTGCAGGCACACAGCAAAGGCTAAACCAAGGGAAGGAAGAGCAAGGTGTGCTGAAGAGATGAAGCTCTGGGGCTGCTGGGTCAGGTCATGAGGCTCAGGCATGAGCAAGATGAGCCATGGCCAGCATGTGCCATGCATGGTGCTCCTTTGCTGAGGGTTTACAGGGAGGTTTGCAGGTGCTGAGATATTACCTGGCCTTCTTGGGCTAATTAGAGAGCATGCTGAATTTTTATCTGCCCCTTTCCGTAGCCAGGCCACCCGATACCCCTCACCAGGTTGGGTTACACGGCTGCTGCCAGAACGCCACATGCGACAGGCTGAGCAGGCAGGGTGGAAACCTTCCCAGAGCAGGGTGGCTTAGCAAACTCAGAATTTCCTCTTGGTTGCTTTTGATAATGAAGAAAGAAAACAGTTTTGCTTTTAGCTATGACTTCTCAGGAAGAGGTGAGTGAAGCTTTGGGAGCATGTGGTAGCCTCTAAATAAATGAAAAGCTTTCGTGTAATTTGCTTCTCAGTGCTGTTGTGTTTCCTGATGGGCAAATTATGCATCAGTCAGAAGGCTTTTTGTTTTTAATATTTAAAAACTATGCTAGCAGGTTCTCTACGAAGGTTAATTTATGTTCGTTGAAATGTATGTGAAATTTTATCAAATGAAAGGGCGTCAACCTTATTGCAGTTGTTTGCTGTAAGGTGAAAAGATATTCCAGGTGACTTAAAGATAGTGTCATGGATAAAACATGTATTCTTTGCCTAAACTGTGTCATTGTAAGCCTTTTCTGGGACTGACTGCAAACTTGCTGCTTTTACAGCTTAGCAGCTCCACTGTTTTGAACAAACCTGGACCTATTTCACACCACTGTGAAATAGTGTGAGTTCAAAAATCAGATTCCTTTTGCCAGTGTGCGGAGCCAGAGGCAGAAATTAGCATTTCAGATCTATTTACCCTCAATTCTACTGCAGTTTCATTTTAATTCTTTGGGGTTGGGTTTTTTTTTCACTGCATGCTAAGTCATCAAGAGTTTACTGGAGTAAAATTCAGGGGCCCATGAATGATGATCCTGTCAGGTTCTGCTTGGGTGTCATATGCTTTTTAGTTTTTCTCTTGCTTCCTACTGCAATGATAGAGCAGGGGATGGATTCACACCACCACAGTGAGATATTAAAAGTAGATATGGTGATTAAACAAATTTGAATAAAAATTAACCTTGGTAGTTTGCTGGTAAATTAATTATAAGTGCTCCTCACAGGAACATTAAGTACATAACAACGTCCTGTGTCCAGTTCTGGTGTCCTCAGCACAGGAAGGACATGGACCTTGCTGGCGTGAGTCCAGAGGAGGACACGAAGATGCTCAGAGGGCTGGAGCATCTCTACTTTGGAGACAGGCTGGGAGAGCTGGGGTTGTTCAGCCTGGAAGAGAAGGCACCAGAGAGACCACTTTGCAGCCTTCCAGTACATAAAGGAGGTTACAGAAAGGTTTAGATTAGATATTAGGAACAAGTTTTTCCCTGTGAGGGTGGGCAGGCCCTGGCATAGGTTGTGCAGAGAAGCTGTGGCTGCCCCTGGATCCCTGAAAGTGTCCAAGGCCAGGTTGGTCAGGGCTTGGAGCAATGTGGGCTGGTGGAAGGTGTCCCTGCCCATGGCAGGGAATTTGAAACTGGATGATCTTTAATGTCCCTTTCAACCCAAACCATTCAGTGGTTCTATGATAACATTTTACAAGTTGATTATTCTCTTTCTCTTTCCTTTTTTTCTCTTGTTGAGTCAGGTGCAAGAGACAAATCCCACTACTGGAAGTCTTGAAATCATCTCTGTTACAGAGGATGAATCGCCAGTACCACAAATTCAGTTTACCTTCAAAAGATTTTTCTTCATACCACAAGCAAGGGTGGACCCCAGTGCAGATGGATCTGGTAGGGATACTGCACAGATTTTTGCCCTTTGCAATCCAAATGGCTAATGTATACAAACCTATTTTTGCCCACTCAGAGAAAGCAATCATATAGAGGAAGAAGAAACACGACTTTCCTCCCCCAGGTGTGAGGTTTGCCAGCTTAGTAACGTGATGTTGCCTTGTGTTGGCTTGCACACACAAGCATTTTTCACAGCCACATTATTCACACACTTCAGCCACGCAGCAAACAGTTCCCCAGGCTTTTCAGACACATTTTTGAATTGCTTATTTGAAATTTTACCAACCTGGAAATCGGTCCAGTAAAAGACCTGAATGTACGACACAGCAGCCTTGGAATTTGTTGGTTCCCACAGGTGTCATGACAAAATAACCATTAGCTTCAACAGGGGCAGGCTGAGCTTCCAGAATGAAAATAGAGCCACTTAATTTTCTGGTCCATTAGCTACTACAGCTGTCTAAGATTTTTGGCACACCACACACCAATTCCACTGCCAAAACTAGTTACTCAGCTGCTGCTGAGAGAGTCTTTGTAGGCTGGGATTTACTAGAGAGTCTATAAACCCTGGCAGACACTCCTTGTCCTTGACTGATTGCAAGTGTCTGCCAATCTCAAATTTGAAGGTTGGAGAATGAGGGGATAAAGAGCTAAAGTTGAAGACAAGGTTGTGCCAGTTCCTGTGTGCACCCGTGACCCAGCTATTTCCCCATAGTTTGCCCTTTGTATATCAGAATACACTTGAAACAAGTGAACAGTTTGTTATTTTCAGTGGAATCTGTTGTTGTCTTCCAGACTGACAACACCAGGTCAGCTGTAGAGGTCAGTGGTTGATGATGAAGTCCAGCTCATGAAATGTATTCAGCAATTACTACTGATATATATTTTAACTTTAGATATATCTTTTTTTTCACATGAAAACTCAAGACTCAGCCTTGAGTCATCGCTCAGGTCTCTTCTTGCCTTTATAGCAAAACTTTGAACAGATCACTTTTTCAATGGTTTTCAAGACTAGTTTGGGGATCCTGGTTTGTTTTTTTTTGCCAGTTTTGCTTTCTGTATCTTTCAGTTAACATCCTTTCCAAGTCCAAAAGAACCAATGACTTTCCTCCTACTTGTCTTGAGCACTTGATTACTTGCTAATTCTGTCTTTTTATCCAATATTCCTGCTCCCATTTGAATCTTTAGGCTCCTCACTTTTTATTTTGTCTCCATTACCCTGACTTTGGAGGAATGCATAACTCATGAGGCAGAGTTATGTGGTCTCTGGCCTCCTCCCAGGATTCCCAAAATTCCCAGGACTCCCAGCATCCAGCTGGGGCTGTGGTTGAAGGGAGCACTGGGAGCAGCAAAAGTCAGGAGACATCACTGAGAAGAACCATTGTAAGGTGAAGACTCAAATTGGTTCATTCTTTGCTGCTTCCACTGAAAAGGGTTTCTTAGCCCACTTGAGCTTTCTGAACTCTTCAGAGAGGATACCTGTGCCCTGCACACAGGTTTGATTACATGAATGAAACAGGTCTGAATTTCACTTTTATTTTGGTCCTCACATTTTCAGGAGAAGTGCTCATATGCTTGAAAAGCTCACAGTGTGGTGTAAGCCATGAAATTCTCTCATGTTCTCTGTGGCATCGAGGGCAGGCCAGGTGCTCTGTAAGGGCACAGTTCAGACATGTCACAAGGCAAATGCTGAAGGGCCCCAAAGCACTTGGAACCTTCTCAGTCCCAAACCCCACCAGGATCCAGGTCAGGGCAGATCATGACGTGTATGCAGGAGTTACTAATGCCATGTAGTTTAAGGTCAGACAAACCTGTTTTGTTGCAAACTCAACTAGGTTTATCTTCACAGAAGCTGTTCTCTCTTTGGTTTCCAGGAGATATTGAACCACCTTCGATGTGCCATGCTTTTGCCTCCCTAAAATACTTTCCATATATCTGTGGTTTCTTCCTTGCAGTAATCCTAGCAGCTGCCATTGGCCTGGGTGGTGAGTACCATTAGTTATTCATGAAGTTCTCACTTAACCATTCAAATGCTTAATTTTTCATGAGCCTTTTACTGAGAATGGAATTAAACTACTACTGCAGCTTGTTTGATGAAGTAAAAAATCTTGTTGATGTGATAGCTTTAAATTTTATTTACATGTAGGGATGAAATAGGTCTGGCACTCCTGAGAGGATTGGTGTAATATTTACAACACTGGGGAACACACAGCTCCAGGAAACCTTTCTCTGGCAAAACTTCCCCAACTCTCCTGGGCTGATGAGCTGAGTTAGAAACTGGGGGAGGCTCCAGGTAGCCCACAACATACTTTTGTCCTGTAATTCACTTCTCTAAGCTTGCTTTCAAAGAATTAAATAACTTTTCCCTATCAAAACCAAGTTCTACAAAGGAAAAGAAAATGTAGAATGAGTTTAGTTGCAACTGGGAAGCGGGACCCTCACAGGTCCAGGGGCCAAGTGTGTTGGTGTGTCTTCACACCTGCAACAGGGATGAGCTTAGAGAAGGTTGGGGTGTCCCCCTTGGGAAGAGCATGCTCTGGCTGTGTTTTGCAAGGTTCTCCTTGCTTGGCTGCTGAGGGACTGAGGTACCAGGCAGGAAGTCTCCCTGGAGTGAAACTTAAACGGGGCAGAGGGATCTGGGAAGGAGTCAGCACAGACAGCAAGGCTGACTGCTCCTCCGAGTCATTACTAATGGATGAGTCTAACAGCACCATGTAGCAACCTCCAGGTTGTATTTCAGAAGTTCCTAGAGTACACGAGTTGCCTTTTCCTTAGCAAGACTGAGATCTGGCCGGATATTGGAAATCAGAAGTGTTAAATTAATATCCCACTGTGTTCTCATCACTCTGTTTTCTTTCCTTCTTGTTAGTCCAATACAACTGCATTGGGAAGTTTCGCTGTCGATCATCCTTTAAGTGTATCCAGAAATCAGCCAGGTGCAATGGTGTCTTCAACTGTAAAGAAGGGGAGGATGAGTACAGATGTGGTAATTTCAATTTGATTATAAACCCCTCCTACCTCCTCCTGTATCAAATGGCACAATGCATGTTGTAAAGAGTTTGGGTAGTTTGAGACAAGAAAGGTAGAGGCAGGTGGATTATCTAAAGCACCACTTCAGAGGAGCAAGCTCTCTGAGGTCCTGATTTACAGTTTATGAGAAATCAAACTACTTTTAAATAAATGTGCTGATTGCTGAATATTGCAGCTGCCACACTGGGCATCTTTCTCCATTAGAAGCCCAGATGATGTTGACTGCTGACATTTCCTCTGCCTGCAGGGTGTAGCCCCACTGCAGTATGGTGTGTACATACAGAAGGCTGTGTTCACTGGCACGCAGTTGCACTCTGTTGCTTTTGAAGATTTTAAACTCCTGATCTTATCTTAAGGGATGTGGGAATGGGAGGGACCAGCAACTGCCTTTTGTGCTTTCGGTGCTGCAGAGTTTGCTGCCTTGTGTGTGAAATTTATACCCGTGTCTGAGTTTCTCTCTGTGATAGTTTCAGGCATCACAGGGGCATTTTAAATAGTCCCTCCCTCTCCTGTGCTATGGAAAAATGATTGTGGTGTTCACAGCCCCTGGAGGGAATGGAGTTAATATTAGTAAACAGAATAACTGAATTTTAGATCAGTGCACTTGTAATTTTGGCTCATACAGGTGAGGAGGCAGCAGAACTTTCCCTTTGTGCAATACTAGGAATTAAATTTTGGCCCCAGCTAACCCCACACAAGATGATCAACCTTCAGGCCTCTGTGGAACCTGTGGGAAATGCCTCTGCTTTTTTCTCTTCCTTTCCAATTCCATAACACTGGCTCATGGGCACAAGAGGGAAGCCCCTGTTCAGCAGTGACCTCATGCATGGTCTCCTAGCTCAGTGTATTTTAGCTCCCTTCCTTAACCACAAAAAAAAAATAAAGACACAGAAAAATTCTGTCAAAGAATCCAAGTGATGAAAAATACAAGTAGTGAAATCTCAGCGAGCCAGAAAAGAGGCCACAGTGGTGCATTGACAGTGTTGTGTACCTGTTGTGTGCCTGATGGTTCATCTTCACAGCTCACTCAGGCTTTTCTTCTCCTGAACATCAAAGTCAGGTTGAGTGGCAAGAAGGCAGTGCTGCAAGTGTTCACTTTTGGATCCTGGAGAACAGTCTGCTCTGACGACTGGAGAGCAGAGTATGGAAACACCACCTGCAAACACCTGGGGTTCTCAAGGTATGAACACCAAATACCAGAAACTTTGTTCGGCATTTTGAAGAAACTGTGAGGTTTTCAGTGTTTTTAATGAAACTTTGTATTAGTTCATGCTTTAAAAGAAAAAAGGATTTTACAGTCCACCTTTGTGAATGGAATGGTTGAGAAGATTTGGGATTATGTGGGAAATAGTCCTGAACACTAGTGCACTACAAATACCTTTTATTCTGGCTATAAATTCTGCATGATGGCTAAATACAATGGTTTGGTTAAATCTCACCTGTGGGGTGCAGGTGCCTGAATCCTATTTGCCACTCTAGCAGCTTACAGCCTGGCAAGGAAGTACTAAAACTGTATGAGCATTTTCCATTTCTTTTACTACCTCTGCAGGAAAACTGTATGAACAATTCACTTTTGCTTTCTCTGTAGGAAAACTGTATGTACAATTCATGTCACGACATTTGTCAGGATTTGAGGTCCATCTCAGAACTGCAGAAGAACCTGGTGATGCAGTTCTTGCTGGATTGATCCCATTCCTGAAAAAGCATCGATTCTTTCACAAACTTTCACAAAATTGAGAAAGAGTTGGAAGCTGTGATTTGCCATGATGTGCTGTTATTTCATACCAAAGCATCTTTCTAACATCTGCACGTTATAGTTAACACTATTGAATAGACCCCTTGAATAGACTCTTGTTGGCTTTGGGACAAAAAACGTCTCAATTGTTCAACAAAGGAGACAAGAGAAAATTACAATTTAGTCATCCTCCCTGCTGCAAAACATAACTCTAGAAAAAGGGGACAATGAGCTTGTTAGTGCCTCAGGAAATGTGCCAACCACTTACAATATGCAATCCTGGAATGAAAATTTACTTTCTCTGCCAGTTAAATGCACTTCAGCATGTGTGGCTTCCACACATGATTATGTAAAAAATGCATACATGGTGTAAGAAGCATAGGGGGAGGGTAAAATTACTCTATCCAGTGTCAGAATCTGCTTATTGTGGTTGCTATGCCAGGTTTTCCTTTGCAGAACTGCTGAATTATTGAAACAGATTGCTGAAATGCTGTCTGAGGGCGCTGTGTTTATGGTTTATTTGCAGTTACGTGAGTTCAGGTTACCTGCCCGTGGCTGCAGTCGAAAAACAGTTTCAAAGACATTTCGTGTCCCTCAGCCACTGGTTCTCAGCTGAGCAAGTGACATCCCTGCACAATGCAACAAACCTCAGGTATGCCTCAGCTTCTTCATCCTGACACAAAGAGCAGTCAATAGAAGGGGAATTACCAATAGTTTGGGATTCTTGCTATTTCTTCAGCCATGTAGTACTTCTTAAGGGGTTGGTGGTGTTATGCATCATAGACCAGGAGTCAGTAGCAGTCTTGCTGGAATACAGATTGAGTCTGGTCCAAGACCCATTAAAACCAACAAAGTCTTTCAAATGAGCTATTTGAAAAGACTATTTGTCCCATGATCCCATTTTTGCAAATGGATAAACACCAGGCACTTATCTTTTTCCATTATGGAGCAGTTTGCTTCGCTTTACAGATCCTTATATATTTCCCAGTGGGTTTATGAATGCTTTATGGTTCATTTCTTACTCCTGACAAATGCTTGTTTTTCTTAGTTACCTTCCACTGAGAAGGAAGCTCTGGATCCAAGGAGACTACAGATCACATGGTGAAAACTGCTGCTTAGTCTTCCCTCATGGAAGAGTGACCCACTCTTCCACAGGGCAGCATATGATCTGCAGGATCCTGGTGGTGGCCAAGCTCCTGACTAAAGTATTTCACTTAAATGCCTTAATTAGATTGGATCCATTCATGGCTTTGCACCTCTTTCAATATATAAACCGCTTATATTTATGTGCACAGGAAAATCACACAGTACTAGAAAAAAACTCCCCCAAAACACCTGGTATTTGTGAATTGGAACTAACTCTGCACTGGTTTTTTTTTGTCTCAGAGAGGAATGCACTTCTGGCAATGTGATCATCTTAAAATGTTTGGGTAAGAATCAGGAAAAGTGAAAATGAAATCAGAAACTGCCCTTCTTTATCCATGGCATGGCAAACTTGGGGAGAAATTGTGTAGTCTGGTCATACTACACTATCAGCTTATCACACCAAAGAACAATTTTATTTCTTATGTAAAATTTGAAAGAATTTCAGAAAGTGAAAATAGACTGGGAGGGCAGATTGGGAGCATCAGATAGAAGGAGCATTTCAGTGAGAATCCCAGTAGGAAACAGACATTTAAGGATTGTGATTTGAGTCCATGGACTGATACTGTAATTCCTACTCTTTGCCATCTTGGCAGGGAAAGGGAAATTCTGCCTTAACATTTGAGCTTTCATCCCACACTTCTCCATGTCACCTAGTTTTCAGGTTGCGATATGAAAAAACAAAATACAACAGCAAAATAATCAGGGTCCACATAATAATGTGTGGGACCCTGTGCATGTAAGAAGGGCAGAGCAGTGGGTTTTACAGCTCAGCTGAGCACTCTCTGCAGGGGAGGAACATGAGCCCCACATCCCCCTGGACAGGGACGATGCTGGGAGGGTGGAGGAGGAGAAACTTCTGGTGGCCGGTGGGTTTGTGATGGGGCTGGTCTGGCTGCAGAGACCTCCCAGCCTCAACAAGGCAGGGAGAGGAGGGGCTGAAGGTGAGCAGAACCAGAGCTGTGTTTCCTCCATGGGCTGTACCCTTTGCTCTCTGGCAGCGTGTGGGACACGGGCGAGCTACGGGCCACGGATCGTGGGGGGCAACGCGTCGTCCCCCCGGCAGTGGCCCTGGCAGGTCAGCCTGCAGTTCCAGGGGCACCACCTCTGTGGAGGGTCTGTCATCACCCCACGCTGGATCCTCACGGCCGCCCACTGCGTCTACGAGTGAGTCCCCAAACCCCCTGCTCAGTGGGGACAATGCACCCTGCTTCCCCCAGAAGACAAACTGCAGGACGGGTTGGGTTATCCTTATCTCGTGGGCTCCATACCATTTAAGCCATTTCTCTCTTCTTGCATGAGTCTTTATTGCAAAAATCCTCCCCTAGAAGCGGTCTAAATCTAGGGACCCAGTTTCCAGATGTTCTGGGAACTGCCAGCTGCCTGGGAAATCAGCTTGAAACAACATTTAAGTGCTAGATTTTAAGTATCCCAGTGTGATATTTCTGTACACTGCATGTGAATGAACAGCTCAAGGGGAATTTGTCTTTGGGTCCTCTGATCCACTGGAGCTCCAAAATAAATTGCAGGATCCTTTTCAAGCTGACAGGATCAATCAGTGGTGCTTGGTCAGTTGGGCTGTGCTAAATGCCCTTTGCCACATTCTCACTGCTCCTTGCTGTGCAGTTTGAAAAGGTCTTATAGTTGTAAATAGATATTAAAAAGTTACTTAAACTCCTCTTCTTTGTGTAATTAAAAACGTAACCCTCTCTCATATTCATAATGAGCTGTCTGGTTTTGCAGTCTTGTTTGATGCTAATAGTGCAGGGGAGCTCTTGTCACTCTTACAAACTCCAGGCCACTCTCACCAAAGACATTTAGGCAGCTAAAATGGGATTTGCCTGATCTTTTTTAAACACCTACAACATGGATGTCTTCTTCTGAGCAAGTCCTGTAGGATGCTTTCTAATCCAGTAGAGACAAAAGATGGGACAGACAAATCCCACTACTAGATCCTTTTTAGAGCCCTGTGTTGCCATAAGAGAAATTAATTAGGAATTAAGCATTTTAGGACTTTTATCCTTAGCTCTGTCCCCCACAACCCAGTTGGTTGTAACGTGTTTAAAGGCTGAAGGGGATGGGAGCTGGAAACACAACCAACATCCCTAGAGACTTTTTCTGGCTCTTCTCCTTTGTCGGTGGGGTGAAACCAAGGGAAGAGGAGCTGCTCATGTGCTGGAGGATGAAAGATGTACCTGCTCATGAACTGGGAGCAGAAACCCCTTCCAGAAGGAACGTTTCTGCTTGAAAATCCCTTGCCACAAGTGCTGCTGGGCTATGGCTGAGTGTAGGTGTGCCAGGCAGCAGCTGTGGGGTGTCACAGGAGACAGCTGGGCTAAACCAAACCCCTCATTTATTTGTAAAAAGATGCAGATAATTGCACAGATAATATATCAGTTACCCAATGTGTTAATAAGATCAGTCATCCTTTCCGTATTTTTAAAAATTAGGTTCAAAACATAGCAAATATTAATAGATAGGGAAGCAAATCCAGTAGACTGGAGCTGTTTGCCTGTAGAGTTTTTATGTGGTCCATAAGCTCAGAGGATAGTTAGAACACCTGAGGGTTTTCTTAAAGGTTTTTCACTCTCTCC
Organism: Dendrocincla tyrannina; assembly: GCA_035047865.1. NCBI lineage: Eukaryota > Metazoa > Chordata > Aves > Passeriformes > Dendrocolaptidae > Dendrocincla > Dendrocincla tyrannina. Next base: position 113,905,609 of record JAWWMP010000001.1, read on the forward strand.
TACCTCTTTGTTTCAGCCTGTACTTGCCAAGCTCGTGGAGTGTTCAGGTTGGGTTTGTGACTCAGCAAGACACTCGGGTTCAGCCACACTCAGTGGAAAAAATCATATACCATCGAAATTATAAACCCAAGACAATGGGAAATGATATAGCACTGATGAAACTGGCAGCACCGCTTGCTCTCAATGGTAATTATCCCTGTTAGCTTTCACCTGCCTTTCTCACTGTTCCAGTTGAAAGCAAGAAGGGTCTCTCCTGGTACAGACAGGGGAATTTCTGTTGGTGCCCCAGGACAGTGGAGGGGATTCCCATCACCTCTAAAAGCAATGAGAGGTGTGGAGTGCAGATGTGGCCAGACTGCTGCTGTGATGGCAAGGCAGTGATTCCTGTTCAGAGAACACCAACAGAAAACACCCCAACCACCCTGATCACTATCAGGGACTTCTCTGTACTCCATACCCAGGCATGGACAGCAACAACATGCTGCTAAATGTGCCCAATCTGTTCTGGTATTGATTTACTGAGGGCATTTAATAATAAGCAAACATTAACTTTATTCTTTCTAAATATTTTTCCTATCTAAAATAAACGCCCTGCCTCATTTTACTTGGAGGTCACAGAGATTCTTATCATGTCCTTTCTGTGAGTATTGGGAGATTCAGCAGTGTTCAAAGCTGAAAATCAAGCTTAAATCTCAAAAGAGAAGAAAAGGCAACACAATGATGCTTTTAAATGAAAACTACTTTTATTTTCTCATCAGGATGATACCTGCAGCTGCCACACTGAGTTGAAATAATACATAATAATATTGTTTGTATTTATAGGATCACCTGCCATTGCATCCTATTTGCTGTGAGCTCTCTGCAGAGGGGAGCAGGTGCTCTCTGGCACATCTAGATTGCCAATTCCAAAATCAATTCTCTTGTAATACTTTAAACTTTCACATTTAATGAAAATTCAGTGTGATTTTGTTCTGGTTTATATCTCAGTTAATGCTGTTTCCTTTTGCTCAGGAATAAGTTTGGGAGGCTCTCAAGAACAGTGGTGGCTCTGCACCTTAGCGAGATACCCACTGTGCCCCAGGGGCTTGGATGCTCCATGCTGGGGGCTTGATGCTCTGATCTGGGATCCTTGCACTGTGGAGAACTGAACCACTAGGAGCTGCCCAGAAATAACTTGTATTTTCCCTCTCTTTACGCACCATCAGCTCATCCTGACACGTCCCTTTGCCCCTTGCAAGCATCAAGCACCGGTTGTATGGCATGACATTCCATTTCCCAGAGCGCAGAGGAGCCCCAGGAGCTGCTGGGTGGGAAGCAAAGAGCCCCCCAGGTGTCTTGCTGGCCCATCAGAAGAGCACAGGGAGTGCACAGCCCCTTGTCTCACCAGAGCAGCCGTGCCCTGGGGCCTCTGATTTGCCCACGCCGTGCATTTTGTGTTTGCTCATTCCTCAATTTATTGACCTACCGACACCTCCTACTGTTGCTTCATCCTCAGAGCTCCTTGGCCCTGGTGTGGGTGTTTCAAACCCATCATGTTGGCCATAAGACAAAACACCTGCAGAACTGCCAGGCTATTTATGTGGGGAGTGGGTGGTGTTTGTAACAACTTCACTGCAAGCCAAATCTTCAAGTTTTTCTCAGGCATAACATTTTTTTGCTAAATTCTAAAAGCGTTTCTCTCCTTTTTTTTTTTTCCTCTCTCTCTCTTTTTTAACCAGGTCACATAGAACCAATTTGTCTGCCTAATTTTGGTGAACATTTCCCAGCAGGGAAAATGTGTTGGGTATCAGGATGGGGAGCAACTGTGGAAGGAGGTATTTCAAATGGTCTGCTGATGATTACACGACATATAAACATCTTACATACAGTAAATACAGGATTTGGTTGGGGCACTGTTCAGTGTTTAATTTTCTGGAATATCAGGGGGGTGGGAAGGGGGAGAAGGAATACATATTCCTAAATTTGATGGTCATTCTGACCTGCAAAAATGCTGTAGAAACACTTATCACAAGGATTGGATGAGTGCACCCTCTGAAATGGAAAGGTTGGGCTCTTGTTAATTTCAAGCACAGAAAGCACAGCAACAATGCAAGAATTGACCATCCTTGTATTTTCAGGCAGATTGGGTGATGTAGAAAATGGATCTGTGAATAATATCAGAAAGAAAAGGGAATTTTTTTACTTCTTATCATGACTCACAGGTCATGTTAATCAATAATTTATACTGGATCACTTTCATGTGAAAATACGTGAATTCTCAGGTAATTGTTCTTTATCATTCCTCATTCATGTCATTTAACGTGTTCCCGTTGTTTGGAGAACAAGAACAGAATGTTACCTGACCTGCAGATAACAGTGAAAGGTGGGGAGAAAATGAAAGCAAGGCTTGCCACATAAAAAGTCAGCTCTGATCTAACAATAGGCAGTGTGCAAATACTTCCATTTGTGGGAATGATCTGCCCAGGAGCCGAATAAAATAAAGTAAATATTTATAAAATAAATCAGATGTTTGCAGATGATTCCTTGACTAACAGAACAGGCGATACATTTGAAATTAATTTTGGCACCAGTCTTGCTGACAATGTTCAGCTAACTTTTTAGTTCATTATGGTCATTGATTGCCTAGTTTGAAGTAGAAACATTTAATGGACAGGTTGATATCACACTGTGATCATCCACAGGTCTCTGGATAATTCCTGTACTCTGTAGGTGATGAGACACCAAGTTGCCTTACTTGTGTGTTGTCATTTTGACCGTGTTTCTTTCACTCTGCTTTGCCACTTGTTTGTACACTAAAGCATTTCCTGTTTATAAATGGTGATTATTTTCAAGGTCAGGCAGCTTTTCTTTTGTTTTTCTGTTTTTTTAAACAGGTGATACATCCGACACCATGAATTATGCAGGTGTTCCTCTGATTTCTAATGCAATTTGCAATCACAGGGATGTCTATGGTGGCATCATAACTTCTTCAATGCTTTGTGCTGGTTTCCTAAAGGGAGGGGTAGACACTTGCCAGGTATGGAAGTTTCCAAACTGCAACCGTGCTCATTGACACCAGCAATGGAAAAACATGAGTGATAAGTTATCAGAAGGCACTCCCAGGCTTTTCTTGGGCAAACATTTGGGTTTGTGCCATTTATTCTGCTTACCACGATTATCAGTCACTGACTCTGCGTGCATTCATATGCTACAATTTCCTTTTTATGTTTCTTCTGGGGACTTTATCTGCTTCTTCTGAAGATAAATTTACTTAAGACATATTTTGATTAGTAGCATGTGCTGCAGCATGGTGCCATCCTTTCTTTGCCTTGGCTGTGGCCCCTGCACTGTGCTGAGCTGCACTTCCCTGCACTGAGAGCAGCTCCAGAGACCTGCAAGGTGTAGAGAGCCCGTGGTGAAAAGCAGCCAACACGTATCTCAGTAGAGAAACAAAAGTGTGTGATTTTTGAAAGGAGTAGTGAGGCAGGGGAAGGAAGAAAGGGAGAGGTGTTTGAGTAACTCAGAGGGCTACTAATGACTCTGGGGGAGAGGGGTTCATAGCACTGGTGAGGCAGAGCATCCTTCACCACACAGGGTGGTGATGATTCCAAACCACTGTCAGAGTCATGATGGTGCTAACCTTGTGCCAGGTCTCATCCACCTACACACTGATGTGGACTCACCTAACCAGTCATGCAGCAAGGGTTGGGGAGGAATTTCTAGTGGAAGGTGTCCCTGCCCATTGCAGGGGGGTTGGAACCAGATGATCTTTAATGTCCTTTCCAACCCAAACCAGTCTGTGATTCTGTGAACTTCACATTTCCAGACTTGCTCAGTCTTAATCATGAACTGAACAAAGTAAAGCAAAGGCAGCAGGTGCACAGATCTTCCTTTAAGCCCCTGTTTGCACACAACCCCCCAACGAGGCGCCTGGCACCAGCACATCACTCTGCCTGGGACTGCTGCCCAAAGGCAGCGTGCTGAGCATGGGGCTCCACGTGACAGAGGGAGACCTACTCACTGCTGGGAGAGGCTTGTTCCAAGTTCCCTTTTTTTCTTTCTGCTGTTGTGCTGGCTCTGATGGCCATAGGGCAGGAAACTGCCCCAGCAAAAAAAAAATTAAAAGAAAAAATAAAGAGAATTTTCAGTACTTAGATGTGAGCCCATTGAGTCAAATCTGCTTAGCAAAGTGTCTGGGAAGGGCCAGAAAAGATTGCAGGAGCAGGCAGGGAAGGGGGTGAGATGTGAGCTTGTTTTTGCAACCCAGGGCTCAGCTCAGCTCAATAGGCAGGAGCCAGGGAAAGAAAAATGTCATCTGACACACACACTTCTCAGAAGTTTCCAACTTCTGCCGTAGTATATGCTTTTCCCAGGACCCAGAACAGAGCAGAAGCAAGAGGCTTTGAATTACTGGACTATAGCTTCCCCCCTACCTCCCCAAATAGATGTTCCTCTCCTTTCCTGGGGCACTGACATTTGTTTCCATTCTTTGTCCTCCAGGGAGATAGTGGGGGCCCTTTGGCATGTGAAGATATGAGTGTCTGGAAGTTGGTTGGGACCACCAGCTTCGGAGTGGGCTGTGCAGAAAAGAACAAACCAGGTGTCTACAGCCGAACCACTTCCTTCCTGGACTGGATACACGAACAGATGGAGGTCTGGTTTGGCCCCATTTCCCCATCTCTGGCTGTTGCTTTGCTCCTTCTGTGCCACACAGGGTTTAGCTCGTATTTGTCACAGCTGAATTGTGTTGTAGGGGCAGGTGTGACTCGAGGGTGGGTTTGGGGATCAGGGCAGGTTCTCAGGCAGGGCAGGGAGAAGGGGTTTTAGTGAGATGCCGGGAGCACCCTGCAGGGGTAGAGAGGAAAGGAGAGTGTAGCAATAAGAGTGGGAATGACTAGGGAGGGAGCCTGGAGGCGTGAAAGGGCTGAGTCAGGAGGCCAAGGGAAGAGATGATAAGGGACTACACTGTGTAGAGTTTTGGAGAATAAGAAGGATATGGAACTGTTGCAGCAAGTCCAGGGGAGGCCACAAAATTGTAAGAGGATGGAGCACCTTTCCTACAAAGACAGGCTGAGAAAATTTGGGCTGTTCAGCCTGGAGAAGCGAAGGTTGTGGAGACCTCAGAGCACCTTCCAGTATCTGAAGGGGCTACAGGGAAGCCAGAGAAGGATTGTTCATCAAGACCTGGAGTGACAGGACAAGGTATGAACTGAAAGAGCGGAAATTTAGGTTGGATATTAGGAAGAAATTTGTAACTCTGAGGATGCTGAGTCACTGGAACAGATTGCCCAGGGAGGCTGTGGATGCCCCAACACTGGAAATGTTCAAGGCCAGGTTGGGTAAGGCCTTGAGCAACCTGGTCTAGTGGAAGGTGTCCCTGCCCATGGCAGTGGGTATTGGGATGAGATTATCTTTAGGGTCCCTTCCAACCCAGCTTTCTATGATTCTATGACTTTCCTTGAGGCCATGAGGCTGCTGCAGGAAAGCCAGCTCTGGACACCAGGTCTGCTGCTGTCAGCTCCTCTCCAGTGCTGGCAGAGAGATGCTGGGCTCAGCCAGCTGAGCAGGGAGAGTCATTGTGCTTCAGGTGGGACTCCCAGGAAGGGTTGCATAGCCTAAGCAGGGGCATCCAGAGCCATTTTAGAGACCCCAGACTGTCCTGCCTGGCTCACAGGTGTTCCTGCAGAAGGGCAAGGATCTGCAGCTAGCCCTGGGTTGTATCCACCATCCCCAAGGAGATGGCTCAGACACCCTGTGCCAGCTCAGGTAGATATTGGAGATCTGAGACCTTCCAGACCAACTGCTGGAGGTCAAGCAAAGTGCACTAAGACACCTCAAGTGGCACTAAATAGTCCAAGTTCAAGTGAAGTGAAACACCCTCCACAGCCCTGGGCATGTAGCTCCCAGGTGCACACATATGCACAGGCTCTTAATTGCCTATTTTTGAGCTTTGTGACAAAGCCACCCTAAGCACCAAAGGGTGCATCCTGCTATGAATAAATAGCAGTGATGCTATTCCAGCTCCAGCAACACAGGCATGTGATGAAACCACTCCTCTCCCCATCCATCCCATTTGTGAAATATGTGACACTTCCTCCTCAAACCAAACTGCCAATATCAAACATTCACAGATGAGGAAATGCCCAAAATAAGGTTATGTGTGCCATTTCAGTTCAGCCCACGTCTGTATATTGTATGACACACACTGTTTTCACAACTTATATTGCACATGGAGATTTATGCTATCACAAGCCTACCTGTCACTCAACAAAGTTAAAGAAGACAGGATAACACTTCTCAGTCTTTAAGAGCTGTAATGTTACTTGATTTTCTGCCCCTCAAATATATACATCATTCTGATTCATTTGCATGTGCAAACACCCGGACATTTCAGATGAAGAGCTCATATCCAATGAAATCACAGATCTCAAGTGTAAAGTGATCAAGGAAGAAAAAATACCCAGCTAAATCTTTGTTGTGCTAAATGCTAAAATAATATAATTTTTCAGAGGGCCATCCTTCAGATGTAAACATTAATTCTTCAATTTATCCCCTTAGAAAGGATTTTCAGCTGCAGTGTAGAAACATGGTCAGTGTATAAGGGACTCTGAAACAAACCAAAAGAAAGCAGAAGTAGTGTGCCTTTGAAAATGGGATGTAAATGGGACCAAATATTTCCCTTTTGGAAAAGGGTGTGGCTTGCACCTGGCACATCTATATTGGCTCATGACCCCAGTCAGCCTGGAGAAGAGAAGGCTTTGGGGTGACTTGACTGCAGCCTTCCAGTACCTGCAGGGAGCCTACAAGAAGGATTCAGAGATACTTTTTACAAGGGTCTGAAGTGCCAGGATAAGGGGGAATGGCTTCAAATGGAGAGCAGGCTTAGATAAGATATTAGAAAGAAAAAGTTCCCTGTGAGGGTGGGCAGAGAAGCTGTGGCTGCTCCATCCCTGGAAGTGTCCAAGGCCAGGCTGGATGGAGCTCTGAGCAACCTGGGCTGGTGGGAGGTGTCCCTGCCCATGGCAGGGTGTTGGAACTGGACGATCTTTAAAATCACCTTCAACTCAAACCATTCTGTTTCTATGAAAAATGGTCCTCATCTGCTCTTACCTGCTGTTGCTCACCATGGACCACAGTTCATTTTGTCTCTCCAGAAGTTTTTGTGCTTTCTTCAAACGAAGTCTCTGAGCAAAGGCTTAGCAAGGGAGTTAGGAAAGTGATCTGTTTTGATCTACGAGATGCAAAATTGCAAGATGCAGAATTTGGCCATCAGCATGCCCTTAAAGGCTCTCCTTCTGGAAATTAATTTTATAACAGCTCACCTGTTAGGGCCAATCGTCTAAGGCAAGGCATGATCAAAAAGAAAGCATTGGTGTATTCTGATCTTGAACTTCCAGTAATGAAACCTGAACAAATCACTTCTGTCTGTCAGCTTTTCAGGAGGATACAAACATTCTGCTAAAGGCTTTCTCTCATGAGTGCAAAGAAAAGGTTGGCTTGTTTCTTTATTGTTTTCACTAAGTGGAGAAAATTAATTGATGTCCTTTAGTAAGGTGTTTCTCCAACCTTGTGAAGTGAATTTCTACTGCCTTCCTCTTGGATAGCTCTCCCACTAGGGAAGAAGCAAAATATTTATAGCACTAAGAGGAGTGGCAGTGACCTACACACATCACTGTCTGAGGAATATTATGCTTCAGCTATTAAATCTGGATGGACATGAAAGGTTCCCCCCAGCCAAAAAAAGAAAGGAAGGAAGGAAATAAAAAGGAAACCAGCAGTGGAACAACTGAGAGGAAACAAAACAAACCCCTTCAAAACCTGCTTAGCTCCCTGTATAAGTGCCTCCTGCATGCAGTATCTACCACTAGTCCTAATATATTCCTCCAGCCCTACAAGCATATTTCTTTATGAGCCTTATGTTCCTGTCTCAGGCCATGTAAGGCTGAGTACCAGTGAATTGCAGCGGTGACAGAAGCTGATGGCATTTGCTCAAGTTGGCAGTGCCCAAAATGGAAACACCTCCTTTGTCAAGGTGGTGTGTTTTGCTGCTTTGCAAAGACATGTAGTAACAGGATAGGGGGGAAAGGCTTCAACCTGAAAGGGAGTAGGTTTAGATTAGCTAGTAGCAAGAAATTCTTTACTGTGAGGGTGGGCAGGCCCTGGTGCAGGTTGTCCAGAGAAGTTGTGGTTGCCCCATCCCTGGAAGTTTCCAAGTCCAGGTTGGACGGGGCTTGAAGCAACCAGGGCTAGTGGAAGGTGTCCCTGCCCATGGCAGGGTGTTGGAACAAGATCATATTTAAGGTCTCTTCCAACCCAAACCATTCTTTGACTCTGATTCAGCTGGAAGAACTGTCTCCAGCAAACTCATGGTTCCTTTGGTGGCCTTTGTACAACAGGAAAACCCCTTCAGAGTTCAGAAACACGAGCATTTGTGACAGATGCGTAACTGGTTTTTCTTCGCAGAGAGAAGAACTGCAGACCTGAGGAGAGTGGTGATGCAGTGGGCTCCTGAAAACCCACATCATGCTCCAGCCCCACAGAAGGACCCACCCCACTCTTCTGGATGCCTGCTCAGAGCTTTGAACCTTCAGAGACTACTTTTCACCATTTATTTTTTGTACTGGTAACTGTACTTAACACAACCTGCTGCACATTCAGCCTCTTGTGGATGGAAGAAGCAGTTGGATGATGGATGATGAGCATGTGTATTTACTGTCAGCTACAAATTTCACACATAGAAAACCAGCTAAGGCTGATAACCCAGGATGCTGTCAAGATAAAGTTTTGTAGGCACCACGAGTAAAAGATGAGAGCAACTTCAGATCAATTTGCAAGATCCAAACCACAAACAGATTGGTTTTTCCCTGACAGTTTTCATATATAAAGCCCATGCTCTGTTGCACAGGCAGCAGAAGCTTTCTTGAAAGCCAGAAAACAAGCAGGAAGCAGGCAGTTGGTAATTTTGGCAAGTATGTTCAACTCCTGCTAGGAGAGATCTCACAATTCAAATGTTTTATCCTGTGGCTGTGAACAAAGTCCCAAAAAATTGAATCTTATTTGTTTTCCTGTGGTAAAGAGCTCTGAAACAAGCAACGCAATATATATGTAACTTTACTGAAAAAGGTCTGAGTTTACTGAACAGTCTTAAAGGGAAGAGGATCTTTTTTATGGCCTTTCAATAGGCTGGAGAGCCAAAATCATCACTCTAACTGTGTAGTGCAATAGCCATTGAACATTCCCAAGACAAACATCACATAGCACCATCACCAAGGCTCTCGCACTCAGTCACCTTCCCTGCTGCCCCTCCCTTTCTCTGCTGATGGGACCATACTGATCCTTGGATGTCCTGATGCCAGTCAGGCAAGGGACAAAACATCTGAAGTGCTGCTGTGGATTCCTGATTTCCATTTTAATATAACAGTCTTGTGTTGTTGGCCTGGAAATTGCCCTTTGCAAAAATCCTGGGGTGAAAATTGTAATTTTAGAACTGATCGCCAGGGATGAGGTAGGCTCAGTATTGGATAATATTGTCAGAGCTCTTCAATATCAACCAAAATTGACCTCATCATCTGACCAAGTGCTGATGATCTGCTGAAATGCAGTTTTGGAAGCTTCTGAATCAGTATCTGCATCAGCACTGCTGCCAGAAAGCATCAGTAGAATTGGAACTTCATTCTCACTGCAACATGTCAGGTGAAAACTGAGAAAGAACAGCAAAGCCCCATGAACTGTCAATCTTCACATTGTTCTGTGGATACAAACTCTGATATCACAGGACACTGCATGGAAACCTTTCACCCTGGCTAAAGAAACTGCAGCGAAATGGAAACAGCACCTTCCAAAACTGACGCTTTAAAAAGAAGTGGGAAGCATTATTGCAAGACTGACACAGGAACTGGAATTGATTTCAACTTGACAGAACCATGACTGCATTAAAACAAAGTATGTTGAACCCTGAGGTATTTCCAGAAGAGTTGCAATGTTCACTGCTTGTTATGATGACATTTTCAGAGCCCAGCACGTATCATGTCTTAGCATTATGAGCAGTCTGGAGATGAGGGGAGGGCACTGCTCTTGGAGCTGATGGAGTTGTTATTGCCCATTTCTGAAAGGACCCCTGAAAATTCCTTTGGAGCTTCTCTATATCCATAAAACCCCCCTGTATGATAAGTATCCATTGTGGTCTGCTTTTTTATTAAAGGGAAATCCAATGTAAAATGTAGAAAGCTGCTGAACTCTTCTCAACCAGAAACCACGTGGACCTCCAGACCAGTGACAGTCACTTATGGGTAGAACCAGCCCCGTGAGCCTGTGAATATTCCCTCTGATTCCTGCCTTTTTAAGGCCCCTTGCTGTGGTGTCTTAGCTACGCATGGGCATGATATAAAATCATAGAATGCTTTGGGTTGGAAGGGACCTTAAATACCATCTAGCTCCAACCCTGTCACTCTGTAAAGCTGGATTTTCCTCCCTCACTTTATGCCATTAACATGCATGCCAGAGGTTTTTAAATAAAGGTAGTCACAATTGTAGCATAATCCTTTGTGTTAATCCAGGTGAAAATACACGAAGGTCTAGGACATTTGCTGTGGGAGGGGTTTTGCACAGAGATGGGCATTGTGTTTTATTCTGGTGAACTGGTCTCTACTGGTCTGTGTTACAACTGGAATGAACTGGTACACAGAACATTAACTCTTTTAAGAGTTTTTGCCCCACCTAATCAAGCCTTTCCTTTTCCTTGGAATTCCTTCTCTTCGTTCAATGGAAATCATTTGCTACAGTGCATGTGCATGTACACAGGCCTGCCAAACCAGGTGGGGCTGGAGGCAGCTCTGGCTTAACTAATCCTGATTAGGAATTTCATGGTAAACACCTTGGAGGCGTTTAAGATCTTTATACTAGGGGAGTGTATATTTGCCACATTATTAAAGATGCTGATGAAACAGCTTCTGGCTTGTTGATCACTGGTGAAATGGTTGCTGTAACACAGGATTATGTTACAGCCATAGTATCCCTTGGAAATACAACCTGCTTGTAGGCACAGCCTTGCATCAACATCTAACAGACCCTTGGGAAACTAACCCAATGTGCAGCTTTGCAAGAAATGTCCAGCATGTGAGGAAAAATGCCATTCATCCCTTGCTCCTGTCATCATGACACTTAAGTCTGGAAACTGAGACAAAGCTGGTAAGTTTGGATAAACCAGATAGGATTTTTATTGAACATGCAGTTTCCCCAGACGCTCTGAAATACGTGGATAAACTGTGCTTTGGTCAATCTGAAATTTGCTTTTTGTTGTTTTTTTTCTTTTCACTTGAGATATACAAAGAAACAGGAAAAGAGACAGAGATAAGCATGAAGACAAGTGCCTAAGATTGGTGTCTGAGGAAGCCGAACTGCTTTCTGAGGGGTAACATGCCATTGACAAGCATTTGATATGCAAAGACATCCTTCACCAGGTCCATCCCTGCACAGAGGTGGAGATGCTGCACAGCTCTGGCTGTAGGGCAGGATTCAGACAAATCTCTAAATGCACATTTAAGAACTGGATGTTAAGCTTAAAAAAAATAGATCTGGCTTTCTCTTTTTTTTTGTCTTCAATATTCAGAAAAAGCAGGTTGAAAAGGCACATCCTAAATGCAGCCCTGTGCATTGTGCTGGTTTTGCTGACAAAGCTGGTTTGGTCCCTGAAAGGTACATGCTCTCCAGAGTCTCTGTGAGAGCAGCACTCCTTTAGATCTGCAGATCAAACTTATTCTCTTCAACAAATAGCCCAGTATCACACTTGTGGGCAGCAAGAGCCCGGGATTACATAAAGCACAGTAAGAAAGGAGCTTACTTGGTCTGTTTGACTTTAGGGAAGGTACAAGGAAGTGTTCCTTATCTGAACTGAAAGAGCACACTCGATCATTGCCTTTAATCTCTCCTTTTATGTATTTTACATGAGCAGAGGCTTCTGAGTTTGTTTTGTTGGTTTTGTCACACGTTTTCTGTCTGGCAGAGCTCCAGCCCCAGCAGAGGACAGCAGGTTGTGGCCCCTACACGACACGGTTAGATGGGTAAGCTTTTGAACAGTTTGCATCAAGATTTGGCAGAGGAGAGGTAAAAATGCAGTCTTTTGGGACGTCAGAATAGGACCAGGCCAATTTTTCCTGATTAAAAGAAAACTGACTCCATCACTGATTCAGTTTGCTGAAAGAGAGCTTTGGTAGCTGCCAATCTGAGCAATACAATTGTAAAATGCAATGGGAAGGAAGGAAAATAATTAATGATTCCCCCATCTCCTAAATACACTGCTGGAGTGTATTTACTCAAGGCAAATGCAGGCACAGGGCTGGCAGCTGAACAAGGAGGGTGGCCTTGCCTCGGGCACCCACGTCACAGCTCTGCACTTAAAATCAACAGGAAATCATAACTTCTTCCTACAGGTTTCCCACTTTTTGAAGTACATTTTGCACAGAGGGTTGAGTGTCAGGGAGCTTCAGATTCATTTTATGCAACTCCATGTGTTAATCTTTGGGCATCCTTACTCTCAGCAGCATTGCCTCTATCAGAAACGAGTCTGAAATGCTTAGGAAAATATTAAGCCCACAGCAGATGGCAGCATACAGCAAAATTTTGCCTACATCCTCTGTTGAAAAATAAATAAACACTGAACAATTCGCTCCTCAGCCATCAGAACTGGATAATGCAGGCACAGTTATGGTTCCCATCACACTCTTGGCTATTTGAGGAGAGGTTTTGGGGGAGATGCAGCTTCCCCAGCACAGGAGGGGACTCTCAGGCACCCAGGATGTGGGCAGAGCATCCACCAGCCTTCCCAGGTCTGCTCTGGTGGCTCCTGGCCCCTGCTCCCCAAATTACATGACTGCTGTGTGCCAGTGCTGCTGGCTCCTCATGCTACGAGATGCCCTGGAACTCACAGCCTCAACCTTTCTCATGCTTTCATATATTTAAAAGTGATGTATTTTTTTATTTTTAAAACATTAAAAAGTTACAGTGGAGTAGCAATAAGGTGTCACTGAAGAGCTGGTTTTGATCTAGAGAGATCTCTTGAGCAGTATGTTGTCTACAAAGTCAAATACCTTGCTCTTCCCACCTGAGACCGAATTTATAATTGGACAATAACAGTGAAAAAGAACTTTCTCCCTACAAATTATTTTGTGTCACTCACTAATGGCAGGAAAATCCCCAGTTTATTTAGAGATATAATAATCTTCCTTTCTATTAGGTTTTTTTACTAGGACTAGACTGGTGTCACAGCTTACAGACCTCAGGGTAAAATGTGACCATGACATGTAAATATTTCTGTACAGGGACCCAGTGCTGGACACTCACAGCCATGTACAGGTACACATTACACAGCTTAACTTTAAGGAACTCTTAAAGCTATTGGGGAAGTAGAAGATAAACCTCTCCAGAAACAAATTGCTTCATCTCACTGTGGCTGCAGCAAGAGGGAAGGGAAAGATGGACACCTGTTTAAGGTTTCCTTCACCTCCTCCTGCCTGCAGGAGGAATAAGGCAAGGCTGTGGCACCCAGAGACTGGCAGGCTCTGTGTCCCTGCCCCTCTGTGGCCCTGTATTCCCATATCCACCCACACCACGATAATCCCTGCTTTTTATAGTGACTCCTCTGCACTGCCCCGAGATCCCCCCGCCTCTCAAAGACCTCCTTCTTGCCTCACAAGCCCTTTGCTTTCTCCACCTGCCTGTATCCCTAAACACCCACCTTCCCTCCCTCCCCTGGCTGTCCCTCTATACCCTGCCCATGGCATTCGGCTGGGCAGGGGGCAGGACAAGCAGCAGACAATCAGCCCAGCAGCTGATGCCAAACCAATGCTTGAAACATCCCTGCTTTTCCTTCAGTGGGAACAACCACTCAGATCTCTTTCTTCCTCCCAGCTGAAAACTTGCGCAAAACTTGGCAGAAGTTGATATGACTCTTTCAATAGTTTCTGCTTCAGTTGCTCTCTCAAATTCTGTCCAGCAGGTTCAGGAGTGTTGAGGTTTAGCTCCAGCCAGCAACTCAGTACCACACAGCAGTCTGTTCATTCCCCTCCTCTCCATGATGGGGAGGAGAATTGGAAAGAAAAGGTGAACCTTGTGGGTTGAGATAGAAACAGTTTAATAATTGGATAAAAAACACCCACAAACACTAATAATAATAATAATAAAAAGGAGAGAGAGAAAAAACCCCAAGAGAAACAAGTGATGCACAATGCTCACCACCCACTGACCAATGCCCAGCCTGTCCCCCTGCAGTGATCAGCCCCTCATGGCCAACTCCCTCCAATTTATGTACTGAACAATAAATTCCATAGTATGGAATATCCCTTTGGCTAGTCCAGCTCGGCTGTCCTGGATGTGCTCCCTCACAGCTTCTTGTGCAGCTCCTCACTGGCAGAGCATGGGAGACTGAAAATTCCTTGGCTCAGGGTGAGCACTACTTAGCAACAACCAAAACATCCGTGTGTTATCAACATTATTCTCATACTAAATCCAAAACACAGCACTGCACCAGCTACTAAGAAGAAAATTAACTCTATCCCAGCCAAAACCAGGACAAGGAGTAATGAGGGGACTGGGAAGCCAGGAGGGAGCAGGGCAGATGTGCTGCCTGCTGGCAAGAAACAGGCAAAACCCCACAGCTATCCCCGAGGTATGGGATAACTTCAAGCCTTCATTCCCTTCCAAAGGCAGCCCCTTCTCCTTTTCCTCAGCTTTTCACCCTCTGGGTTGAAGCTTCTTGTCATGCTGCCCCTCTGCCCTGTCAGTCCCAGTCAGTCCTTGAGCATCCTCACACTTTCCCTGCTGTCCCTGCACAGGTGCCACTCACAGCAGATCCTGGTCCCCTGCTGCAGGGAGGGGTTGTGATGTCTGGGCACCACACTCTCCTCCTTCCTAAGGGAACTGTGGCCCCACTGGCCTCTTTGTCCTTCAGCCTTGGGGAACTGAGCCTCCAAGGTGTTTGTCTTCTTGGGCGAAGCAGAGAATAGAACAAAGCCTCAAATAAAGCAGCTAGGCTTGAAAAGAAACATAAGCCAGCAAACCAACAAAAGGAATTAAAAAAAAGCCTTGAAAAAGTTAAAGAGCTTTACGTTTGTGGTTCACTGCCAGCATCCTCCAGGACCTTCTCCTCCCCCTGTTTCACAGCCACAGAAGGGTTTGTGTGGTGGAGATTAAGCTCTGCATAGAAACTTGAGCCCAGGTCAGTGGCTGCAGAGGCAGAGCCCATCTCACAGCCTGAGGGGACCGTGAGGATCCCTGTGGTGGAGCCCCTGCCTCTGTCAGAGGGACTCAGAGCTGCCAGCAGCAGGCAGAGCAAACTGGGAGCATCCCAGTTCACGTGCTGCCAAATGCAAGGTCTTTATCACTGGCAGCCCTGCCTGCTGTGCAATGCCAGGTATTCTGCAGGTGTGCTACACTGGGATCAGCACTTCCCACCTGTCTGGCCTTCGTTTCAAGGGCCACAGAGTCATTTTGAACAAAGCCAGGGACCGTCTTGCACCATGCAGCAAAACTAGTTTTTATTTGCAAGTAGAGATGCTTCTTTATTTATGTGGTTTTCATATTCCTGTTCACCCACCTGTGTGGATGGGCACAGGTTCATAAAGTTCTTTTTTTCCTTTTATTTTTTTTTTTAGCAGCTGCTGTGCAGATCACCCTCTGGTCACTGACAGCTCGGGACTGGAGACTCAGAAATGCTTCTCCAGGTGATTAATTGATCTCATTCCCATTGCAATAGGACAGTAAGTGCCTCCCGTGGGATCTGAAGTTCCTGGTCCCTGTCTGGGGCATGGATGATCTGGAGAGGGGGGTGGTGACTGCAGTTCCTGGCAGCTCTCTGAGCACTGCCAATATCTCTTTGTGAGACACCGGGGGTATCACTGTGAGACCTGTGCAGGGGACATTTGTCACTCATGAGAATCACACAAATAACACACACAGCTAAAGTACAAAGGCTGGGGCAGAGCAGGAACAGACCCAGGGCCATCCCAGAGGATAGGCCAGTGTCCTCCTGGGGTTCAGGGAGAGCTCCCAGCCCATAGCACAGCCACAGGAAGGGCTCCTGCAGCCCTACAAGGGCTGCCTGTTCCCAAGGGCTGCCTGTTCCCAAGGGCTGCCTGTTCCCAAGGGCTCCCTGTTCCCAAAGGCTGCCTGTTCCCAAGGGCTGCCTGTTCCCAAGGGCTGCCTGTTCCCAAAGGCTGCCTGTTCCCAAGGGCTGCCTGCACCCAAGGGCTGCCTGTTCCCAAGGGCTGCCTGTTCCCAAAGGCTGCCTGTTCCCAATGGCTGCCTGTTCCCAAGGGCTGCCTGTTCCCAAGGGCTGCCTGCACGTGGCTTGTTCCTGGCTGGGATAACCCCTCCACCCCCACGCTTGGCAGGCAGCAGTGCCACCTTTCTTACCACACTGACATCACCAGCTCTGCAATGTTGACTGAGCCTTTATCACTCCTTGTGGATAGCAATGAATTATAATAATTAACAATTATAATACATTCTTTTAATGGTCTTTCTTCAGGCCCTGTTGAAGTTCCTGGGAAGCAACAGAAACCACAGAGGTGTACAGGAACGTGACTTCTTCTGGACTGCTTTGCTGCTGGTGGTTTTGCAGCACGACAGAGAGAAGTGCAGTTCCACCTGACCTGTAGTCCCAGTTTTTCCCAGTGCTCCAAACAACCTGTGCACGTTATCCAGCAAGGCAGGGAGAGCTGGGACTGAAGGAGCTGCTTCACTGCTCCCCTCCCATTTACCTGGGAGTGCATACCCACCAAACACTGTTAAAGGAAAGGAGTAATAACAAGCCCCTCTGCAAATCCTTTCTCATTTAGCTCTGAGCTTATGTGCCTCACTAAGGAAGAAATCCCATTTCTTCCCTTTTTCTCAGCACTTGCAGCTCCTGTTCGTTTTGTCCCTGGACTGAGCACTGTTTGAAGGCTCCCCATCACCTGCATAATTTAAGAAGCAAATAAAAAATATTGCTGTACATACATATAAAAGCATTGACTTGGTGATTCACCACGCTGAAGATAACTTATTTAGCAACAGGCAGAACACACACACAGTGATAAACAAGAGCCAGGCTGGTGAGAATGCCCAGTGTGGTGGTCAAACCTCCCTGCCACACAAACCTGACACTGAACTGGGAATCTTTGCCAGGCTTTGCCCATGATCAGCCACGTGCTGATTATGGGACACCAAATGTGCTAACAACATGGCAATCAAGAGTGACTAACAAAATTAAAACAGACAAAAAGTATGAATGTTAATCAGTCACAACTGATGTGAAATAAAAGCCTCTAAAGTGACTGCATAAAGCCTGCAGATAGACATTATCCTGACTCCTCATCTCCTCCCTGGCTGTGGGCCTCAGCAGCAACCCAGGGACTAAGCTCAGCACTTTCTCCATCAGCATCCAGAAGTTGTACTGGGTGTGGAATCAAGTATTTGAAAATAGCCTGTACTACAACAGAACATTTTTTTCATAGGGATCTTGCTTCATTATCAAGAAATATTAAACATTAAGTGAATATTATGTTCCTAGGTGTAAAGCTATGTGCAGAGCTTAAATATAATTCAGTGAAAGATCATGATGGTCATGATGGACACAGCAAATGAAGACACTTCCAGCACCATTCCTGTGAGAAGGAAGGAGGGTAAAATTTGAGGTGGCAATGATTTGTGCCTCTCTTAGCCATGGCAGCACAGTCACATGCAGATCTGCTTTCCCAGCAGTGCTACTTTTTGAGCAGTTCCAAAATAATATTTTTCTGAATCAGATAAGGAATTACTGCAGCTTTTTTGTTTCTTTCTTACGTTGCTGAAAAGCTGAGTTAATTTTGGATTTAAACCATTTGGCAGCTCAAAGGGAGCAGCCCCATTCTACCAGCAGAGAATCAGGGAGTGAAGCTGCTTTCAAATTGTGTATGGGTGCCTTTCACTCTGTTACGTGTGAGACGTCAAAAAAAATAAAGGGGCATTGAGAACATCCCTTAAGGATTATGTTAAAAAAGATAGAATCAATTTTCATTCTCCAACTTAAATGAACTCAAAAAAATAAGCCAGTATTCGTAAGGAAAATAGATTTTTTTAAATGTTTAGTTAATCTGCTGCTAATAATGTAAGTAAGATTAATTTAAGTAAGTTTCTAAGGCATCATCCTGTATCATCCTTGCTGCACAAAGCTTAGAAAGCTTAGTTCCTTATGCAGGTGCCTTCAACGTCCCTGGCAAAGGAGGAGGATAAGAGGCATAGGGTCAGTCAGAGAGTCCTCAGGTGGTGTTGTATGGGCAGTACTCCCTGAAACAGAGAAAAAGGATTCATTCTGGGGGTGTTAGTGCCCAGGCAGGGTTTGACAAGCTGTGATGACTCAGACCTTCTGGCCTGACCTCTGGCCCCTGGGGCATCCTCAATGAGGTGGCTGTAGCAGAGGGGGCTGAGGGCAGGTACCCCATGGACCAAATCCATCATCACTGCTGCAGTGGGGCTGAGAGTTTTTGCCTGAGCCCTTTGCTTGTCACATGGAGCATCCCTGATGCACTGCCACAGTCCTGATGGCATGACTCTCATACTACACCCAAGTCATCCCCTGTGTTTACACCTAGCCAGACTTCAATAGCTGATGTTCACAGCGTGCCAGCACTGCCAGCAGCAGGGAGACAGAGCAGCAGTGTCACCACGCCAGAGGCCACTTAGGATGATGTTTAGGGTCATACCAGTCTGCACAGCAACGTTATGGCTGTAGGCACAGAGAGGTGCTAGGGATTGATGTGAGTAGAAGGAACCATTAAACTGTGAAGATTAACATATTCTGCTTCTGATATCAGGCCAAGACCACAACCTACTTCACTAAGTAGCCCTTTGCTTAGAGGATTGACCTGTGTCAGGCCTATTTGTGGTGGAAGGCAGTACACCCCTGAGTTCAGAGCTGTTTTTGATAATTGAGCAGGCAGATCAAATATCAAATGTAACCCCGAAGCATTGATTAGTTAGGAAAAAACTTGTATTCTCTATGCTTTTATATATTTTTTAATAAATGTATGTGTGTATATGTATGCTTGTTTGCATGGCATATAGGTATACATACATATATATATATATATATAAACACACATTATTGTTCTTAATTTTTGCTTTAGATAGACTAACAACATGTGCTCCCAAAAACTAGGAAAACTGTGGGTTTCTGGGCATCACAGAGTCATTATAATGCTTAAGGCAGGTGTGTTACTGTGACCCAACCATTCCAGGTGTGCCATGGTGCTCTGTACTGTCTCCAGGAGGTCACTGCCATTTCTCCTCAGATTTAACAACAGGCCTTCCAGTCTGTGCCTTTCTCTTGGACCTGTGCTGTACTGAGACCTCAGCACTGGTGCACCTGCATTTTGAGATAATGCTGGATCTTGCAGAACAGATCCCAGGGTCAACCAACCATCACACCACCTGCAGCTCTGTTTCTGTCTTGCTGAGAGCACAATGCCAAGGGTTGAAGGACAGCAGACTGTGGTATAGGGGATGTGGTTTTGTGGTGGACCTGGCAGTATTAGGTTTATGGTTGGACTTGATGATCTTAAAGGTCTTTTCCAATCCAAATTATTGTATGATCCTATGACACCGATACAGGGCTGGCTGCCTGGCAATGTGCACAGCAGCAAGGGCAGGGGTGGCACTGATGTGAACAGGAGGCCAAGGAGAGGCTGCTCCTTCCCCTCCCCTCTGCTGACACCAGGACCCTGCGACGTGGCAGAGGGGTTAGAATTAAATGATCTTTAAGCTCCTTTCCAACCCAAACCACTCAGTGATTCTGTGACATGCCAGGGAACAGCCTGTGGCGTGGTGCAGCCTTGGTGCTCAGGGTGATCCATGCACTGTCTTGAGCCAAAGCAAAACAGCTCTATCCTTAAGCTGTCCTTAAGGATAATATCCTTAAGGTCATTAAGCACACAAATTAACTAGAAACAATCGATTCCTTTCTCCTGCAGCAAGCCTGGCACCTCAAGCACGGGTGTGCTCAGCTGCTGGTGCAGGGAGGGAGCCAAGGGGCACACAGGAGGATGAGCCCTCAGGTCCCTCCTCTTCCTCCCTCCACACAGCTGGTCCCTCTGCCAGAAGAGGGAGTGCAAAGCCCACTCAGAGCTGTGGATGAACAGCCCTGCCTACATTCAGATATGCTCAATTTATAATGAAAAAATAAAGACCTCTATCTCGAGTAATTAGTTCCCTTCATATATCCTGTCCCAAAATTGTTGAAGAAGAAAAAATCTGGAGGAAGAGATGGAGTTTGCAATTATCAGCCCTGAGGGCTTGCAGGGCAGGACTGGCCCCAAAGCTTCAGGTGCTTGGGATCAGAAATGGCCCCAGGACCAGGACTGCAGGCAGGGACAGGCAGGGATAGGCAGGGACAGGGAGGTTCCAGCCATGGCTGGTGCAGCTTCTGCCCTCCCTCCCTGTGGCTCAGTTAAAGCTGAACTCCTGCTGCTTTGTCCCTGGGCATTTGTGTTTTCAGAGGAATTGAGGAAAAAGGTGCTTGGCCCAGGGTTAAACCTGCCTAATGGAAACACTGTGACCCCAGCCCTCCCCATCTCCTGCAGGGATCTTGTATTTCATGGGGAGTTTGCTCACATCACTTCAACCCTGAATAATTAATCCCACCCTACAGGCTGTGGAAGAGCATTTCAAAACCAGTTTTACTAACTTTTAGGGCCAGAATGCTTGCTATGGAGGACCAGAGGGGAAAGACATCTTCTAAGTTTAGCTGAATGGGAAGGGAGTGAGGCAAAAGTCCTGCTGAAATCCACTTTCCTCCCACTCCATTCTTGCAGAGGGCTGCCCTCTGAGCAAACTGGGCTAGGCAAGACCTTGGGGCAAAAGGCTGGCACCCAAAGCCGGGGACAAAGAGCTGATCCAGCATGGCCAACCTTGTTTCTTCAGGAGCAAGCACTGACCCAGCATGAATGCAGGGGCCCAAACACCCCTGCTGCCTCCTGGTTTGGGAAGGTGGGTGAAAAGGGGATTGGCCATCTAAGTTTAGGGCTGCTGCTGCGTTTCCCTGAAATCAGACTAAAAGCCACCAGCCCAAGCAGGAATAAGCCAGGAATAACAGGATAAGCCTTCTGCTGGGCTGTTTTCCCCAGTGACAAGGTGCAGTCACATCGAGCCATCTGAAGCCATCACTGGCCCACACTGTGCTTCAGGTGACACGTAGTCACAGAGATAACCTGTAGTGCAACCAGGAACCCAAAGCTGTTAAAGCAAGTATTAACTGTGGCATATTGATTTCTTACTTTAAAATGTCTACAGAGCTAAAAGGATGCTAAAGAAAATTATTTCCTTCTCCTAAATCTCATCCTCCTTCCAGCTGTGTCATGAGAGAGTAACGAGTTCATGGCAGGAATGGCCCAAACATTAATGAAGCACAGGATTTAAAGCACATCTACTTTGTAGGGTCTACATGCTCAGAGCCACTCTGATTTAACCAAGAAGAGGAAGAAAGAGAGAAGGAGAGAGAGAATATTTAAGGGTTTATTTTCTCCCCATCAGTCCTGCAGGAAGATGACGCACATTTTTATATCATAGAGGAATATAAAGATGACAGATGTGACATATAAAGCTGTTTGTCCTCATCCTGTCCCCAGTCATCCATTTTGCTATGACCACAGCACAGGAATTGGTATCTCCAAGGGTACAAGTAATCTTCTTTCTTTTAAAAGGTGAAGTGAATGAGGTCAGGCCAGTACCAGAAATACCTGCTGGCACAAGAGTGACCCACCTAATATGAATGGGAACCAAATGCTCATCCCAAGCTGAAGCCCTGACCCTTGGGACCATCTAATGCCAACAAATCTCACTTTCCCACCTCCCTCCATGGCCAGACAGGCTCCTTCAAAATTTGAACAAGCCTCATTCCCAAGGTTACCCTTTGCAGGACTTCCCAGCTGTCCTGATGGCATCTCCCACCTGAATCTATTGGAAAGCTGTTTTTCAGGAGTATTTTAGCTGAGGGTAGCTCATCAAAGTCACTATTTCACACCATCTGCAAGCCTGAAGTATCCCAAATAGGGGTCATTTGTTTTGAACATGGAAAACCTCTGAGATTAATCTAATACCAAAAAAAAATCCCCACCAAAATAGATAGCAATCACTTTTTTACATGATGCAGTAACAATGTTCAACTTTAGTTAGAGCATGGGATGAAAACCTGACTGAAAATTCCTGACCAGTGTGTTCACTCCTATAACTCGTAGCAAATGATCTAATCAAAGTTTGTACAAAACTACTTTTAGGAATGGCAAACAAAGCATTTACTAAATAACAGCTATTGTGAATAGATCACAGCAAAAACATCCGGACTTGTAAACGTGACAACAAATAATTTAAATGAAATCCTCGGCAGGACCTTTTCTCACTGATAATGCAATTTCAGTATGTAAAAGTATTTTAAAGGGGGAAAGGGGCTGAGCCAGGGAATTACCTCCAACTCAAGCTAGAGGAGAGAATGAGGGGAAAAGTCCCAGCCCTGAAACCTTCAGGTGGTTGGGGCTCCCAACTTGCAAGGCTTCCTTCTGACTCACATAGTTCTCCTCTCAGTTTCTCCCCTTGCAGGCGGCCCTCCTTAGTGCAAACAATTAAATGGGCATTAGGTGAAAGTGGCTATTCCTATTGCCTAATGAGGAGAACATTTGGCAGGCAAGTAAGGGGGCCTGGATTATTGTTCAGAAATCAGGCCCTTTCTTATAGGGGCCTCATGTTCCCCACAGCTCTAAATCCCTCCTTTGTTTTATCAAGGAACTGAATAAGGAGGTTTTGAACCTCTCCAAACAAAGTCCAACCAGCCTGAGCGACTAAAACCCAGAAAGTGTTTGTAGAACAGAGGAACAGGAGGTTCCAGCAACAAGAAAATCATCGTCCAGTTTGTAAGCAATGAAACCCTCTGGCTTCCCATCACTGCAGAGCCCTTCTCAGGGTCACAGAGTGGGTCAGGTTGAAGGGTCCACAGTGGGTCATCTGCTCCAACCTCCCTGCTCCAGCAGGGTCATCCCAGAGCACATGGCACAGGATTGAGTCCTAACTGTTCTGGAATATCTCCAGTGAGAGATCCTTGGCTGCAAAGTGCTCTGCTCCAGTCCCTGGCTCAGAATTCCACACAGTGGGTCTCTAAGGGTGCAGGAAGGGGACATTTGCCACCAACAAAGTGTCTTGAGAGGGGCAGGGCTGGTGAGAGGGCTGGGCTGCTTTCTATGACCTTGCTAGCCTGAACACACCTGTAGAGGCTGGGCAAGAGCCTATTCCTGCTTTGGGAAAACTGGTTTCACTTCAGGAGAAAAGGGATGTTTGTTCTGTGGCTGGTGAATTGAGAAATGCCACAAACTCAGCCTGAAGTCCATCAGGCTTGCATTAAATTCACCAGTGGCAAAGCCTGCTCTCAGCACACGTGTTGCTCCACAGGTGTTATTGCTGTTGCCCTTCCAGAAGCCCCAGTGCCTGTCACAAGCCACCGGACCTCACCAGCACTTCTTGTCCAGCCTGGATGTGGTTAATATGCCTTTGCCTGAGAGCAGAGTGCAGCTGAGAGCTGTGATGCAGATCCCACAGGTCCTGGGCACCACAGGGATGGGTGGGCTCTGTGCACAGCTGATGCCATCAGCATTGTCCACACCTCCTACAGTGATGTCCTTCTCCAGCCCAGGGTGAGGGTTACCCCTGGCATCCATACCTCATGGTGTAGCCCCAGGGAAGCAGCAGCCCCTGAACTCCCCAAAAGCCTTCTAGAAAGCTAGAGCCAAGCCAGGCTGCAGCATGGACTGTCAGGAGACAGCTGCCTGTTGGGTGACTGCTGGGGCAGCCAAATGTCACCAGAAGAAAGTGTCCAGGATGGTCTGGAGCTGTGGCTCAGAATTTGCCATCACCCTTCCACAGGATCTGTGACGCTGCTGGGCAGTTTTGCCTGGTGGGATGGTTTACTGCCCTTTTGGTTAGCCAAAACCACAGGTGCAGACCCTTCCTTTAGAGAGGGTAAAAACCCACAGGACATCTCAGATTCTCCCACCAGAACTTCTCCTGGAGGGGCATTTCTCAGGGCTGACACCAGCACACTCCCAGCCCTTCCTCTTCCTCAGCCTCCCCTCACACCACCACACAGCTGTCTGAAACAGTGCCCAGCATGCTGCCTTAGTGCCTTTCTTCTCTCTATTCTGATTTGTAGTCCCTTCATCATTAGTTCCCACAGGACTATCAATAGCATATTTGTCTGACACAGACAGTTTCACTGCTATAAATTCTCCACAGCCCATTGAATAGAGACTTTTTAATTAGGTTTTAAGAATTTTTCCATTAGCAGAGAGGCATTGAGAATTCGGGTCTCACTTCTGGAAAGCAAAATCCTCGTTAGGGAGGGAAGCTGCTTGATTTACTGCAGTATTAACATTTTCCTCCCTGTATTTACGGGCATGGATCAATTGCTGTTTTGCTACTGTGGACAGAAATATGTTTGACAACTTGCTTTATTGTGCTACAAAGGAGACATTTAGCTCAGTGATCAGTGAGAGCCCTCTTGGGCTACTGCATTGTGTGTGTAACACATACAGAAAATGTGAACAATTCATCATCAGAATTTGATTGCTTTCCTATTTGCACCAAACTGGCTTTATGTTCTCACTATCAAAGGGTTTTTTCTGGCTTTCATTTTGCCTGGCAGATCTGAGGTAGGGCTTTATATGGAAGTGGAAAATATTGAGCCTCTGCCACCTCCTGAGCAAGTGGAAGGGCCAAGCTGTGCTGCCTCGGGCCCTGGACACACTTGGCCACAACAAGAGGGCAAGTGTCCACTTCTAGTGTATTCCCAGCTGCTGGGTATTCCATACTCACAGAATTCACAAACCAAGTGTGATATTTTGGGTTTTTCTTAAATGCCCAGATGGATTTTTCCCTTCCAGGAACTGTTGCAAATGGCTTTCTGTTGGGCTGACAGAGCAAGCTTGCTGTCTGTCCCATCCCAAAACACCTTCAGTTTGGGGAGAACTGTCACAGTCGTGTTTTGCCAATGAAATCCTCGCGGGCATCAAGTTTCTATTTCAATCTACTCATCCTGACAAAACGTTATGTCGAAGAAATCCCAGCCAACTCCAACAGCCATGTTTTAACCCTGCTGGGCATATTTGATCTAGTTCTTGCACCTCAGCTATAAACCAGGGGGTTGTTGCATCATTTTCTGTCGGGTTACCCCAGGTAAGCAGGACACAGCAAGGGCAGCCTCAGGTGCTATTTCATCTGCTGTGGCATCCTTCAGCCCAGCTGGAGACTCCAACACGCCTGCCTAGGCCTGAGCTGAAGACCTCTCTGGCTTCTGCAATGCTTCCACCTGCCATAACTTATTATAAAAACCATGGTAATGTAGGATGTTCTTGTTAAGATTTTATACTTTCAAGAGGAGAAATACTTTTTTCCCCCTTTTTTGATTCTTGCCAGAACTTTGCAGTTCACTTGTTATGCTCACTCTCTTTAAAATCCTTAAAAGAAAGGTTTCAAAGGAATTTCATAGCCAGCTTTTTTCTGTTGAAATGTCTACTTTTTTCTTTCTACTTTTTTTCTATCATTATTTTGTTGAATCCCTTGAAGAATTGAACTGTATAGAGACACAGTTTTCCGCATTAATCCTTGTATACTCTTGCTGACATTGGACCTTAATATTTCCCCCTCTATTTTTAACCACATTTAATTGGTGCAGAAGAAACACCTCCTGCCCAATATTTCCTCAGTGTCATCAATGAAAAGAGGAATAATTGAAACTCGCTAAAAGTAGGGATTGTCTTGACTCTGCCATCTCTGCAGGTAATTTTTGCCAGCAGCTCAGCTGAGTCAGCCCAGGTCACTTTCTGCCCTATATTTATTTTTTTTACAGACCCTGTCACACTGTACATCCCTCTGAGCCTTTCCAGTCCTCACCATTAGCTGCAGACAGCAGTTTAGGCAGTATTTTTTCTCTGCCCACTTTTGAAACCACTAGGGCAAAGCTTCTCTGAAGTGACCTTTTCCTCCCACATGATGTCTTGGGTTCATTTATTATTTCCTAGGTTTCCTGCTTCTCCTATTTCAGGCGTTTCTCATTTGTATTTACCTCTTTAGCTATCTGTGCCAGAAATAACCTTACAGCCCTTCCCCTGCATTGCCTGGTTTTCAAAGTTTTGATCACCCACTGTTCCCACAGTAGCAAAGGGGAGCCACTGATTCCTTTTCCTTCTTATATGTCCCAAATAATATTCAGTCCTTGACATGTAAGGTGAAACCCAGAGCTCACAATCTGCTTTAAGAAGCTGGAAGAAAACTAAGAGGGGAACATTTCCCTTTAGCTTGCAGGGTGAGTGGCTGCTGAGCCCTGCCTGCTCCTATTTGTTACCGCTTGCTCCAGCATTAAAGAATGAATTATGCTAAAATAATATAATATAGGCAACATTTGTCAGCTGTTCCATGCCATTGCCCTCAGAATGTCAGTGTTTGGAGCTGCTGGGTGATCTCAGGGTCTCCCTGTCCCTTTCTCTGTCCCAGGTGCAGGTGGAAGGTGTCAGCTCATACCCCTTGCTGGCAGGTGATGCTGTTTCACCCACCAGTCACTGTGGAAGGGAATCGATCCACAAACCCTCCCCACTTCATGAACAGTGCCAGATGTGAGCCTTTCTTCTGCTAATCGCAGCCAATCCACCACTGAGGATTTGCTTTGGGTCTTGGTGAGTTTCAGAATTATCTGTGAAACTCCACCCATCACAGCATCTTCCATTCTCCCAACCAGGACTCTTTTAGCAGACTCAGTGTTAAACCCAAACTAGATTATCTTGATTTTGAGCTTGAAACTTTCGTCATGTGATTGAACTCATCAGTTCATGAGAGTCTGAAAAGATGTCCCTATGAAATTATGAAAATCAAAAGATGCAATGATAAAATCATAGTGTTGGCCAGACTAAATGAATCCATCCCTAGCCCAGTTCCCTGTGCCACGCGTGGGAAATTAGAGGTGCTTACAGGAAAACTTCAAGAAGGAGTGAAGAGAATAGAGTTCTACACCATTATTCTTCTCATTTCTCACTCCTGCCCCATCATTTTATTGATGGTGACTGCATTCTGAGAAATGATGAGGAACATTTGCTGAAGTCCAGCCAGCCACGGGTAGTGATACTTTCACAGAATACCCTTCCAAACTGCAGGGCTTTGCAGCTTAGACATTTCCTGAGCTAGATGTGTAGTTTGGGGACTTAATAGCTTCCAAAAGTGGGGTTTTTTAGCTTTTCAGACCTGTGGGAAGTTTTAGCATCCATGAGGTCCTGCAGAAGGGAGCTCCACAGCTGAATTGCATTGTACCCACATTCTCAGTGGAGAACTGTCTTCTCACAGGCTTCTCACCTAACATCTGGACTTTTGTGTCAGATGGGACCACGAGCTCTGCCTCCTGTGACCTGTATGGAGCTTGCAGCCTGGAGATATGTGAGCATTCCTAGTGTGGTTGCTGTCCCACACCACTGTTCCCGTCATGGGACCTTTTACAGGCTAGAGACTGAGAACACAGCATGAAAAACCAGACAGAGTGTTAGTTCATAAGATGACAAAACCATGTGAATCTGTGATTCTCTGTCCCTTGCCTACTAATTGCTAATGTGCCATTTGCTTTTCTCACGGTTGCTAAGCACTGAGCTGGTGTTTCCATAAACTTGTCTGTTATCTTCCATATGCTCATATCATCCTTACACTGCCCTCGTGTGAACCCCAGTGATCACAATCAGCTCAGGGCCCATCATTTCATTTGAAAAGGTAAGATTGCTCCTTTCCCAGGTGTGCATCCCTTCATATTTACAGACATGAAGCATCACCTGCCATCCAACTCTGCAGTCATTCCATCCTGCACGATCCATCTGAGCAGCTGGCTCATACTTTCACTACCACAGGAATATTTTGTCATCAACAAATTTGATCCTCTTGCCCCCTCTTCCAGGTGGTTTATGAGTTTGTCAAGCTGCAAAGGTCCCAGCATAACTCTATGAAGGAGCCTCCTCGTGACCTCTACCCACAGTGAAAATCATCTGCTGGCTCCCACCCTCTGCTTGTTGCCCTGTTTTCATCCAGGAGAAAATGTCCCTGTCTGTTCTGTGACAGCTTAGTTTCTGAGTTCCTTGCACCCTTCGAGATCTTTTTCCATAGCTCATTGCTCCCATGAGCCAGAGGGATTTTCTCAGCATCTCTTCTAATTACACCCTCTCCTTTTTAACTCAGGGCAAGCAGTATCTCCCAAAGCCACGTGGGCATGGGAGCAGCAGGGAGTATCAGAATTATGTTTTCTGCTTTGTACTTGGCCCCTTTCCTAATAACTGCTGAAACTCCATTTGCCTTTTTGGCACTTTGAATATTCAGTTGGCATATCCACAGTGATGCAAAGCTCTGTGAGTGACAATACCTAATTTGCAGCCCCTCTTGGTGATTATATGCTTAGGTTACTCTTCCTCCATGCACTTTACTTGGCGCTTCATTTGCCATTTATCACCCAGTCAATCTTGTAAGATATTTCTACAACTGTTCAGCTAGCTGCACTTCTGAAAAAAATATGAGAAATAATTCTGAATCATCAGCACATTCATTGCCTTGTTATTCATCAAGCTTTACTGATCATTTATGAATATGTTGAACAATAAAAATCCTCTCCTCTCCCTTGTGATTACTGACCTTTGTCTTCTGTCTGAGAAGAAGTTATTTGTTTACCCATCTATGATTTTACTTTCCTGCAGTCAGGGTTTCTTTCCTGTTTTCTTTATTTGACTTTGAAAAAAAGGTCATTTTTCTGCTCGTAGCTCCCTTTACTCTCTCATTTCATTATTCTGGGTCTATATGTGTGCCTGAGGACACTCTCTTCATATTTTTTGTTCGATGGTAAATATTTACTTAATCTTTTATATTGTGTCTTTCAATAGCATCCTGCTGTTTGTGAACATTTCACCCATTTTACTCTTCCTTTGAGTTCCATTTAATAAGTGTATGGTGTATGTTTCCATTTTTAGAAGGTAATAAGTCAGGATTAGGACTTTCTTATTGCCTGGGGCATGGTGAACTGGAGTGCATCACAACCACTGTCATAAAGAGACCTTACAATTGGCCACATCTTGAATCAGATCTTCTGCATTTCTCAGGAGTTTCTTCCCTTCTCTGGGTCACTGCAAAACTGACAGGGTCTAGAAAGGAAAAAATAAAGCATATTTCCCTGCTTGGCTGGTTACAGTCAACGTGTCCTTCTCTCCACAGTCTGGTCCCCACCTCATCTCAGGAAAAATAAGCATTTTCTGGTGTTGCTTTGTGATCACAAAATAAGGGTGAATTCTGGCAATTCCAATATTATGGGCTGCTTGGAGATCCCAGAAGCATTAGGGAAAATTACAGGCTCAGATCTCTATTTCTAAATTGGCACTGAGCTTTGCAGTCACAACCAAACCATTTTGCAATGTATTGGGTTCTGAAACTCAGGCTTTAGATCTGACTCAGCTCTGGGTCATATATTTGATTAACCTTGGGTAATTATTTTTTCATTTTACTTTATGCAAGGATGTTGGCCACAGGAACGTGACAAAACCCCTCTGGTTTTTAGAAATTACATATTTTTTTAACAAAATTACCCTGAAGGAGTTCGAACACACTAGATTAAAGTTGGGTTTAACACCTGCATTAATACATCTCTAGTAGGGGGTCTTTATCAAAGGCATGGATCTCAGTGGTTACTTCAAACTGTCTGTTCCCAGAATTAAGATGTAGGGTTTTCTCTGCTTATTTTTTGAACCCACAGTGTTATTTGGTAGATAGACAGATATCATCCTGGTTTGAGGGCTTTTGTGGGTAACCCATTTAGTTAAAATGAGTTTGAGTCTCCCTCATTTAGACCAGGAGTGACAGGGTAGGCTCACAGGGTAGGCTCGCTGCTCCCAAGCATGGATCAACAACAGAATGGTTTGGGCTGGAAGGCACCTTAAATATCATCCAGGTCCAACCCCCTGCCATGGGCAGGGACACCTTCCACCAGCCCAGGTTGCTCCAAGCCCCATTCAACATGGCCTTGGACACTTGCAGGGATGGGGCATCCAAAACTTCTGTAGGAAATGTGTCCCAGTGCCTCACCACTCTCACAGCAAAAGATTTCTTCCTAACATCTAATCTAACCCCGCTCTCTTTCAGCCTGAAGACATTCCCCCTTGCCTGTCACTGCAAGCCCTCGTAAACAGTCCCTCTCCAGCTTTCTCAGAACCCCTTTAGGTACTGGAAGGGGCTCTAAGTTCTCTCCTCCAGACTGAATAACCCAAATTCTCTCAGTCTGTCTCCTTAGCAGAGGTGCCCCATCTTCATTGGCCTCCTTTGGACTCTCTCCAAGAGGTCCATGTCCTTCTTATATTAAGAGCCTCAGAGCTGGATGCAGCACTGCAGGTGGGGTCACACCAGAGCAGAGGGGCAGAACCACCTCCCTTCACCTGCTGGCCACGCTGCTTTTGCTGCCACCCATCAAATGATGCAGTTTGTCACCTTTGCAGTCAATGGTGCAATGCAGCATGGATGTTTGGTACCCACAGAGAGATGGTTTGTGCTGGGGATACACAGAGTGCTCATATCACTCCTCATGCAGCCCATGCAGCCCCACAGCGTGGTCCTACATGCCCCATGGGAAGTACACCCTGAAAAGCACAGCCTGGTCCTACAGGCAATGCTGTGGGGGGAGAGCAGCCCCTGCACTGCCTGTTCCCCACAGCACCCACTGTGTGCCTCCAAAGGGGATGGAGGGAGGGGACAGAGCTGGGCAACAGTGGCCACTGTGAGGCAAGGCAAACAGCCTTATGATAAGGGAGGAAAATGCAGCTCATTGCTGCAGGTTCTAGAAACACATTCATAAAAACCAGTGAATGGGTGGCACACAGTGACCCTCACCTAAGTCATGCTGTCAGACTGTCCCTGCTCCTGAGTTTCTCCTTCTGCTGAGAGCCACTCGCATGGCTCGAAGGAGCAAATGGAAGACACACCTCTCCTTTCTCCCCGATTTTTTTTTCTCTTTTATGATGATTTATTTCAGAGGACACTCAAAACTTGGGATGTATTTTGCGGGGTCACCTGCAGGGATGTTCACCCAGTGACAGATTTGTGAGGTCAGCACAATTACCACAAAATGAAATTTCCCTTAGGACAAAACACTCCCTTTAGCATGAAAATCTAACTGTTGCTTGCTGGTTCTTTGTTTTAAGTGAAAAGAGAGAGAGAAAAAAATACCCACATCCTTTAAAAGTCCTGGATTAGCAGAATAAAGAGTTGCAGGCTGCTCCTGATCTGCAGCAAGATCCATATCAGCTGTGGTGGTTTCTCCATGTTCTTGCTGGGAAGGAAAAGACAGCACCAGAGGAAGAGCCCTGCGGGAGCAGAGGAAGGTGGTGAGGGAGGACACAGGGACTGGAGAGGAGAAAAGAGCCCTCCAAGCCCCTTCTGGCCATGGGCACTTGTACAGCCTGGATGCCCTACACCAAGGTACCAAAAACTTTAGGCAGGCACCGGCCTCACAGAAGGAAACACATTTGCAGGGAAACCCCAGATAATTTTCAAGGCTTTGCTATATAAACATATTAAAGATCTTAAAGTAATCCCCTGGCAGAAAGCAAGCAGCTTATTTCTTTCAGTGTGTTTGCTTTAAAATGCCAATCGAACGCTCTTTCCGCAGCGAAAGCTCAGGGGTAGATTTGCCTTTGTGCCTGTGGTTGGGATCTGGCCCAGGAGGTGACAGCCAGCAGATAAGGACTTAATTAATGGCCAGAAAGAAGCAGGAGGGACGAATGTTATCTGCAGTTTCACCTGACTCACACGATGGGCTGATAATCTATTGAGAACTCCATGGAGGTCCAAAAGCAGCATGTTCTCCCACTCGGGATGACAGCTTTCCTCTCGTGCATGGGCAACATTTCAGCCAAACCCACTCCTTGCACCATGGGAAGAAAGATGATGGAGAAATTACTAATGCCTTCTCTGGAGCAGGCATCATGGTGGGCCTTTGGGAGCACTGTTGATGTTGCACGTAAGAGAAAACTGGATTTTTAAGTTTTAACTCTGACATTTTCTCTGTGTGATGGAGGTAAAAACTGTGCTATGAACTGATGAGTGATGGAACACTGTCTTCTTCTGCCTGCAACTTGGTGTCTTGTGAAATGAAGGATACACAAAATGCCTGGTTTATGAATTGTGACTTTCAATGAGAGCCGCCATCCATGTGTTGAACAGGGATGGATATAAATAAACTCCATGAAGGAGATGAAATAAATTAACCATCAAGAACATGAGCTCTGTTACTAAAGGATTTTCCCCTACAGACCAAAACCTCTCCCACTTTCTTCAAAATGCTTTTCAACAGATAAATTACCTGCAAAACACAACTGTAGAAGTTGAAAGTTCTCACTTTGAACTTTGTCAAGGAATGATGCACAAAACAAACTCATGTATAACAATCAAAGGCATGAAGACACAATTCTGACAAAGATTTTTAAAAAATGCATTGAATCCCCTTTTTTGGTGATGAACAGGAAGAGTTTCCTGGTGGTTTTCCCATGGGAAAAGTGATGCTGCAGAGCACTGAAGGGGCTGCATCCAGCCCTGCCTGCCCTGCAAGTGCTTTCTGTGGGGAGGGTGCAGAGATGGTCCCACCATCCCACTGCTTGTCTTCCCCTTCTTGGCACTGCTCTGCTTGTACTTAAGAGTTGAGAAGCAGCTGGAATTTAAGAAATGTTACACTAAATGGTAGAAAAATGTCCAAAACGGAGATTAAAGCCTTGGGCAATTCCAGTCTCAAGGCCCACTGTCCCAAGCCTGCCTTGGAGGCCACTTTTGAAACCAGGAATAAAACAGTTGGGAAATTCATAGATCAAACCTGGTGCTTCAGAAATTTGGTTTTGGCTGGTGGTGTTGGATGGGTTGTGAAACAATTCACTGCTCTGGGGATTGGGCAGAGGGGATGGGGGCAGCCCCTGCTGTGGCTCCCCTGGGACAGGACCTTGTGCAGGGCAGCAACTCCAAAATACTGGCTGGGACATTTGGGGCTGACCCCTGGATGGGCACAGTGCCTGTGGGGCAGGCTGAGGTCATACATGCCCTCTCCTTTCTTCTCTTGACTCTCATGTTATTGATCCCCTTGGGCTTTTGGGTTTCTTTTTTTCCTGATCTTACCTTCTTGTTCTATATCCCCTGTGTGGAAACCAACAGTGGCCTCAGCTGAGCTCAGTATTTCAGAGTCACACCTCCCACTTTCTGTGTTTATGTATTTCTTCACATGCATGGTTTCCTAGTGTTTGGAGGTGTCACACCTCCAGCCCTCCTGCCTTACCTGTTTCAGAGTAAGCATAACCAAAACCCTAAGGCCAGGGAAAAATTCAGGCCAAAAAGATGCACTTAGGAAATAGAGGACACACTTTTTAAGTAGTGCCAATCATTTAAAGCTGCTCAGTGGTCTGAAATACTCTGATGGCAATGAACTCAGCTGGTATTCAGAGCACCCAGAGGTACCCCTGGTACCCAAAGTCAGGGCCTCTAGCACCCAGAGGCAGCCAGCAGCATCCATTTCATAGATTATGGGATCACGTAATAGATATGTATCTATAGGTACATAATAGATACGTGATCAATAGCTCAGGGGAGCCCAGAAATTTATCTCAAGGATATCAAAATATGCACAGCAACATTTCCTAATTAAACAAAAGAAAACCCAACCTCTGGGTGAAGCATCAGATGGAACAATGTTATCAGACCTCACTAGGCAAACATGGGGAGTGTATAAAACCAGCTGCTTCCAGGGAAGGCAGCACTTCTCGTCTACCCACCTGCCAGGAGCAATGGATCCCAAGGTGGTCTGTGTGCTCTCTGTCACCCTCGTCATAGCCCTCAGCACCCTGGCAGAGGGAAGTGCACCACCAAGTAAGTACCTTCACCTACTGTTGCCTCCCAGGTAGGTTTGTGGGGTCGTGGTCCTACCAACTGCAGCCAGAGCCTGGCTTTATTAACATATCAGACAGCAAATGGCTTCTTCTGGTGATATTTATTACCAAAGCTGGACTCTGCTTTCTAATTTTTTCCCCAGAGAAATCTATGACGAATTGTAAAAGACTGCAGGTGAACTCTTGTGTTGGTGGAATAACCAGGAACCTGCTGCAAAGGCAGAGGGACAGATGCCCAGGAGCTCTCTAGAACAGGACCAGGGCTGGAACAGGAGCCAGCTTTGTCTAAATGGTCTTCTGGCAACTACTTTATGCTGCTTTGCCACATGAATACAATTTCAAAGCAGCCTATTTGCCTCCTCATTAAAAGACAAGCCATTAAGGCAGTTTCAGAATTGGAAAGCGAGTAACTCAATGACGCCTGGGGGCAGCTCCAGAATTTCTTGCTTGTGGTTGACCTGTGCAACAGGCTTAAAATATTAAAAGTGTAGTCATGAGTATTTGCACAGAACACTATGTTTTTATAGTCACCTGACACGAATGCAAAGATTTTGAACTTTTACACTTCTTTGAATATCCAGTGGACCCTTAACGCTTTTTCTCTTCACAAGAGATGGGCAAATCGACAGCATTTATTAGTAGAATGTTGGAAGTTCTTGGGTTTTCCCATTTGATGTGGTCAATTTGAAGTTCACAAACCCCACTGTGCTGGGCTGGCTTGGCTGCAAGTGAGACCATAGGCTCTCAAAGGGTGCAGAACAGCCCTTGCAAAAATCAGTGAGAGCTTAAAAGCAGCTTTTAAACCACACAGGTTCTGGTCTTGGCAGGGCACAGGAGATGTATTTGCACAGATGGAGAGAGTCCAGGGAAAGAGCATTGTTCCCAATGGGCAGCTGATACCTGCACCTCCACAGACAAGACACCCAGTAACTTGCTCCTTCTGTCCTGAACAGCAAAATGCCAGTGCAAACTGCCCCAAAGGGAGAGGACAAACTGCGGCTACCCGGGAATCTCAGCAGCAGAGTGCAAGAAAATCGGGTGCTGCTTCAACGCTTCAATGCCCGGCGTTCCCTGGTGCTATACTCCTAAACCAAAGAAAGGTAATATCTCTGCCAGAAATACTGATTTACCTCGTGTTTGGGTAGCTAGAAACGTGTACAACCAGGGAGCAGTTCTTCTTTTCTTCTTAGGCCAGAAAAGTGGGAGCAAACCTCTAT
This sequence comes from Dendrocincla tyrannina, assembly GCA_035047865.1. Classification (NCBI taxonomy): domain Eukaryota; kingdom Metazoa; phylum Chordata; class Aves; order Passeriformes; family Dendrocolaptidae; genus Dendrocincla; species Dendrocincla tyrannina. The sequence goes on from JAWWMP010000001.1 coordinate 113,940,776, forward strand.
TAGAAGACCACTGGTAGTAAAATGCAAAGTCAAGCCTTGCTTACCCATCAAATTTCTGCCTCACCCTCTTCACACAATATATTCCCTCTTCCTTCAGAATTCTGGTTATCAAACAACCCATGCGGATTGCATAGAAACATTTCACTGCCATCTGTGGTCTTGTTCATCGGCAGAGCAAGGGATCCTCAGCCAAGGCTTTGCTCTGTGGCTGAGGAGGGCTTGTTTGACACCTGTACAAAAATCCCTGTAACTTCAAGGTTTTTGCTCTTTTCTCTGGTCTGGTTTGATAATTGCCACTTCTTTCTCCTCCTTCATGTTTCCCAGCATAATTGCACTTGGTTGTCCTTTTTTCTCTCCCACTTTTGCTCCCAGTCTTCACACAATGAAATCTCCAAAATGTCCCAGAGGAAATCCTTTTCTCCATTAGTTTCTTCTAAATCTTCTAAAGTCCTGCTTCCATTTTTTGCCATTATTTTCTTAGAGAGGATAAGAGCTGCTGTCCCAGTCTCTCATGAATTGGGTGTTTATTTTACATAACTGTGTTAAGTAACTGAGTGTAATTAGCTGTGTTAATTAACTGAGTGTAAGTTACATTTGCTGGGCTGACTGCACAACTCCTTCTTAGCAGAACTTCAGGGCAGTCTCAGCAGTTGCCCAGGTGAACTGGGGATGCAAAGATAATATTACCCAAGAGAAGAACTTGATATAAATTGAGATTGGTCAACAGGAATCAGAATTCGCAGAGGGAAAAAAATAATTTTGCTTTTGAACTGTTTGCATTTCTTGTAAATCTTGGAAAACAAATGTGTTATTTTCATAGAATTGCTTTGCTGAGCAGAACTGTTTCAGGCGAGGAAAACTGAAGTATTCAAGCTGGGTGGTATGACCTCTTGTGATTTTGCTTTTACTTGTCTGGAAGAGCTGTGGTTTCCTCCTAAATGACCCACCTCCTTTCTGCAACTCGAGCTGGCATGCAGGAGAAGCTGGGTTGTCCTCTTCCTGCATTAGCCAGGCTGCTCTGGGGTTAGCACTGGCTCAGGGCATGGATATACCCTGGTCTGAGTCCAGTGCACGTGTTACCATGATGGGAGACACACAGCTTTTCACCCCATTGCTGGATGCAGGAAAGCTAAAGATGGGTCCCTGCCAGACACTTCTAGGGCTGAGTTTTGCCTCTTCTGGTCCTGAGGCACAGCAGCAATTCATGCCCCTTTGGTATCTGGCCTTGCCTAAGAGGCATGGTGAGGATTTGGCTGAACCTGCTGGCTGAAACTGGTCAGCATGGCTGTCACACCTGCTCAGGGACCTCACCTTTGTGTCCTGCCTTTTATTTGGGAACTACATCACCAGAAAAACGGAGCACGAAGTAACACATTCTCCTTCCTTCCTTCTTTTTTTATTTCTGCTTCACACAGTTAGGAAAGTTTGTCCCAATGATCCTTACGCGAGGATAAACTGCGGCTACCCCGGCATCACGGCCAGGATGTGCCAAAGGAAGGGCTGCTGCTTCAAGGCACATCCTGCTGGTGTCCCCTGGTGCTTCTACCACCGCACGGAGGAAGGTAATGAATGTCCTTCATGAGACACTGTCCCTTGTGTCCCCGTGGTGCTCCCTGCAGGGTCCGTGCTCTGCCCAGGCTTGGGGTGCTGTGCCAGCCAGAGTTTCCTTGCTCAGGGGGTCAGCAGGCGGAGGCTCAACCCTAAAAAA
>JAWWMP010000001.1:113942641-113980784 GCA_035047865.1 Dendrocincla tyrannina
GGTGCTGTGCCAGCCAGAGTTTCCTTGCTCAGGGGGTCAGCAGGCGGAGGCTCAACCCTAAAAAACCAGCTTCTTGTACCCCTTGCTTGGGGTGCTGTGCCAGCCAGAGTTTCCTTGCTCAGGGGGTCAGCAGGCGGAGGCTCAACCCTAAAAAACCAGCTTCTTGTGCAGAAAGGGGGGTGTTGCCAATATATCAGAGTCTTGTGGGCAATGTGGCTGCACAGGCAGTCAGGGCTCAGGTGTGAACTCAAGAGGTGCAGCTACCCAACCCACATCTACCTTATCATCATGAGAGACAAAAGGCTTTGCTTTAGAAAAGTGGAATGAAACATACAGAAATGTCTCATCCTCTACTGATTTATTTATTTATTTATTTATTTAAATTAGGATTGACTTTCCAGCCTGTCTAATGTAAATAACCAATAGCCTCAGCCACAGTGTGTTTTGTACTGGGAACAATTCACCATCATGTGGTTTTACTAATCTGAGTCATAGTCAGGAACCACCACATGCACAGATGGGAGAAATGGATAAAAAGGTGCCTTTTGGGTGTCCTGCATGTAGGCAAAACAGTTCCTAGCATCGTGTGTAATTTATAGACAAAACATGTCACTTAATCTGCTTTTCCTCTTTACCTCCCCAGCTTGTTAAAGGAGAAACTTCCAACAAGAACTTTGGAATCTTTGGATCTACGCCAGTGGAACACGAGACGGAGGTCCCAACTCAGACTTTGCATTTTGCAATAGCCACGATTTCAAGGCTGTTTTTACCTGGGATTGACTCCTTTCTGAAAAGTTACTGGTAGCTTTTATTCTCTCAGTAGGCTAGTACGGCACAAGTTTTCGCTGTAATAAAAGAACTAAGACACAGTTTATGAGGGGTTTTTGCTATTTTTGTTTTAAAGCTGTGTATTTCTCTGTTTCCAGGAAAATTCAGCACCTCAGCAACCTGTTGATGACAGAGCAGTCACTAACACTTCTGAAAGGAACACGACACTCAGCTTTTTGTGTTAGTTGCACTTCACACTTGCAAGTGACTGCTTGAATTTGTTAGCTGATCCGTGCCTTCACACAGGCCACTCATCTTCTGAATGCTGAGAATATTCAGAATTATACAGATATAGATGTGGCTTTGGGCTTTTTTTCCCCCCTTTGAGACACAGGGAAGGGTGTCTTTGTTAGCTCATCACTGAGCTGGTCTGACTCTGACACCTCCTGCTCTGTGCATCACCATGTCTCTGGTGCTGCCAGTCCCCCTCCAGCCTCAGTAGGCACAGGAGAAGCTCCTGTTGTCCAGACAAGTGTGTCTGCTCTCTCCTGGGTGTCTTTAATGCTCAGCACAGCAGCTCGAAGGCTTCGCAGCTTCAGCTGAGTGAGAGCCCAGGGAAGAGCCTTTAAGAGCCCTGCTGAGCCTCTAAGAGCTCTGTTGGGGAATTAAAAGGGTAACACAAGACTAACACAGCAGAAAGCTGTGCTCAGGGCTTAGTAGGGAACAAAAATTGTGAAGGGCTGGGCTGCAAGGATAGAGAAGAGGGTGAGACAGATGGAATCATAGAATTATAGCACGGTTTGGTTTGGAGAGACCTTTATAGATCATCTAATCCAACCCCCTGCAATGAGCAGGGACACAATTCCACTAGACCATGTTGCTCAGAGCCCTGTCTAAGCTTTCCTTGGACTTTTCCAGAGGTGGGGCATCTACCACTTCTCTAGGCAACCTGTTGCAGTTTTACCACTCTCATTGTAAAATGTTTTTTCCTTAGCATGTCTCCTTAAATATTTATCCCAGTACACTGTTGTGATGAGTATGTTTATCCAAACAGGTAAAGATTAGTCATTCATAAGCCACTTCCAAAGGCTCAATAATATGAATACAGTAGGATATTGATTGTAACACAAGCAACAAACTGACCAGTCTACCGAAGGCCTTTGTTTGCTGGGGAAGATCTGGCACTGTAGCCCAGGGGAATTCGCTGTCCTCATGATAATACTGCAATGTAAAATCTGGTGTCCCAATTAGGTGGCTCCACCAGCTAATGGGGACATCACAGAAGTCTTGTGAATTGGAGATCCCAAACCAGGCATGCACACTTCAGAGGAATGTGCAGGACCTGCAGAGAGGTGGTTACAGAAGGAGAGACCTTCTTCTCCCCTCTGAGGGCTCCCATCACATGAGTCAGTGTCCATGGGCTCCACTCACAGCCCTCAGGGAGAAAAGGACACCTTGTGAGGGGTGCATCCCTCATTCCCTTCCTCAGGACACACTGCCATCCCAGGGATGCTCGTTAGGCCTTCATTAATGGAACTGGGGCAGGAAGGCTCTCCTTGAGCTTAACAGAAGCACTGTCAGCTCCCAGAATTTCTGTTGCTTAATGAGCTCCCATTTTCCAACAAATAGCCTGGAAACCTTATTTTTGTGTGAATAACAGCCCGAGTGGAACAATATTATTGTTATTGGACTTTTTGAGGAAAACCTCAGTATGTACTGACCCAGACTGTGGCCAGGATGGAAACTTGCTGCTGACTAAAACAAATCACCTTGTGACACTCCGAACAGTGGTCCTGGGTGAGACTCTTTGAGCTCTCTGTCCAACAGTCACCCAAAGGGCTGTCTATGGACAGGTGCTGGGTAAGAACATAATGAGGCTTCTCTTCTAGCAAAATGCAGGATTGTCCCAAAAATGGGTCACTTTTAACAAGCAAATATTAGACATCCAAATGAAGGCTTGCCTTTTGCATCTGCAACTCTGCCTGCACACCCACATCACTGTGCAGTGAGAGCTGAATAGGTAAACAAAATTTTAAACATTTTTCTGGAAGGTAAAAAGAAAGGAGGTCAGCTATGTGATTTTCGTCAGCAAAGGTGCTACTCTAACAGGACGGCATTTGTGTCAATTTGTGACACAAAGGCTCTGTGCTGATGAGGCCATTAGGCAGGGAATGACGTTTAAAATCACAAATGTCTGATAATCCTAAACTGCAATCAGGCAGCTGACTGCAACCAATGCCTCAGCTTCTAATAAAGGCTGAACAGAACATGTGTGACGCTGCAGATGGATTGCCTGTGGTTCTTCGGGGAGTGAAGATATTCTACTGGGTTTTAAAGCAATTGTAGCCCAGGAAAAGGTCTCAGAAATCATTCATTTTGAAGCAACTCAGGAAAGCTGTATTTGGCTGACATGGAGAATTAACATGGAGGAAAACTAGGACGGAAAAGGAGCTCAGAGCAGATGGGTGCTAGCAACAAAAGAACAAACCTTTAGCCATGTGAAGAAGGGACATAACTGCAAACACATCCAAAAATGTGGGTTTTAATGTGCTCACTTAGTTCACATCCCATTCCCAAATGTCCTTGGGAAGGGTATGCACCCTGCTACAGCGAGCATCACACACTCCTCTGGCAAAGCTCATGTTCAGAAGGAAGGTCAAAGGAAGGTTTCAGAGGTGCTAAACTGAAGTGAAGAAGGATACAGAAACTGAAATGTTCCTCTGCTGAGAGCAGCTAAACCACACGGTGCTGCCACAAGTCTCTAGCAAGTCACTGGTTTTAGTAAAGCTTGAAAACCCGACCAGGGAAAGCAGAAGGTAAAACACAAGGACCAAACCTGACTCCCTGTGTCAGGGAGGACACCAGGATGTCAGTCAGGACATCTCAGGCAGCATGATGACCTCAAGATGCAGATTCAGTTTCCAGGAGATTGCCTTGCATCCTGAAAGGAAATTCACTGCTTGGAGGTGTGGGCTGCAAAACCTTCCTTAAGAGCAAAGTTCAGGGGAGAGTTTCAGAAGCTCCCAGGTGAGTTTCCTGAGCAGAAATCTGCCAGAAACAGAATCCCTCTTTGGGCAGAACAGTCCATTATTACTCTGTAGACTTCTTCATCCCCATCTGAGCCGCCTTTTAAGCATTTGAAAGCTGCCAGTGCTGGCATACAAATCAGTGAGCTGCCCAACTACCTTAGCATAAATGGTCCCTGTCCTAGCACAGTCCACAAGGTACACAGTACTAGAAGACAACAACCACACAGCCAGACTTTGCTGTGAAAGGTGTGCTGCAATGCAGAATGCATTCAAGGGCTAGAACCAGCTCAGCAGCACTCACAGGTGATGTAAAAGAGGACACTGGTTTGTTCCAGAGTTTGCTGTCCTTGCTGTGCCCTGCCAGTGAATGGTAAAGTTTCCAATTTTCATTTCATCAAATTTCATTTAATCGAATTCCCATTCGCCAGAGGTGGGCAGGGTAAGAAAAACAAAGTCCTTTTTCTGCTGGAGACCAGTGCATCCATCCATCTGGCTGGGATAACTCCCTGTGCTTTGTGAGCAGCCTTTACATACTCTATGTGGCACCCAGAAATCCCCCTTGAAGAAGACACTAGCCAGGGACAGCCTCTTGTAGGGTCCTGCTCCCATCTGTCACAGAGTTAGGTCTCCCAGGCTTCCTTCCATTTCTGAGCATAGGAAAAGGGTTTTTGGGTTAACAGATATTTTGAGGGATTTAATACCAAGAAAACACAATTAAAAGGAAACTCTGGAAGTCTTGAATCCAAGTATTTCACTGCAGCTGAGCCTAACACCTTTGTTATTGAAATTGTTGCAGAAACTATAGGAAATTCTTAAGCCCATGAAAATTGGTTGGGTCTGACATCTCACCAGGGTAGACTGCTGGTTGTCTGAAGGCAGTTTTTATGGGTTTAATGACTTTGATCTGTGATGTTTCCAGAAAGCTTCATGAAAGGTAAGTTTGGTAAGTAAAATCCAGCTCCTTCCTGCCATGAAATAGGATTTCCCCTGCTTTTTACCCTTTTTCAGATCTGGCATTACACCTCAACCAAGGGATGCTTCAAGACTTAGGATACAGGTTCCAATGAACAAAGGAGCAAAATAAGAAGCTTTACTGTCACTTCTGTATTTTCTCTAAGTACTTTAGGGTTACTGCCTGATTCTTACACAAGGGAAAGACAGAAAGCACCTTTAAGACTCTTGATGAAGCCATGAATCTGCTTCATATTTGACTCTGCAGAGGCCATGGGGATGAGCAAAAAGTTCCTAGGAACAGGGAGAGTTTTATTCCACCTGCCCAGCAGAGCAGAACAGGCAGTGGGACAAGAGAATAATTGTGCTAGAAAGAATTGGAGAGAAACAGTGCAACTCCATGGGGTGTTCTGCAATCAGAGGCTGACAATGGATCAGCTTCATGCTTTGATTGTATTTTCCACCTGTGGAAAAGATTAAGTATTGACTTCCTTCTCAGCCTTCCTGTGTGTGTCAGGGCACAGGCACAAAACTGGGATGTCAGGAACCCAGCAATGCCACTGCACGAAGCTAACAGTCCCTAAAAAATAATTCAGGGATCTTGAAAAAAATCTTCGAGGCACAGAAAAACATAAAAGAAACCAAATGAGGCCATGAAATTTCAAATACACTAAATAACAGAAATCGATGCAATTAGTGTCAGTTTGACTAATCCAGCCCTTGACAGCTTTTCTGCCCTAAATAATGCTGGCAACACACACTTCTCCACCAAGCCCTTCATTAAGGCTGTCCCAAGGGAAGATGTCAGTGGTAAGAACTGACAGCACAGCACCTGCTCTTTGCTCACCTGGGCACTGCTCACATCCCTGTGCCCCCCTGTGCTGAACAAGGCAATCCTTCTCACAACAGCCTGTTCCCTGGCTTCCCATGCCGTTCAACCTGCATTCCAAAGCAGGTTTTAAATGGATAGCTACTAGGGAGTACAGCGTAACATTTATTTTCAAAAGCTCTTTACTTTATGAAGCCATTTGGAGTACACAGTGGATGGTAATTGCATGTGAGGTGTATTAATTTTTGCAGCATTGCTAATGAGAAGTTTATGGTTGGCTTATTTCATAGCGCTCACTGCAATATAAAACACTTTAAGTCATTTATGTTTTCACTCAGGCTGTGAAGGACTCCTGTTCCTCCTCTTCCCTTCCTGATCCATGGATAATAGTTGGTGCAGGGAGGCACTTATTTTTTGGGACCATAATTCCTTCCATCCAGTATTATTTGCAGGCCTATAAAATGTTACATAAAGTATGATCTCTGTTATCATTAGAAAAATGTCTTGAAAATGCAATTCTATTTCATCCTCAGGACAATCCATCCTTTAAGCATCACTGCTCACCTTATTTATGACTGGACACTTAACTCACTTGTACAAGTTCGGGCTGTTATCCTTGAACTGTGGGGACCAAGGCAGGTGATTTTGCTGCTGTGGTGGTCAGGAGGGGTGGCACAAGGGCAGCAATTTTGTCTAGGCTTGGCTTTAAGTCCAACGCACAAACACCATGAAACAACCTTAGAGGTGCATGAAAAGCCATCCAACCAAACCAAATACTTGGCAAAGCACAGGACACCAACCCTGAAACCTCCTGCAGACACTGCCAGTGAATTTTCCCTGCCAAAGCAATAGGAAGCAGCAGCCCAGCAGAAACAGTAAGCATGTCATTTCTTGGCCAGTGTGGATCTACAGGAAAAGCACATCAGGAAAAATACTGGCTTTTGAAACCAGCTGAAGATTTTCATGGTGACAGAAACACACAGAAGGCTGCAGAAGAGCATAGCACTGGTATGGCTGAACAGTGCTTGGTAAAATTGGGAATGGACAGGTGGGACTGGCAGAATCAAACACAGCTTCTCTTCAGCAGGAAGAAGGGAGGAAAAAATTTAATCATTCCTGAGTGCCAAGCAGAAGGGTAACAGGGAATGATCCTTTACTGGCTCCTGGAATGCAAGAGCATGGGGAGCATCTGCTGCCACTTGCAGGTAGCATGGACAAGATGAACAGCAGATTAGCCTGTGGAAGAAAAATCCATCAAAAATAGATGAAAAGATAAAGGTTATTAATTCCACTGGTTCAGGAAGTCCTTGAATTGTATAGGGTTTCTCAGAGAAGCACCCCCTTCTTGCTTGCCCTCTTTGGGTTGGAAGGAACCTTAAAGATCATCGAGTTCCAATCCCCAGTGTGACTGCACTTAATGCTTTTAAGGATTTTTACTGCCTATTTCCTGACATTCCTGTATTGGGAGTTACCTGAAACCACCACAATTTACATCTGAAAGAGGCAATTCCACATTCTCACTGAGGAGGAGGCAATGAAAATGTGTCACCACCAGCACACTTGCCCCTTCCCCCTGGGAGAGAACAGCGACAGAGGCATCTGTCTGAAAATAATACCACTTTATTTGATTTTTTTGTTTTCGTTTTGTTACATTATCATAAATGTTCTCTAGTCTCAGAAAACAAAGCCCTAGTTTGGAAAATAATGCACATACAAATCTCTTCTTACAGGTATTAAGTATACAGAAATATACAAAGATTTCTCTATTACTGTAATTTATCCTCAGAATGCCCCACATCCCACATTTTTACTCAGGTCCACTGTACCGGTAAGCGTAAACTACAAAGGTAACAAGCAACCTGAAAAAGACATGGTTTATATAATATAATTACATATATGTATATATATATCTACAACAGTGCAAATATATCACAGCGTGCAGGCAGCGAGAGTCTCTAGAGAAGCATAATAAAATTGATTCATCGTAATGCAAATGCATTACAGAAACAAGAGACAACAATGACATATCAGAGATACAGAATATGCACACTTGAGCACGCTGATTTAAAATCATACCTTGCATTGACTCTTGCTTTAAAAACAAAAGAACCAAATGTTAAATAATTCAGTAACAGGTTCAAGGGCAGTATCTCATAAGAAGTTCAGCTGACTCAGATAAGGTATTTGACAAATCTTTACTGACACAGGTAAAGGCTTGGCTCCACTGCAGGACTTGTTGTCTTCTTTTTAGATATATCAGTGTAATCTTCTTAAATTTAATTTACTTTTACTGTAATTTAAGAGTATTTTTTCCTTTTTTTTTTTAAATTGTTCAACAAGTAATTAACCTCTTTAAAGACTGGTACAATTATCACTGAGATCAGGAAAACTGGTTTCTGGCAGTAATAGAAAGAAGTTTGTATAATGATTATCCTAAATGGGCTACTAAAATAAGCTACCATGGGGTCAGGAAAAAACACATCACAGATGCCACTGAAGTAGAAAACCACGTCAAACTTAGAAGCAAAAACTTCCATGTTGCCTTGCAATCTGCTTAGAAAGACATTTTAGGGGATTTTTCCTTCTTGAAAGAGTAAAGCACACCCAGAGATCCATCACACTGGGTATTTGGTAGCTCAAAGAAGTCTGAAAGTCATCCCTCCACCTCTGAGTATCTCACGGTGTTCCCAAGCAGCTCCTTTTCACACCCCACTGGAACAGCAGCCACAAATACCCAGCAATAAGGACACAAGCAATTGGCAGGCATGGGCTGAGCTGCACAGGAGCCCCCAGAAAGAAAATGGGTCGACCAAAACTTGATGTATTTTGAAGGCATAAACAATGCAGAGAATGCAGGCTGAGCCTTGGGCATGTCTAGTGCCAAAGGAGACACATTTGGCTGGTCACCCTTTGTTTTACTGTGCTGGCAACAGGTCTCAACAGAAATCTAAATCTCTTAAAGGAAAGTTCTACAGATGACAACTGCATAAAATTATCATTCATCGTGAGATTCCAAAGTAACAAAACCACTGAAAGCAGATTTTGTGCTCTATGGTATCATTACTCCTTCAGAAACTCTATATGAAACATGTACAGAAACAGAAATAAAGTATTAAACAATTAAAATGAAACTTGCTCTGCTTGCAGGCTCAACCTGCAACTTTTGGACTTGTAACATGAAGAATGATGTGTGGGGTTACAAAAATCCCTCAGTGGGATACATTTGAACCACCTCTTGTATTATGAAAACAGGTATTTTAGAAGGAGGACAGTAGGAGCTGATCCCTGAAAATTCTACTGCCCTGTCCACTAAGCTCATGATTAAGTCCAGTCACACTCAGCACTTAATTTCTGCTCTGCCCAGTGCTGTGTGGCAGTGACACGGGCACCTCGCCCCTCAGCCTGTCACAAACTGTCACTGAGGACGTGACACAGCATCACTTTCTGCCCACTTCCAGCTCCCAACAGCTTTTCACATGATCATACTTTATAAATGGATCTCCACACAGAACTAAAGGAAAGAAATTCCTGAGCAATTGCACCCTGTCGGGTTGTTCTGGTAGGAAAATGGCATCCAGTAAAGGATGGGGATTCTCCTTAGTGCTCTACCTACACAAACATTGTCATTGTTTTCAGCAGTAGCCAGAGTGAGTTCTAGTTGGGCTTTGGCCCTTCTAATTTCTCCCTGCCTTGCATCACAACATCCTTGCAGTCCTCCTGAGTTGCCTGACCCTCCTTCCAAAGGTGGTACACTTTATTTTGTTCCCTGAGTTCCAGCCAAAGCTCTCTGCTCAACCAGGCCAGCCTTCCTCCCTGCTGGTTCATCTTTCAGCACATGGGGATGGCGTGCTCCTGCTGGGCCTTTAGGATCTCCTTCTTAGGAATCTCCAGCCTTCCTGGACATCTCTTCCCTTCAGGATGGTCTCCCAAGGGACTCTCCCAAACAGGACAAAGTCTACTCTCCAGATGTCCAAGGCAGCAGTTCTGCTGATCCCCTTCCTTATCCCCCCAAGAACAAAAACTCCATCATTTCACGATGTGCCCAAGATGATGCCCAACCATCACATCACCCACCAGTCCTTCTCTGTTCAGATCACCAAAACTTCTTACAGAATATTCAGCTGCCTCCCCATCCTGGCTGTAACACTCCCACCAGGGTATCTGCTTTGTTGGTCTTCCCCCTGATTCTTACATTCTCAGAATCAAAAGCATCCCTCTAGCATTGTGTAAACAGGACAGGTAGGATCTCCTCTGTGTGGATCACAAGTCAGTATATGCCACACTTCTTTCCAGGAATAAATGTTTAGTAAAACATTCATTTCTGTTGACAACAAAGACTTGGACATAAAAGCATAAACTGAACTGTCAATCACCTGATACATCCAGTACTTGGACTCAGGGGTTCATTCTCCCCCACTTACATAACCAGCTCTCCTATTACATGTCTACATATTTGCCTCTTTTAATGAAAATAGATAACGTGGGCTCCAGATTCTAAGAGCTGAAGATGATTTCAGCAACAGACACTCCTTTGTTACTCCCTTTGACCTAAAAAGATGAAATTTTCTCAGTTTCTTAGGGGTAGAATCTGCTTTCCCAATCTTTTGTTTAATTGCAAAGAATAATAATGTTTCAAGTTATTTTTAAAAACTTCCAGGGTGTTTCAGATTATATGCAAGTTCCCAGAAAGAAAAACAACAAAAAGAACATGAAGCACCTAAAGTCTTAACTGATGCATATAGTAACCAAAGCAACATGTCAAAACAAGTCAAAATATAACAAGGAGGCCAACAGAACACTAAAGTCTTCCTGCAATCCTAACAGAAATCATACATTCAGTCTCCAAGTGACCTTCAGAAACCTTTAGCCTCATGCAACTTTTAGCCAGGCTGTGACTGGTTCAAATGGTAATAATGGCACTGACTTCAAACAGGTTATGGCTCTTTATATATGGCTATATAAATTGAGGATTTGAAGACTTTAGAACCTTGATGGCCTTATTATTCTGCTGCTTAACACAACAGCAAAGGAATGCTCAGCACATTAACCTGGGAATGGTTTTTTATACCAGCGTGTCTGAATTTATTTCCACATAAAGAGAAAAAAGCCAGCCTGAGACTATGTTAAAAACCTTTGCAGCATATGAAAACATAATTGGGATGGATTTTAAATACTTCTGTCCCACAATAGTGACAAAAGGGAGATCATTAGTTAATTTGCGAGCTGAGGAGGGAAAGAATGATTAACTCCTCTGTGAGTACCACTGAGTTCCCAGGGAATTACTTCTTTATTGGGATACCGCACTCTGAAAGTGTTCCTTAGAATAGTAACTTTCAGCTAAGTGCTGCCAGCAGGTGCCTGGGGAAAAGCATATCTAACCAACAAGATGGAGTGACAAAAAGTATTCCATTTTCTTAGGAACACCTGCCAGGACCAGATTTTTGGCTACCACAACACAATACAAAGTTCCAGTACAGGAGAGCATGTTGCAGACTAAAGAGGTAAGATAAAAAAAGTCTACAGACAGAGGAATAGGCACAGATAACAGGGCAGCATCCCAGGAACTCGTGCTGCTAAGCTGGTCTAGCTGGGGGAAAACAGCATCATGTAAGTCACCAGTGTTGAGATGTCAGCAAAGTTACCTCCTTTGGAAACACTGCAAGGGATTTTCTGCGTGGCATTTGGTAAGTGGTGCTGGTAAACACAACACATGAAGCCCTGAAGGTATTCAGTGCCCTGGATGTCACACTCTCTCACACTCAGAGCCAGCCTGCAGCTGGACCAGCAGAGTGCGACCAAAGAGCCATTTGGCAAATGCAGCCTTTTGTCTGCTTGCAAACAGCGTTTGAACTGCCTGTAAAATATTCACAAATACTTGGAGAAGTCTTGAAATAATCAAGGCACGTTGTGCCCAGGGATTTCAGCCTTGTGAATTATTTACAAACTGTTCACAGTTATGGGTATTATTTAGAATAGCTGAGATTCTTAATTTCTCAAATCTGACAGCCATATAGGTCTGTACCTGCTTGTGATTATGCCTGGAAAAGCTGCAGAGCTGTACAAAAGCTTTTTGAGAAGAAACAGCAACAAAAAATCATGCAAAGAAGCTGTGAAAGGATTTTGGTTTTCTTCTCCAGTGAAGATTGACCTTGCTTTCACAGGTCAACCTTACCTCTAGGGACAGCTCAGCTAACCTTCCTAATATACGTGGCTTCATTTAAAGTCTTCCAGAACACAGGCTTCATTCAAATGTCCTGAGATTAACAGATACACGTGGTCTGTATTGGTAAATTAAACAGAGCCTGGGCAGGGGCCAGGAAAAGTGAGAAACAATGGCAGAGCTGCAGCCCAGCACAGCCAGAGCTTTTCCAGGCAATGTTTGGGCTGTGTTAGAAGTGAGTACAGGCACCATTCCTATCAGCCCCTGCTGTTGGAGGACTAACAGAGCTGGCCCTGGCACTATTTATTTCACTAGTACAGACGTAGCCATGGGGCCTTTGAAAACAGGCCATGAATTGTGACTGCTGGGAGCCAGCAGAGCATGAGGTGTCTCTTATCTACTCCACTGCCATGAGCTGCTTCCAAACTGCAAGGCTTCAGCATTCTGACAGGAATACTGCATTTACAGAACGTGCAGGTCTCACTCTGGGACACCAAGATAAATTCACAGGGGTGGCAGAAGGTGGTGGAATTCACACCAAAGTTCACCAAGGTGTCCAACACGAGTACAGGTCCCCCAGTTTCACTTTGGGTTGAAAATCCAAACCCTTGAAAATCAGTGGCAAAACTCACATCAGCTTGAAACCAGAACTCCCCCTGCCAAATTTGCTAAGGTGAGATGCACAAACCAGCAGTTTCATTGATGTTTAGATCAATTAGCTATTAATTCCCACGTTGTACACGTGGACTTCGGGATGAAAACAGAACTTCTTGGCATAATTAGATGTGCAGGATTACAAGGTCATTCATGTACTTTGAGGAGAGTTCTACACAGTGTGCTGCAGATAAAATGACTGCTGCTGGATGAGGCAGCCACAGGTGTTTTAACACAGTACCCCAAGCTTTGATCTCTGCACAGCTCTTGCACTCCATCAGGCTTTAACAATCACTTTAGGGATAGATTCTGCTTTCACAATTTAAGAAAAAAATGAGCATCGGAGCGCTTTGATTTTTTCATTCACAGGAGGTAGATCAAACAGATAATGTGCAGTTAGTATTTTAAATATCACAAATACCAAGCATTTAAAAGACACTGCAAAATAATGTTTTTTTCAACCATTCAGTGACAGCTTGAACATGTCTAAGTGTGTGTGCTATTCAGTGATGCTTCCAGATAGGGCCACAGGTTTAGTGCAGACTCAGAATCTGCCTTTCCCTCCCATCATTACAGTTTTCAGATATGAGACCAGCTCGACAAGTAAAGCACCAGAATTCTAAATTCAGACAGAAACAAAAATAATTACTTGAATCACTTTAGGTTTGCTTTAAAAAAGTATCCATATTAAAAAGACGTCTTTATCTTATTAATACATTTACAGACTTTTGGCCAGAAGGGGTCATTCTGTGGAAAAAAATTGCAAAATAATAGATAGAAAACTGCAAAGATGAAACTCTGGATTTAAAAAGATGAGAGAATCCTATTTTCTTTGCATTCCTCATTTTGCATCTCATTACCTTGTCAACTAGAGATTACATTATACTATTCTGGCTACTAGGACTAATATCCCAGTGACCTTATCCCAATATTGGTTTTCATAAGGAAAGCTCCTGCAGGCAGGTTTTCTTTATTACAGTTTACACTGCCTCGGTTTTGATATTCTGCGGTGTAAAATTCCCTTCTAGTTCTTCTTCCTAGTTAAAGCTAGAAAGTGTAATGAAAACGTGACCCAACCCAACTGGACTGCTTGGCTTAACACTGTTATGTCCACTATCCCATTGTGGCTCTCCATGGGCTGGGTCAGAACTGCCCCTGGCTGGGCACTGGGGGCCAGCCTGCCACAGTGAGACAATGTCAAGTGCCCTCTATTGCATGTCTAAAGATCTCCCTACTGCGTGGGTTGAGCTGCTTCTCTTTTACCTCTCCGCTCGGATTTTGTATCTGAGAACAAAATAGGCAATGAGGCGCAGAGAGAAGAAGAAAATTCCGAGAACAATGAAGTCCAGGTAAAGTTTGGCATTTTCTACGTCCAGTTCTCTCAGGATGGCCTCTGATTTTTGAAAGTGGCAAGTGTCATCTTTGTCACAATGCAGATCTTCCCGATCCAGTCCATAGATGGAGAGAATAACCCCTTCGAACCCGTATCTGGAAAGAAGAAGGATGGATTACAAGGAGAAGTCCTGGTGATCTGTTCAGAAATACTCCAGCAACACAATTCCTATGAGAGTCCAGCTGAAGCTCCGAGGGGAGGGGTTCAATACCATTCTGACACATGTCCTGGGGCAAAGTTCTATCCCTGCTGCAATCAGGCACATGACATGTCAATGGCATTTTACGTAAGATGGAACAAGGACAGAAGTTGTGCCTTTAAACGCTTCCAGTTAGTGCACAGAGCAATTTCTCCAAAGAAAAATGTTAAAACAGGAAGCAGCCTAATTTCAGCTCATATTCAGAAATGTCCTTTTTAAAAGTGACATCATTAATTCACTCCCTTTTTTTAAATAAGCAATAGGGATACAATTACGGTTTGAAGTCAGAAATATTAAAAACATCAATCTGGAAGGTCCCTTCTGTTTCCCTCCATGCACTAATGGTTTCACTAACAATGTTCCCACATCTGCCCCAGCACTGGGTGCACTCAGCATTTGATTCTGGAAGCAGATAAGCCATCATGGATCCCATGCACAGGACGGCTCACTCCACAATCAGGAGACCCCACACAGGCAAGGCAGTGGCCTGAGGCCTCTCCTTGAATTCCAGGTATTAATTCAGGGAGTGCAGTCTCATTCCCTTTGATAGGTCTCTGTGTAAGACCTCCCTTGACAAATGAGAGGATGTTTTTGGTTAGGTTTTCCCCCATAATAGTGGAGCTTGGGCAGAGTGAGCAAAAGGGGGATGGGAAATTTCACCTCTCCTAATTCCAGCTGTAAACATTTCAGTGTCCAGTCTAAACTATCTGTGCTAAACTCCAGAGGCTTCCTGATGGGAATCATCCCATCCTAGGATAGCTGTGTCAGACAGCGAGAGTGACACATAGATGGGATATAAAGTACCTATGGATCTTAAACCACAAGTTCAAATTAGAGGTGACACAAATCCCATGTCTTTTATGGCAATGCTACTGAAAAACTTAAAAATGGGCCTTTATCCAGCAAGTCTATGTAGGATACAGCAGTGATTTATACAACAGTTTCATACAAAATGAGGAGCTGGCATCAACTTCTCAGCTGGGGATACTGTCCCTATTATTTCAGAAATCCACTACTGAAAAATCCAGGAAGATCTGCATTCTGTGCAATCCCACTGACTTCAAAAGGACTGACATGGACTTGTGGCCACTTAAATCTTCCTGCTTATTTCACGACATATACAACATAAAACGAAGTGAAATAATGTGTTTGTGGTTAATATCAAATGTATGTTTATACTCTTAAAAGAACATGCTGTGAGCAGTCTCTTTGGCACCCAAAATAACCAACCAAGCAAGCAAAGGCAAGCAAACAGCCTTTCCAGATGGGAGGCTGGAGGCCTCCTTAGCAGTACCTGACATAGGAAATGTAGGACATCCACTGGAGGTATGTTGGGATGGTATCAAAGCTGACAAAAAACCCAGAGAACAGAAGAACTGGGATGGCAGTAACTGGGCCCACAAACGTTGCCACCTGTGAAGAGAACAGACAGTTTCTTGTCAGAAAGATAGCAAAAAAATTAAGAATTTACTTGCTGTTTTATTACTCTTGTGGGTAATGCCACTCCCCAAAATTATCACAGTTCCAAATACTAGAAAATTACTGATTTCTTTTTTATTTTACAATGAAATTTCTTCTAAGGGGGAGGTGCTGTTAGTGGTGGAAAAGGGGTCCCACTCCTCTTCCTAAACCCTCCAATAGTTGTTGACAACACTTCTGTGCTGGGATCTGTCCTTTGAAGGACATGAACCCACGAGGAGTTTACAGAACCAGATGGACACTGTGATTCCTTTGCTTTTGTGGATATGAGAACTCCCTTCTAAATATGACCCTTTCTCCCTCACTCCCCACTGCGGACACACAGACCTCCCTCCTCATTAAATCCCACATGAACAGTAGCTTCAACTGGTCCTGAAACATTGTGAAGAGGATAAGGAACATCTCCAGCTGGGTGGCTGTGGTGGGGGTGATAGATCTGGACCCAACTCCAGCCTGTCGTCTCTATATTCCCCTCCAGGGCAAAGAGCCACGTAGGCATCTCCGGGAAGAGCAGAAGCACAGGGATCACACAGCAGGGCTATGCTGATCTCCACAGAGAGGGAATCAAGTCTCCTACTGCAGAAATCTTGGAATCACCAATGCACATTGAAGCCAGTATCATCTGTTATCACCAGCAGCACAGAAAGCTCTGCTGTGGAACGGTCCCCTCAGCACATCTCCTGACCAGAAGCAGAATGGAGATACACAGCCAGCTCCCAGCCATGCCAACAGCTCCTTCCCTCCCTCCCTCTGCAGAAATTTGCCTTCTGGGCAAGCCTTTTCCTACCTTCCCTCCTGCAACTTTTTTTTTGATGTGTGTGGAAGAACCTTCTCCCGAGATACTGATCCTACCTCCACTTTGTAGGGGCGCAGAAATGCATCAGTCCTGCAGTTTCCAGGGCCTGCTCAGTCTGGGATGAATGGGAAGTAACAATCCACTCAAGCAGGGGCAGGAACAGCCCCTATTCAGGTGGGGAAGGAACTTCAGAGCCTCACATGTTTAAACTGGTGCTAATGGGAAGCACCAAGAGCTCTATCAGATGGAGACAACTTTTTGCCTGTCACCTCTCAACAAATATCTTGGGGACAAAGCAGCTGTCACAGCAAGCAGTGCTAGGAGACAGCAGCGTTCCTGTGAGACCACAAAACAGCATCAGTACCTGGAGGGATGTAGAGGCTGCACCTATGAGGAGGCCCAGGGATTGAGCCACCAAGGATGTCATGGTTCCCAAGGCTGCAAAGAGGACAAATCTGAGAGCATCAGATGGCTGTGAAGTCATCCAGTACACAATGCTGCAGTAAGCCACAGGAAACATGATCTGCAAGGAGATACACTCAGAGTCAGTGCATTAAAGCCAAACTTTAAAGCCACTGCTACTCTAAGACAAAAAACATGGGGAGTTCTAAGTAATCCACAGGTTTCAGTCTTTTCTTTGCACAACAGGCAGGGCTGATGAAAGTCTGCCACACACTGTGATATCTATCTATCTTGGGCTTCAAAAAACATATTCCACTCACTTACAGCCCTTTTCAAATCCCCTTCTGCAAAAAAGGCAAAGATGGTCATCTATTTATTAAAAGAATATTGGGCCAGGTCTCAGCTTTTGTGAAGTTCTGCACTCTTAGGGTGCCTCTGATTTGGCCCTACAGCTTCAGCAGACAAATATGGACAGTTGGTTTCTTCACTATTCAGATGGATAAAATAATAGTACTAATCTTCTTGGCAAGTGGGCTTGTCATGAACTTAAATGGTTCTTATTTTATTGAAGAGTGGAGCACATACCTGGAAAGGAACATCAGCCATGGTCTTGGCGAGATAATAGGCTTTCAGGCTGTACCAGTAGTTCAGATGCTCTCTGAGAAACACTCCCATCTCAAGGGGAACTGCAGAGAACACAAATTAGCCAGGTCGATTGCCACTGTGCAATATTGCTGCACACAAGAACACAGTTTATCCCTATCTAATCCTGCACTGCTGCAGTCCCGTGGTGGGACTGGAACTCTCAGGTCTCTGACAGAGCAGCAATGGTTTCAGTGACTTGTAAGGAAATGTAAGAGGTCAAGCCTGAAAGATGCTGACTATTTAGACTACAGACCTGCCTACTCAGTTATGTGAACCTCCCCTAAAGAGGATTTTTCAATTCAAAGTCATGTTAAAACCTACAGAACTTGGTTATTCCTTTTCGGTCCAACAGGGGATCCAAAGTAACAGCACACCCAAATCCAGTCCCATATTCCCAAACAGCCCATCCTGCAGAAGTTTTCTTCTGACACCACATCAATGAACTGACTTTATGCAGCAGTTCTGACTTAGAAGTCCTAAAGGAATTATTACATCCTCCCCAACGCCAACCACAAGCTCATGACAAGGCTGAGATGCGCTTGGCACAAATTCCAGTCCAGGACTGTGACAGTGAACTGTGTGTTGAGAAACACAAAAGCAGGGAGGAAGAAGTACCACTGCTTGCAGCAACGCCCCTGTGGGAGCAAGATTTAACCTCCCACCTGAATTAGAAGCAGAAGCACAGGCCAAAAGGCCTCTTACACTAAACAGATACACCACAACACCCTCCCACCCTTCTGCAACCCCCCTCCCCTTTGATGCAGCAGAATTACTGGTGCTCACAGGTGAGGACAGTTGGCATGAGCGCAGCAAACATGAGAAACAACATGGAGAAAAAGAGGAAGCCAGAGTTGCTGAGGACTTTTTTAGCTTCGTTGCCTATGCCCAGGTAGAGCAACCCGATGAGCAGCCCGATGCCAATGTGTGAGGTGATACGCAAGTGTGTCAGGACCTGTGAGCAAGGAGAGAGGGGCATTTCTGGTCAGAAAGTCTGGGCTCCAAAACAATGGCAACATGGCTTAAATCACATACACAGACCACGGAAAAGGAGTGCTTCTGTCCAGAAGAACCTACACAGAAACCACAGAATGGCTTGGGTTGGAAAGGACCTTAAAGACCATCTAGTTCCAACCCCCCTGCCATGAGAAATGTTCATTTCCTACTGGTAAACTGGGCTTCAGACAAGAAAAACTATGAGCCTCCCAGTTTCTATCAGACACATGAATATTTCTTCCAGTAAATAGAGGCAGAAACTGCAAGTGCTGCAACCTGAAATCTTACTCTGACAATGTCAGGGAGCCATTGGCTCTTATTCATCAGGAGAAGGAGACTTTCTCTGTGACTAAAATATAAATTTCCCAGGGCAGAAGAGAAGCAGAAAAGGTATTTCAGGCTTGTACAGACCAAACTAACTTCAGCAGGCGTAAATGAGCTTTGTGTCTTCTCTGCAATACAGTATTCCTCCAAGAGGTTTGGAAGAACAAAAGAAGTAACAAAATCTGGAACTACAGGCCTTTAGAGTTGAGCAGAAAAAAAAAATCTTAAAAACAACAGCCAATCTATTCATCAGAAAATAAGTTACAGTTTCCCATGATCTTAATTCGTTAACTTAATTAATCCTTGTTGACAAATGCAATGTAAATTGCAAATGCAAACGAGCAAGTTATGGCAAAGAAATGTGCTGGAACCCAAAACATTTAATAAACACATAGGGACACTGCAGGGCCTGGGCTTTGGATGGGGGTTGTTATTTTTAAGAAAAAAGGTGAAAGTTATGCCTTTTCTTTGAGAATGAAGCATTTCATTATGACACTTCCTTCCTCTTGATATTAAATGTATGAAAACAAAAATGTTCCCTTTTCAGATAAGCTAAATTTTTATCTAGCAGTTTTCTGTTTTCAAGAATAGACTTGAAGTATTAACTTTGCATCACACTGAAGTTATTATTTCTGTCATCCTGAATTTTCTGGAAAACCTCATTTTCTGACACACTAGTACAACTTCTCATTCACTTTTCAATAGGATTAAAAACTGTATAAGGAACCTGCCAGCACAAAGGGGATTTAAGCTTTAGGCTTTTAGGCCAGGTGCTCCTGAGTCCTGAGAATAAAGCTGTTGTTCACAATGCAGATGGTACAGTTAACAGCAAGAGTGAAGGTTCAGTCTCTCTCCTTTGAAATTCTGTGATAATCTTCATGGATGGGCTTAGGACATGACCTTTGAGGAGTATTACAGTATCTCACACCCAAATGAACAGACCTTTTGGCTAGAAAAATTATTATAAAGGCAGTCTTACCGAATCCCTCATGATGGTGAGAAAAGTTCTTTTGAAGAGGATACAGAACTGGGTTAGGCAGCTGGCAGAGAAGCTGTGGCAGCCTTCTGTGGAGGAAGAATCCTGCAGAAACACACCACAGGATAATCTTGGTTCTTTGCAGTACCTGGCTTAGTTTTCATTGACAAAACCCCCCTCGCACCCGCTGAGTGTGCCCAGAAACCTCCAGTGACCAGGGATCTCAACTCCCCTCCTCCCCTCCAGCCTCCAGCCATGGCCATCGGTTGGGATGCCCAAAATACCTCCTCAGAAGGCCGGTGCCACAGGAAGGGGTTCAGCTCGTTCTCACCCCCCACATCCCTCTTGTAGTCCGTGTCACAAATCCTCTCCCGCACCGCCCTGACCAGCCGGCTGTTCTGGTCCCCGTATTCACCAGAGGCCACTTCCATGACTACAAGAACCAGAGGTTAAAGTTACTGGTTTACCCCACAGACCAGTCACAAGCCTTGTCACCAGACCCCCTTGACTCTGCAGCTCAGACAAAAGCAGAAGCTTTGCCTAGAGCAGGCTCTAAAATGCCAAAATTCGTATGTATACACACAAAATTCAAGCATATCTTCCTAGAAATCTTCAGAGAGGTCTCTTCATCCTGGAGGTTAAATGAAGCATTTTGGAGGATAGTTCTGGTAATGAAAAATGACAGAGGTCTATTTTTCTGGTCCTTACAGCTTCTTTGGAATTAAGAAACACCACTGAATAAACCCTCAGGGTTATCAGCTGTACAATACCCCAGTGGTACTGTTCAAGATTAAGAACAACAATACTGGAGCCACTTTGAAAAGCCACTAAGAATAATTACTTTGAAACACTAAAGAATGTGCTTTATCTTTCATCTCCTGAACATGAACTTCCACCAGAGAGAAATATTCACTAAGCTGCACCACTAGATGGCATTCAAATTACTCAGGAAAAAATCTGAATAATTTTATTTTGAATTTTGGTACATATATGTACACATGCCTATAAATATATATGTACATATGTATATAAGTGTAAAACACACCATGGCCCCCATTACCCTGAAGGTACTAATCTAATTCAAATGGAATTAAATGAACCATTCAAACTGTCCTTACCAAAATCTGCTGGATTGTGGTAGGTTGGGCAATTCAAACCCAAATCTCTCAAGTAAGGGACTAGGTTTGTTACCTTCCCACGGTAAATGCACTGACCTTGACTTAAAACATAGAGCTGGAAAACAAGGCAAAGAAAAGAAAGGGAAAAAAGAAAAATGTGAATTAGCATCAAAATATTTGAAGCTGCTACCTGTATGATAGCAATCCATGAACCTAATGAAGTCTTCTTATCCCTGTGGGAAGAACACCTTGGGAAGATTTGTCCCCACTTGAAATTACTTTTGCATGAAATTATAACTAATGGAAAATTAAATGCTTAAGGTTTGAATTCTGCAAATGTTCCCTCCTGGACTTAAACCACATTAACACAGAAACTCCGTCATTCCAGCCTTAGATATAAGCTGAAAATAGGCAAGAAACTGTAGAGCCAAGCCATTTAATTTCCATTTAATCATGGATATTTTGGGTTGGGAGATGAGGCTGGTGAATGCAGGAATGGAAGGAGAGGTGGGACAGCACAGCAATGGGGAACAGCTTGATTATTCTTAATTTTAGACACATTATTGACTTTAAATAAACCTCCCTGCCAGACTGGCAATCTGCAAGAGCTTGTTCACCCATGGTGTAGTAGGTTTTCTCTCAGCTCTCATGGGTTTAATTTAAACCTCCTAACAAGACCAAAGTAGATTTATATCTCATCTAAACACACATGGTTCACATGCCATTGTTAGGTGGAAGAAAAGTTCTCCAACAGACTTCATTTCAATTATTATTATTTCATGTGAATAAACTCTTCTGAATCTACACCTGTGTATCAGGGATGAGAATATCTACAAGCAACATTGCAGACATTGACACTAAAGCTCTCCTGCTTTCATATGACTCTAATTTATTTTACTGACAGGCCTGTGCACAGGAGCAGTGGTGGGTGAAGGCACGATAATAATGATTTCACAAACCTACCAGCCAGATTCTCTAAAAATATTACATGAAAATAATGGAAACAGGCAGACAGAAGGAAAAAACATAATCAAAAAGTGTATTTTGCTCTTATATATTTAATTTCTTTATTTGATTTGTAGCCACAGACCAAAATCATTCACGTTTTCACTCAAAGAGTGTAGCCTTGGAAGTAGGATTGACCTAAACCAACGCATAGAGAGGAAGTTTGGGAAGGATACCTGATCAAACAGCTCGAACAGTTTTGCACTGGGCTGGTGAATCGTGCAGATGATGGACCTGCCACCCTGGGCTAAAGCCTTCATCAGAGAGACAACCTGAAAGCATGATGCACTGTCCAAGCCACTGGAGAAAAGGAAAGAAGTTTGTTATCCACAGGTCCACAGGCACCACTCAGAACTAGCACATGGATTTGCTACTTGGTCCCTCTTTATTATCCTTTTACAGATTTTCTCTGTAGCTGTTTAATTTTACCATATGCCAACCTTACGCTTGTATTTCTCCATCAGTCTTTTAATTAAGTTGGAAACATGCCTGAGAATGAAAAACAGAGTATTCTCAAAGCTGCCTTAAGGGACTTCTACATTTTAAGACTGCAGATTTAAATTCTCCCAACTTTAATGAATAGATACATATTTACAGCTTTCCCAGCCTCCTAGACTGATCACATTTGTTACTAAAAGTCACATTTTGAAATGTTTATATTCAAGCTACTTTTGCTTGAAAAAGAAAATTCATGCTGCAATCTGAAAACATTTTCCTCTCTCCCCTCCTGCTTCAGTTTGTGTCTCCTTTAAATATTATTTCTAGTGCCACAGCCTGGCAGTCACAGCAGTGACCCAAGGCACTAAGTACCCAAATCAAATTATTTCTTGTGGCCTTATTCAGTGCTTACAGACAACACAAAATGAGCTTTTTCCAAGGACTTTGCTCTGCTGTACAAACCGATATTTGTCTGTCTTTAATTTCTGGCCTTGAAGTACCTGGTTGGTTCATCAAAAAACATGACAGGGGGATTGTTCACCAGCTCCAAAGCAATGGCAAGACGCTTTCTCTGGCCTCCAGAAAGACTCCCAGTCCTCGTATTGGCACATGTCAGCAAACCGAGGGCTGTCAGTATTTCCTTTACCTGCAGGAAACAAAACACTCCACGTTGTCAGCACAAAAAAAACAAAAGCCTCTTCACTGGTTTTCATGCAGCCTGTAAACTAGCTCATAATTTTGTTTCATCATCCACACACTGACGACTTTTTCAATCCAGTGTAGCCTTCATTAGATTCAGTAGGCACTAGCAATCTATCATTTACTATTTTGACCCAAATTCTACCTGTTTGTCCTCCAGGACCTCACTGAGTAAAGAAGCCTTGCCTGTGAAAATGGGGTGGAAATCAGTTCTTCTATTGCTGTATATACATGGATATGGCACTGACATCAAAAGAGCTGTGAGGGGTTATCACACAGAGAAACCGAGACGTTTCTTTCAATAGAACTTCCAGGTTGTATCTAGAAGGGACTGGAGAACTGTACAACAAAAACCAGTGGTTTCTATAGAGCAGTGACCTGCTTTATCTTGTCTGTTCTTCACAGTCTGCTCTTTAAAGCACAGCCACTGATTTTAAGTGTTTTCATTCTCCCCAGAGCCAATTCAGTTGTCACACGTACTCTCAGATGTTTGGGATTTCCTCAGGGCAAAGCCTTGGGAAGGGCACAGCTTGACCCAGGGCCTTTGGAGCAAAAGGAGAACAATCCCAGAAACTAGGAATTTTTCTCTTCCAGTGGCTGTAGATCTGCCCTGGTGGCCCTATATAAGGAAAATAGCTCTTTGGCATCAGTAAAACCACAGACATCAAAAAGAGTGAATCCAAGCTACACTGCTCAGGAAATTAAAAAAGTGTACCACTTCAAAAGTAGAAAGAAATACCAGGTATTTAACATTTCCCTGAAGTATGGGAAAAGGAGCCCATCATTTCTGAAAGTATTAATTGCATGGATGGAGGGAGTTTTCCAGAAAGGGTGTGGCTGACATGGTAAGAATTTGTTGGACTACACAGGGCTTGTCCCTTTGCTTGTCCTAATTTTGATTTCCAGGAGCAACCTCTCTAAGTGAGAGGCAGTGAAAAAAGAACAAAACCCACTAAGCCTTGCTCCCAGAGAGGAGATCCCAACCTCCTCAATGCCACCATCTCTGGGAAGGATGCTACAGGACATGGGCAGCACAGGCCAGGCCAACCAGAAATGTAAACTGTGGCTCGCTGAGGGATTTTTCACTTGTCCCTGTTTTAAACAAGAGTCTGTAACCCTGCTAGCACAAGTGCATAAATTCCTAACATTTATCTATGATAAACATTTATGCTACAATTTACAACAATAAAATGAATTATCTAGGCCAGCACAGGCTAATGACATTAACCAGAAAATGTCCTAACATGCTGAATAAACACACACAGCACAGTTTTTCCCTCAAAGAGCTATTTTGCAATTACAGTGACAGGGTGAACAAGTGAATTAACCTGCCTGGCCTCACTTACTAAAGTGTAAAAGACTTAACTTTCATATACAAATTAAATCAACAGTTGTTTCTAATCCATTTTATTTTCTGATAAAAAAATAATCTGTGTTTAGTTTATTTTTAAAAAAAAGTATTTGAGGGACTTTAATCCATCTTGAGCTACCAAACACATGTTGATTCCTGTTACGTTTACCTCTCTGAAGCTCCTTCTGATTTTCAAGGATTCTCTGAGTCTGAAGAAATGCCAATTGCTTTAAATGGAAAATAAATACAAAGGACAGCCACAAAAATAGCTGCTCTAGGTAGGAAGTTGCCATTTCAGGAAAATGTGTACTTTTCACCACGGATGGGTGAGAAGAGCACAATTCCTAGTGCAGATCCAGCTGGGTTACGGGTCTCCATGGGCAAAACACACCAGGATTTCCCTTTCCCTCAGGGAAGCCCCATGTCAGCAGCAGGCAGAAGCAGGACAGGGCAGCAAATGGGCAAGACTAAATGCTGCAGCTTATTCACATGGTTAAGGAAAGAAATGAGCGTGTTTTAGGCTGGTTTTCTGCTTGTCCAAACCTCAGTCACCCAACACAGCTTCAGAATACATTGGCCTGATCTTAATTACAACTGGATTAACTTGTCCAGTGCAACAATATGCCCACCAGCAGAGCTATAAAGATCTGCTCTTTCAACCACTGGCACAGAGATTTCTGCAGCAGTTACAAGACCTGCTGAGCTTTTCACTAGTCCTTGGAAAAATTAAAGCCAACACTCACCATTGCCACAGACAGCTGATTTATCTCACAATGCCTGAGCCCTCAGACACACATGTAAGAGAACCTAACCTGCTAAGGAATCTTACAAAACCTGTGAATTTATTTCAGTAAATCTTCTGCAAGTTTCCAGCCTGATACTGAAAGGAACTTTTAGGGAGACTGCAGTGAACATTCCCTTCTAATGACACACTTTGAGCTTGTGATTTATTCTATCATTGCAAGTCCAAAGCAATTCTATGTTAGATAAAAATGTCTGCTTCACAGAGCTCACTTCATGGCTCTGGCATCCCCGAAAATTCTTAGTTTGATGGACAGTGTACATACCATTTCTCTCCTCCCTTCATCTTTCTCTTGAAGTTTCAGATGAGCAGATACCTGGAATGCAAAAACAATGGACTTTGATTTTGAACTGGTCTGAAGCACAACCACCACTCACAGCAGATGTCTCAGGCACAACAGGCCAATGTATAATTTAAACAACTTCTTTCAACCCAGCCGGCAGATCTAAAGTTGAACTACAATGTTCAAATCACAAGCATCACATATGTCTGTGCAGTAACTGAGTATAACAAGCAATCACTGGAGCACCTGACAAAAAGCATGTTGGAAAGAAAGACCATTCTGAAAGTCAAAGAGCTCGAGAGGAAGATGGAAGAGTCATGTTTTTTGCACAGGCAGAAGCAATGCTGGAAACACAGTTTATTTGTGCTCCATCCACGTCACAAGGGTACCTGAACTCTGCCATCCTCCAGGATGCAAACAAACAAGCACAGAAATAAATAATCTTGTGAAAGATGTCATCTGCTGTCCTGAGAGGCAGCTCCACAAAACATCATGATTAACCCTTATTAAAAGCAATTAAACTGTTAAGTAATTATTTCTGTCAGAGCCTTGATTGATTCATTTAGACAGCAAGTATAATCTGGCCCCAATTCTCCAAAAGTGGTCCTGTGGGATTCTGACTACAACATTCAAGTAAACAGAAGAGAAGAAAAACTTCCTCACAGAAAAGAACCTTTGCAGAAAATTAGCTACATAAAAACTGCAGTGATTTCTTCTGGTCTTAAAATTGGTGAATTGATTGACAGCATACAGTGTGAGAAACCTTAGACTTATTTTGGTAACAACCTCTGAGAAAAATTGGCTCCTTTCTCAGATTCAGCAAGAAGCACTTCTAGACTAACTGGTCAAGTTGGCAATCTGCAAACTTCTGGATGCTATGAAAAACAGTAAGAAGAATTTGTGTTGCCTGCATGTCTTGGAATTATTCTGTTCCTGTTGTTTTCCCATGACGAAATGAAAGAAATTTTATACAATGCCTGCATTAAAGAAAAGGTACAAAAGAATAGAAAGAGAAGAGAGACCATGCTGAAGTAAAACAACAATTAGCAGTCAGAACACGGATGATGGGGAGAAAGGGAGAGATAAGGTTACTCATCAATTAAAACCAGATCATCCCTACAAAGACTCATTTGTGAAGAATTGCGGGTTCCATTCCCTGGGAGGTCCGAGAAGAGCCTTAGATCTTCTTCTAAATCACAATGCTAGTCACAAACTGAAAATTACAAAGCTAAAAAAGCTCACCCAACCCTTAGAAGAATGACCCTGAGAAGGAATTTAAGGCAACATTACAGTCCAAGCACTTTCACCGAGTAGGATCAAACGGAGATAACGGGTTGTGGTGCTGACAGGAGTGAGAACACGTGCACAATACATTTTGTCCTGCTCCAATAAATGAAAGCAAGAAACAAAGCTCACCATCATAGCTTCCTGCACAGTCAGATGAGGAAGGAGCATGTCATCCTGCATGATGTAGCAGGAGACTTTGCGGAAGGAGCGCAGGTCACGGGGCTGCCCATTGATGAGGATTTCTCCTTTCATGCCCGTCTCTCTGAAACCAATCAAGAAAAACAGAGGTGAATCTTGCCCTCACTTGTGCTGCCACAGGCCTCAGTCTGTGGAAGCCTCAGGCAATTATTGCCACTGTGGAATAAAACTGATACAGTGGCTAGAAATCATTTTATTTCACGATTATGCTCCCTTTCATACAAGGGTTCTTGCAGTGTTCCTGAAAACTGTAATCACAGTTAGTACAAAATGTGTGTTGCCTCATATGAATGTCTCAAAAAATACCAAGACATTAAAAATAGGGGTTTTTTCAGGTTTCTCTATCCTGTTCCTTATGCCCCAAATGACAACAACCCAGAGACTCTTTGTATGTGGCCATACAAGAGGGGATTCAGGAGGATGAAGCACAGTCACTTCAGTCATTGCTGTTTGGTCAAGAAGACATCAAGACTATGCATTGGTGACTAAAAAGAGTCATTCCTTCAAGTGGTTATAAAATGTGATTTAAAAAAATGCCACAAACATAAGACACTGAGTCAGATTTGTTACACAGCCAAAAAGGAGATTTTGATTTTGTGTGTGTGTGTGTATGTGTTTTGGACTTTAAATTGCTTCTTCTTTTTGGACCAGACTTGTTAAGAGATAAATCCCAAGTGACCAGAACTGGACAAACAGGAAAAATATAAGCAAGAATCTAATTCCAAATCTCTGAAATACCTGTTTTCTACAAACACTGAGGTAAGGTTTCTTCTGCTTATCTTAACTTGGGATTTTCCATGATACTGACCTGTATCCTGCCAGAATGTTCATCAGTGTTGACTTCCCAGCTCCTGAAGGACCCATAATTGCAACAAGTTCTCCACTGCTGAACTTCCCTGAAATTCCTTTCAAAAGCGTCTTATAACCTGAAAGAAGAAAGAAAACCTCACTGAACCATTAAAACTCACGTCTGGGGAGCAGTGGAAGTTCATTTCCACTGAACACTGGTGACAAACCAGCATTAGCAGGCACCTACTGAGAGGCTGATGCTTGAGATCAGCACACTGCAAGAACTATCACAAATAACCATCCAAAGACAAATGATGAGTGGGAGCGGCATCCTCCTCCCGCAACACAAGTAGCATGGTGGGATTACACAACCACAAACTCTTGGTTCACTCCAGGAAGACTTTCAAACAGGGCAGTGAAACCGTGCTGCTGTTCTCCAAGTGTCTTCTCACAATATTTTACCCGAATGCTGTTAAAATATCTAGTATTTCAGAGCTAACATAACTCCAAGAGCCTTGGAGTAGACTGCCCTCCAACCACTACAGCCTCACTGCCAAAATTCTGCCCTCTCACCAAAACCACTTCTTAGGCAAAGTAACAGCCAAGACCTCAAGCGCTTTGCCTTTGTTCATTCCCCATTAAAAGAGGTATGGCAACAAACACAGCCAAAAGAGAAACACAAAGCTGCTTTACTGCCTTACCATAAGGACTCTAAAGGCTTGTCTAGACAGGGAGACTGACCATAAGAACTCTGTAAAAACAATTTCTAGGGAAATACTTATTCTGGATTTAGAACATGCAGGTGTTTTCTCATTTAGATTAATCTGCTTTGAAACATCACGTCACAATAATTACATCCTCAGGCAAAGATGTTCTAGGATAACACCTTCAAATATTTCAGCTTATTCCTGAGTGAATTACCTCTGTCAATTAACCTTTATTTAAAGCCTAAATTCCACGTTACTCTAGGTGTCAGCAAACTAAACTCCAACGGGAATTCCAATTTGGACTGGTTGCATCCACCTTGCCCTGCATGATTCCCGTGCCAAGGGATAAGACGTGGGTGGGGAGGGTGGAGAAAGCCCTGACCACATTTAAACTTTTCAGGAACTCTTTCCCTTTTATTTTTTTGGGCTTGTTTACTTCGTTTTAATTACAAGTTAAAACTTTTAATAATAAAAGAAATGCTAAGAAAGGTGTCGAAAACCAACCTCACATGTTGACAGTGTTTCTGTAGTTAAATTAAAACCAAAACAGAAGGGTGGAAAATCCATTTGCATGCAGTGTTAGGATCTGACAATACACTTTGCCATACTGGTGCATATGTAAGTAGAATTTATATTTCATATGTAAACTATCACAGTCCTCTCATTACCACTAGCACAGGTTGTAGCTGGAATATTGAAATGCTGGAAAGAAAACATATTGTCTGCAAGCTCCTAGAAAAAAGAATCATGGATATTCTTCTTCTGATTTATTGAATATGGCCATGTCTGAAATTCAGCTTTCTTCCTAACTCCATAATTTGTTATCCTTTCATCTCCACTTAGCATTCTCTTTAAATTGTCTTCTCACCTCTAGTCTCAGTTCCCACTCTTTCTTTCATGCCACAGAGAGCAAACTTTGCACCAAACCCATTAATGCTGTGCTGCCATGGGGTCTCCCAAATCCACACCAAATACCCTTCCCTGAGCATTCCCCAGCCCCAGGGGAAAGCAGTAACCACAAAAACTCCCTAGAAATATCTGACCCTACTGTTTTCATGGCAGATGTCTTAGAAAACCTAATTGACTGAATGTATCCAAATAACCAATTTCTCGAGTTCCCTTTTTTAACAGACCAGTAATTTTTCACTATGAATCTTGTTCTGGACCTAAAGGAAACAACTTGTTTGGAAGTTATGAGGCAGCATGAGTGTGAAAACAGCAGTGTGCTTATGTTGCCAGCTCATGGTAAAAGTCCTAAGAACAAAAGCAAGGACAGTCTATCAAAAGGAACAGCTATTTCAAAGAGAGAAATTCATGGCACTCTGACAAGGTCAATAAGCTTGTCCTTCACATCAATGTCACCACCAAATCAGCATCTGAAGGACAAGTGCAAGGAGAGATCAGACCTTTCAGACATGACAACATTTAATAAATAGGATGTAAAGAAACAAAGTCCTTCATGCTCTCCCCTAAGCGTAATGAGAACCAGCTCCCTCCCAAGCCTATTAAACCCCTAAGGGACTCAAACATTAGACTGTACCTCCAATTATTTGCATTATGCACCCACACAGCACACACACAGGTTATGTGCAGCTGGGAACATTTCTTACACTGGTCATCAGCTGGCCAAGGTGCCTTGTCATGAGATTCCGCTGGGAATATCACAGGATTTCTTTGGCCAAGTCCCACAGGTAGTGCCTGGGTTAAAGCACTCCCTGGTGTTTGTCTCTATCCCCTGTCTGCTCCTGCAAAGCTGTTTAACACAACAGAACATGACATTCCAACTTCATTACAACAATTTCTATTGTATGGGCTTGTTCTGACCCAGATTGGCAGGGAAAATGGTTCTTGTCACAGTTCTGCAATGGTCAGCTCATCGTGAGCTTCAAGATGAGAACAGGAAATATTGCACAAACTTATAGGGGAGGATAAAAAATGTGCACTGCCATAAATGGGGAAGGTGTCACCTAAAACCCACACTCATTGTCTGAAAACACTTAGTAACATAAATACCATTACCTAAAACTGGAACCCTTCCTCTCACTACTGTGAGATTTAACATTACACATATTAAAGTCATGTTTCCAAATATAATCTCACAAGTGGTGATCAATTTACCTTTAATTGCAGCATCTTCTGCCTCATGACCTGCTCGTTTCTGCCCCTCTGATGGAGGTTTCCACTGTAAGAATCCTGCACACAGTGTTAAATCAGAGCAGGACATGTCACAAAATCACAGAACCGGGTTGAAAAAGACCTCCAAGATCATCAAGTCCAAGCTTTGACTGACCATCACCAGGGAACTAAGTGCACATCCAGGTGTCTCCAGGGATGGGGACTCCACCACCTCCCTGGCCAGCCCCTTCCAATGCTTGACAACCCCTTCCATGAAGAAATTCTTCCTGAAATTCTCTGCAAGTCATTTACAATACAGCAGAGAACACACTTTAAGAAGAAATAGAAAAAACCCTATGAACTTCAGATCAGGATCCCAATCACTGGCATTTTAAGTTGCTGCAAACTCAAACCCATCTCTTCTTTTGACTGGAGGCACATAAAAAGCTTTTCTATTACAAAGGTTAATTTAGTAAACCCAGGCAAAGATTTGACACTGGGGCAGTAGTGTGGTGCCCAGTATAATCCTTTACAAGGAATTAAAGTCCCTAAGTAACTACAGTCGTCTCTTTCACAATATCGAGGCTAATCTTTAACAGAATCAGTTGACCTAAAACTTCTGCATCAGGCCACGTGTCTTTCACAGGAAACAGATTATGCATTTGGAGGGGATTGTATTTTTACAGTACAGGGAGTGCTTCATGCCCATCTGCCATATATGAGGAATTTCTCCCTACCTTTGACTCCAGACCACCTTGTTCGCCTCAGTTCATGCTCCATGCAGCAAGGAATTTCAGTACCACAGAGTTTAATGAAAGGCTGAATTTCAAAGGCAACTCACCCCAAGGTGGAAGCATCTTACAGGCCACTCGGTTCCAGCACCACAGCAACCCTCTCCCATCAAGAACCAGTTTAGCATTGTGACTTTTATTTCTCTTAAAACTGCTTTGATTTCCAACAGAAAATACCTTGGATCTTTCAGTTCTCCAATGTTCCCTGCTGAAGTTACTGTGATATCACCATTAAAAATATATTTAGGGGCTGATGCCCGCTGGAAATCCAAATACAAGTTTTCAAGATCTGATAAAAATAGAGATTTGTCAACAGGACATTAACATGCCATCACCAGCCAGAGCAAGCACTCTGCAGCCTTCTCAGTCCAACCCACTAAAAACAGAGCACAAAACCAAGAAATCAAAACCGAAGCAGAAAACTCAAGGGATGCAGAATTTTTTGGTCTTATTTTCACCACATTTAACATTCCAGAGTTCAGATGCCTCTCCCGAGAAGCAAAATGTGTTTTGTTTTCCCATGTTAGGATTCCCCATGAAAGCAAACGTGAGGCACTGTGATGTCAGACCAGTTTTTCATCCAGAAACAGGTGAGTGGTGTGAGCAGAGCCCACTCAGGAGGTGGATTTCCCTCACATCAGCCCTTTCCTTCTTCAATGAGCAGACAGTGTGACCTCGTGTCTCTGATGAAGATGCTCTTGCTGCTCAAGTCAACAAAACTCTTGCTAATGGATCCAGGAAGAAAGAAACGTGTTGATGGTTTTATCCGCTACCTCATGGATTTTACAAAGATTTATGGGGGGACCTGGTTTTGCCATTCTCACAATCAATCTGGAAAGGAGGAAGACACCCCCTCCTCATCCTCAGGGTGGGAGCATACACGTCAGAATGCGCCTGAATCAGCACCAACAAAAACACAGCAAAAACTCACTCCTCCCTGGCAGTGAATTTCCTCAGGTAAGCACTGTCCCTAGGTTTTTGACTGAAATTCTTCATTCATTTGCATTCCATTGCCAGTAACACACTCATTTGTTACTCAGAGCAATGTCACACAGACTCCTAGAAGTTTCTAGGTGTTGTAACCTAATTCTTCATCCATCAATAGGCACCAAGAGCTTTGTCTTGGGTCCCAGGTGAGCACAGCAGGCTTTCCCTGCTCACTGCAATTAGAGCAGGGTTTGCCCTTCCCAAAGTATTTGAACTGCTCCTCTTTCATCACAAGCTCTTCTGAAGGCAGGAAATCACTGCTGGCGCCCTGCAAGTACCACTGGCCTGAGACAGCTCAAAGGTTTCTCAGAATGGGGAATTTCAACCCCAACAGTGCAAGTTTGGCAAAAGTGTAAACAACTGAAAACCGAGAAATCAGCATTTGGCATTTAAAAATCAAAACCAGGAAACCACAGCCTGCTCTTTACACACTCCTTGCCACACAAAAGTACATATCTTTATTAAAAAGAAATAAAATTATACAAGGACTATATTTCTTTGTCTTTTTGTGGTGCTTTTTTAGATAGGATGTGAAATATGCAGCTGGAAACACAGAAGACACCTCTGGCAAGTACTATATTACTAATCTGCCTTACTTTAATACCTTCAACAAGCAACATACTTTTTTAAACAGTAGTTTAAATGTCAATACACAAATTCGTTCTCTTACAGTACCATTAGTCAAATTGTTTCTTAAATCATGACAGGAAACTGCAGCAATTGCTTGACACTGTATATTGACCCTGTTCCATTAAAGAAACTCCACTGTATTTTTCTATTCTAAAATTTTTAGGCTTAACACTTCTGCCTCTTGTTTGAATCAAAAGAAACCAAACTATGCCAAAGCCCAAGGAATTCTCTACTGCAAAACCTGAATACATGGAAGTGGAATTGAGAAGTCACATCTACATCTTTCCCCCTGAGGCAGGAGTAGGGAGTCCTCCTACTATGCAAAAATGCTCCTAGAAAATTTTCATGGCTTTGGTGCTCCCCCTGAGATCCACCCCCTGAGATCCACCTCGATGGCTCAAGGCCATTCCCTGGGTCAGGCACTGGACAATGACAGCACAAGTGAGGGAAAAACAGGCTAACCTGGCCACATGTCATATTGAAGGGAAAGTCAGTGACTTATGGATTAGAGAAAGAGCTTGCAGAAGTCCACCCAGACGTGGAAAACATTCCTCATGTTACCTGGCAGACATTTAATTTGTAGACTCTTTAGATTTATATCAGAAAACTGAACAGCTGGGGAATACTGGCAGAAGCTCTGCACAAGAAGAGAAACACATACACTGAGATCAGAGCTCAAGGCCAGATTTGCACTAGAAACATTTGGAGAAGTAATAAAACATTAACCGGGAAACATTTTTATCATTTTTAAATCATCATTTTCCATACACAGAGGTGTAAATATGCCAACGAAAAATTCTCTTGCCTGCTCCTTCTCAATCTATTATTCACTTTGTGCATCTTAGCCCTTTTCTCACTCCTGAGAAGCCACTCTCATGGCAACACATCCATGTGTTTTCTGGTAGAGACTACACCAATCTGCTTAGTCTAATAAGAGTTATTATATGTTATATGTTATTATATATTAAATGTGGGACAGGGCTAAGCAAGGAGTGGCTGTACAGAGATTTATGTGACCTCCCTGGAGAAAGCTACCCCTTATTCCACCCCATGAAGTCTCTTGTTCCCCTCATCCTTTACTCCCCCTGTTGCCCCCTGCACTCAGTGGGCACCTTCCCCAAGCCCAGAAGCAAAGCCTGCCCATACAGCAGAGCAGCAGGTTGGCACTGAGGGCAGGGACTGCAAATACCCTGCATTTCTTGCACTACTTTCAAAATGCACAGTCAGGGACCACCTTGTCTACCTGCACATGGAAAGAGGTGTATGTTCCTCTTCTCTGCACATAAACAATGCTCTGCACAGGTAGAGCAGCTCCTGGTGATTTACAGTCCCATTTCACAACCCATACACAGCCAGTCTGTGCAAGCAAACACAATGCAGCCACACACACTCCAGGGGATGTGTGGAGTAACCAGCAGCCAGTGCAAAGCAGTGGCCCACTCTGGGGGTCTGGGATATTCAGAACTTCCAGAAGAAGCCTGCAGCACTGGAAGACAATGATGTTACTGAAGTGGGCAGTGCCTTGCCCTGTTTCCCCAAAACACCTTCCCATCGCTTTCCCTGAGCTGGCTTAGAAATGCACCTACACAACCTGTGAGGGACAGCAAGCCCACCCACCTGCAAATTTCCCATGGGGAATGAAGAACAAAGAGGGTTTGTTTCCAGCTGCAGGGGCTGCAGGACATGTGGCACAGGGGTGATGGGACAGTCCTTCCATCATCTGGGGACTTTCCACCTGGGAATCACTCTCCTCAGCTGCCTTTTCTTGCCCATTCTGAAGCACAAATAGGGCTTAAATTAAATTATCCCTTTACTCATTACAGTTCATGCTAGGCCATTCAAACCTTTTCGTTCCAAACTTTTTTGCTTTGTTTTAGTATAAAACAAAAGTTAAATCACTTCTCAGTGATAAGATGAAGTAACTTTGGGCTATTCACCTAAATCACTGTTACTAACAAGGCAGGGTGTTTCCTTCACCTGGCATATAGTCAGGGAGGTGTTTGCCATATGTTTCTAATTCTGCTATTAACCAGCCAGGACACGGAGTTCCCCACTCACTAATCGAGCACAGAATGCTTTCCTCTCAGTGGTATCAACAGGGTTTGTTAATATTTAAGTTTGTAAATGCTCACTTGAGAGGGATTATCTGTATCAGTTGATGATTATTTAAATAATTTGAATTTTAAAAACCCTCTCGATGGGGATTATTGAAATGGACATTTCTTTCCCAAGCTCCACATTGAGTTCAAACAAGCTTAAGTTAAAGTGAATTACAGGTTTAATTGGGATGAAAAAAAGGACATCTTTTAACTTCCAGAAAATGTGGGGGACAGAAACAGCTTTCCTGACAAACAGAGTGAAGAAATATATTGCTTTAATAACAGGAACTTTCCTAATTGTATACTGGCCTGAACTGTACCTCTATAAAGCCCGGGGAGGGGCAAAGTCACACTAGAAAGAATGAACATGTTTAAGGCAACTGTCTACTAAATAAAACATAAACTCATATGTCATTGGCTCATGACTTCCATGATCCATTGCGTATCACAAGTGAACAAACCTTCTTGTGAATCATTTTTCCATTCCAGCTTTAGAATCAACACATCCATATATTTCAATTCTGTTCACACTTCTCTCAGGGACATAGAACAATAGGATTTTCCATTGTCTAAGCTCTGAGCCCTGCTTTAGGACAATTAAGGGAATTTACAATTGTAATGTGTTCTTGTACCTTGCCTCAGAGAAACGACCTTCGTTATGTAAATGTCCATAAAACAGCTTGCCAGGCACCAAAACATCAGGACAGAAAGGGCAGAGAAGCTAAGTGAGTGCTTGAAGTAACCAAATCAAATTCCTCCGCCTCAAAGTCCTTGCCGACTCAGAAATGAAGAATTCATTCCTCTCAACCTAAAATAATAAGTCTTTCAAGCTTAAAAAAAAAAAAAAGGAAAGAAAGAAATCAAAAAAAGAAAAGAAATTCCCCTGTGGGCAGCAAAGCTCTTTCTTTGTAGTGGACTAAACTGCATTTCTTAATATAGCCCACAGCCAGGCCTTCTTAAACATATTGCTCTTGATCCACAGCCGATTTCCCACTTAGTGATCATGGGATGGATTAGTCGTAACTCAGATGGAGAGCTTAGTCCGTGCTCACAGCGAGCCTTGCAGCGCTCAATCTACCTAATTTTACACTTCTAAATGTCTGGTGCTTAACCTAAATTCATTTTTAGGACCCATAAAGTATTGATAGATAGAAGCCAGCACGAGTCACATGTAATTAATTCTACCTATTTTGCAATCCTGTTCTGGGGTGGGATAAATCACCCTCTGGAAGTGCCTCTTTCTCTGAGCTGTAGTGGGAAGTTTAGGACAATTAGCTCAGATGAGACACCAAACCTCTAGAATGCTGTGAGAAACCTCATCCATTGCCAAGGAAATTATGGCTGATTTTAGTATCAGTCACAAACAAAATGAATATCAAGACATTTTCTGTGGTTTTAAATGTCAATCTGATCGTGGTCCTTCATTTGCTTGCACAATTGCAGCAGTTCAACACATCAATTGCACACTCCAAATGTCCAAGTTGGATTGACACTAACCTAGGATGTACAAATCTATCAGACACTGTGTTTTCACTCTGATTTTGGTAATTAGCACTTAATTTGCACCCTGATAACTGGGGACAGTTCAAAACTGCATTTATTTTCTTCAAGTTATCTACTACCTCAAACACTGCACTGTGTTGGTACCACTGGGTTCAAACTTAACCAGAACATCTCAAAGCCTGAAAAACCCAAATGTGCTTTGGAAGTTGAGATGTTAATCAAAAGCTAAATGTGAAAGAACAAATTTTAAAGCAGTTTTTGAATTTTGTTTGTGTGGGTGCCTAAGATTTGACTTCTATCAGTGCACTTCCTTTATGCTAAATGTGTCAGCTTTCCTTCCGTGGCCATACAGTAAATTGGAGACTAAAGAGGGATCGTGAGCCCCCAAGCCACTATTTATAACACAAAATCCTTAGTGAGAGCAGGCCACACTGTATAATAAAAGAGGACAATGAGA
This sequence comes from Dendrocincla tyrannina, assembly GCA_035047865.1. Classification (NCBI taxonomy): domain Eukaryota; kingdom Metazoa; phylum Chordata; class Aves; order Passeriformes; family Dendrocolaptidae; genus Dendrocincla; species Dendrocincla tyrannina. The sequence continues at coordinate 113,979,499 of JAWWMP010000001.1, forward strand.
AGATGGCAATCCAGACAAGAAACTGAGTTCTAGCAGAGGGACAATCACAAACCAAACTGCAGGTCATAAAGAATCTGAAAAGTCCCTTTAATTTAATTGCTCTCTCAGATCCCTGGACTAGATATTAAACTTATGCAAGACACTGGATCTGACAGTTCACATTGTGCAGTCAAACAAAAAAAGCCCTGACTAAGTAAAGATTTCACTCCTTTGAAACTTTGAAGTAAGAGTTGTGTGCATTCTGCCCTTTATTATCCAGGCTGCTCCTCGTGCTATTTTAGTATCTGAATACTGCTCTTCTCCAGAATAACTAATTAGATGTGACACTCTGTTAGGCTGGAAGGTCTGCCGCCCCCTAATTTTGAGTTTGAAGGCTTACTAGACTATACAACCCCATTCCCCTTGCCTGGCTGGATCGCATTCTGGGCCAGGCAATGTTTCTCTACAAAAAAGATTGGTTTTGTGTATGGAAAACCCACACCTCCAAGTGACAGGAAGCTAAAGTGCTTGCAGGTGGACACAGAATTTACAGACTCTCTTGAAACATGTTGCTCCAACAGTACAGAGGAGCTGAACAGGTGTCAGCAGCACAGTGGGCAAAATTCCTGATCCTGCAGCTGCTAATTACACTTCCCCACCATGATGGGAGATGGTTGGGTTTGTGCCAGTGCCCTTTAATTCCGTGTTCTTTACAGCTATGACCAGGCAGAGCTGAAGCACTTAAGTAACCTGTATATGCACCCTGAGCCAGTAAGAGCCCAGGTAACTACCAGACACCCTTCTTGTTACGTAAATATCTCATTCTGGCTGATAATGGTTCCACCAGAACATCTGCTTTTAGCCTTTTTTCATATTCACCTTTTCTGTACCCCTTTATCTGGTCCTACAGCACAGTTACAGCCTTCCATTGAGGTTTACAGGATGCTGATGCCTACATATGAGTCCTACCTATTGTTATTATTGTTGTCTTTGTTGTTATCAGATATATCCACAACAAGATTCAGTTCTTGACGTTTTTTCTGTTGCATGTTTCTGCCTGAGAGAGTTAAAGCTGTTCCTCTTTCCCTGCTCATGCACACGAAGCCATATGCCTGCAACTGAGGAGAGAGAATGACAATTAAATAGGTCAATGAACGAGAGTAACCTTCAGACGTGAATGCAAATAAATCTCTACTTGCAGCAAGACCTGATGGCTCCAGAAGCAGTATTTACACGTTGAAGCATTTGTAGATCTGGGGCATAGCTTGTTCTTTGCCTGCACAGAAAATAGCTACCCTAATTTATCT
>JAWWMP010000001.1:113980884-114014559 GCA_035047865.1 Dendrocincla tyrannina
AATTTATCTTCAACCCTTAGGAAATATGAAAGGGGGGGAGGAAAAAAAGTATGAATGACGCACAGCTTCATCTTTCTTCTGAATCTAGAGGAAATGTCTTTCCAAAGTAATATCCATAGCCTAATCCTTGTTTGGTAATTGCTTTTTGCTGCCCTTTTCTTTTTTTTTAATTGCCTTTGTTTCTGTTACTTAAGCTCGCAAGAAAGGTCTTCCCTGACAAAAGAAAAGCCAGCCCAATTTGAAATGAAAGGCTGACAAATTCCCTCGAATGACAAACTGAAGTCACGAGCCTCATACACACATTTTGAGATGAAAGCTGTTTACGTGTGACAGCCAGGCAGAAAGCAATTTCTCATAAGTACCTTCACACCTCAAAGTACAAATAGTATTATTCACAGTCTTACAAACAAATAAAACCAGAACCCTTCCCAGCATCCCTTCCCTTTCGGAATACAAAACAAAACAAAAAAATCTTCAAGTAGGAGATATTCCAAAATAGCCCAGCAGCTGTTCTGAACTGAACTGCCCCATCTGCCTTCGTTTCCAAGTGCTGATTCAGCTGGGTCACTGCAATGAGGGGCACAGAAAGCCTTCCTCCCTCTGAGAACACGGCTCTGGGTCTCCTGTCTTGATGTTCAGAGTCATCTTTTACTGTTCTACCTTCCTCCTTCCAGCTCCTTCCCACTCAAAGCAAGGGAAAAAGAAGTAAAACTTTATCTCTCTTCTCCTCTCCACTTGTGAAAGGGCTAGAGTGGAAGCCCTGGGGCTTTCCAGATTTACAGCAGAGGCAGCTGAAGTTATTTTGCATCTCTATCCTCCAAAATGGGCCTCGTGACAGTATCTAGTCCAAATGGTGCATAAAGGAAAGCTTTCCCTAATACTTCTGTGTGCATCTTCCTCACAAAGTCTAGGTTAAACTGGAATGCAATGAAATGTCTCCAGTAAAATGCATAGTAAAAAAACCCCTACTTTTTCCCAGACTACTTGAGAATCAGATTCCCCTGCTCACAAGGCAACACTTTGTCCCCAGCCCTTACAGACATGAGGAGATTTCTTGGATTTTTGAAAAATGTTTTCAGTCATGGTCGCTGCAATTTGAAAAGTGTCTGAAGTTTAAAAAAAAAATAAAACACAGTTCACAAGTCGGCTTTGGTAAGTCAAAATATCGCATCTGATTCCAAACAGATACCATTTGTTCACATCTTATTCCACTGCACTAGTGATGAGTCTGTGCAGGAACTTTCTTTGAAGAACAGGCAATTGCTGAGCACCTCTGAACAACTCCTGCCTCTTCCCACCCTCTCAAACCAATCCTGCCCTGCAAATCACAAGAAGCACCTCCATCCCCTCACATTCCCACTGCTCCCATCCCATCCCGTCCCATCCCATCCCACCCCATCCCACCCCACCCCACCCCACCCCATCCCATCCCATCCCACCCCATCCCATCCCACCCCATCCTCTCCCACAAGCTCCAGGAACACCTAGAGCCAGGAGGATGCTTTGAAACACACTCAGAGGGAAATATCAGAGGTGTTTTAAAAAGCAAATGTTAAACTCATGCCCTGAGTCTTTAACCCTGCCTGGGTGATCTGCCTTGCAGGCTGGAAGGGCTGGGTGAGTGGGAACAGGAGCTGTGTTGGGGAGAGCTGCAGAGGATGGAGAAGCTCCCACAGCAGCAGGACATCCCCGTGGCCATATGGACAGCTGGAACACGTGTCCTGGGAGACTTCTATTTTCAGAAATAGCCATACTGATTCTCATCGTTTCTCCTCAGCACTCCCAAGACTTTAATGAAACAGAAATGCAGGATAATATATTTTATTTAAGCACTAATCTAGCAACAGATACAACCTATGAAAGTAAAAACACAGGAAAACCTGAAGTGTGTGCCGAAATAAACCCTGGCTTACCTCCAGTTCTCCCATTTTACTTAGAACAACTGTGTTTTTCTCTCCCTTTCAGAATATTTACACTAATGAAGTTGCCCAAATTAAAACACTTTTCATTGTCAGCAAACTAAATATAAAATCCTCTAAACACCATTGAACTAATTATCATCCTCTGGAGCATGTCAGTGCTGAGTGTGTTACAAACCAAACCCACTGCTCAGGGCCCTGCTGCTTCTGGAATGGAAATGAGGGAGAAGGAGCATCTTTCAGCAGCCTGATTTCTGCAGTTTTGCAATTGGGAACTGGAGAAGTTGGCAGCCTTGCTGGGATGTATATCCATTGAACTACCATAAACTACTAAATTTCCATCTGTTTTTAAAAGCTCCAGCTGACCCACATTTCTTGTTATGGATTAGTTGAACCTTATGGAGTAGCATGAGCAAAGCTTGAGTCTCACTGCTAACCATATATCCTAAACAATTGAATGTTTCATCAGTAGTATGTCCCATGCAAAGATGTGCATTTTCGAGAGAGAAACTCAGTATTTCACACACAAAATAGAAAAAAAGTCATTTGACTGATGCACTTAGATTGCAGTATAAGTATCATCAAAATGATTAAATTTTATTTCACTTACACATGAAAATCATCTGAAGCTTTAAAAAAAAAAAAGGCTAATGACCTTTTATGCACAATTTCAGGACACACTAAAGGAAGACATCAGAATCATTCAGCATTTTGGAAATTCTGTCTTTTCCGAATTACCTACAGAACTATTAGTGAAGCAAGTTAGGAAGGAGTAACTCATTCCTTGCCCCAACAAACCTCCATGAAAATGTAGTCAGAAAAAAATACAGTGAGGAAACAACATGTTTCTACTCTGATGAACTGTTGCACTATGATTTTCCAACTAAAAGAGGATATTGAAAATTTCACTATAGGCTCATCAGGAGACCCTTTGTGTTAACAGCCCTTTCCCTCATACTTTTCCTCTGCACTGGTTCATTTCCCAGGAACAACTGTAAGTTCTTTTGACACTTTCTGTCCTTCCTTACAATTAGGTTATTCAGATGTTCAGTGAAGAGGCAATAGATAAACTATGGACTGACTTAAGCTGGCTGATCCAACTGGTCTAATCAGGCAGGAAAAACCTGGTAGTAAAAGCAGCTGCTTCCTCCACAAATTGCAAGTCCATCAAAAGAACTGAGCTATGTTAATGGCCTGAAGAGTCATGTATATCATTAATAAGAGAGACTCATAAAAAGCGTTGGTTTTCTCACATCCTTCTAATAAGATGGCTCTGTAAACCATATTCCAAAATACATGTATTTTTTCCAAAGTCAGTTTTCCCTGACCACCAACTAAACTGGCAATGACATTCCAAAAAAATGTTGGTTGGATACATTACCAGAAAATTAAACTTGACTTGCCACTTGACGTTTCTTTATTCCCTTACAACTTTATGTCAATGGACCACCTACACTTAACAAACTTCTGAAGTCATTTATCTCTGTTGTCTATTAACACACTGGTACACCCAGGAGAGAAAAAGGAGATAAGGAGTCCACGGTGTTTACATGGTTTTCCTCACACATACTGTCACTTTAAATGAAATAATGAAGAGGCACAGTTAGAACAATGCCCACGTCACCTCAAAACACATGCTTTGATCCTAAAAAGCACAAGCACTCTCCAGACTCGGCTCCTGTCAAAGAACGTGGCACAACTAAAATCGACACAGCAGCTCAGGCTTGTGTTATTTCAGCAGCCGACACGGGCTCAGGGATCAAAAGCAGGGATTCATGACAACCTAGACACATGTCAGTGCTGCAAGATTCAAAGGCTGCAGGATGGAAACCTTCCACGTGGGAATACCGATATATCAGGAACTCAAAAATCTCAGTGTGAGGTTTATTTTAACCAGCTGCCAACATCTGCAATGTAAACATTTAATGGGAGCTGCTCTGGTGGATGTGGCTGGGACGGAGTTAATTTTGGCAGAGCAGCCCCCATGGTGCTGTTTTGGAGCTGTGACAGTGTTGATGGCACGGTGTGTTTTGGCTATTATTGCCCAGGCAGTGCCTGCATAAAGTCAAGGCTTTCTTCTTTTACCGCAAGCTGGGCTGTGCCAAAAGCTGGGAGGGGCTTCAAACTGAAACAGAGTAGGGTTAGAGTAAATATTAGGAAGAAATTCTTCCTGTGAGGGTGGGCAGGCCGTGGTACAGGTTGCCCAGAGAAGCTGTGGCTGCCCCTGCATCCCTGGAAGTGTCCAAGGCCAGGTTGGACAGGGCTTGGAGCAATGTGGGCTGGTGGAAGGTGTCCCTGCCCATGGCAGGGGGGTTTGAGTGAGATGGTGTTTAAGATCCCTTCCAAACCAATGTCCATAAATCTGTCAAGCCTGTTTCTCACTGCTATGAAACACCCAAAGGAAAATGTGGTGTACTACCTATTAGGTACAACCACTCATGCAATCCATGTTTTCAAAAATACCTGATATACCTAAGTATAATTTAAAATCCCATTGTGAGTTGAGCAGCTTCATTACACACAGTGATGAAGCCATTGTGGTCTGCTGGGCTGCAGGCAGTTCTAAGGGCAGCATGTTCAGTACCACACGGGTGATGCACAAGTTCAAAGTTTGCAAGCCATTTTTTTCTAAGTGTATTTGACAGAACAAGGGAAAGTAATGACAGCTGTAGCCTCTGTGCAAATGGAAAAATAAGCGCCTCTGATATTGTTAGTGCTCATTTCAGTGCTAGCTAAATGGTTTTGATTATTATGTGCAAGTGATGAATGCGCCACCTGTGTCTCTTCTGTCCTTGTGACAACAGGTTAGATTACCTTGTGCTGACAGGGCCTGCAACAATCTGGGTAATGGCACAAGTACAGAACATTGCCTTGTTACCAGATCACAACATTTTCAAAATATTGCTGTATTTTTAAATTTCTGTATGTACATGGTAAATCTGAGTCACCACTCCATTTCCAATGAAGACCTGAGTGAAACCAAACAAACTGCTTTTAAGCTCTCCTGTCTGCCCCCAACAGAAGTTTTTACTTCTGCATTTGTGATATTTGGAAGAATTATTGTATATTTGTAGCTGATATTACTGTTAGCACAGCAGCCTACACATGCCCTGGTCCCATGTTCTTAGTCTACCAACATCAAATATTAAGATCAAGATCTTGGAGCAGAGGCAGAACCTGATCTACTCTATTCTTCTCTTCCACACTCTCCCTTTATTTGGTGATGATAAGCTGTCCTTATACAATTGAAGGGTTTGCTGCAGTCCTAGAGGAACCCAAAACACTGCTCTCAAGACCCTCATATGTCAGCAAAGTGGGGGTCACATCAGGATTAGTTTCACACAGGCATATTCAAAACATAATCAAACAAAATTTGGCTTTGCCCACAAAACCCCCACCATCTGTTATGCCACAATAATGCTTGGGGAAAGTGCACCAGGCATGCTCTTGCAGAGGGATGTTTGCTGAAACCAAACCAGAAGGTCATTTTGGAATTGATGCAGAAGCAAGATCAGAGAATCAGGCATGTGTCCCAATGGACATAAAGCCCAAGAATGGGACTTGGTCTAGTGGAAACTGTGTGGATGATTTGAAACCAGCAGCCTGTTTTGAAACCAGCAGCCTGTCTCCTCACTGAATTACAGCAGAGCACAAGACAGAGCTCTGTCTGCGACCCAGCAGTGCAGGGACAGCAAGGACAAGGGTCACTCACGAGTCAGTGATTCGGGGGACAGAAGTCTCTGAAGGCAATGCATGTAAGGAGGACATGGAATTGCTTTTGGGGAGGTTTACATCTGTCACTTTTTCCATCTTGCAAAGCCACAAAGAAAATGGTGTAGGTGGACGGCTGAAGATTGCTCTTCTCAAAGGCTTCCTCCTGAAATGGGTGCCTACGCTGTAATACTGACTAAGCTGCTGGGCTTTGCTTCTGATCTCATTAGATAATGATACTGTGATACAAAAGGAGAGGTTAATCTTGACTATATCCTCAATCTCTTTTCCTTGTGTACAGTTGTAAACACCCTGGAGGCATTTGGAGCCACTTCTTCTTATGTGTTTTAGTGTCAGCACTTGGAGAGGATGGCCATGAGTGTGGATAATTAGGGGAGCTGGAGAAGAGGAGACAGGAGGGATTATCTTCTAAAATACAGTGGGCAACTCACACAGATCACAAGATATTGGTGCCATTGTGGCTAGCAAAAAAAGAAAGTGCCAATATAGCTCTGGCCATATCTATCCCACTCCCCTCATCCCTGTGAAGAAGAGACCATGGGACACTCCTGCTCTGTGTCAGGTGTAAGGGGTACCAAAGGTGACCACAAGCACACAGTATCCTCACCAGCCCTTTCCCTTCCCCACACCAGAGGTGCTCACAGAAGCCAAATGGAACTTTTCCAGCCCCCAGGAAAATCTGCCAGAATATCACTACCACATTCCTGTTCCTTGCACCGTTCTCTCCGTGGCTCTTGCAAATCAAAGCACATTTCTCTTTGTTTGCATAACAACCCAGTATTTTCCTCCTGCACCCCAAGACACACAACTCCTTCCAGTTTTCACCAGCAAACCACTGTTCAGACAAACAGAAGTAGCACTCATTCATCTGGCACATAAGCATACTCTCCTTTACACCCAGCAGGAAAGCAAATTGCAATAACGCTCAGCTAATGCAGAAGGAAATTCAGACAGTGATGTCAGCAGTTATAAAGAGGCAGAATTGCCCAAACAGGTATGAATTGGACCCACCACTGGCACACACGAGAGCTCCAACCCATTCTTTCTTAAAACTTCAAAACAAGAACAAAGCACAAACAATCTGATTACGAGAGAAATGACTGAGAACAGAAAATTACTCAACTTATGTAATGTAATAAGTCCCTATTGAAAAGCATCTGCAAAGGCTGTCTTTTCTTTATACCATTCTTTACACCACTGGCACTCAGGCAGATAAAATAGCTTCCATTTTACAGTCATTTTTTCAACTATTTTAGCCTGTTATGCTGTTAATCCAGTAGCAACAGACCCGATCCACTTCTAAGCAACTGATACTCTTTTGCTTTTCATTTAAAAGAAATCAGGTTGTTGCTGCTTTCCTATAATTACATCATCTTGTCACTACAAAGGAGGAGGAGGAGGAATACACACCTCTAAAAAAATATTATCCTCAAAATATTTGTTATAGTGATACACAGCCAGTTTTTGTACATAAATATATCTGAGTGTATAGAGGGAGGTGTACATACATCTATAAACATGAAAACAGAGATAACTTGTATATACATATACTCACACACTTATATTTACAGGTATCTACACAGAGATATTAAATATAATAATGAAAATAAATTGGATGTTGCCTGCTGACACGTTTCCACCACCATATAAATATTCCTGGCACTCTCTCACTCGTGATGGTGAATATCTGGACAGGAGTTGGAATCCAAGCTAGGAGAAGTTTTCTTAGGTTAAAACTGGGTGATGGGAGAGAGTGGGGGAAAAATGGCCTTTGATTTCTTACAGTGGTAGTCTAAAGTCCATTTGGCCCAAACAGCATATTGGTGACATTCAATACTGACATTTAAAATGAACTGCATTTCCTTCTGTTATTTTAGAATGCAGTTTTAGCAGTAAAACACACAAAGAAGTGAAAAAGTATCTTCTGGGTGTTAGGCCATGCTCTTCCTTCAGCAAGCTTTATTCATTTCAGATAATTTCTGTCAGGAATGAATTTAGTTCAAAATGTTCTATCACAAGACAACTACCCTGGTAAAATGCTGATACCTGTTCCTTGGTTAAACTCCATCCAATATGCCATTGCAGTGATTTCACGGTTCATTTGGCCCTATACCTTTAAAGCAGTATAGTATGAACATCTGAGATGAATTGTAGGTTGGCTTTGAAGTTATTTTTATTTACTGCAGAATGTGTGGCACCTTTTGTCCCAATTCACTTTGCTTGGGGAGCTTATTTTTACTGCCTGTCAATAAGAATCAAACGCTGAGTGATAAAATGTCACAGCCATGCCCTATATGGGACAGACTACTTTATTTGTTTGGTTGGTTTTATAATGAGTACATGGTAAATTTAGAATATAAGGGAGGACATTGGTGCTAATGCTTCTGTCTGGAGACTAAAGAGTAAATATTTTAAGTATCATTGTGTATATTCTTAAGTTTCATCTTTCTTTTGGTGTCCCCGGGTGTCAAAATATCACTGGACAAGACATAACCATTCTTTATGAACACTAAGCCTTACAGTAATCCCAGGGTTCATGGACTTGTGACTACTTCAGGCAATGCATTTCTCCTTGAGGTTTACATAGTCTTTCTCCCAGACAAGAAATCAAATAGTCAACCTCCTTCAGGAATGTCTGTCAAGCTCCTCTGACTGTTTTTGATATAGCAGCTCACACATACTGTCATAACTCAGCCTCTAAGACAGCAGAACCTGATTTATTGTAATCACAAGTGGCAGGAACTTGATTCTCTATTTGCATTTACTCACAACTTTCCTCAAACTTTCACATATGAGGGTGAAAAATGTGCCAATGTGAGTTTCACTTCTATGACAATTTACAACACAGGGAAACTTTTCATGGGCTTAAAAAAAAGGACTGGCCAGCAATATTAGTTCATTTTTTTTTAAATACAGAGCTTAGAAAAATCAAATCAGCCAAGGTCTAAAATGGTCTTTGCTCAGTTATGAGATAAAAGGTCAGTCACACTGAGCACAGAGACTGTGCTGAGGCTCAGAGGACCAACCCCACTAAACTACCCAGTGCAAACATAGCCCTTGAATCAGCCACTCTGAAGATGCTCAAAGGAAAAGGGCTGCACTACTGTTCCTGAAGGAAAGCCCACCAAGATGTGTTTATAGGGAAACTCTATCCCTGGAACATTGTGCAAGAGAGAGGAGGCAATGGCCTGATGGGGAACAGAACTTTGTCATGCAGGGGAACAAAAGTTTGGGATAGTGTAAAAGCAGCCATGGGGTGGCTCTGGGAATTATGGACAGTGAGAAATACTGTCACAGGACATTTAGGGGAATTGCTAAAGGCAGGGAAAAAAACTGATCAAAGACTGAGGAGGAGCAAGCTTGAGAAAAGAGATGGAAATGGTGATTAAAGGGGCCAGACACATGTGAAGGGGCAGCTGGTCCATACACTTCTCTGGCCAAGATCCTAATCACTGCTGTCCAGTCTGCACTCCTGCACTATTCCCAACTTTCTACCACGTGAATGCACTCACTACGGTGAGCTCACGTGCACAAAAATATCTCAAAGGATCAGCAGTGAGTAGCAGAAGTTTCCACATCAGCTGACCGACAGGTTGCAAACCTGAGGGCTTGTAGGTCCAGCTACCAACAACTGAAGGAGACCAGAGTCTGGGGCAGTGTTTGGGTTGGCAGTGTCCAAAACCTGCTGGTGGAGAGACCTACCTTGTCTGTGTGTGTGTTTGCACAAGTGCCCCCTGTGTTTGGGTGGCCCTCTGTCCTTGTGCTGCTCTGTCCAGCTGGCTGAGTGCACTGCCTGTGCCTGCTGGGAATACTGGGAATGCATGCCCTGCCTCATCCCTGGCTGGACCTGGACCTGAAGAACCAAGGCTGCCACACACCAGCTGGGCTGGAGCAGGAGGGATCCCCTTGGATCCTGAAGCCCCACCAGGTTCAGCTGCTGCCAACAGTCCCGTTACAATCACCACAACTAGAAACCCTTGCAAGCTTCTTGTGAAGAACACACAGTCCTGATTACAAAACAGACCTGACCCAAGTGGTTTTCCAAAACATCTCCCATCAATCATCTTAATATTTACATACTGTTGATTTGTCTCTCTCGGACAAATTCTCCTTCAAGTAATTCTTCAAGACTCAGGGTCAAAATGAAAACCCAGGAGAGAGGAACTCTTCACGGCCAGCTGTGCACAGATGTGCCCCTCTGCATTGTCCTTGTCTTTCTGACTCCCACATTTCTCTTTTGGCAGCATATGACCTTCACCCCTCCGAATGGAGCAGCAAGAGAAGCTCAGTCCCAGCCAGCCACCCACAGCCTTTGGCTCTGTGAGCCGCAAAAAGTTATTTTAGACAGTCAGGCCTTGATATTCAAGTGCAATAATCTGGCAGAAGTTTGTGGCTTTTTGACCCAGAAAAAATAACTCCTTTCCTCTAGCAGCAAATTTAGCTTCAATCCCCTTTCTCTTAATTGTCTGCTCATCTACCAATTCTAGCCCTGTCATGCTGGTGTTATTAGAGTGTTTAATTTCCAAAGCACTTAAGGTAATAACTGGATCATGATCAAAAGAATTATACTAGCCATGCTCTGTTGGTGCAGCCTCATGCACTTGGCTGCTTCCACAAGTACAAAACAGATGCAACAGGACAGAATTTCACTCCATTGCTGAACAAGGGTATTAAAACCTTCAGATTCTTTTTTATTCTTTAACTTTATGTGCACGTAAATTTCAGGTGCATGACTTCATTTGAAACTACTTTCTTCTGTCTGGCACAAAAGCCTACCCTCTGAAGGGCAGCAGGGGACAGAGCACAAGTCCATTCTCATTTCTCACCCAGGAACCTGACCACTGCATGTTCTGTCTTCTCCTCTCTCCTGCAGCAGATGTACTTCAATTATAAACAACATTTGTCATTATTCTAAACATGCAAAGCAGGAAGAAATATGAGCCTTACACAAAAGATGTAGGCTGTAGATACTAGATAAGAAGCAGATGGTAAATTAGCTTGTAAAGCCAAGGTCTCTGCCGTTTATTTTTATTTGGAACAGATACATAACCAAAAAAAAAAAGGAACAAGGAAACAAGAGGTTAACTCCATCTGACTATTATGTAATTGCAGATAGTTCTGTCTGGTAAGAATTTGGATGGCTTCATCCCTATACCCACTGAAGGGAATTAAGTCTTCAGAGCGCATCTGTTTCCTCCACTGAAATCAGCAAAGTCTAAATGAACTGTAAATGAGAACACAAGCCCAACAGTGACAAGAAAGTCCAGTCAGGAAATGCAGTTGCACAGGTTCCCACTGCTGCATCTTCAGCCACACCATTTCCTAGAGAGAATTATTTTGTCCCCATTCCAGAGACACATTCACAGGACTAGTCCTTCTGTGGTTTATGCCGCCACTTACATTCTGATCAAATATTCATTCTAAAAATCTTCTTTTCTAAGAGACAAAGCGTCCAAAGGCCAAATTAAGCTCAAACGTCTGCACTGAAGCACATAATTCACAAGGGAGCCACTTTCAAAGATCTGAATCATCATTAATGGGCTGTTTCTACAGTTGTAGGAAGCTATTGAGACTCAAACAGCAACTGAAAACAAAACTGGCCTTCTATGTATGTGCTGTTACCTTTTGCCTTGGTACTTGGGGATGAACAAGTTCAAAGATTGGCTGAAAAGGGCAGTAATTCTTCCATATATATTGCATTGTATATTCTTTTCATTAAGTTGGTGAAAAAGTGACTATATTTAGACAATTTGATCTTTCCATATCCTAATTAACGCAGACTTTGCTATCAAGAAGGTGTCTGTTGAAGCTTGGTCCTGGGCTTGATGAGGAGGGCTCTGCCAGTCCTAGGCACTAAAGCTGTGCTTGCAAATCACCTTCATACTAGAGAACGGAATTTCCCCCATGGTATACACTCCTAGTAAGGGCTGGTGGATTTGCTGTCCTCTGCACCAATGGTGTTAGCCAAAACTTGCTAACTTCTAGGTTCAAATATTGCACAGTGGACAGGCAATCTGAACCACTAACACCTCAGCTTCTCACTGACCCAATGCTTTTGATGGAGAAAAGGGATCTTGTGCAGAAGCCTCTGATGATACAAGGTTTGATAATATGAACTGCATGTGATGTCTTTTGGAAGGAATACCTTAAAAAAAGAGGGGCATTTTGTAATCTTACATGGATGTTGTGTTCCAACACGGTCTTTTATTAATGCTCTCAAATAAATTAATCTGGTAAGAAGGTAGATGGTCAGCTCTCAAATAAATGAGAAAGCAGATAAAGCAAAAGGAAACAGAAGAATAGGTGTCAGTGGTCAGTAAACAAAGCCCGTTTACCCCTGAGCCTCAGGGAATTACGTGCTGTTCACCTTCCTGCTGAATGGTCTGGAAAAGCAGCCAGCTAGGGAGGTGACAGCATGGATACCAAAGGTTCAGGGAGCAAGGGTATGATTTTCCAAAAGCAAAAGAAAAATCCATTGAGAGCTAGTAAACACAAAGATACCACACCTAGATCAGGAAACCTCTGAGCTGTGGGGACCCACAAAAACACTGCTCCACACCTGCCTGCATTTGGAACTCTTCCCCACACACTCCTCTCTGCCTGCTGTCAGAGAAGGGACACCAGGCAAGCTGACCTAAACTCCTGGCTTGTTTCTGTCAAAAACTCAGTCTTATGTTAGTCACAGATCCTTCTGCACCTCAGTAGAGGCAAGTCACAGAGGTTCTGGGGGTAAACCATGGCTAATGCATTCAGGACTTGCCTCAAAGGGCATTCATTTTGAGAACGAACACCCACCCTTCAGTCTGCAGTTTTAAATCCAAATCAGTTTATTCTCATGCACTAAAATACCATGTAGATTTTGCTGAGGTTCTCCCTGCATGTTGTTTTGTGCAAGTCTTGAGATCTTAAATTTAATAGTAATATACATAAATGTTGTTTTCTAATAGAGGACAAAGATACCCATCAGTTTAATGGGTATGGCTGTGAATTGTAAAGCAGTTGAAAATTCCTAGAGAAGATCTGCCACGTTTTGAGTAGTCTCATGTTCCCTGTCTTCCCAAAGCCAGCCAGGCTCACCTACAAGAACAATGCTACAGGGAAGGGTGAAGCAATTGATTTCTTAAGAGAATACAGAGCTGAACTCTGAGATACCAAATCCCCACAGAACAAAAGATCAGCCCCAGTAAGCTGCTAAGCTTAGACCCCATGGGCTTCCAGAAGGCACTTTCCAAAATGGCATGTAAATGCACAACAGAAAATGAACTTCGATGGCATTTCACTCCAGCCAGCTTCTATTCTTGGTTGCTTTTGTGATTTCTCTTTCCTTTTAGGGAGGTTGTGGAGAACTGTGATCAACCATGTGACGTCTGAAGACTTCAATTGCAAAATGAGTTTTTGTTTCATCTTCCTTCAGACTTCTTCAGACCATGGAAACCAAAGTCTGCTTTGAAATGTGAAAAAAGTACACCCAGATTTCGGCGCTTGCTGTGTCTACCTCCTCAGCCCCTCGAGCAAGACAGGCCTGCTCATGGGCAGAGGACAGCAAGGCATTTCATCAAATCCCACTCAGCACACAGAAAGTTGTAGTGCAAGGCTGTCAGGGTGAGTTACAGCCAGTCCCCACCACGTGGCTCCTGTGAGATGGGGACAGCAGAGATCACAGCTCAGACTCCCAAAAACTCGCCATCACCACTTCCTGCCATATAAATTCTGAAATGTTTTAATCGCTCTCCCTCTCTAACACTTCCTTCCTCAGTCACAAGTTTTCACAAGAGCAGTCAATAAAATTTATTGTATTAAAACATGAGCTAGAATGAAAAACAGTCAGGTCATTGTCATGTTTAGTTTTAGTCAACAATACAGCAAAGAGAAAGGAGAAAAATATGTTCCGCTCACACAAAGACACAGTGACCAAAAATCACTGAGTCAAACTCAGACACATTTCCAGAAAAGCTTCAGGTCCAAAAAAAAAACAAAACAAAAACCCAGCCAAACAAACAAAAACCCCAACCCCAGCAAAACCAAACCCACAGTAACAATGGATTCTGCTTGGAGGAAAATAAGTAATGCTGAAGTAAGGTCATACTCAGCTGGGGAACAGTAGAAGGATCAGACAAAGGGGCTGACCAAGATTTGTTCCCAATAACCTCTATTTTATAGCACACATGGTAGGAAGAGTTATATATCACTTAATAAAACACTGTGAACTATCCCAGTAACAGTGACTACTCTGTGTATTTTTTACCATCTTGAGACAGCTAAAGTGTTAAAAAGAAAACCTGCACGGATTTTATCAAGGTTGAAAAACACGTTCAGAAATCCTTTGCTTAAAAAAAAACCCCAAAAAACCAAAACAAAAAGTTTCATTTTCATTAATTTTGCTAACATTTTAAGTCACTGAAAAAGAATGCACGCAGTCAGCTGGTTGCAGAGATTTTTAGGGGGGTCGCAGCCTGGCTTGTTTATTCTTTCCAACATATGGCCCTCTATTTGCATACGAGATGAAAACACAAGGGCAAAAAAAAATACGGTTGAAAACAATACAAACCCATCTGCCGGAGGCAGGCGAGAAGATGAAAAAAACTGGGATAAAACCATGAAAAAAACCCCGAACCCTCTCTGGGAAAGTGGGTTTGTTCAGCATCCCTTGCTTGGGTTTGTTCAGTATCCCTTGCCTGGGTTTGTTCAGCATCCCTTGCTTGGGTTTGTTCAGCATCCCTTGCCTGGGTTTGTTCAGCATCCCTTCCTCGAGTTTGTTCAGCATCCCTTCCTCGGGTTTGTTCAGCATCCCTCCCTCCCTCCCTCCCTCCCTCCCATCTTAGCAACAGAGGCTGGAGCAGCCAGGCAGGCTGGTGTGGGTTACTGCAGTGCATTGCCCGCCAGTAACCGCGCCAGGCTCGCCCCGAGTGGGCATGCGGCACCTCTGCTGCAGTGCACCTGCTTTTTCCGACTCCTCCAGCAAGGATTAGCCAATAATTTAGGGCAAATCCCACCCCACGCGCCCCCCCTGCAGCCGGTCCTCTTTTCATTTGGGTCTTTGGGGGGGAAAGGGAGGGTGTGAAGTCTTTTTTTAAGGGAAGTCGCAGAAAGGATGCTGCACACACACAAAAAAAAGGACCCAACTAAATAGAAAGAAACAGGCCCTTCCGAGTGCACATAGCAGAGCTAATTCCTAAGACAGCACCGAAGCAAATCAGCAAAACCCAGGCTGTTTAAATCTCTGCTGATGGCTTGACAGCGGGTGAAGTTTCCATCTTTGGCAGGGAACAGCATTAACATAATATACAGCCCCTGTAGCTGAAAGGCAGGGATCTCGCCATCCTGATGACACTGTCTCGGACTGTGACGGCCACTTTGCACATCTCATGAATACCAAAACCACCTGCCAAAGCCTCCGTGTTTCCTATCCAGAACTAAGCCCAGTCCCTCACTCCTCTCCTTCCACCCCTGCTGGAATCAAAAAGCCACGAAAACAACCTTGACAGAAAAGACAGCACCTCTCTGGCTGATTGTTTCCACAACAGGAAAGGGGTCTGAGCCACTGGAACAAACCCAAAGCAACAAGAAACAGCACATTTTCTGCTGAGCATGAATTTCTGTATTGCTCCTAAACCACTCCATAAAAACATCCCTGGTGGATTTTGGCCAGCTGAAGCCCCTTCCCTCCGGGGTTACTAAAGACCAAATCCTAGCAGAACTTACTCCTGAACGCAGCTCAAATGAGTCATTACAGTCCTAAAAATAACAACGGAGAAATTTCCAACTAAAACGTTGCCTAATTAACCATGAATACTGAGAAGTGTGAGGAGAAAAAAAAAAAAGAAAAAAAGAAATCCCTGAGTTGTTGTGGAGTTTTGAAGGCAAATTTATTACTACTTTCTTCCTGGATGCATTCAAGTTCTATAGGAAGAATATTTGCATTTCTATCCTGTATTATAGCAGAACCACAACAGAACAAATGTCCTTTGATGAGTATATAGAATGTATAGATGTATCTTTTCCAAGCAAAGTTGAATAAATTTGACCAAGAGAACAGGCTCCAAAGTACTTTTCATGCCCCCTCGGTATATGGGACTGTACATAATTCATCCCCACACCACAATTCAGATTACTTCATGGTCTTTTAACAAGAATGGCAGAAACCTGAGGCACTGACTTTTCCATGAAATCCTCTTGCAAACAGTTTTCAGGCAGTCCTAACATGAAAACCTACACATCTCTATTTTTTCTATAAGCTGGTAAAACCCATCTATGTTTCTGTGGTTTGAATTTCATTAAACTGCAGTTTAAACAAAAAGCTCTGCAGCCAAGATAAGACCCATTTTCATCTCTTTCTCAGCCCTTACATAAATGGCCTTGTGACAAGACAGCAAAACTTTTGGTCACTTTTTGTTCTGAAACTCCGCAGATCCCGCTTTTTCTACATTTAAGGAGCCACACTGGATCTAACATCAGACTCTCCTCTCTTTCTTCCCTTCCAAGCCAGCTGGCTCCCTCATCCTAAAAGAAAGGAGAAGGCATTCTTGGACTAAATAACCTTACAACAATTACCCCAGGAGTCCTGCTGCTTTCTTGAACAAATCCTGACTCTCGCTGAACCACAGGGAACTCCCAGAACATGCTTGAACACAGACTGGATTCAAGGACTGAGACACATTTTCAGTTCTGGAAGATCCTTAAGCTCACCACATCTGGATGAAGCCACTTAAAAATCCCTTTCCTTCAAAACTAAAGAAACAGTTGGCTCTCTCTATTGATTGGTTCCCTAAAAGCTTTGTGGGGAAACATCAAAGTCATCTGACACCTTCTGAAACTTTCACCTCTGTCAGCTTTTCCAAATTCCCATATAGGAGTGACAACTCCTGCTGAAGGGAATGGGTCAGACACAGCTGCTTTGATCAAGGACTGACCTGCCACCCTCCTTCCCTGTAAATGCCACTGACCACAAGAGGAATTACACCAGGAATGAATCAGCTCCAGAGTCACACCAAGGAATTTGATGGAACATCATGAGTAGAGTATCATTTATCATATAAACCTTAGAATCAAAATCTCCTTATTTTACAAGACAAAATGAGATTTAATAGATAAATTAGGCAGTTTAAGCCTGACACAAAAATCAATGAAAAATTCTAATTTGAAGCCTACTATGACTTATTTAGCATCTTTGTTGTTGACAAGCAATGCAAATTCACCTCTGTGCTTTAATGAAAAGTAAATGACATGACATATCATGAATTTCATTGTCTGAACAATCCAGATACGTACAGAACACACTGGCAGCTCTAATTATTCCTCCTTTTGCTAAGTTGGAGCCTAACCTTAACATCATTTTGCAATACCATTTTTACTGAAAGGACTTGCTCCTTGGTTGAATTCCTCTCCAACATGCTGGCAAAAATTGGCTTTGCAAGGAAACTGTACTTCTGCCTTTGTCATCCAGCACTCTTGAAAGGCTTTAGCTAATTCATTGCAGTTATGGAGAACGATGTAGAAACAGTAGATTTTTTTTTTTCCCCAAGCTCCATTTCAGAATAGAAACACCATTAATTTAAAAGGCACATTTTTGAAACAGCTTCCCTTATCGCTTCTTACCACAACCAGCACCCAAGAACAATGTGAACTGAGAGATAGCTCCTTTTTTACTTCAGTTGCATTTCCTATATTGGACTGTACTAGTGTTTCCTGCTACTCTTCTCATAAAAAAAGGGAATTCAAACATTTCACATCACAGCAATGAGAAAGACTTTTAGCACAGGGAATTCACAGGGAATGTAGAACTACAACCACCAGCTGTGCTTGGAGGCACATTATTGCCCTTCTGTTGAGCAGTGACAGGTTAAAATCCACTGCAAAGTCCCAGTTTCCCACTGGAGGAGAAACCAGTATAAGGCATTCAGAATAGTTTTAAATGTAGTGCATTCATCTACAAATCCATCAGTTTTAAACAGAGATATCCCAAAACACACACCTCCACAAAAATCTTACTTGCAGAACCACTAAAAAACAGTTCAAGGAATCTGATAGTTTGGTCCTTATCATCACTGGAGACTATTTAGGCAATTTGGTTTTCTATTTCTCTAATGGAAAATCTTTTCTATTAAAGCCAATATATTGCACTTCTTCAGCTGCTCTTCATAGGCCCCCTGATCAATGTTTTCCCTCTTTTACAGACCCTTTTCAGCTTCCCAAAACTGGGTACAATATTCCAGCTGCATCCAACTGATGCCCACAAGGATAACAAGTTGGCTCTGCCTGGCCATGGTCTCCAAAGCTACTACACTATGTGGTTTACCTTCCTGGCAATGAGAGCACTCTTTGGCTCACAGTCACCTGGCATGGACTGTGGACTTACCAAAGCTGTTTTAGATCCTTTGGCAAGCAGAGGAATGCCAAGCCCTGCTGGCAGACAAAGCCTCACAGGCACTCTGAGGGTGTCCCTGGTGGTCCCAGGAAAGCCACGTGATGCAAGACCAGGTGAAGAGGAACAAATATGAACCCTGCACAAACACAACTAGAAAAGTTTGACCTCCTCTTTCAAATCTAAGGGTAGTGACACAGTCATAGCCATACCCTAGAGCTAAATACCTCAACAGGTCATTTCCAGCAACAGGACGTTTTGCCAGCACATGCCATGCAGGCCAAGTCAAGGCATGTCAGCAAATGTGAACAAAGAACCCCTCAATCATTTCTGGCCAGTGAGAAAAAGATCCAGTTAGAAATCTCAAGCTTTTAAATCTTACAGGAGACATTTTGGCATAGCTCCATTTCGACATTTGAGTTCATTCTGATAAGATAAAAAATAATTTTGAATGCACCGAAGTTGCTGCCAAGCCAATTGTTCTCCTATGGACAGTATGGCTCCATGCAATTTTAATGAATAATTATAAAAGAAGGCCTGTATATGTACAAACAGTTCTGGTGTTGAAAAACCCATTAAAGCATGAAAACTGCAGATCCTTCAACAATTGAAGAATTGTATGCACAGGCTGTCCATGTACAGTAGCACTTTCATGGCAACAGCTCCAGTGTTTTTCATACCACACATTTTCAGACTAGTAAAGCCTTGATGTTGTGATAATGACACAATTTCCAGACAGCAGCAATGTACTTTGTGAAACAATTTCAAGTGGAACCTTTAAGCCAGTGGATTTATAAATGCAGAGCCAGTGCAGGTATCAAGTACTGCTCAGGTGAGCAGTCCATTGGCAGGGGCTTATCTCTGAAAAGAACTAAAGCACACAACCATACCAGTTTACATTGCTGAGAGAGAATTCCTCAAGGAAGAGCAATTATGCCATTTAGTACACAAAATTCTCCTGAAGATTTCAATAGTTTCTCTTGGGCACACTTCTTTTCAGTAGCAGGAATTTACTGCACAACCTAGTTTTCCTTTCAGAGATGACTAGTCGCACACAAACAAAACCCAAAAACTCTGTGGGAAACACACAGCTACACAAAGCAAAGGAAGGTATGAAAGGAATGGATGTCAAGCACAGGAGAAAGGACAGAGCCCCCTTACACCCACCTTTCTGAGGTGGAATTGCCCAAGAGCATGTAAAGAAGAGAGCTGAATGTGCCCTTCTTACTCCCAACACTTCTCTTCCTTGACATGCCCCCAGCATCTCTATCATTTTGGTACACCCTCATTGCAGGCTGTGAACTCTTTGCTGTGTGTATTAGCAAAGGAGGTAGCAAAAGAGCATCTTTGTCTTTGACTAAACCTCAGGATTCAGTGCTAGCAAGAGGCAGTGATTTCATCAGTAAAGAGAAACTGTGAGCTTAGAGAGACCCATCACAGAACACCAAGAGGCGTGGATGGGCTGACATTCCTATACCTCAAAGCATTTATTTCCAAGCACAGCATTTAAAGAAAATGGTTTTTATCCTGGTGTCAAATGCCTTCTGAAATTCTGAGATACTTGCTGTTCTGAAAGAGTCCTGAAAAAATAACCATTTCACAAAACAGCCAACTGCAAGAGTAAGAAAGAAAAGCCTCCTCTTTTCTCCCACCCCCATCTTTAAACTCCTGCATGCTCTACCCACCCTCAACAATAAATTGTAGACATGCAAGATCACAGGACAGATATTTGGCAGCACAGCAATACTATATTTACTTCGTATACTTTAGAATTGGGAGGCAGAAATAAGCAGTTGTACGAACTCCTGCATCTACAGCTTCTTGCAGATGAAACACCGTTTTCCTCACCTTTCTTTCTCCACCATGGCCCTTCTTGGATAGAGTAGGACAGTTCTTTAAACTCAATATTCACAGCTGGCCTGCGGGGTAGGTAGGAGAAACGATGAGCTTCTGTGAGAGCATTGTCCACTTTTTTTAAGTGTCCATTCATCAGCCGAATGTCTTGGTTGTCTATGCCATTGGAGACCACTTCGTCCACCGAAACACACACCGACTTCGGCTCGGCCATGGTGCAAGCAGAGCTGCTGCCGTTCTGCAGGGAAAACAGAGAGAAAGAGTTCACAGACTTTTGTTTAGGAACATGCTTCAAACCCTCCTGCATTAGAAGAATTATGATCTAAATAACACAGGAATCCAGCACAGTAATGCGCTGAAAGGTGAAAGAGGAATAAAAACAATCTTTTGTTTGTTCTGCCTGAGCCTTGACAGAAGAGGTGAAAGAGCTCTTGCAGCACACAGTTCCTTTAGGACTAGTTTCCCTTCTAGGTCTTGCATCAGTTTAATACATTTATAAGTTCAGTCCCTATTGTATCTGGTTTCTCATGCACTCAAAGAATTTTGTTCTAGTTATTCTGATTCCAGACCTTGTATTGGGACAGAGCTGAAGGGGGAAGGGAACTGGCTGAACAATTATTTGTGCAGACCTTTCAAAAGACAGCCACTCAAAAAGTCTAAGAGCTCGAGTTCCTCTGGATCAGCACATAATTCTGCAAATGTGAAACTGTCCAGGTTATATTTCTGCAAATATTTAAATGTACTGTTTTCTGCCTTATTTGCTCCTGCACTGATAGTTCTGGAGACTTTGCAACCTGGAAGAGTACAATTTCTTCTTGAAGGTCTTTTAGGAAAGCACAGTGCCTTCCACCCAAAATCCTTGTGTGCTTTCCTTGCCTGATAGTGATCCCTAATGGAAATCTTATCAGCTACATAAACATATTAAACCCTGCTCCAGTGCTTGCACAGTTGACACTGTAAGGTCAACTGTGCTCACAGCCATAAATAACTTTGCTATGCTTTGCCCACCAGAGCAGTCAGTGCAATTCCACTTAGCATTTTTTTGGATTGAACCTCTTTCCCCTCGTCTCTTGACCATGCCAAGGGCCTTTCCACCTGCCTTTCTCTTCTTTATTATGCACGCAAAATCTACCCTTTTCCCATTCCTTTTACCTTCACAGGTACCTTGCACCAATATCAACAGAATGTGTGTAAGGTCAAAAGTAAAATACTCATGAATTTTCTTCAGTTAAACATAATTTTGAATGGTTCATCTGTTGTTTGGAGTGTGTCATAAGCAGGGCCCAACACTGCACAGTTGTCTATCAGAAAATTTAGTATTTTTAATGCAGATCTGTATTGCAAAAGACTTCTCTAGCTGGCCAGGATTTCTTCCCAACAACCTCTATGTCGCCAAAGGTATCCCTTGGAAATCCTCTGTGCTGCCCTCCTTTTCAGGACACTGGTGTTGAACACCCCCAAACAGAGATGTAGGTCCTGCCACTGTTTCCCCCTCTTTGTCCCCCAATGCAACTAAGAAGTCACATTGCCTCCTCTTCACTGCGCCACTTCCATCCCCTCTCTCATGGTTTCTGGTCTTCCCATTTATGCTGTAAAAGCAGTGCAGCTCAGATCACTCACTTGTCAGGAATGCTGATGAAAACATTAAAAACCAAGCAGTCCTACATAATCACTGATGAAAAGAGTAGTCCTGCATAACCACTCTGTAGCTAGTGCCTTCACATTCTTCATAAATAAGCCCCAAGTTCTGGATATAAGAATCAGCTCTGCTTACCAGATTTTCTCAAGAAAGAGCTTTTAACCGTGCTCTCAACTTACTCAGAGGTCAGGTGTCCAGTAACACTCTCAATTTCTTAAACAGTTGACTGCAATGGTATGTAATTTGAACATAACAAGAGTAACGTGAAACATCTCAGAATTCAACAATTAAAGCAAGGGGACCTCTCTCCTCCCTGAAAACTAAGAGAAGGCAAATTAACAAGATTCTGCCCTGAATGTTTCCAAGGCTTTGGCACTCATAAACTGTTTTGTTCGGAGGAGCCACTGAGCATCTTCACACAACAGAGGGAACATCCAAGAACTCTCAATGAGCAGGTCACCTTGGTTATTCAGGTGACGGTCAGAGCTCCTCCAGTTTAAATCAATTCAAAAATAAGCATCCCTTGGACAGGATCCTTGTCTCTGACTACCTAATCACCCGGGAGCACGAAGCCAGAGGCTTTTGTTACCGGGACAATAAACAATTTCAATCACTCGGGGGACCAAAATGCCCGTTCTCAGCAGCCTTTGGCCACACACCTGCCTCCCCCAGGGGACCCCTACCATGGGTGAGGGTCCCCCGCTCACCTGGCACGGCACCAGTGGCTCCCAATTGCTTGGAATGGTTTGGCCACGACACCCACGGACTCACCCGAGCCCTGCCCAAGGCACCGACACACCCGACCCCTCCGTATGCCCCAAGCCCCTGCAGAGCGCTCTCCATCCCTGCACGATGCCACGAGCCGCGCATCCCCACCTCTGCCCGCACCACGGCGCTCACCTCTCCGCCGCTTCTACACAGTTTTGCTTATTTCCCATGTAGTTTTGTGCCGCC
This sequence comes from Dendrocincla tyrannina, assembly GCA_035047865.1. Lineage (NCBI taxonomy): Eukaryota > Metazoa > Chordata > Aves > Passeriformes > Dendrocolaptidae > Dendrocincla > Dendrocincla tyrannina. Next base: position 114,003,344 of record JAWWMP010000001.1, read on the forward strand.
CTGGAGGAGCCGGGAGCCCGGCGGGGACGGGTCCCAGCGGGCAGGACGGTCCCGTCCCCACGCCCCGCACCGCGTCTTATGCAAAGGTGACGGTCCCTCCGCAAATCCTCCGGGAAGCCTGCGGGGCGCAGCGGCGCAGGGAGCATGCTCGGCGATAATCCCCCCGCCTGAGCTACAGACTGGGGTAACCAGCGGTCAAGTCCCGCAGAGCGCCGCCAGCCCCCTCGGACAACCGCATCCTGCATCCCGCAGCCCGCTCCCTGCATCCTTCATCCCGCTCCCTGCATCCCGCATCCCGCTCCCTGCATCCCGCATCCTTCATTCCGCGCCCTGCATCCCGCATCCCGCTCCCTGCATCCCTCTCCCTGCATCCCGAATCCAGCTCCCTGCATCCCGAATCCCGCATCCTCTATCCCGTTCCCTGCATCCTGCATCCCGCATCCCGCACCCCGCAGCGGGACCCACCCGCCGGCCCCACTTTCCCCCTTGGGAAGCATCCCAGGGAGCGCGCCGCGGATCCCTCGCTCCATCCCCATGCCAGCTCCGCATCTCGCCGCCCCTTGCCGCGGCCCCGAGGACAAGGAAGGGAGGGAGGGCACAGGGGGAGCCTTACCAAAGCGCTGCCCAGGGAGAAAGCCGCCATCAGACATGCCATGTGTCCCTCTGCCAGCCCGGCTGCTGGCGGAGGAGCCCTCGAGTGCCGCCTCCCCGCCCCGACTGGCTGCGGGAGGCGGGCGGGGATGGGAATGGGATGGAATGGGATGGGATGGGGATGGGGATGGGGATGGGGATGGGATGGGATGGGATGAGTATGGGATGAGGGTGGAGATGGGGCCTCCCCCGCCACGGCGATGGGGGAGTCAGGGGTAGGGGAGCCCTTCTGCCGTGGGAGGGTGGGTGGTGTGTCCCCAGCCCGTGGCTGTCCTTCAGCCCCCCACGCTTGTCCGGCAAGCTGGGGAGGGAAGGTCACTGGCCCGGACATCAGTGGGATGGGGAGATCGTGGCAGGCACAGCCCAGTTTCCTGATGGGGTCCCGGAGGGAACGAGGGATGGGGTCCTGGGGGAAACACGAAGCACCGTCTGATCGTGATTTGTGCCATCCAGACAGCATGAGGAGGGCACGGGTCTGCTGCCCCTGGGACTCGCCCGCCCTTGGTTTATAATGGGCCACTGCGGTTCAGAAATGGAGAGGAAGGAAAGTTGTCACAGAGTTACAATCCCTGTACGTTTATTCCTCAGATCAAAGACCTGCGTTTCAGCGAGGTCACAGAGTCACAGAGTCACAGGATGGGTCAGGTCGGACGGGTCCATAGTGGGTCATCTGGTCCAGCCTCCCTGCTCCAGCAGGGCCATCCCAGAGCACACGGCACAGGATTGTGTCCAGGTGATTCTGGAATGTCTCCAGTGAAAATATCTCCACACCCTCTCTGGGCAACCTCTTCCAGTGCTTGGTCACTGCACAAGGAAGTTCTTCCTCATATTCAGATGGAACTTCCTGGGCATCAGTTTCTACCCATTGCCTCTTCTATTGTTTGGAACCACTAAGAAGAGCCTGGTCCACCCCCTGACACCCCCTTCAGATAATCACATATGCTGAGGTCCTGCTATTAGGGCTGTGTTGGCACTGCTGGCTTGAATCTTGACTGTGTTTTGAGTTAGATTCACTAGCCGTGCTACCTGTTGGCAGAAGGCTCTGCCCAACCAGTTCTCCAAGAATTCAGATCCTGGAAGACCCACCAACCCATCTGAGTGGCCCTGTACCCCCCAGGCCTGGTTTTGGTGTTTGCTGAGGCTCCCTCTCTATTCCTCTGGAAACAGCAGGAAGAGGGGTAGCAGGGGTCTTAGAGTCATGTTCAGAGCAACTACCAAATATTATATACACAAGTTCATAATCTGTGAGGAATCTCCCAGCCAGGGAGCTTGCCATAATGCCCATGTAGCATTGTACAGACACGGTGGTAATCTTCACAAAGCCCCTGGATGGTAGGTAAGCATTTCATCCTTGCTGCTCTGTGGAGGGGTGTTTAGAGCAGGCAGCAGGGAGGGAGCTGCTGCACAGAACATCTGTGCCAGTCTCCCACAGTACCCTCCCTCCTGACAGAGGCCGGGAGATGGATGCTCAAACAGGAGCTTAAGCACAGGGCTGGCTTGGGTCAAATCTCTCCCCAGTACTCTCCCAGCTCACAGCCCTTTTTGGCTCAAAGATTTCTTGATGTGGTGTGCTAATAACCCTCAGTAGGTATCTCTACCATGAGAGAAGGCTCCCCCTTGGAAACACAAATTTTTACCACCCACTGCAACCTTTTGCCAAGGAATAATGTGGAGGCTCATTAGGCTCGGTTTTGGATTCAGTCCCTAGATGTTGCAGAATGTAATTTACCTATAACTCATGTATCGATGGAGAAGAATCTACCTGCTGTGGAAGACCACACCAAGCATGGATAGGCCCACCCAGAAGTCCTCACTGAAGGCTTAAACCGTGTTTGAGTAGAAATTTGAAAGACAATTATCTCCTAATATTAGAAATAAAGAGAAATTACAATGCATGCTTCCAGGGAGGGTCTAGGGTTTGAATTGACTTGGTTTGGAGCATGTGTCTATAGCACCTAAAATTTATTCAAGCTTGTCTCTTGTATTTTCCCTTAGAAACACAGAGAAAGCTGCTCTATCTCCCCACAGGACCTGAGAAGGGCTGTGAAATACTGAAGTGTATGTTTAAGGCACTTACAGGGTAAAACCTCATTATTTAACTGTGAGGTGGAACTAGATACAGAGAGAGGAAATGTTCAGTACTGAGATCTGCTGCACAAACAAAAGTTTCTGCTCTGTCTGTAAGCAGTTTGTGGTACCAAGGTACTGCCTTCCACAGGAATTTTTCCAGATCAAGAATACACGATCCAATCCTCAGGACTTATTTTTATCCTGGTGGCTGCAGTATCAGTATCTACCAGAGCTTCATGTAAAACACTGAGACATAAAACAGGTTTATCAGAAACCGAGTTCTATTTGGTATTTTGGTATCTATTTTGATACCACACAGGAAAAAAAGGGATTACATAAGATGAAGCATGCTAAAAATAGTCTCCTGCATTCCTACATTCCCTCATTAACTCTTCCATTAACTTTTCAGGTGATCCCCTCGTCCCTGCAGACAAAAAGATCAAGAAAACAACTCTGTGGGAAAAAAAAAAGTGATAAAAAAAGGTGGGGAGGAGATATAAAACTGTCTTATAAAAACCCCTGGGACCAAAAAAAAAAAGTGAAGTTACAAATGAAGGTGAGAAAAAGCAGGCAGGGACAAAACTGAACTCCTAAAATAGATGAGGAAATAGTAGTAGCTCCCAGGCTTTACAGCAGGATGAGCATTACAGACAGTAGACTGGTGCAGCCCACAGGAAAGAAAAAGAACATTGCAAGCAGAAATGCCCTGGGAAGGGCAGGGAAAAGTGGAAATGCACCAACAGCAAGAGAGGGCAGATTTACAGCAGAGCCACAGGAGGCATTTTAGTGCAGCAATGATGGCTCTGGTGTCTCTACAAGATCTAGCCCATGTACAGAAGTGCTATAGCCTGGGGAAATGCAGAGCCCAGCATGGACTTCACTGCTGAACAAGTGGGGAAAGTTCAAGCAGGAAGTGTGGAAGAGGCAGATGGGAAAAAGAAAGTTAGAACTCTTAGAGGCAAATTATTTTAAATTTATTATATGTTTCATTAAAAAAATATCTCAACTTTAATAATTTGCAACTTGCTGTTAACTTAAGCTGGTCTTGGCAGAGTTTAAGGAAGTCTATGCAAAATATTTAAGGAAAAATCTACATAAAAACTCAAGCTGAGAGCACAAAGAAACAGCCTATTGTGAAATTCTCATGGAATTATTTGCCTAAATAAAAACCCCCTAAGAACAGTTTGTCCTGGAGCATCATTTTGCCATTTGAAAACACACACTGGTTTGGATTGTTTATAAAGTATGTTTCCTGTCTTCTTACGCCCTGCCCCAATTATTTCTGCAGGTTTAGGGAAATAAAAGTGGAATGAATCTAGGTTTGGGGAATATGGGTTTAGGGGAATAGAAGGGAAATGAATATAGGTCTGAACAGCCAAAAGATGAAGTTGTGAAAAATTTTATGGTGTGATGCTGAGCAAGGCTGAGCCCCTGGGTTTCTGGCAGCTGGTAGCTGTGAGTCTGCATTGTCCTTTGACAAATAGGACAGAGAAAAGGAAAGTACAGAAGGGAAAACAAATCAGTGTCTTGCTGGAAGAGAATAATTTTAACTGAGGAGATTTTCTCCATATCCTGGAGAATTTGGCTGGCTTTCCTGAGGGGAAGTCTGCACTCTGCAGGCTCCTTGCCCTGCACTGCTGTGGGGATTCAGCTCCCTCTGGGACACAAGGTTCATATCCTTCACAGTCTTGTGTTGTTGCAGTGGCACAGATGTGCTGGTGGGGTTGCAGAAGGTGCCCCCACCTCTTGGCTCTGGTGCTGTGTCCCAGCATTCTTTCTCAGGAAAGTGGATGTAGGCGTGCTGTGTGCCTGGTCCCCTTGTGCTGATCATGCCCATGACCTTGGCAGGTTCACACTCCAACCACCTGGGTTAAATGTTCAGTCCATTCTCTTCATATTTGTGTGATGGTTCCCAATGGAATCCATGGAATTCTGTCCCCTCTGTGAGGACCCTTGGAGAGAGAAGCCCACGCTGGAGCAGGTTTTCTGTAGGACTCATGACCCTGTGGGTGCCAGAGCAATCTGTGCCTGAAGGACTGCTCCCTGTGGAAAGGGACCCAAGCTGCAGCAGCTCATGAAGAGCTGTTACCCATGGGATGGACTCACGTTGGAGAAGCTCATGGAGAACAGTCTCCCATGGGAGGGACCCCACAGGGAGCACAGGAAGGACTCCTCTCCCTGAGCAGTGACTGGAACAATGTATGATGTACTGACTCTGACCCCCATCCCCATCTCCCTCTACTGCTCTGGGGCAGGAGGTAGAGCTGGGAAGGAGGAAGGACTCTGGGGAAAGTTTTTTTTAAGATCTACTTTTACTCATCATTATCATGCTTTGATTTTGTTAGCAATAAATTCCATTAATATCCCCAAGTTGAGTCAGTTCTGCCCATGACAGTATTCAGCGAGTGATCTCTCCCTGTCCTTACCTCAACTCATGAACCTTTGTCACATTTTCTCTCCCCTGATCATTTGCAGAGGGGTGATAGAGCAGCTTTGGGGATTGCCTGGCATTCAGCCAGGGTCAATTCACTACAGCAGGGCCTGTGTTGTATCTGCCAGAGACATATATGAGAAACCCCTGGGTCATCTCAGGTGTTGATGGGCATCTATGTCTAGTCACCTGAATTACTTGTTCTATCCATGAGAGGAGACTGTCTTGCATTCCATCTCCATATTCTCTTTTTCTATTTAGTATTACATACTCATGAGGTTAGCTGGTACATCCTATTATAAAATTCTGCTTTCAAATAATTTTGATCCTGTTTAACTTCAGCCACTGGACCTGGAATTTTCTATCTTGTGTTTCTTGGGGAAAGAATCTGCAAAGAGGGTAACATCACATTGAAGATCAAAATAGAAGGAAAGACGTATTCTCTCCCTCCACTATTTTATAACCATCATTTGAGAAACTGTCTATGGCATAATTTGTGATGTGATGCTGTGGCTCTTGCCAAACTTAAGACAGTTTGGCCAAATTACACACTTTTTAGGGAAAAAAATGAGGGGGGGAGGTATAATTTCACATACATTTAATAAAATCTTGCAATAGTTAAAAGAGACTGTCTAGCCTGAGCATGCTTTGGTTCTGACTTTTATGACTTCAAAGATACCCTCCCTAGAATATCTGATTTCACAGCTGTGTCCCTTCCTATTGTTCCCTTTCCCTATTTACTGGAACCATAACCCCTCTCACTTTTGTCATGTCTTTTTGCACATGACATCAATGCTTCCCTATCCATATTGGAAATACTCACATAATGCTATTTGAGAAGAATGTGATCAGTCAGTTTAAACAGATCTGCCTTCAGATCTATTTAATATTTAAGAACATAATCAGTCATTCCTTTCAGGTTAGGTATACTCTGTATCATGGGTGGGATTTGCCTCTAATTTTAGATGCCTAGAAAATTAGTATCCGAGCTAGTCATGAAGATTCTCTTTCAGTCAGCAGACAGAAATGGGCATCCCCAAAAGAAAATTCAGGCTCTCCTGAAATATTTACCTTGATTTGGGATGGATTCTGGACCCATCTTGGCTTCCCTGGCAACTGGGGAGGTCTCCAGACACTTAACTCGAAATAGCCATGGCCAGTATTATAGAGACAGATGCCACCTTATCTTTCTTACACCACTCTTGTCTTCAACTGACATTTCCAGGAATAACACCAGAGATTTCACATATTTCTTTTGCACAAGATTTTATCTGTATTTTTCCATCTCAGCGCTGAAATGTCCCTCTCCCAAGATCCAAAGGCAATAAATTCAAGAGCAAAACACCAGTATATTTCTGACCAGTTTAGCTACAGTTCATGTCTGTGGCTGCTCTCTGTGGTGCTCATGGCAATCAGCGGGGTGAACAGCCCTCCCTTTGATGCAAGGGGGTTATTTATCTGAACGTTTTTGCTTAAGCAAACTAAATGGGGGTAACACTGGAAAGAAGTAATTGTAGGTGCCATGGCTTAGCTCAGCTCTGCAAGAGATGGTGGTTCATTAGTCTGTGTCTACGTAGCCCTCAGTTGCCAACTGATCCCAAGACATGTTAAGAGAGAGCAAGAAAATGCAGTCAGACTTTCTGCTCCAACAAATAGAGTAATTTTGTCAGAGATTGAGCATAATTTATATGAACTCACTACTTTCAGTTGATGAAAACAGAGCACGCTCACAGCAAGTTTACTTTTCCCTCAGTTATCATGGAAGGAAAAAAAGCAAAAGTTTCTGCCACCCATGGATCATGCTGGGAGAAGAGAAGGGCTGTATGGAAAAGGTCCCCAGCACTGAGCCTATTTCAGACATATTTCTGCATTCCTACAGTGAAGTCCCCCTCAAAACATACTGCCCTTGTTATAACCAGATACAGGGAATGACTGGCAATCACAGATAAGAGCAGCTGGATTTTAGGCATCTTGTCTCCTTAGACTGCACCTTCCCAGGCTGTAGCCTCAGGGTCTGGGCACCAGGGAGCAAGTGATAACACTATCACTTATGCAGTGATGCCCAGGGGGAAAATGTTCAGCAAACCTGTTGTGAGCAGATTAGGTGAATAAAATATTCTTGTAGTCTGATGAAAAGGCTCCAGTCTCAATTCACAAGGCATCGTGAAAATTAGACATGGCACCAATCTTCTGAAATCCTTTAGCTTATCCTCCCTGCGCAGAACCAGGGGGATGGAGTCAAGTACCTGCAAAAGGGAGGCACAGGCATCACCAGGAAAAGTTAGACAGGAGGAAATGCCTGGGAAACCTGAATCCAAAGGGGATGCTCAGCTGTGACACCAACTCACTTTTTCTCACTGAAAGCTGCAAGCAGCACCTGTCCCAGAGCACCCAACAGCCCTGCCCTGAGCACTCATCCTGCAGCTGAGAAGCAAATTCCAAATTCAGTCTCTGCTCAGTTTCCAGAAAGGCTTTGGACATGCCTGATGGGACAGGATGAGGTCTGAGTCACTGCTAAGAAGTATTCTTATGGGAAGGTTTAGTGTGTCTCTCCCCTCACAGCTGTTCTGCTTTGAAAATGCAACTTAGCACCAAATGGGGAAGGGATTTCCATGCCAGCTTCCTCTTTGTGCCTGTGAGAAGGGAAACAGCTTCATGAAGTCCAGAGTTTCACCTTAGGATATGCACTTTTTCTAGAAAGGGCAGAGGATTCTGAATAACCCCACCTGCTCCAGGTCTGGTGGAGAAGTGACTGTGCCTGCCAGATGGGTGCTCTGACCATCCTCATGAGATGGAGGAACAGTCCTTTTCCCAACCTGTCTGCAAGGTACAGCTGTTTTTGTACATGACTGGCAGCAAATGCATGGAAGATTTGGGGTTTTAGGTTATTTTTGAGACTCAGCAGAGAAAACTTGATTATTCTCCACAACCGTGCCATCTGACACATCTGAAAGATCATTTTGTAAGCGACATAATCCTCCCTCAGTGCTCCCTGCAGATGTATAGATTTATTTCCTGCAGGACTGAAGTCCCTGGAAGATAATGACTGCCATTACCAGGCAACAAAACAAGTCTTTTGGTGTCTCAGTTGTAGAGGGAAGCTGCATATTCTGCTTTAGCTGAGGGGAAGAAAGCTGCAAACCCTCTGAAAACTGTAGTTACCAACAAGGCATCGGATAAGTTGTCCCACTCTTGTCCTTCCAGGAGCCCACAGGAGCCTGACAGGGGAACAAAGCACCAACCAACTCGTTCAACCAGCTCCCAGGACTGTGTGCAGAAAGGAACACAGCAGGAACTGGAAAGCTTAGTACACATGTGTTGGCTTGTTACTTGTTCTTGGTAGTGCTGCTGTCCAAAATTACATGCAGGAACAGGAAAAGAGTGTGGTGCACCCTGCAAAAGGTACCTGGTCACCAGGAAGGGTCCCAAGGAAGCAGAGGTGTCATTACCCATGAAGGAGCCAAACTGCAGACCCTGAGCTACACCCGAATTTGGTTATTAGAGTGACAGTCTGTCAGTTTGGAGGGATGAGATCCTTGCAGTCCCTGGCACAGCTAATAGAGGCTTGAGAGTGGTGAGCTTGGAACCCTGCAATAATTTGGCACCATCACAAACCTCACAGCCATAGAATTCAGTAGTGCCTGCCCTCCCTGGCCAGTCCACAGTGGGCCTGACATGAAAGCCTTTCACAATGAGCTTTTCCTAATTCATATCTATCTGGCCACTGATAGACTGGTACAGGTCAGGCTAAGAGGCCATATGTGCTAATCTGGTCCCTGGAATCTCACCAGTTACCCTGTGTAGGAGTCAGCAGTGTTCAGCTCCCTTCTGGAGAGCTATCCTGGCTTTACCTTAAGGCATCAAATCAGAGAAGAGCAAGGTTTCCTTGGATAGTTTTCCCCCCCCAGTTTGTCATTTGCTGTAAAATAATTTGTAGAGTATTTTTGTATCTACTTCAGATTTCAATTATTTGTTTACATGTGTATTTAACAAGGTTAAAAAGCCCTTTGCAGTTTGGTACTTTTCCCTTCTCCAGTTCCAAGAAAGTAAATCATTCATAATAATAATAATAATAAAGACATAATCAAGTTGTGTCCAGTCATCATTTTTTACAAGCTAAATGCACAGAACCTTTGAGGTCTCCCTCTAACACAGTTTCTCCTGCCATCTAATCATGTGTAGTTCCTTTTTTGTACGTTTCCAGCCTTTCTTTAGGGCAGTTGGTGCCAAAACCTGATGTAGCATTTCAGTGTTGATCCCACTAATGCCATGTTCAGAGTTAACATTACCCTATTGTGCCCTGCCTGTGCACTGTTAATCCAAGCATCTCATTAACCTTTTTTGGCCACTGTAGGAGCTCACACTGACCTGCTTATCCTTCCATTGCCAAATCCTTTCCTGAAAGTTGCTGGGATACAACATCCTATCCTGTAGACATGGCCTTCATTCCTTATTCCTAAAAGTGCATTTGTGCAGTCAGCTACTTAAATACTTTTCACTTAAGTGAGTCAAGCTTATCAAGAAGTCAAGATCGTTGCATGCAACCATTCTAGCCTTTTTGTTTACCATTCTGCATAAGTCACACGCTCTAATCAGTGGAGGAGTTATATTTATTTCCAAATCACCGATTCAAATATTTAATCACTTCAGGCCTAACACTACCTCCAGTGCAATCTTAATCAAAACATGCCCTTAGAAGCTTCCCCAGTGATAACTGCTTTGAGGTATGCAAGTTTACCTCTTGCTAAACTATTTATGTTATTTTCTGATATTGTATAGTATTGGACAGATTGTAATAGGATATTAAGTAAAAAATTGCCACAATGTAGTTATATTATATTTAAACATGCATATATTTTCATAAATCAGTCTCATACCTGCTCATAGGAAAGGTCTGACCTGCTTGGGGATACTCAAGAAAGGACAATCATCTCAGCACATGGCATGACTCATTTGTTTGATATTATAGTTCATTTTTAAAGCCATTCTGGGGTTTTTTGCCTTCATCTGGTGAGCCCAATCTAATCCAGCCATTCCTCTGGCCTTTTCTGAATTCTGGTGCAACATTTTTTAGGAATGGTGTTTCCTCAGGACTCCAGATTTCATTCAATGTGATCAAGGTTTTCTGAAGAGACATTTTTAGCAATCACAACTGTAAACTATCCAGACCCATTATTTACAAGTTTAGTACCAACAAGTGCTGTGTAGCATCATCTTCCTCCTAAGGGCCTGAAAAGCACTTCTTTGTCTTCATTGATTTACTCACACCACACAGCTCCTTTCCAAGTTTTATTAAATTACTTTGCTATTTTCTGCAGTGCTGTGAGTCATGTCAGGTTCAGAGCAGGTCTGTCCCATATACAGAGCACTGCTGGGACTTGATTCTTGTTGCCTTGCTTGTAATCCAGGTTGGGGGATGAAGAGATGGAGAGCAGACCTGGGAGAAGGACTTGGGGTGGGTGAGAGGCTGGACATGCCCTGGCCATGTGGATTTACAGCCCAGAACCCCCAGTGTGCTGGGGCTCATCCCACAGTGTGGGCAGAGGGCAGGGGGGCATTGTGCCCCTCTGCCCCCAGGTGAGACCCCACCTGCAGAGCTGCCTCCAGCCCTGGGGCCAGCACAGCCAGGACATGGAGCTGCTGGAGAGAGTCCAGAGGAGGCACCAGGATGGGCAGAGGATGGAGCAGCTCTGCTGGGACAGGTGGGATTGTTCATCTTGGGAAAAAAAAAAGCTGGGATGACCAAATTGTGGCTTTGCAGCACCTGAAGGGAGCTACAAGAAAGAGGAAGAGAGACTGTTTACAAGAGCACGTAGTCTCAGGACAAGGGGAAATGTCTTCAAACTGAAGGAGAGTAGGTTTAGATTAGGTATTAGGAAGAAATTCTTCACTGTGTGGGTGGTGAGACACAGGAACAGGTTGGGCAGAGAAGCTGTGGCTGCCCCATCCCTGGAAGTGTCCAAGGCCAGGTTGGACGGGGCTTGGACCAACCTGGGCTAGTAGGAGGTGTCATTGCCAATGACAAAGGGATTGGAATAAGATGATCTTTAAGCTCTTTTTCAAA
>JAWWMP010000001.1:114014659-114064447 GCA_035047865.1 Dendrocincla tyrannina
CCTCCCCTCCCCTCCCCTCCCCTCCCCTCTCCCTTCAGCGGCCACTGGCTTCTGCTCCAGAGAGACAAAAATTACCCAAATATTCTATGTTAACTACAGTGCTTTTAAAAGTTACCAAATCAATACTTTTTAAATTCCAGCATTGGTTCAGTACTGACTGCTGCAGAATACACCTGATCTCCTATGTTAAAACCTTTCTGCTTTTCCTTCCACGAAGGTCCACTCTGCACAGGCAGCTGCTGTCTTTTTCTGCTTTGAACCATTCAGATCGACTTTCCACATCACCTGTGCATGCACTGTGCACATCTGGGGATTCCAGATGTAGCATCCTTGGTGAGAAGCTCCTTGCAGCCATGCACGCATATGCCCATGGTGTATCATATGCTCATATCATCTCAGGGCAAGAGCACCCATGTGGGGATCCCAAACTAACACAGCAACTCCTCAGACTTTTCTGGGTAGGACAGGCCTGAAGGTCACGACATGTAACCCCACAGATGGATCATTATTTTTATTATTGTTTTATTCCACAGCATAATTTTATTCAAGATAAACCTCCAGTTTTGTAAAGCCTACTAGATTTTTTGCTGGGAAAGGAAGGTGAAGAGGAGAAGATGGTTAGGGAAAGGAGGAGCCTTCGGGCAAGGCATGGCTGGAAATTTTCACTGCTGAGCTCCCCCCCACCCTTGCTGGCACAGTGGATTGATGGCCAGAGCTTGCAGCATCCCCGGCCAGTCTGAGCTGACATGAAAACAAGGAGGCTCCTACAGAGCCTTTTGATTTTGGCAGTTTTCCAGGGTAAATGTTTTTGGACTGAAAAAAAAAAGAAAAGACAACTAGTTTTGTACTCTGTGTCAGAGGTAATTCCAAAGCTTGGTAGCCATTTCACTCTCTTTTAAGCCCCTCAACTCCCCCAGCTCTTTTAAGAGCTGAGAGGTCAACTAAAAAATAATAAATAAATCACTCTATGTGGTGATTGCAATCTTAATGAAAGAAAGAGTAATTAAAGTCATAATGAAATAATTACAGACTGCATTGTACAATGTAGAGAATGAAAAGGGAGACTGTTCCCAGCTACCCATGGAGAGATCGTTTAATAAAGGAGAATGAGACTGAGACAACTACAATACAAGCTGTAGGACAAAGCAGGAAATTCCATTTCCTCATATTTAAGATATCAGTCTCTTCTGACCATTGCACAAGCTGAACAAAATCAGATTCCCCTTTACAGTGACCCAAGAGCTTCCTTTGGCAGTGACAGCCTAGACCATATTTTGCTGTGAGTGAACTGTAAATACCTTGCATGCATTTGCACCATCATGTTGCAAAAGGCATTAAGGACAACCCAAATACAGAGTTGTTACAGCAAGGCAGGAACCACTCACTGGTGTGAGAGTGAACAACTCAAAGAAAAGGGAGTTTTCAAGCCTGGCATACAAATGTGAATTCATTCCCTCTCCTAGCTAAGTTTTCTGGCACTTTTTACTAGAATTGGGGAAATCTTTTACGGAGGAGTGTAAGCACTCTTATTATTAATAACAGGCCAATCACAAGGCTTTGCACTTATACAAAACAGTAAATATAAAAAAACCCCAAACAAACAAGAGGAGGAGGGGTTTGTCTGGTTTCCATCACAATATCGGATGAGACGCCCACCGCTGCCAGCTGCTTGTCTGAGGCAGGCAGGTTGCTGGCAGTGGGAATCACAACAGGTGTCTCCTGGCAGACCTGCACAGTCCTAACCCATCCCTGCTTTCTCCCTGCTCCAAGGGATCCACACAGGGGGCACAACACGTTTGCAAGGCTGGGCAATGATCTGCCATGAAGGAGTGAAGCAGTCACAACTCCCCTTAGTTTTCTTAGTATGCACTAAGTTAATATTAAAGGAATTTTCAGCTTATCCTGTCTTTGGTCCTTTTCTCTCTGTCTTCCTCACTCCTCCTACATAATCTGCACACACACATTCCTTTGTTAGCACCTGGGTTGCCCAGTGTGCTGAAACACAAGATCTGGCTGCTGCTCTATGTGCACTGGGGACAAGGGCACATGCAATAGTGCCTCTTCTGTAACATGTGAGTGTTGGGGTGAAGATGCATTCTGACAGGCAGGATGAGAGGGATATGAGAAGGAAAGACACAAGGGATGTATATCCCATCTCACATGTCTTCCTCCAAGGCCAAAATCCTGTTAGTGAGACCCATCCTAATCATACAGTTATTCAGGACTAGAGGGCATAAGACCAGGGGAGGTTCAGGTGGTCATGAGGAGGAATCTCTTTATGGAAAAGGTTGTCAAGCATTGGAAGGGGCTGCCCAGGGAGGTGGTGGAGTCCCCAGCCCTGGAGGTGTTCAGGGAATGGCCAGGCATGGCACTCAGTGCTCTGGTCTGGTTGACAAAGTGATGATCTGTCAAAGATTGGACTTGTTGATCTCAGAGGTCTTTTCCGAACTAAATGATTCTGTGATACTCAAAGCAAAGAGGGGATATAAAACACCAGTCATGAAAGGTGCTGGGGTAAGTAGAGCCTATGGGCCATTATTGGCTGAACCCTGGAAAAAAGGAGAAAAATTCTTGTGCCAGCTGTGTTCCTGCAGAGCCACAGCCTCACAGGTATGTGCTGCTGCTGCTGCTGAACTCCCCATGCTTGCAAAAGTTACTGCTCTTTCTCCATGACCCTGCCCAGGGCTGTAATGCCACAGATCTGCTACCCACCCCACCAGGTGTTGGCATGATGGACAAAGCTGGTACAAGCTTCTTCCAAGTCATGAAAGTTGGGGAGGGGGGTTTTTCTTTGAACCCCTGGAGCTGTGTTAAAATTCAGGTGTTTATGAGTTATTGTTGCTCTAGGTTCCCTTCAGAGTCAGTGCAGGGAAAGAGCCATTTCTGGGTGATTTCATGTCATCTGAAGCAGACATCTAAAGCAGGGCAGATGAATCACGTCCTGAAGGTGCTCATTTTTCTCTGTTGACAGCAGAGGCCAGCCCAAGGCATGACAGATGGCCTCATCCCTGTCACAACTTCACACAGCAAGCACAGCTGCATGTCTGGGAAGGGACAGAGCCGTGATTCCTGCAAGGACGGCTCCTTCCCCCTGGACAACCCTGCTGGGTGGCACCCCCAGGCCAAGGATGAGCTGCTCTTCCTGAGTCCACTTATGGAATGACAGAAAGGAGAGATGAGAGATTATTCCACCCATCCCTCTGGCCCTGCAGGGCTGTTCACTGGTGCGTGGCTACAGGGTTATGGCACATTACCTGCCCTGTAATCTGAGCAATTCAGCAGTGACACACCTGGGGTCTCCTGTTGCCATCTATTTCCAATCTTACATTCTTATTTCCCTTGTTCCAGGGTGAATTCAGTCACGGATTTAGGCACCGTTCAGCAGAATTTAATAAAAAAGATCTTCTCCTTAAAGATTAATTAGGATTTAATAACTAATGGCACCATATTCAGGCTCTTGTGTGTGATACTCAAGAGCAGGCAAGCTCACTGATAGTTGGCACTCTGCAGCTATCCCTTTCCTCAGACAAGAGGACTGATTAGACTTGTGAAATGACCTTAGTGATAGTCTGGGAAAATGACAGTTGTAATATCACATTTTCTAATTAGCTAAAAGCTAATATTTAATTACATTTTTGATTTATCAGGTGGTTCTTTACACTGATAATTTGTCCACGCTCATGACATTATATTTTTTTTAATATTAATTTACTAAAGTTGCTGATTCAGTGAATCCAATGTGGAAAATTTCCACATAAAACAACTGAAAAAATAAAGAGTCCATACTCTGCTTGAACTTTTTGATTACGAGAAGAGAAACCAAATTAGGATTTTTCATTTACTCGATAGAAAATTCACCTTCTAATCAGTTGAATGGTGTGTTTATTGTTGCATTGAGATGAGTAAAAGTTCAGGAGCTGCTGTCAATACCAGCCCACGGTGACAAGGAGGTGGTTTTGGCAAAGCCCAACAAGAACATCCATCCCCTGGCTCAGGGGGAGGCAGGTTGGCTGCTCCTGGCTCCCTGACTCCATGTGGTGGGATGTCCTCCCTTCACCTCGCAACAACCCAGAACACACAAAAGCAAGTGGAAGAGGAATTTGGTGGAGGAAACAAACCCATTTCCTTCGAGTGCTTTGTCAGAGTTCAGGGCTATGCGTTAAGCTGGTATGTAAGCGCTCAGAGAGACAGGCAGGGTCACACTGAGATTCCCACAGACACCTTTATCCCTTCCTTTTTTGGCTGTAATTCCCACATGAGCTTAACTGCATGTGGAACCAGAGAGCTGCATGGCTCCTCATGCCTGTGACAGCACAGCCAAGGGGACCTGGGGGCAGCAGGACCTCCTGTTGTCTGTCCAGCCTCTCTTTGCTCCGTGTCACCTCTCCAGAGTCATGAAATGTAGTCAGTTCCCAGCTCATATGCTGGAAGACACATCTTTAAGAGAGAACCAAAGTGCTCTTAAGCGCTTTAGGGAAAGGAAAGTGAGCTTGCAGGCTGCTCTGTGCTGCAGGCTGAGCCAAAAAATCAGGAATTACGGAAGGTTTTTGTGAAAACAGAGCTTGGAGCAGCAGATACAGGTGCAGGGAGCGCTATCTGGTGGCTCCTGCTGCGCAGCGCAGCCCGTTCTTGATCCTGTACCTTCCAGGATGGATAGTTTTCCATATCTGATCAAGGTATTGACGAGATTTTTGGGAGCTCAGATATAGCGTTATATTCATCCAGTCTCAGATTGAAAAAGACAAAAGATTTATTTAGTTCGAGAGACGGAATAATTGACAGTGAAGTCGCTTTGAAGTCAGCCCACACATACCTCCCCTTTCCTAATTAATCCCTTAATTGTTTTTGCTGGCTGTGCACATCTGCTGTAGGATCACACAGCTGCACTGACTCACTGCCACAGCTCCAACCACACTGGAAGAGCACAGGACTGCAGAAAAGTAAGCTGAGGTTGTCTACAGTGACTTTGGTGCTGTAGGCAATGCCTTGAACCTCTGGCACCACCAAGGCTTCCTAAAAACATCCTGAATTGCTTCTAATCCTGCCTAACCTGCATTATGTTGCTGCCAGCACAGGATCAGGGTGGGTTTAGAGCAGGGCAGTAACACAAGCTTATACTTCTATGAATTAAAACGTCAATTATCACTACAGTTTCTAGCACAATTTCACATGGATTCCACCATGCAAAGACCAGGTGTCCCCCACAGCAAGGGCAGTTGAGGAGAGATGTGACCTACAGCACAAAAGAGCTTCAGTTCCCTGGGGCAGGCTTTGGGCTGGGGCCATGGGGCAGCAAAGTGTGTGTGAGTTGGACAAATCCCAGTTTCTCACTGCAAGATTTCTAACCAAAAAACTGAGCACAGCCCTAAATTCCTTGCGTGTTTGGAAATGGAGTCCTTAAAAGAACCGGTTAACACTGGACACAATTGGTAAGGGGATGTGTTTATACAGCAAAAATGTTTAAATGCAAGCCCTTTTCAGCAGCAGAGCTCTCTGGATCTGCTCAGAAAGGGGGAAGTGTGTTTCCAGCAGGCAGATATACCAGCTTGATCCACTTAATGGTAGATAAAATGGTATGTTATTGATTTGGGTCCCCAGAATGCAATGTCCTGGGACAGCCCATCTCTCATAAAAGTGAGCAAAAATGCCACAAGTCTGTTTGGATTGCCCATGGTATCATTTCTGTTCCTAGATTATTTCCACATATTACACTTGAAAGCAGATGTCAGCATCTTTTTATTACAAAGTCAATCCTAAGGACTGACCTCAGTCCCTAGTATAGCCAGGCAATATCATGTGCAGGTATTGTGGTCCTGTGGTGCTGGCTGATGTCTCAGCAGCTCGTGCATCTTTCCAGGCATCAGCTGCCAAGGTCCTACACAGACACAGGTCCCACAGTTCATTTTATCATGCACTCCTCACTCTATAGGCCAACATATATGTAGGATATCCTGAAGTCCTACAGCATTTCCTTGCTGTTTGAGGAGGGGAGAGCAAGTAGCTAACCTTGGGTAAGGCACATTGCTGTGCTACTGGCTTGGATCATCTGTGGCTCTGACCCTTTTTATTGCTAATTTGTCTAACTTGGGTGTATCTAGATCCTTTAGTGTCTCACTCCAGTGTTTATTTCAGTACAGGGTAGAGCCAGCTCTCTGCAGAGGGAACTTCTGGCCCTGTGGCTTCCCTGTGTTTATCAGGCAGTTCCTTCTGTTCCTCTGGCACTTGGCTCACAGGCTGGGGACAACAGGAGAGACTGGACATTCCCACTGTTTCCCAGGCCTCTCCTACTAAGTCTGAGAGTACGTCCTGTTGCTTTCTCCTCCCTTTCAAGGTGTTGTTCCACTCTCCATCACAAGTCTATGATGACAATGGCACTAAGGGGAATTCCTAGCATAGCCTACATAATCCATGTAGGATAGGAGATGGCAACTGCACAGCCTGCTCTTCCTCAGCATGGCTGTATCCAGTGCCAAACTGCCTGTGCCCATGGGAATGTAGTTCAACAACTGAGTATGGTCCTGGTTTCAGAGCACTGTCATTTTTACCACAAGGTTTAATAGCATCCTCATGAGGCTGGAGCAAAGCTTTTGGTTACTGACAGCAACGGGAATAATAAACTGTGGAAAAGGGAAATTATTAAATCAGGAGAAGGCTTTAGTCTCATCTCATCAGTTCCATGGCCACATCATGACACGACAAGGGACAGAGGCTGGCTGGGGGCTCAGTCTCTCCAGGTGGGACATTGCTATCGCTTCCCATTAGAACAGAACACAATATTCCCTGAGACCTTGGCCTTGGTCACAGCATGCATGAAGGGTTTGGTAGGTTAAGTGGCTGGCACTTAGAAGTTACCTAAAAGCCTGAGCAGCAGGGACTGATACCACCCACCATAGGATGACACCCACAAGCGAGAGAGATTTTTTATTACAAAGTAAATCATAGGGAGCTTTTGGAACACCCAAATTGTTCCAAAGCAGGGTAGAAGTTTAAAATGTGTGATGAACATTACCTGATACTCCTATTTGAATAATGGCAGCTCAAAGGCTTCAGAGGGCACATCTTGCAGAGCAAAATGTATTATCATTAATTGGCTACATTCCTCCTCTCTCTACAAAAAAATGGGGGATATATTAAGCTCTGGTTGATGTGTGCTGGTCAGTGTCCTACTTTCAGACACATATTTCATGCTGTCCTACAATACATGCTTTCTAACATTTTGAAGTCTCCACTGACTGCTTCTTTTATTATCTTCCACTTTTATGAACTTAAGCAATTTACCTCTCATTTTTGCAGTTCTGTGTAGAATCACCCTGGTCTGAAAATCCCAGCAGTCCCACAAGTGAGTTGTCCCAGAACTTTCCTCCCTTCCACACCTGTATCTGCAGAATTTCTTCTGTTTGAAAACACTTTCCTCTCCTCCTGCAGGACTGACCATGTAAATGATGAGAAACTCTGACCACCCACATCAAGTGAAGTGCTGAGGGGTTTGCATCAAGGTTCAGTGAAACAGGAGGCAGAAGAGCTCCAGGTTGCTCCTCAGATGGGAAACAACAGGAGCACCCAAGGGGTAAGTGTGGTGCTACATCCCAGAAAATGTTTGCCCCAGTAATCCCTGTTGGGGAAACCTATTTCTAGGGTGATAGGACCTGTGTGACTGAGCTGACAATAGTTCTACCAGCTCATCTGGCTATCCAGCTGCTGACCTTCCAAAAAAATTCTACAAATGTTGTCCAGTTGCAGCTAAACTTAACAGAGATGCCTCTGAAGGGAGACCAAGAAGTCTCAAATATACTGGGGTCACTGTAGCATGGTGGAAATCAGAGACTTTTCATGCTGCTTGCACTAAGAAAAAGCCCAACCATTACCCAGGTTTAGAGGATGAGATGGAGAAGGCAAGAATGGGGTCACTGTGGGAGCAAAGCTGACACCATGGAATGGCCATGGACTGGGGACAGGCGGGGCATGGCAATGGGAGGTGTGTTGGTGCAGTGATGGGGCACAGAGCCTGCAGGATGCAACCCCTAGGAAACCACACTTGTGGAGCTCTGCTGGTCAGACACCAGCTCCTCCTTCTCTCTTGAAGCCAGAGCAGCTCGAGTTTTTCTGGGTCATATTGTCAGTCAGTTCCAGGGCAAAAAAAAAGGGAGTCTGAAAGAGGCAAAGTGCCCTTCCTCAGTCAGAGAGATCCTGACCCACAAAGATGTGGGAGCTGCTCAAATCCCACTGCTACCAACAGGAACCCGCTACCTAGATACTTTTGAGTATTTTACCCTCAGCCTTTTATTTCCCTGTCCCACTTGCTGGGCCTGCCTCTCTCTGAGTAGGAATATGCATGAGGAGCCCATCTAAATGTAGCTTGGAAGTGAGGAAGGGATCCCCTATGGAAAGGGGGGATCTGGCTCCTCCTGCTCCCCTTTTCTGAGTGTTCCCAGAGTCTAGACATCACAGTATGGTGGTAGGGGGATTTTTATCAGGAAAAAGGGTGAAAAAAATGCTGTATCCATTGTATATATATTCTCTTGTTTAATCTAGCTGAAATACATCATCCCTCTATGTAACCATACTGAGTCGCTCTGGTGTTGACAGCATTGGCCACCCTCCCCTCCTAGAGGTAAAAATGGCTAGAAACTACATGAAAAAATAATAAAGCAGATTCTTTCAGAATATACAGTTGTAAAAATAGAGGTTTTATTTGTAAAGTGTTTTTGAGAAAATCATTTAAAATACCACTTTTCTTTTTTTTGTCTCCCCCAGAGAGTTTAAATATATTTTGCATGAACGGTCCCAGGATTCCGTAGTACAAGCCTGCTGTACGTGGTCTTTATTTAACATTATTTACAAGGACACCAGAAATATTTACTGACAATGAGAATTTGCTATTCAAAGTAGGTCCCTCAAAATAGAAAGAAAACAGTATTAACATAAGCAAGAGCACTCATATTTTCAACACAGTTCACCGGAGGACTTGTATTTGCTGACAGAATACATTGCTGAGTGATTACTCAGTGAATGTACACCAGAGCTAGCTATATTTAAAACCCACATAACATAATTTTGACAAATACTACCCACACTGACTTTCCATCAGTGGGGTGAATTGTGGCTCCATATATCAGACCTGAGCAGAAGGACAGCCAAATTGTCACAACATGGAAGGGAAGGGAGAGCAAAGCGAGCAAGACCCTGTTTCATAGGTCCCTGAAAATAGAAACAACATTCCAGACAGGAGCATAAACCACCAACACAAGTCTGTGTGTGGAGACACCTTGAAGTGCACACACAGCCTTCTGTTCTCCACCAGCACAGCCCATTGGCCTCACAGTGATGCTGCTGCAAAGCCAAGGACAGAGGAGTGAGGCTGGAGGGCACTCCCCTCGTCAGGGTGATGATCCAGCCTGGACTATTCAGCCTTTCTGCAGTGAGGCAGCACATGAGGTGGCTTCACCCATCTGCCTACCAGGGTCCTCTGCAGGGTTCTCCAAGGAGCTGAACTGTAGCATGGGAAGGGAGGTATAAAAAATTAACACTGGCTGCAGCTGGAGGAGAGCAGAGCTGCTCCTGCACCACCACCCTGCTGAGGTCCTTTGCCTGCTGAGCTCCCACCATGTGCTACGGTCCTGGACACCTCCTTGCACTAACCTGTGCCGACTGACCAGAATATAATCCCCCAGAAACAAAGGGCTTAAGCTGTTCAGGGGGTGTGAGCCAGAGGCCCAACGTAATGGGATATTCAGCACCTCAACAGGAGTGCCCAGCGCAGGTGTATTGACAAAATACACAGACACAGGGAGAACTGGTTTGAAATGAAGCACATAAATCCTACCGAAAACATGTACAGCTGGATGTTGTTTGTTCAGCCCGTTCCAGGCAGGAAAAGCTACACCATGGGAGAAACAGACTGTGACCTCACCAGGACTGCAGCTAAGAGCAGTGAAAACAGGTTAAGGCAATTTCTTAATGGCTTTAAAGCTCAAGGTCTGGTCATGCACAGGAGCCTTCAGGTTGCTTCTATTGGAATCTGCGTTGGGATTATCAAGAGTAGGGCAAAATTGCACTATATGACACAGCCTTGCCCAACCAACCATTTTTGCCAGACAGAAATAAGTGAGTAAAATATTTTGGCTCAAATGAACCTATTCTCTCCCTTCCCCTATCTAATAACATGTTTAGGCTATGCTGTTAAACCACACCTATGTTCAGCATTATTTACATTTGTCACAGAAAGGCAGCTGTTTCTTCATAGCCCAACAATTAAAGGAACCTTGAATTCAGAAGCCTCCAGATCAATTTTCTGCTCCACCAGAGACTTTTGTACCAAGTCCATATAACCCACATGCATCCCGTTTTTCTTCAAGCTCCTAACCAACCTGCATATGCTAGAACACTCTGCAGTGACTGTAGAGAAAGAGTGTTGAGGAGTTTGGATCCTGTCTCTCTGGATTGCCACTGATTAGGAGTCATTGCAGTACCCATAGGGGACAGGCTGAACAGTTTCTCTGTTCCACTCCACCACTATGGGGAAAATTCCCCCCTCCAAACCTGCTAAAAGGATGATTCACTGGAGGTTGTTAGGAGCTCAGGAATGTGGTGAGGGACATTGGGAAGGAGAGGGCAAGAATTATGCTAATTTAATATAAACAGTTGACATAGAATTTTAAGACAAATATATTAATATTCTGCCTTACCCAAAATATGTGAATGAAACTGATGGTTTATCTTATAAGTGCTTGGAGACAAAGGTTCCCATGAGTCCTGTGGGCTCAACCAAATATTTACCTGACCTTCTGCTCATATAGATGCAAAACAATATTGCCAGAAGAATCAGCACTAATGCAACTCCAAGTAAAACTCCAAGGACAATCACAGCGACTCTCCAGGGGTAGATGTTGTCAGTTGATGACTGATCAGACACAGCTGAAATTCAAAACACATTTTAGAAATGTTAGCTAGAAACAGTGAAAAGTGGGTGTAAGAAAGCTTGGAGACCTGTGTGACAGCTGTGTTTTACTGTTTGGCAGCTTTGAAACTTTTGAATTATATTAATAATGTGGGTTTTTGTATGTAGTAAAGATTTGTTAACTAGGTTTTATGGAACCCCTCCCTCTCTGAGGGTCCTTGCCATTTTGGTGACAACCACAGACAGAAGCTCTGAGGATCTGATTAGGGGAAAGTATCAGGAAGGTTCTGGGAGGAGAGAACTCCAGTCTGTACCTCAACAGTGAGTCTCTCCAAGGTGTGAAAAATGGCCAGGAAATGGAGCTGTACATAATTTAACCCTCACAGTTCTCCTTATACTTGCACAAGCAACTTTGTGAAATGGAGGGCTGGTCTGCCAGCTGTACTCACACCTACTCTTGTCCTGCTCCACAAGACAGTCCTCTGAAACCAAAGTCTCTGAACTGGAAGACCCAACCCAGAAAGCTCCCTGATTGCCAGATAAAGGCAGAGGCCTGTAGCATGTGTGGTAAAGGTGTGTGTGTAGGAATGGTGGGAAGACACACAGGTTATGCCAGCATTCACAAAGAGAGGGGTTTTAACTGTGGCAGGAGGAGCCTCTGTATTGCATGAAAAGCCCCTGACTCGTAGGAGCTCAAGGCAATAAGCACATTACCACAGCCATGAGCATTACAGACACTGTGGTTCGGATGAGTATCCTCCTGCACAAGTTGTCCTTTCCCTCTCAGCTGCCTTGCATCTCTGCAGCACTTCTGTGTTGCTAAACCCACATGTCCTCTGGCCAGGGAAGCAAGGGCCAGAGGTTTTTGAGGGTTGGTCAAAAAAAGAGGTGAACACTTCCATCACATCTCTAACCAGAGAGAAGCATTGCAGGTGCCACTACAGAAGAAGTCTGCTCATCCCTGTCTCCATCGAAAGCCAATCTTTTAGGATCAGCATGGAGGGTACAAAGGTGATAGACACTGCAGCAAAAATGTCACCTAACCCTCCATCCATGTGAAGAGAACCCATCCTTCAAATCTGGAAGGGGGTATGTGTAGTGGCACTTCAAAATAGATCCATAATGTACTTCATATCTGGACTGTGTGTTCTGTGAGTGTTTAAATAGATTATCTGAAATCCTTGAATCTCTTAAAGAAGTTAATTTATCAGCTTTTGCAAAGAGCAAGAGATCTGATCCTTTAATCCCCACACCATCCCAGAGAAGTTGTTTCAACATCACTTACCTTGTACTGTTACTTGAATTTGGTCCCCAAAGTTGCGCTGCAATACTTTACTTAGTTGGGTCTGTAAAACATTCACGTTGACGGGCTCTTCTTTTGGCAGCAGAGAAATAAAATCAACAATCACACTGCCAGGTTTGAACCCAAGCACAACGATATCGAAGCGATCGTCCTTCAGTTCAATGCGCATTTCTCTAACAACCTGTGCAAATTGAAAGTGGGATTTATTCCACTTGTCAGTCAACTGAGGCAGGGCAGGAATGCACACATCCCACACTTATCAGGACACTCCTTTTCTTTCAGGGTAATTGCTTTGGAATGACAAGTAAAAAAGAGGATTCCGGAATAATGCGTGGACTGCAGTTGAAAATACGAAATCTAAGTTTAACTTCCAAAGCACCAACCTGTTTAGCTAGTTATCAATGAATAATGCATTGAAATCTGCTGTCCTCCTCCAGAGCCCCATATGGGACCCTGACTGTACAGAACTGGGAGGCTGCAAAGTGCTCCTAACATTTCTGAAGTTGTGTTCTGTGTCCCCCAACATTTTTAGCAAGTGCAACTAAACTTCAATCCTGCAGAGAACTTGATGTGAGAGGTTTAAAACACATTTTTGTTTCCAGATTATCAAAATCATGATGTTACAGAATAACTATGGAAAGAGAGACAAGGGTGTGATTTCCCTCTCAGTCACTTTGGCACAAACCAAGTGTAATCCCATTACACCAAACAAAATCAAATGAGTTTCACTGATGTCTCCAAAAGTACCCAGTGCTTTATTGTGGATATAGAGCAAGAACAAGCAGTCCCCTCTTTTAAGTACGACTGGTTGGAATGTTTCTGTCAGGACTGATCTTCACAGAAAATTAGGTGTTTGGTTCAACCCCCTAAGAGAACTTATCTTCTCGCTGTGGATAAATATGGTATTTTACCTGAAAATTCTGAAAGATTACTATTTTTCATAGATGATAACAAGCCTTGTTCTGAGTCACTGCTCAATTATCTACCCCCATCCTTCTCTGTGGGATAAACCCCCACCCCAAATTACATGTTGCATTAAGTCCTTCAGCCAGAGACTCCAAAAATGCATTTCTTTTCCTCACCACAATAAGTAGCCCATATGGGAAACTTGACCTATGCAGATGAAAGTGTAAAATTTCAAAACTACAGCTCCAGAGTACCGTAGAACTTAAACACTTCAACATTCAAATTGTTAAAATAATAAATTTGACACAGAGATTGACTGTGTTCCCAGTCATGTTAGAACAGCCTCTCTTTGACTTTTGCCTTTATAGAAGAAAAGCTGACACGTTTCACAAGGGGAAAGCTTATTAAAAGCATGTAAAGGGATTCCTGTTGCACTCAGTCATGTTGGAGGAAGCCTTTTAAATGCACTAAAGTACATTTTCTATCCATGAAAGGGAGATGTTAGCAGCCAGAAGACAAGGTTACCCTTGAGTTGGCGTGGTGAGAACAAGGCAATTACTGCTTCTGAAATCTGTGGAGATACTTAGCTAAAGGCTATGATCATCACACTAAAAATAATTCCTTATGTTAGCTATTTAAAGCAGCCTACTCCCATCTTACATCAGTTTTACCTTTCTAACAGGCTTGCCTGTATCAGGATTCCTGAGAGGTGTTTAAATTATTAGTCCTTTTCTTTAACACGCTGGTAAAGGCAGCTGAGTGGCAGACTGCTGCTTCTGCCTGTCAGCCTCATTAGCTCTAAGCTGCCACATTCTCTCCTCATTTCCCCCCTGATATGGACCCTTTGAGACTTTCTCCAGTCCTGCAGCCACTACCATGAAGCAAAGTGCCAATGATCTGGACCCAAAGTAATCCCTTGTAAAGGTCTCATACTTCCAAGTATGTGTTGAAATGTTATTTTCGAGTACTATTCTTTTTTTTCCACCTCCACAGGCATTGATTTAGTAAAGTGGGAGAACACAAACAGAACAAGAGGTTCCTTGTCCTTATAAAAATAGAATTTTAAAGCTTCTTTCACTAAATAACTTAAATTTGAGGATGACTTAGGGAACATACCCCTCCTCACAGACAATTAGTTGTCTGTCCTTGACAGTTCTTGTGCTTCCTGTACAGTTTTATCAAGGAAGGATTGTATTTTTCACCTGTCACAATCTTCATTTAACAATGAATTTAGGAGACTGAGGTTGCTCATTACAAACATTTTCTCAGTTCATTTATGTTGACAAGGAAGATTGATCCACTTACATCTCTTCTGATAATTTCAGACATTGCTTTGTAGTCTTCACTATCAGAGTTATAAAGTGTATTGTTAAATGCCTGGTTTAACCGAACGCGGCAGGCAAATGCTTGGTTATCTGGGGGAAAAAAAAGAAACAATTAGATGAATCCCAGGATGTCCCTCCACGATTGCTTCTTGGACTTTATTATCTCATTTGTTTATAATCCTGATTGATAAAACCAGACACAAATCAAATAATAAAAAAGTGTATCATGTGTCTAATGCACTGGCTTTGGAAATTTCAGAGCTGAATCGTTTCAGGTTTGTCAGCCATCACAATCCACACAACTTGTTCATCATCCCTGTATTATCCAGAGTGCATCCCACTCCCTAATTCAACAGCCAGTCTCCCATTGATTTCAGCAGAAGCAACATCGGTCTGTTGGATTCTGCAAGGCAAGGAGTGTGTTTCAATCCTCCTGAGTAGGTGGATGAGCCCTAAGCCCAAAGAAGAAAGCTTTACATAGAAAAGTCCAGGCTAAAAATAGAGCTGGAAGACAACACTGAAGTTTTTTGGAAGCAGCTTCTTTACCAAAGTGTGAACTTCAGTTGCTGTGGAAATTAACATAATAAAGCAGATGGCAAAATACTCATAGAAGATACTATATTGTGAAATAATACCCTGTAGTTATGAATAAACAAATGTTAAAATTCTATAAACTTACCAGAGCATACAATGTCTTTTAAGTCAGAACAGCCAGTACCTGCTGGTAAACAGAACTCAGCTCTGTCGAAACAGGAAGCAGAATCTGTAAAATAAATTTGAAAATCAAGATAATGGCTCTGTGCATGTGTGATTGTTGCCAATAAGAAAATTATGGAAGAGGTGAAAGTGTTTAATCATGGCCAAGGAATCACCTGAGAAGCCATTCCTTTGGCCCAGCGAGAACTCAGAATTGCAAATTACAGAAAGGAAGTATATCAAAAGAGAGGCAGGTGGTGGGTGGGTAGGTGGTACTTGAGGGTTTTACTGAAATAGCTTTGAGAGCTCTGGTTTTTATGAGAGCTAAAGATACAGGTTGTGCTGTGACGTGCTTGTACAACTCAGGTGAACCAGCTGGGGTTTTCGGAAGTAAAAGTCACCTTGAATTTAATTTGGAAACAATATGCACCATTGAGTCTCAAAACCTCAGAATGCTTGTCTGGGTGGGCTAATCTGA
Source organism: Dendrocincla tyrannina (assembly GCA_035047865.1). NCBI lineage: Eukaryota > Metazoa > Chordata > Aves > Passeriformes > Dendrocolaptidae > Dendrocincla > Dendrocincla tyrannina. The sequence continues at coordinate 114,030,265 of JAWWMP010000001.1, forward strand.
ATTATTTACAGTGGGTCAAAACAGTGGTAAAGGGTGGCACAACAGGTTTTATGTGATTAACTCACTGGGTGTAGCTTCAGTTCCCACAGAATTGAAGATCATCTTTAATTTCACATGAAATCCAGCTGACTTGCTCTTTATTGCTCTTTTTAATTAGTTCACAAGCATATTTCTAGTGGGGCAGATGGCTCCAAATTACAAAAGAAAACTACTTTTTAATTTTTTTTAAATAGGGATATTAATAAATGAAAGCCAGTGGACTGAGGTATTGAAAAATTCCAATGGAAATTAGGCTGAGAATTCCTTGACTTTGTGGTCCTAAAGACTAAGACAAAGGGTAAGTCCATTAGAAGGAACCCCACAGCTAACAGCCAGAATAATTGCCCTGGAAGGGCTTTGAGAATACCAAAGGGCTTTGAGAAACCAGCAATCCACTAGAGAACTGAAAAAAATGTTACAACAAGGGCAGTTATATTTTAGAGACCAAGAAATGCTGGAAGAAAGCAACAATTGCCAAAAGTCAAGTTAGATCTTTCAAGGGATATGAAAAGAAGTTGTGAACATTTTCTCAGCCACTGAGACAGTATGATAAAGTGCAGCACAGTTTCATCAAACAGGGATCATGCCAAAATAACCTAGCAGCTTCCTTTGACAGGCTGACTTTTAGATCTCTTCCAGTGAGAGAAAAGCAATTTTATACAGTGCCAAGCTGTAATTTTTTTAGTGGAAAAAGATTTACCTAAAGGAATTGGCTAAGGGGGAGATGGCAATGGGGCGCTTTATAAAGAAGGAACCTGGACCTAGAGGGATGTGTTGTGTTCCTTGAGAATTAGTTTTAGTAAAAAGACACAATTAAACAGTTTGTCTTAATGTCTATATCCTAGGATGAAATGAAACATGACGATTAAGGACTGTCTGCCTCCAGAAAGGCACGTGCAACCTAAACTGTACATTACCAGAACTTAAATTTGTAGCCAAAATATCCTGATTTTTGTACAGAATTCTCTGGCTCAACAATACAACGTGGTAAGAAACTTTACAGAGCCAGCACTAAACTCTCACAAGCTCCTGTTAAATCCAGGCAGTCCTATGAGTCAAATAAATAAAGATGACTTACAGGAGTCTATGAGATCAAACCCTGATGGCATTGTAACAAGATATTGTGGGTATATGTGAATTAAAGGGAGATGATGGGGTGATGGAGGCAGTACCTGTTCGAACAGTGACTGAACTCTGGTTATTCCCAGCACAAGCTGACACTGCCACAAATATGTTGTATACATGGCCAGGAAGTAAGTTTTTAAACACAGCTTTGGTCTCTTCTGTAGGCATGTTTTTAACCTCCTGGTTTCCATCCATGAGGGAGACGTGGTAGAGGCTGCCTGTGCTGCCACCCGTCCAGCTGAGCTCTATTCCTTCCTCGGTCACGTTCTGAACTTCGATGGACACTGGCACTGCAAGGTGAAAAGGTTTCATACAGCTGAGGATGCTTCATTTGCCTTCTACACATTTATTATTGAAGAAAAAAATTACAAATTAAGCCAATATAAATTTTTGTGAGTTTTCTTGGAGCTGATTTCAGCCTTTTTACGTCCTTCTCCTGCAAGAGCAGAAATAAACTGTTTGCTCTATATGTGTAAATAATACATTAATATACTTTGTTTGGTGGCTCCAAAACTCAAATGGGTGACATCCTACTTTCTTCTAGTCTTTTTAGCTGCAAACAAAGTGAGTAAATGGTCAGAATGGTACAGTGGTGGTTTAAGATGGTGAAGAGGTGATGAGGTTGGTTGAGAAAAACATGAGTTATGAGGTGGACTGCTCTTTGCCTCATACTGATATCATCAGGAGGACGGATTACTAAAGTGCCACCAGGAAATCCTAAATTCAGAGCAGTAGGGAGGCATGTAATGAATGTGCTTCATAATAAGATTAAGAAAAATCACCTGTCACAGTGGTTTATCACTGTAGGCAGGCACCCAGTGTCCCAGGAGAGCTTTGTCAGGGTATAGAATTGATATTGATATTTCCTTGATTGATATTTGTATGATTATGCATTTTCAGTGGGTCTATCAGATTTCCCTGTCTGAAGTTATATCCTGGGATTTTACCTCAGAGCTGATACGACTGATGGACAAGAATATTTTATCTGATTGGATAATTTTTCTTTTACTATGCAATATCAAATAGTTACTTACTACAAGGTGCTGCTGTAAGTGTGGGAGTGGAAATGGAATTAGATGTTGATCCTGTAAATCCAGTTGTTTCATTTTGTGGAGGGACTGTAGTTGTCTGTTCTGTAAATCCAGATGTGTGATTTTGTGGAGGGGCTGTAGTTGTTGATCCTGTAAATCCAGTTGTTTCATTTTGTGGGGGGACTGCAGTTGTTGATGCTGTAAATCCAGTTGTTTCATTTTGTGGAGGGACTGCAGTTGTTGATGCTGTAAATCCAGTTGTTCCATTTTGTGGAAGGATTGTAGTTGTTGATGCTGTAAATCCAGTTGTTTCATTTTGTGGAGGGACTGCAGTTGTTGATGCTGAAAATCCAGTTGTTCCATTTTGTGGAAGGATTGTAGTTGTTGATCCTGTAAATCCAGTTGTTTCGTTTTGTGGAGGGACTGTAGTTGTTGATGCTGTAAATCCAGTTGTTTCATTTTGTGGAGGGACTGCAGTTGTTGATGCTGAAAATCCAGTTGTTTCATTTTGTGGAGAGACTGTAGTTGTTGATGCTGAAAATCCAGTTGTTCCATTTTGTGGAGGGACTGCAGTTGTTGATCTTGTAAATCCAGTTGTTTCATTTTGTGGAGGGACTGTAGTTGTTGATGCTGTAAATCCAGTTGTCTGATCTTGTGGAGGGACTGTAGTTGTGAATTCTGTAAAACAGAAATTTGGAGACAGTGAGTAGAATTTATTTTAAACTTTACCAAGCTTATGCTTTTTTTACATAAACAATTAAAAAAATAAAAGGCCAGACAATATGCTCATGTTGTTTACCTAAATAGTTAACTGTGGTACCCATTCTCACATAAAATCCAATCCATCAAAGGCCAGTGGAAGCAAACATAATGAACTATTACCTAAAGAGGATCAGGGGAGGGAAAAGACTTATATGCAAATTTTTTAAGGTTTGGGTTTGGGTTGGGGGTTTTTAATGTATATAAAGCAGTTACCTGAAGGCAAATCCTGCTGACAATCTCTCCCTGGAACTTGGGGACTGTTGTCTGTGAATCCCTCGTTGCATTGACAGGAATAGGTGGCTCCTTCAGCAGTGCAGGCAGCGTGCTGGGAACAGTCATTTAATTTTGGTTGACAGCTGTTCCTTGCTACAGTGAAGTTAAATAAAACAGAAAAAAGAAGAGTGTTTTAAATCAGCACTGGTAAAAAAGATAAACTGAATACTATTTGCAATTAGTTTTCCCCACCCAAATCCCACTTCCCAGGATGTTCCCATCAGTGAAATATACACTACTGCTTGAATTCACAGAGGTGAACAAATTCATACCTTCTATAGCAGTGTTTTGAGGGTCGATTTGAAATTCTGTGCTCATGTTCAGGGCCCTTGTAAAAGCATCTGGAATCTCTGGGCTTGTTATATTGTGTCCCACATCCAACACAGCTTCAAAGTCCACAACCACACTGCCATTTTTGATGCTGTTAATTACAATACGCAATTTTGTTTTATTTATTAAATCTTGCATCTCCTCTGGCAGGTGTTTTGTTATCTGCAAGATAAAAGGTTTGACTTATTAACCGTTTTTCTCCTACAGCAAAAGAGTTCTTAGACAATATGCTGGCCATAAATAGTTTGGAAGGATGTCTCGTAGTAGGGGAATATGTATAACAGAATTTCATTTAAATCAGGGCCTCAGAGGGCAACAATATAAATGAAAAGTAAGGCCTTGGTAAGTACTGCTTCATTTCTCACAATCATGCATTTTCCTTTCCCAAATTTAAGATTATTCATACCCAGATCCTCGTAGTTATTTACATTAGGAAAAACTCAGCAAACAAACAAAAAAAATTTAGTTTAGAACTCCTAAGCAAAATACCTCTGCAATAAACTTGGTTTCAAACTCCTTAAATTCATGGCTTGATTTGTTCTGATATTCAGTCTTGAACTCTTTATTTATAATCCTAGTGGTCCCACTGTAGACTTCAGCAGCTGTGGAGATATGAAAGACAGAATAACCAGACAAAATATAGTTGTTATTATTTAAAAATTGTTCCTCAGCTAAGTAAGGCTTTGGAATTGAAGTGTGTGGAGCTGGGAGAGACAAGAACATCAAACCACTGTCATTCTAGTTCAGTAAAGTTTTGGACCTGGCAGGACAAGTGAGGCTTTAGATCTTAGCCCCATGAACAATTTGCAGGCTGGCTTTCAATGTCTGAAAGCTTGGCCTCCTTTTGCCTATTCATGCCCAGGGAGGTGCTCAGTGAAAAAGGATTTAATTTTAAGGCCATGAATGTGTTGGTTTGCCTACAGAAAAAGAAAAGATTCCTGAGGAAATACCTGTCTGAACTGTCAAGGAGGCGCTGACATTCTTAGAGCAAGTTGAAACATCCACGGATATTTGGTATTGATAACCAGAAATCAAATTTTCGAATGCAGTCCTTGTTTCATTTAGGATTCTTTTCAACTCTCCTTTTTTTCCATGTAGACTCACTGTGTAAGGACTGTCTACTGTGCCACCTTGAGGTTTCCAGCTGAACTGAATCTTTGTGCTGGTCACGTTCTCCAGCTGGATGGACAGAGTGATGGGAGCTAAAAAGCAAGCAAGAAATTCCTGTGAAACATGTACTTATAGTCTGTGTGTCTTTAAGGAATAAAGCATTAATGCAAAACTGATGACCTAAGGAAAAATTGAAGTTTCTGTAATGTTTTTATAAAGATACGAAACACAGAATCATATCACAGAATGGGTCAAAAGGGACCTTAAAAATCATGTAGTTCCAACCCCCTGCCATGGCAGGGACACCTTCCACTAGCCCAGGTTGCTCCAAGCCCTGTCCAGCCTGGCCTTGGACTCTTCCAGGGATGGGGCATCCACAGCTTCTCTGGGCAACCTGTGCCAGTGCCTCCCCACCCTCACAAGGAAGAATATCTTCCTATTATTTACTCTAACCCTACCCTTTTTCATTTTAAAGCCATTCCCCTTTGTCCTGTCACTGCATGCCCTTGTACCAAACCCCTCTTGCAGGTCTTCTTTAGGGGAAGGGTCTCTGAGCTTTCCCCAGAGCCTTCTCCAGGCTGAGCAACCCCAACTCTCTCACTCTGCCTCCAGAGCAGAGCTGCTCCACCCCTCTGATCCTCGTCATTGCCTCCTCTGGACCAGCTCCAACATATCCATGTCCTTCTTGTGATGGGAACCCCAGAGATGGATGCAGCACTGCGGGTGGGGTCTCCAGAGAGCAGAGGGGCAGAATCCCCTCCCTTGTCCTGCTGTCCACACTGGTTTTTATGCAGCCCAGGACGCATTTTTCTTTCTGGGGCATGTTGAGCTTCTTGTCCATCCACAGCCCCAAGTAGGGCTGCTCTCCATCCATTCACACCCAGGCTGTACTTGTGCTTGGGATAACCCCAACCCATGTGCAGGACCTTGTGCTTGGCCTTGTTGGGCTTCAGGAGGTTCACACAGTCCCCGCCCTGAAGCCTGTCCAGGTCCCTCTGGATGCCATCCCTTCCCTCCAGCGTGTCGACTGCACCACACAGTGTGGTGTCACCAGCAAATCTGCTGATGGTGCCCTCGATCCCACTGTCTGTGACACCCACAAAGGTGTTAAACCCTGCTGGTCCCAATCCAGAGCCCTGAGGACACCACTCATCACAGGTCTGACCTTGGCCATGGAGCCTTTGTGAAAAAACAAGTTATACCTTACCATGGGTGTGTGTATCTCCTACTGAATTCCATGAAAGCACTGACTCCAAATCAGGGAAGGATTAACCCATTAGATTTGTACAACTAGAATACTGTTATGCACTAAAAATTAAGATCATACCACCAATTATTATTTTTTTTTGTGCAGAATACAAAAAGACTGCTTTCTCCTCCTTTCCATATTTGCTTTACTTTTTTATCCATTAAAAAATGATGAAAGATTCATTACTGCATATTCTTTGAAGTCGGCAGATAGCCCGTTGGCAAAAAATTAAAGATACTAGAAAAGAATTAGTATTGAAACAAACAGGAACTGAGTTAGCACAAATAAATTCAATTGAAACCTCCCAGTGAAGAAACTGCCTCTAGTGCTTCATGAAAGGGAATTTCAAAACTCAAATAAAAACCAATAAAACTTCCAACTAACATAACTTGACCTATGCAACATAAATACGTAGCATTTTACATCTGTGACACACCACACTGTATAAATACAAGGTGTGCCTTTTCAAAAGCAACTGCAGGCAGGAGTGGCAGCATTTGAGAAAAGTATGTAGATGCAGGGATTTCTTAAAAAAGACATTGTAAAAGGATCAAATTCCAACCTAAAATAGCAAAAATGAAATTATACTCAATTCTTCATAAAACAGAGATAATTCAGTTTAGCGTCATGTGTTAAAATACTCACGGCAAGTTCCAGTGACAGAGGGATTAACAGATGTTGATATACTGAGGTTCGTCGTGGATGGGGTTGCCAAGGATGTGACAGGGAGGGAATGGGAGGTCTTGGCACTGGGATCAGTGGTCGTTCCACTCCCCTGGTTCATGGTGGGACTTTCCCCTTCTCCAGGAGTAGTCGTGGCACTGTCACCTATAGAGGCCATGGTTGTGGAAGGCGAGGGGCCCCCTGTAGGAGGTAAAGTGGCCTGATCCTGTGTCAGGGGTGTGGAGCTGGGTCGAGTTGTTGATGTCTCCGTGATGGTTCCCAGGGTGGAGGAAAGGCTGGCCTCGGTAATATGTGAGGTGGGCGATGGGCTGGCAGTGGGAGCTGCTGGATTGGTGCTGTGTGTGGTGGGAGCTGGGCTGTGTGTCACCACCTGTGCTGTCACAGCAGCCGACTGCCCCCTCGTGCTGCCAGCAGTGGAGGACAGAGTGGACGACACGAGTGCCGTGGGTGGGTGGGATGTGGTGACCAAGTGTTCCTCAGTGGTGCTGCTTTGCTGCGGGCTGGGAGTCGCAGCTGTGGAGCTGGGGGGAGAGGATGAGGAGTGTCCAGTCCCTGCTGAGCTGGGACTGAGGGGCAGGGAGGAAGCACTGCCATGCGCTGTGCCCATGCTGGTGGTGTCAGACCCTGTTGTGGGCATGGCTGGGCTCACCCCATCCCTTCCAGCAGACACCCCAAGGGAGCTCCCTTCCCAAGTGGATGTAATCTCCGTCCTCCCTTCTCCATCCCCTATCTGGATGGTGGAGAGGGACAGCTGGGATGTGTCCAGGAGGGAATGGGGTGTCTTGGTCCTGGGCTCAGCCATGGTGGCCCCTGGGCTGTGTGTAGCTGGAACAGCTCCTCCATCAGGCTCTGTGCTCACAGGGACATTCATGTGGGGCTGAGGGGTGGCAATCGTCACGTTTCTTCCCTCTGTCAACACCGCAGCAGCCTCGGTACCTGTTGGCATTTTAGAAATGTGGATTAGGGATGTTTGCCCTCGGTTCCTGTGAAGTACTTTAATAGTCTACCAAGGGTAATTTTGTTCTTCTGTGACAAATGCCCTTATCTTTCTCATCTTCATTGTTATTCCTTTCCCTCCCTGTTTTCAGTTTCCTACTTTCTTCGCTGTTTCTTAACTACCATGAAATTTCTATGTGATTTCCTTTCCATTTGCATACATTTAAGGAGCTCTTTACCTTACTGGTTTCTTGGCAATACTTTTTTTCTGTATAAATGTAGAGATTTATATACCCTTTATATATGCGTTACTGTTTCTAGTCTACATATTTTTTCAATTCTTTTTTATGTTCCTTTCTTTCTGTAAATATGATTTCATTTTCAGTTAGGACAGGGTTTAGTGGTGGAATTGGCAGTGTTAGGTTTAAGGTTGGACTTGATTATCTTAAAGGTCTTTTCCAGCCCAAATTATTCTATGATCTCTCTAAACTAAAATTTCTAGGGAATTAACAAGGAACTTTAGAAATGAATGGAATACATTTTTCAGCATCGTTTGCTCATTAGCTGTTTATGCATGCCTGATTATTTCCATTTCTTTATTTTGCAAGGCATTTATGCCTTTCTTATTTACTGACTTTCGGGTAGGAGAGAACAATTTTCCTGGCTTATCTTTCTCTTGATATCCTAAATCATAATAACCCAGGGGAAAAATTCATTGCCTTCCTGTGTTTACCTGTATCTCTAACTATAAGTAAATAACTTCTTTAGTTTGCAAGCGTGAAGGCAACAACATTTCTAACACTCCCAAATTTTCTTTAAAGGCAAAATCAAATCCTTTTTCTGTTGTGATTAGACAGTCAAGCTATTTTGGCTCATTTCATTTACTTGATTAAGTAATTTAACCTTGCTTTTGAGGAGTGGCTTTGTTATTGTTAAAAACACAGATGTAGGTCTTGTCTCTCATGTCAGTTTTACTCCTTAGCAACACTTAGTTCTTATCCTGGATCTTTGGTTTAGGCTGGATGAAACTTAGAGGATTCTCGGAGAGCGTGTACTGAAGTAGCTCTCTGAAATTCTGAAGAACCACCTTAACTTACTTTTGACTCTACAAAAACAAAACCCCAAAACTTGCAATGTCCCAATACATATTTTGCCAAATTCCTCCTCCAGACTGATATATTTTCTGCATCCAAATACAGTTTGAATTGTACGACCCTGTGCTTGTATCCCTGAGATTGTTAACAGTAGGTACTGATCACTCAAGGAACTTGTGTTCATCTGCACTGAATGACATGAAACAAGCCAATAAGAATAAAATAACTCAGCCGTTTACTTTCTTGATGTTGTTTCAAAAAACTCTTGCAGTGCAGTGGGAACGCAGCACAATTAATACAACCTAGTCCATGCTTTTTTGTGAGTCTTTTCCTGAAGAGTCTTTCAGAGGAGGAAAAATTGGCAAAATATATCAATTCATTGGTCTCATAACTAAACCTAAGGTTAAAAAAAGGGATAAAAATCTGGCCAGACACTGCATGTTTCATCTTTTAGATGAGTGTTCTAAATACTTTGCTCTCCTTTTAACTACTTATAGCTTTATATCCCTATTAAAATACCTGATGAAATACTAAGCTAAATTTAAACCAAATAACTGTAAATATTGCATGCTACTGCATTTTGTATTTATTTTCAGCCACGCAGCCCCCCCTGCCCTGATTATCCTTTCAAGTGTATCTCAAGGACATCCTCTAAGTTTACAGCAGAGGCAAATAACCAAATAGATTTTAACTTACAGAGGAGAAGGGAGAAGGTGAAGTGCCAAAGGTAATTCCAAGTCCCCATGTCGAGTTTCCACCTCCTTGCAGGGCTCTTCCCGTGCGTGGAACTGACATTTTGAATGGAAGACCTCGGCAATTTATACAGGGGCGAGGCTGCGAGCATTACGTCTCAGCCTCTGCAAATCCCTCACACCGGTGGGATCACAGCCAAGGTAATGAAATTCTCACACCTGACCTGCTCAACAGCCAATTCCAAAGTTTTCTGTTGAGGCATCGTTGCTTTTCTTCAATGGAACAAAGACTAAAAGAGATCCAAAAGCGAGTCAAAAGGAAAGACAGGCAGAATTCAGTGAGCAGTGAAGCATGCCTGAACATCCTTTTGTTCGGGATATTCAATCAGTAAAACAGTTTAACAGCCTTGGGACTTGGTAGTGCACGACTAAGATACAGAACTGAGGAGCCTTGGGTCCAAAAGCTTTACGATACTCAGACGATGCCACCTTTCTTTCCCTCTGTATTTTCCTGTATTTTTAATTATCTAGGAGCAAATGTTGAAGTATTCGGTTCTAACTTGCATTTTTATTGTATTAGAATAACAAATTGCTGGAAATGCACCAGACACCAGTCATTGGTTCTCCACTATGGGAAAGAGGCTGGAGTGGGTGCAAATCTCTGTTGCTTCACTTCTTTGAGCCAGGTGGGAAATGCTGGATGATGAGGCCTCTCATCCTTAGCTGGGTTTATCCCCATGTTCTTTAGGAGGTAAACTCCTCCTAACTATGAACAGCTGCCATGGACAGTCATTTCTGGTTGTCTCCTTCGGGTCCCAACTTTAACCCAGTGATGCCAAACCTGCCTCTGTGAGCCTGGGGGAGGGTAAAAAATTAGCTAAACATTTACATTTTGCCATATTTTTCATAGCCTCTCCTGCCTGAGGTTTATACTGATAAAAGCCTTCATTAAATCCTTTTTGGGGGCATTTGTTTTCCAGCCACACTGTGTGCAGAGGAACGAATGCTGTCTGGGGTGGAGTGGGGTGGGATGAAGTGGAGTGAAGCAGAATGAAAACCGAAAAAGAAAGAGCATTATTTACTTGATTTTTTTTTATCAAGTTTTTTATAGATATGCCAAGACCTGTCATGTCTGTAATTACATAAATTCTATGTTTTGCTTCAGCAGTTGTTTTCTAAAATTGGTTTCATTTCAGTTTTACTTTGACAGGGAAGTAAGGCAAAGGAAAATAGTCCTTGTTTTCCCTGGTGTGAGGCAGCAGTTTCAGCTTTCTGCCTTGTTTGATGTAGAAACACCTGACTCAATCAGATCTTTTCTTACCAATCACTTGCTTACAGCTTTAACTGGAATTCTTAAAGAATGAGTTATTTTCTCTTGCATAAACAATTGGAAATTACATTTTCCTTTTACTTAGGAGATCAATGCCTTCAGACTTCTCTCTCTTGGACTGCCTTAAGCTTAACATCAGGCTCTAACTCATACTGGGGCACTTAGGGTGGTGTCATCCCAGGCAGTGTTGGAACCTGAGCCCCTTCCCTGACCTCTGCAGGTCCTGCTCACCTGAGAACAACCTACAAGCATCAGTGCCTTGCAAACTAGAGCCTTCTGTCCCTATCAAGGAAAGAGTGGGATGTTCCACTCCCTGCCTTTCTTAACCCAGGATTGTCTTCTATGAAATGACATAGAAAATTGGCTGCAATGTCAATTTTTTAGCTGCCTTAGAAGAAGCACCACTGGTTTTTAGTGTGCAGTGACATTCAGCTTGTGAGAAAGGAGAAGTCCCTCATGAAGCAAAAGAACAAACGAAGGTCAGATTTAGTAGTAAAAGCCCATTTTTACCAAATGGCATATAACTTTAAAAAAATACACAAAACACCAAACAAACTCCTCAGACTTCTCTCTTTTTTTCAGGGGCATAGATGCAGCAGAGTGGCTGGCTGTTCCATTGCAGCCTGTTGCCAGAGCTGAGGTTCAGATAAGCTCCTCTGTTAGGCAGCCTTAATTCAACAGTGTCTCTTTTTTCACCTTGTCAATTTATGCCCCAAAACCAAACTAACTTCTCATTCAGCTTGTCATACACTTTACTGTAAAAGTTGCTTTCTGGTAAATACAGAACAAGTTTTGCCACATGCCTTAAAGAGACTTCCCAGTATGAAGCTGGTGACCCTTCTCAAATATTTTAAGTACCTTGTGACTCATCTTACCAACCTTTAAACTCAAGATTTAAATGATCACCTACTTCTTATATTTATTATTCAAAGCTGCTGAGGAAGCTCAAGTTTCACTGAGAGTAAGTGAAGATATACAAGGAAATAACAAGTCTGAAATGACATGTAATACACTTGCTAAAACCTTGGTATTACTTTGGGATGCCCAAAGACTCCAGACTTTGCATTTTTTTAAAAAAATACTCTTAAGATACTAATTTTAATTTACTTAAGAATACATTGTTAAAACCTGTGCTGACTGAGGCTTTAGCTTCTCAAAAAATCAACGATGAAACGCAAAGAAATACTGGGGGCAGCTGAATTGGCAAAGGCAGTATCTTTTATTAAGTCAAAGAACACAATGGGGAGGAGAACAAAACTCTTGTGGGCTTCTGAGTCCCTCAGCCAACTTGAATTAGAAGCAGCAAATACTGGGGAGAAACACTAGTAATAGGTGAAAGAGAAACAACCCATCCTGAGGGGCTCAGTTTTCTAATTTTCCCTCCTGCCAGCCATCACCAAACACTTCCAGGCTGTCACTTGCCCATTTTTAAGTCAAAGGTGGAATTTCTTGGGGAAATCACAATTTTGAGGGGAAGGATAATAACGGTTTTAACATCTTTTGTCATGTTGTGGTACCAAACTTATATATCCAAGAATTTACAAAAGTGTATCAGTACTGCCAGTGAGGATGTGTGTTGCTCTGGGGGTGTTGGGAATGAAAGAAAAGATATTTTTTTAGGTAGAAACTGCACTTTCCATAGGTATAAGAATGTCTGTGAGTTCATGTCACTGTCATTGTCAAAAACCTTAGAATAGCACAAAAGGAGCTCTGTAACGAACCTCTTCTCATACAGGAGTGCCTGTAAATGAAAGTGCCTTGGTTAGAAGCAGAATGTACCTGCACTGTCCACAAAGTGTGGTCACAACATGGATTTCAGACATTCAAACCCTTCTGGATTCTACAGTCACTCAAGATCATTATCATCATCATTATTATTATTATTATTGTTGTTGTTGTTGTTGTTGTTGTTATCCTTTCAATAGTAGCTGTGGGTCAGTGACATTTCCCAGTGACATTTCCAGCCATATTATGCTGAGGAAATCACTGGGTTTGTTTCAATGTCAGCCTATTATATATTAACTCAGGACTGTCTCTTAGGGCTTTACTTTATGTTTGCTTTGTCATTAATCATGAACCATGAGGTTCTTCCTTGTTCAGAGCTGCTTCCAGAAGAGCTATCTTCCATTTTGTAATTTTAGTGTTAGAATGTGGGCTTTTTCAACCACTCTGTTTGCAACTGATTCATATATTTCTCGTTTGGTGTGATTTCAAACAGCACAGATATAAGTCCCAAAAGTCCCAAGACATTCAAAGTGTTTGGCCTCAAACGTGCACTCAAATTTTCCTGGTCATGAGGCTTTAAAGTGTTCCAGAGGGGAAAAAAGGTGTTGCTGAGGAGCATTAAAATTTAATCAGATAAGAGGAAATCACATGGTATCAGCACTAGGTACTCAAAGAGTAGAAGGTGTTCCTGTGCCTCACCCCAATAGGAAAAGTGTGCAGGGGGCATTTCATGGGACGTGGGAACCATGTAGCTCTCTCAAGAGAGATATTTGAGATATAGACATCTCAAATACAAAGATATAACCCTGAGATGTCTACATCTCTGTATCTCACCGTGTGGTGAGATCTGTCTTCTATAAGGAAAAACTGAGGGCTGGGGGATATTTATTTGCTCATAGCATGATTAGAGATAAAAAAATTCCTAACAGTCAGGCCTTGAACAACCCAGTTGATAAGAAGGAAGTAAATTTTTCCCTTGTGCCACACAGGACTTCCAGATACCTGTAGAAGGTTCCTATTCACTGTCAGGCACCTTGGCCATTTGGGGCTCAGTGCAATATTGAGGGATGGAGAGGGAAGGACACTCCCAGGTGGATAAAACACCTTTGTTCTCCCTGACCACAAAATCACCAAAAAACCCCCCTAATGCAGAGACACAATTCACAGAAGCTGTGAACTCTTCCAGCTTCCATCTCCCCATGCCTGACTATCCAAGGCTCAGCTGAACCAGGCTAAAAAAAAAAAACATGATCTTGTCTTGAAAAAAATAAAGAAATAAAAGTGAGAGAAACAAGAAGGAAACAAGTGAAAGCAAGAGGTACCTCTATTTGCCCCCTAGATTTGGGGAATTTGAAGTTCATGCTGAGATACTTTTTGATGCATGGTAAGGATTGAAAACTGTGAACAGAAGAACTAGGAATGCTGAAGATCAGTGTTTCTGTAGGAGCTCAAGGCTTTAAAAACACATGCCATCAAACAAGAAGTTCCAGGCTTGCAAAATGTGTTTTCTAGAAACTATTCCAGCTTATGGTTGGCACAGCAGAGTTCCCCTTTGTGGAGGACTAATGAGGCACGGTGCTGAGCCACAAGGCTGATGAGTGTGCTCTAATTAGCTCTGATGAGATGAAACCCACATTTCCCTTCCCAGTCCTGCACCGGATTATCTGGAAAGAGTAAATGGAGGAGGAATCAAGTACAAAATACCAGGACAGCAGCGAACAGAACAGATAAAGACTCAGAGGTACAGATGAACTCAAAATCACAAAAAAAACCCCCACAAAATCACGAAATCAGAAGCACACCTTCCCCAGGGAGCATTACCACCTCCCCCAGTAGCTCTGCACAGAGAGATACCTGAAATAAGATCAGCCAAGGTGGCTCTAGGACCAGAATCAGAAAAGTCGTAATAATCTTGATCTATACTAAGGACACTGCTGCTTCTGTGACATCATCAGCCACTTTTCTAGACTTTCTCCCATGCTGTGCATGTGCATCAGATTTGTTAAGCTATATCAGGGAATAAAGCTGTGAAATCCTCATAAATCTGGAGGGGAAAATGAAGAAGAGAAAATTACTCCAGAAAAGAAATTCCAGTTCTCCATGAAGCAGCATCACTGACACCACATCTGCTTTGGGAACATATTAAAATAGCCCACTGGCAGAGAACAAATACCCATGTTAATCATAAACTACAAATAAAGAAATTAGCTGTGGGTAGGCTCAAAACAACACTGAGCCAGGGATTATTGCCAACAATAACAGTATAAATTCAATACACAGAACAGGCATCCAAAACTAAAACAGTGACTCCTGAGGAAGATATTCCTGCCCTGGAGCTTTGCTGCATGGGATCTGGTGCCTTTCTCACCAACCAGCAGCACTGTGATGGTAGGCACAGAGACCAGGCTGCCCTCACTGTGGTTATTGTCACCCATCAGAGAGGGAGCTGACTGGGTTAGTTGAGCTGTCAGAAAGATTTTTCAACAACTTCCCTTTGTTTCTAAAGGATCCACTATAGTAGCATCTCCAGCTGAACTGACTGTCCATCGTTCCATGGAATCATGGAATTTGAAGCAGCTGCTGGGCACAACAAGCTAGAGAAGAGGGTGGGAAGAGTCCTCTTGGCAGCTGACAGGTATTGGAAGGGCTCTTGTGTCCTCTTGTGGTTCAGTGCTTTCCATGAAACAAATCCTGGTGCAAAACCAGCAACTGTACAGCAATATTTTTTTGGCATCATGGTCAAAACCCAGAACTCTCATGCTCTCTATCTACCCTTGTGATCAATTATTTTATTTCTCCTGCTACGTATTGGAACAGAGAACTCGTTCAATGAGCAGCTTTTTGCTGCAGGTTGTGTTTCAGGATGTTTTTAAGAAGGGTGTTTTATAGTGATCTCCTCTTCCCAGCCCTAGTCAATCAATTTTGGAAAAGTAGCAGTAAGTGTGAGAGGCACAGGAGTCACTGTGTTGTTCCAAGAATTTGGATTTTTAACTTCCCTGACTCAGGACTCAAAATGTCACCACTCTCCAAAGAACTTCTGAAACAAAGTGTTCTGAAAAAAATTTTCAGTCTGGAGGAAACTTTTGGTTGCATTAGGGATGAATGGTCTGGTTTTGACTCTTATTTGTATTTAAACATTCTGATTTTCCAGCTGTGTTAAATGTACCTAAAATGCAAAATTATAAAGGCAAAATAAAACCTGTTTGACAATATTTTGGAAAGAAGTGTTATGATAACTTCTCCATGGTAATTCCAGTGAAATCAGTCTACTTCTCAGGGAGATTTTCATTTCATGTAAACAGGTTTTTGTTTTTCAACAGTTCTGTTCTCTCAGGAAAAAAACCAAAAAGTTAAAGACCTTTCAATGGAGCAACTTTCTGACAGTGACTCCTCTGTGTTGATCATTTTCCTTTGCATAATGCACAGATGTCACTGGTGACAATGTGTTATCTCTTTCTGTTCATAGAAGTTCAGAGAAGACATTTGTGGAATGTTTTGCCTGGTTTTTGCAGGGAAAGGCTCCAATCATACATTTTCCATTGTCTCACTGACATGTGCGAGATCTAGAAGATTCAGTGCCAGAATCAGAAGATGAGACCATCATGAATAAAACATAGTCATGCAAAGGGTATGTGGGGAGCTCTTCAGGATGAGGACCTAACGCTGAACATTAATTAACTTCTGTGCTAAATAAGCAATTTCCTTCCAAGAATTCACTCCATACATTTGGCTTAACCAACTATGTGAGGCAGCTAAATATTCCCTGTTTGAACACCCTTGGAATTCAGCTGAGTTCTTGTAGTCTGGGTTGGATCCCCTTCTACAAATAGCACAAGGGCACTGGAGCTGCTGCCTGCTCAATATTCAGGCAGAGTGACTGACACTGGATTTCTCACTAGTCCAGCCTGAAGAGAGTACACAGGCTGTTAGTTTAAATTTTCTTCCCCTAGTTTAACTTTTCTTTCACAAGGAATTATTACTTTAGCTCACTGGAAAAAAGGCAGCTACAGCCTGTTTTTCTAGACAGGTATGCCTTGTATAGAATCAACCCAGGGAAAATCTGGGATTTATCCTTAAATACTTAAATATCCTTAAATCCTGGTATTTATCCTGAAACAGAGTAAATAAATGAAGGCATAGATCAGGTACATGAAAACATAATGAACATCTTCAAAGCAGTGAGCATATATAAAAATGAGGTAATAGGTGATTCATATAATTGTACAAATATAAATATTACATGCATTATATCACACATTACCCTGAAGGTATGGACAACACAGAATCACAGAATCATGGAATGGTTTGGGAAGATCCTGTTATTCCAAATCCCCTGGAATGGGCAGGGAACCCTCCACTAGACTAGGTTTCTCAGAGCCCCATCCAGTCTGGGTACAGAATTATAGAAATTTACATCTCTAAAAGTACATGGTATGACTCTCCCACTCTGCATATCCTCAGCAACACAACGGAATGTCAATGCCAATTACTACAATTAGTGACTGAGTTAATTGCATGAGTATGTGGATTATTGAATGCTTCCAGCTGCTTTTTTACTCCCTATGAAATAACAGCCCCAAGCTTTGTGGATTTGGAAAAAAGGAAAACTAATTACCTGTAATGACTGTTCAATGTGCCTGGCATAGCAACACAATCCCTTTTTGTACTCCAGAGCCTCACAAAGAAATGACCCTACACAGCA
Organism: Dendrocincla tyrannina; assembly: GCA_035047865.1. Taxonomy (NCBI): domain Eukaryota; kingdom Metazoa; phylum Chordata; class Aves; order Passeriformes; family Dendrocolaptidae; genus Dendrocincla; species Dendrocincla tyrannina. The sequence goes on from JAWWMP010000001.1 coordinate 114,047,347, forward strand.
CAGGTGTGGGAACCAGAAGTTGGTGATGCTTGTGAATAAAGCACAGAGAGCTTAAACCCCCTTGGCTTGAGACCATCCCAACCAGGAGAGCCATTTTTTTAGTGCTCTGCATAAGTTTGTGAAAGATGGTTTAGCTTAAGATGACTTTTGATTTGCCTGTGAAGTCGCTCTGGGGCGGCTCAAAACCACCAAGCTCCTCTCCAGGTTATTAGAACTGCAAGGCGAGGGCAGGGAGCCTGCAGCTGGCCAGTTTTGTGAGAAACCACTCTGCAAGTCAGATGTGGCAACAACAAGGGCTTAGCTGGAATGCAAATTATTCTTCTGGGGCCTGCCAGCACTAATGGGAGGAGGATGGGACCCATATCCTTGTTTTGTTCTGCTTCAGGACTAAATATAAAGGAAGGCTCTGTTTCCCTGTTGTCTGCCTCTGAGGACTCCAGCAGGAGATCAGTGACTAAGGCTTGTCCCCTGCTGTTATTTCTCTGTCTCACTTCTATAGAATGTTCTTTTCTCGTCTCACTTTGTTTAATTTAGTCTGGTTTTCTCTCCAGAGGGATAGGAATTCAATAAGTTTCTAGCCTGCATTCTGACTTTGGGGACCTTCTCCTCCACCAGCCTTATCCGTCCATAGCTTTCAAAATACACATATTATAAGCTGGCACCTTTATCTAGTAAAGACATACCCAGCAACAAAGGGATCTATTCTAAGCAAATTAAGCTAATGATCCTCCTCTAAAGCATCAGTTCTTTAAATGAAACAAAATAAATTCCTATATGAGCGCTGCAAGGAAATGAGCCTGAGAAATTGCAACCCAAATGTCAGATACAGTACCTGAAATTTTTCTTCTGGCTGTGTATTTGAACCTAATTATGGTACAGAATAAAGAGAATCCTCTAGAATCCCTCAAGTATTTAAGCATTTTTCTGCCTCAAACCTGAGACATCTCAAGAGGTGTTTGGACAAAGCTCTCAGGCACATGGGGAGATTGTTGGGGCTGTCGTGTGCAGGGTCTGGAGCTGGATTTGATGATCCTTGTGGGTCCCTTCCAGCTCAGGATATTCTGTGATTCTATATCTCCAGGGCAGAGTGCACAGAATAACAAGAGTATCTATGATTTTAGGGATACGATATTAGGGAACAAAACAACATTAAATTCACAACTAGCAGAGCAAACTCCTCGTCCTCCAAGGCTGTGTTGACATTGTCAGTCATTTGGCTGGAACACCTAAAGATTGTGGAACAACCTTAAAGCTTGCATGTCTCCAGCAGCTGCCATTTGAGATTTCCAAAGCGTTTTACAAACGTGATTTGGCTGCATTTCATAAACCATCTACCCCAAGGGTTTCTCTAAGATGGATTTTCCTGGTTTTAGCAACAGAGAAACTGAGTGGTTAGATACCTGGCTCAAGTACTTCCACAAAAGGTTTCCTGAAGACTACAAATATCACTCCCTGGAGGCCACAAATCTGCCCACATCTGCCAAGGAAAGCTTTCATGTGAATAGGAGCAGCAAAGCAATTGGTACCACAAGAAGTGAGGAACTGGTGTTCAAGAGCCTGGAAATTTTTCTATTTCCCTGAAGAAAGCTTAAAATCCAATTAAATATAAGTGATTAAACAATGTGAGGATATGTATTCTATTTATTACTTTTATGCTAGGAATGCAAGCTGGGGAGAGTTATAGGTGGGCAGAAATAGAGCTTTAGGAATAATACTGTATTCCTGTGTTAAGAAAAGACCCTGTTTGGTTTTGAGGAAAAAGCTGCACTACTTTCTTATGACGTCTGTGTTACAGTCATGGTGTAAAAGTAGCCATTCCATTGAATGCATTCAAATTTTGGACATTTCATCAAATGACTGACGACACAGAAACTGGGTTGCAGTATGTGCTAGAATCCATCTCTCTCAGCCATTTCATGCAGGATGAGGATGGCATTCCTCTTAGTCCTGGTATGAACCTTGGCTGTACAGGCATCCTGTTGCACTAAGGGTGGGCAAAGGAATTCTTTGCAGGATGTTGCCTCATGTACAGGTTTCACGAGAGACCTCAAAATTTCCAGCTGATCAGTTTTGGGTAGAGGCAGCCCCTGGACTCCCATTATCAGGTTACAATTGATGTTACCATAACAGAGTCAGCAGTGTGTGAGCTCTGCCCTTGTGCAGGAAGACTCAACACTCAAGTGTCTGACACTGATTCATTCCCAGAAAAGCCTTCCCAAAGGGCAGTGGGATTAAAAGGAGAGCTTCAGGCTTTCAGGGAGCACTTTGCCACTCTGGAATTTTTTGTATGTTTTTTCTCTTATTGAAGCAGCTTTTCTGTCATTTACTTGTCCAGCAAGGAAAGCAGAGAAAACATATATATTTATTGAAAGCAAAGCCCTCTAACCCTTACCTTTCAAGACAAGCTTCTCCTTCAAATTCCATAAGTTTCACCTGAGGTGGACAGTTCACTGGTTTGTGCCTCCAGAGCCAGGGCATCACTGCAGGCCCTGGGTTTTAGAAAAGCTCTGTCCTCTGGCCACTCAGTAGAAACCCACAGGAGGGTCTTCATGGCTGTTTGTGTCCATGCTGACACTAAACTCTATTTTCAGCCTGGCAAACTGGGTGGTAAACTGCCTTGGGATGAAATCACTAAGCTAGATTAATAATCAGCAGTCATGGTGCAGTGCAGAAGAATTCAGAGCACTTCTGTGGCCTCCTTGTAGCAGTTCACAACCTTATATGTTGTGGCACAGATGCTTAGACTTTCAGCTCACTATACCCAGAAATGCACCATTTCAGAGCTATTTGAATATTACTTAATATTTGATAGAAAGTTCTCACAGTTTCTGTAGGGACTCCAAGATTCACTCCTCCTCTCCAGGTGGATTAAAAAGGGAGTGTTGTACCTGTAGTGTGAATATATTTCCACAAGAAAGGAAGAAGGGGTAACCTACTGATAAGTTGAGTACTTCAAGCTGCATTGTCCTTGTATACATTTATTGCTCATTCTCCACCATCTGTCTCTCTGATCAACAGGTTTCTGCAGGTGAATGGAAACCAGTGTGTAAAACAGGCTGGGTGTGGAGGGTGGTGTGTGCCCCTTTGTGTGGAACACAAGGGGAGGTGGGTCCAGAAGCTGCTGGTATGGAAAAGCCTCAGTGCCGAGGTGTTCCTGACATATGTGTCCTTACAGCACAGAGAAAATTCATATATATATATACACACGTGAAAGACAAACCACAAAGACCTTTAGATGTTGATAAGTTATTTCCTCTTCTGTGATGTGACATATATTACTGCATGGGAAATGTATTACTGTATGGGTTAAACAGAAATATTTTTTAAATTAGCATTTGGGTAATTTGCATAATGCTTATTCCTTCCACTTCCCCTTTTTACGCTGAAAACTCTTTGGAGAAGGGACAGTTATGTCCTACAAAGTGTCAGCACCAAGCACAGTGACTCCACAGCCAACCTGCCCTCCATAAAACACTTGTTTAGCATTCCTATCAGCCTTGTCTTCCAGTTACTATTGAAGACATGAAGGGAACCATGAGTTCAGTCTCAAGATGTGAAAACTGGTTACAGATTCTGAATTAGTCTTGCAAGAAGCTGCTGACAAGGAAGATGGAGAGAGACTATTCATGAGGACAGGTAGGACAGGACAAGGGGGAAAGGCTTCAAGCTGACAGAGAGTAGGCTTAGATTAAATATTAGGAACAAATTCTTTACTGTGAGGATGGTGAGGCCCTGGAGCAGATTGCCCAGAGAAATTGTGATGCCTTACCTCTGAAAGTGTCCAAGGCCAGGTTGGATGGGACTTGGAGCAACCTGGGCTAGTGGAAGGTGTCCCTGCCCATGGCAGGGGCTTGAGACTACATGATCTTTAAGGTCCCTTCCAACCCAAACCATTCTGTGATTCTCTGATTATGTGACAACTCTCTGTTCAGCTCTGCTAAGTAACAGGGATGGGGAAGATTACCCTGGTGGGTGAGGTGAAAGGGATAGGGAGACAAGCCAAGGAAGGAGCCTCTCCTTTATTGTGCAAGCCTGAGTGCACACATCCCTTTGCAGTGCTAATAGTCAGGTGAAAACTGCCTCCTAAAAACTTATGGGGAAAGATTTACACCCAACTGTAAAAGGAAGGTGCACACCTGCTTAAAGAGATGTACTCATGTACCTTTGAAGTATATTTCTCTATAGATTTCTTACTGCAGGATTTGTTGGCTGAGTGAAAGTACTTTTGTAAACCTGACTCCAACTTTCAGTATAGGTGTTGTCCAAATAATCAACACTATCTGCAAGCTGATGTCAAGCCTCTAAAACTAACCTGCAAAGGTCAGAATCCGCTTTTATTTAAGGAGAAAAAAACCTGCCAGTGCCATTTCTGATCTTATCATTGAAGATCTGCGTTTGCTTTTTCCCCAGCACATTCTTTTCTCCTTGTTCCTGGAGCTGAGATGTGCAAGTGCCTCATGGCACAGCCTGAGAACAGGATTGCTGAGGGCTTTTCCTGTCTTCTATCCTTATGGTGGGATGTGGTGGCTGAGTGCACTGCACTGACATAGCTATGTGAGGGTGGAAAAAGAGGACCAGGACTACACTACCTGAGAGGAATTTTGGGAGGAAACCATTGCTTGGTCACAGCCCAATTCCTTCAAACACAAGAAGGTAAATCTTTACTAGGGACAAAGCATTTCCCACTGGCATGTTTGGGTGATGTGCTAAAATTTGTCTTTCCTCTGGTCACGTTATAAGCACTTTTGTTTGCACTGTGATGTGCAGACACTTAAAAGCATCTTTTCCCTGTCCAAAATGTGGGTCTGTAAAATCCCTCTGCTCATTGCTGCACAGGCAGGCAGGAGGTTGTGCTCTGGGTTACCTGGGGACAGGTAACAAGGTCAGCTCCCAGGACTAGCAGAATTCTTGATAATCAGGTCAAAACAAGCAGAGCAGGTCTCCATGAGGTCAGGCTGGCAAAGAGGCTCAGGAAATCAAGCCTTTTAGGAATGAGCTCTGAGACTCTTTGGAGCAGAAGTCTGCACACAAGGCGTGTCTGGGGTGGCATACTACACAGACTTCAGCCCTTGAAGTCTCAAACCTGTATTAACTTATCTCTTGGTCAGTAGAGAACTCACTGGAGACAGTGAAGGAGTCACAATATCATGGGGATATGCTACAGGTTTAACACACATTAAATTCTGAATGTTCATCCCAGGTCCAGCTTCAGTGCCTCAGACCAGCTGCATCAATATTTCATCTCCCTGCCCTCCTGAATCACCACTTCTTTAGATGGGAGTTCTTTAGGAGAGGAGTTTCTTGATATTTTGTGCCTACACTGTGCCCCTACCTTCCATAGTATAACACTCCTTTGGGAGTAGCGGATTGAGAAATACTATTGTTAATGTCTTAGCTCATCCAATTCATTACTTAAAGAGGTGAAGAGGGAGTTTGGGCAGTCCTGGATAAGCAGTTTTGAACTGCCAAGACTTAAAAACACAAATGTGAGGCTCTTCTTCAAAAAAGTCACTAGGAAGATGGTCCAGAGATCTTCAGCATTACAGTTTCTGGAAAATTTGTGGCATGAACCCCCTGGAAACCTTTTATTCCAGACATACTAAGGAAAAGAAAGTCTTTGGGAACAGACAGTAGCAGATCAGTTGATCACAAACTGTGCCTTCTAAAATCAAATGTCTAGTTCTGTGGACAGGGAGAGAAGAGCAAATGTCATTAACTTGGGCCTCAGCAAGGCTTCTGACAATTCCTCCCACAGCATCCTTGTGTCCAGCCTGGGAACGTTGAACTGGATGGGTCAAGCCAAGCAACTATTTCCTCCAACTGGCAGATTTGAGGCCAGGGTAGAAGTCTCACGTTCAGTTTTGAAACTCCCAAATACAAAAGAGATGTTGTGAGACTGAAGCAAGTCCAGTAAAGGGTCACCAAGACCTTTAAAAGACTGTGTACATGGCATTTTGGGACTTGAGAGTGTCCCTGGTCAATAGACACAAAAGAGAGTCCTCTCCACTCCCTGCCAATGAGTTAGTTCTGAGCACAACATGTTCACACACTGTCCCAGGGTAGTTTCCCCACAGCTCTGCAGAGAGGGCTTTGGTTTGGGTGCCCCGGGAAGGGAAAGGAAGATGGAAACTCTGTCATCCTGTGCTGCTGGAAGACACTGGCCTGGTCTGTGCTTTGTTCTTTGTACTGGCAAACGATGCCAACTCAAGATGTCCCCTTTGTAACCAAGAGAGACATACCTGGATACTCTACAGTGCAAGTGTGGTTAGATGAACAGGAAGGTGCCCTAAGCTGGAAAAGCTTCTACTCTTTCTAAAAAGCTCACTAATTCTAGTTTGAGAGCAACCTGGACAGATGAATTCTGCTGCCTCCACTCCAACACAAATAAAGATGACAACAGCAGGACAGAGAGAAGGGGCATTTTTGTGTTCAGGGAAGCCTTAGTGGGCATCTTCACTTAGACTGTCCAAAGTTCTGGGAAGTGGGTGATCCCTGTTCAGAAACACTGAGCACTGTTTCCATGACACCATAATCCTTCAACTGGACAAGTTTTTGTGAGATCCACTCCCCCTTCCTTCCTTTCTGTTCCCCATATTCACCTGTTACCGACATTGCAGTGGAAGTTGTGTTTACTCACACAAAGAGCCTATAAGAAGAGGTGTCAACAGCACAAAGATTGCGTATGACCCAGTAAAAAATTGCTGTTTTTCTGGATCCGTCAGTGCGTGCATGAGTCAACCTTATAATTCTGTGCTCATATTTCTTCTTTATTTCTCAGAAACCATCTACTTGATTTGGTGTGTTAAGACACAGTTTAATCCCATCTGACACTGCTTAGGATTTGTGTTCCTGTTTACATGTAAATTTATTCTTTACAGGACAATTAGCTGTCTATACCTGTGGACAGGTGTGAGGTTTTGCTTGTTTCCTGCATAACAGCATTGGGAAGAAACACTTTCCCAAACTCATGTCACTTGAAATGAATAGTTATTAATATTGCTGCCAATCCAGAAAGAGAGGGTGTGGAGGAAGGAGCAGTTGGAAGTTCATTTTCTGGCTGGAAAAATGTATTTTCTTTCTTAGTCTGGTCTTCTCTCTGCTAAGATACTCATCCAAGGACACACTCTTGTAGGATTCCAGAAGAGACCCACTCTTATGCCATGAAGCCTGAGATTTGACTGATCCAAGAGAGTTGGCTCTCCAAACTCCCTTAACATCCCAAAGCTTTTCCTCTTTTCTCCAAGTAAATAATATCTTCAGTTCTCCCTGTGGATAAAAGAACACCAGGAAGAGTTCTGGTGAGATTTACCACCCAAACTTTAGTTTCTTGACACTATGGGTAGGTTCATTTGGCTGGTGTAGTGAATTTACTGGCTACACTCCAGCCTTGCCAGAAGCTCAGTATTACAGTTTTTCAAAGTATTTTCCACCAAACCATTGCTGGCTGAAGGAGAGGTGTCTGGCTACCCCAAATGAAAGGGGGAAAGAAGAGGAAAGAGAGAGTTTTGAATTGGCAGAAAAGGAAAAGCAGTTTTCAGTAGTGTTGCAATCAGACAGCAAGTTACCTTAAAAAGGTACAACTATAATGCAATTACAGTTTTAAACAAGTCCTTCCTCACTTTCTTGCTGGTCAAAACTGAAAACAAATTAACAGGTGTAGGACAGAAGTCACAACACACCTCGCTCATCCCTGTCCTTGTCTTGGTCTCCTGACCTGTGGAAATTCCCTGTAACAATGTGAGTAGACAGTCAACAAACAGCTCTACCAGATGGTTATCAACACAGAACTGGAACTATAAAAAGAGTAATTACATCATCTCTAAAGGTCAGCTACAAATAAATTTTTTGTTGCCTATAACTATGGGAGTGTGCAGAACACGTGTTCATCCATGTATGTGAGTGCTGTAGGAGGAAGAGCTAAAATATTGCCTAAATGCATGAGGCCTCAAACCTTCTTTGGGCCATGGGATGCCCTCCAGGGAGGTCAGGGTAGACAGAAATGTCTCCTGGGAGCATATACAGGTATATTCCTGAGAGTATATTCAAGAGCACAGCAGAGGGAAAGGTACATGAAGGAAGACTTGCACTGCCCTTCTCTGCAGACTTTGGACCTTCCCTTCTGCCAGAGGTCATGCTGTGTGCTGCAGGGGGCTGCATTTCCTCTTCGATTTCAACACACCCAACCACAAATTCTCAAATTGTGCCCCTGGCTGAAATAAGATGTTAGTTATTTCATAGAATTATAGCATAGTTTGGGTTGGAAGGGACATTAAAGACCATCCCATTCTTGCGATGGACAGGGACACCTTCCACTAGACGAGGTTGCTCAGAGCCCCATCCAACCTGACCTTAAACACTTCCAGGGATGGGGCAGCCACAACCTCTCTGAGCAACCTCCCCAGAGATTCATCACCACCCTTGCAGTAAAGAATATTTTTCTGGTATCTAATCTAAATCTCTTTCCATTTGAAGTCATTCCCCCTTGTCCTGTCACCAAATGCTCTTGTAAATAGTCTCTCTATTTACTCATTTACTCAAAGTCATAGAACAGGATCTGTGTTACAGAAGCCATTTCCGTTTGAAGACATGTAGAAGTGACTCAGCATCTACGTCTGCAGAGACATGATATGGCCTTTGATGTCTATAGCAATGTGTCACTTGCTACAGGAAAAAAAAAACCAGGAAGTGAAATCCATGGGCAATGTGTATTTATCAGACAGAAATACACAGCAAGTAGCAATAAACTGTGAACTATTGAATTATGATATCTGTTGCTATTTTAAAGAGTGAGGTTGAGAAAGGTGTGGAGAAATGAGTAAAACAATTATTTTCTGTGGTCAAAACCACCTACACAGACTTAGGAGGTAGTTACAGGTCAGGCATCTAGGCAAAAATGCTCTTTACATGTTTTATGTGTGACCTCTGTATCACACATGGATTATCAATCAGGAGTTTCTTGTGCATGGCTCTGCAAATCCCTTTGAGAGCTAAAACCACAGTTTGAGAATTTACGTATATCTGTGGCACAAAAGAATATGACATATAGCCTGAGTAATAAATGCACCCTGCCAAGACATAGCAAGTCTATAAGATTTAAAATACACCAGAAATTATAATATTTTAAGAAGTTTGTATTGGAAATATTGAATACGTTCACTAAAGAAAAAAAATAACAACCAAAACCATCTTTTGCTTGCCTGTAAAGAATGTGGGAACGTGTGCTATTCTCAGCATCTATATCTAGCACCTACTCAGCAATACAGGAACATGGACATTGGGGCTCAGCACCTCCCAGGTTCTGATTTACTGTAAAGCTTGTGATAACACTCACAATTTCCCTGTCAGCAATTGCCAAGTGAGCCTTGGAGGCAGTTGGCACTGGTTCTGACAGTCTTCTTCCATGTCTTTTACCTTCAATTAGCCACACTCATTAAGACTTTGCCATTTTTCAGGCCACTCAAAGACAGAGCTGAGAAGTGCATATGCATCTATTAGATAGAACTTTTAGTGGGTGTGCTCTCTCACAAGTGCAAGAATTCTTCTGTACTCAGCCTTGGGGAGTATGAAGTGTAATACTTAAATTGGCTCAGCTGAAAATGGGAAGACCAGCTTCTCCAACAAAGACCTGCTTTGCTTGTTATTAAATGTTGCAGTACTTATATTAATTAATTTATTCACAATCCATGTGTTACGGTCAGTAAATAAAATTTAAATACACATTAATTGATATATTTGGGACATGTTTTCAAACTACTTGGAACAGTTATAGTTATATGTCATCTTGTGCTTAGCAGATAAACAGGAATGATGTGCCAGATCACTAGAAAGTTCTCACTGCAGAATGAAATACTGTACTGAGGCTGAAGTAATAGTTTCATTTCAGGTACTCAACAGCTTCAACCTTCTGCTGGGAAGGAAAATCCATCCGTGCCAAATCAGGTGGCAAGGAAGTAATGTGACACGGGCACTTTGTCCACGTGTTACTCATTGCTGGCTCCCCTTGGCATGTGTAATGCAGCTGCCTGCCCTTGGTTTTGTGATTATGAAAGCTGCGAAAGAATAGAAGGCAATTGACTTTGCACTGTTACACAACAGGGCAAGAATTAAACACCAGAGGTTAGCTTTAAGGTTTAAAATCATAGAATCATAGAATGGTTTGGGTGGGAAGGGACCTTAAAATCATCTCTTTCCAATGCCCTGGCCATGGGCAGGGACACTTCCACTCAGTTTGCTCAGAGCCCCATCCAGCCTGGCAGGGATGGGGCATCCACAACTTCTCTGGACAACCTGTACCAGTGTCTCACCATCCTCACAGTGCCCTCTGCCTGCCTTGTGTGCTCCCCTACCACTGGCACCACCACATGACAAAGCAATGGCAGGACTAGGAAAAAACCCCAAACAAACACTGCTGGCAGGCGGGGAAACAACTTCTGTGTGAAAAGGAGGAAGAGGAGGGGTCCCTCTCCCTGCAGCAGGAGGAGACACTCACTGCCAGCTGAGCTCAGGCTCAGGGACTGGGTGGCTGACCCTCAACCAGGGGGAGCAGCCCCTGAGCCCTGGGCTAGGGAGGAGGCACCAGTCCTGTTCCAGGGCAGAGCTCAGTGGGGACGCTCATTCCCAGTGCTGTCAGGGGGGCCCTTGTTGGGGTGAGGTGTCTTCTGCACCATCTGAGGTGGACGGGACACCACGGGCTTAGGGCTGGACCCCAAACTCATCGACAGCCATCAGTGCTCAGGGCAGGGCTGGAAGGATGGTGTGGCACGAGGAGGGCAGCTGTGCCATGGCCAGGGCTGGCTTTGGGGTGGGCAACAGGTTGGGGTGAGGCCACAGGCAGGGACCAGGGTGGTGTGAATCACCTGCCAAGCCAGCCCCTGGTTTTCATCCAGACACCACCGTGAGGGGAGCAGCAGCTCATGACAGGTACCTGGTCAGGGTATGGCTCACACCAGTCTCCTTGTCCTTCTGCTACATGCCTGGGGATCAGCACCAAACCACTCACCTTGCCTGGCAAGGAGCTGCTCCATAAAGCTAATCAGGACTTTCTCCCACCTTTTTCAGTGGAAGGTGTTTTATCCACTGCCAGATTCCCAGTCTATGCCCATCCAAATCCCTCTGTGTATCTTATACTCAAAACAGGTGCTTACAGCTGTCGTGGCTGCATGTCATCTCCTAACAAAGCAGAGGCCAAAGGCACCCCTGTGTGTTCCTGGGAGAGAGCACAGTGAAAGGGGAAACAGATACAGAACATTAACCCACCCAGGTGTGCTGAGTGGATTAGTCAAGGCTGCATTAGCAGGAAAAAAATGCAGTAAAAGTTTCCATGAGATTTTGCTTGGGCGTATTAATAATGCAAGGGCATCATGAAGCACTTCTGAAGTACAGCAGCTGTAATTGCAGATTTGGTAACTGGATACATGCACTTGAGCAAACCTGTGTCACTGAATGTGCAGAGCACGGCTAAGGGATTCTATCAGAAGTAGGTTAGCAGGGTCCATTTTACTCCCTCAGGAAATGCTGAATAAATAAATGCTGTTTGTATCTTTACGGAGACTCAGGAAGAAAACAAACTCCTATCAAGTGTGCTTAGAGCACAGATACTGCTTGTTCAGCTGAGAGTCACTAACAAGTGTTCCTTAACAAAAGAAAAAAGCTGTACAACCACAGCCTTGTTTCATTCTTTATCAGGTCTCCTTCTTCACCCACCATCTGCCAAAAGCAGCAGGAATTCCAGGAAGAAGCTGACATGCAGACTTTCCTCAAGTTTGCTCACATCAATGAGAAGACACCACCATTTGTGGCTGCAACAAAGGAAGTCAATAAGTCAACAGCACAGGCCATCCCAGGTGTTCCTTTCTCTGATGTGCATGGCTTCATTCCATGAAAATACCAATAACAGTTGAAGAAACAAATGTCAAGGGAAGTTGCTAAGCATGTATCTTCCCAGGGAGCCCATGCTGCTTCCAATGGTCTGTATGTGGGAATACCAGAGGAGGGACAGTATGTTATCTTCAGGAATACTGTCCCATAGGAGAAGTCCAGGATATAGGACATCCAGAATATAGGACAAGGACACAGCCTGGACATCCTGGCATACTGACTTTGCCTTTCAGAGAAGTCAGGTGAGAGTTCAATGTTATTTCAGGGGAGAGACTAAACTTTACAAGGTCATGCTGCTCATCTTTAAGACAAGAGGTGTTTCTCCTGTTTGGGAATTACATGTCACAGCTGTAGCAAACAAGTGAAAAGGAGAACATGTAGTCAAATAAATACCAAGAAACTCAAGAAATTTGCAGCAGTATCTAGTATTTTCTGAGACTAAGCCAGATGATTTTTAAATGGACTGCAAAATGTAGTCTCAAACAACCTCTCAGCTGAAAGTCTTTTTGAGACATAAAGGAAACTCCTCCAGAAGCCAATAGCATCTTGTTCAGCTGTAACTCCTTACTTAGGTATAATGGACATAGACAAGAGCCATGACATTTGGTTTGGCCCTGTGCTCTGCAAAAACTGCTCTGTAAAAATTTATATTAGATTTGGTAAACATGCCAGCCCAAATTCCAGTTCAGCCATATTTTCACATTCTTGGCTGAGTAACTCAGTGGGCAATTTACATTCTCACTGAGCAGGTATGATACAGTGCACAATTAAATGTGCTAGACTAGGCTTAAGACCACTATTCACATATAATACTCACTTATTAGTCTCTCAGGGTTGGCACTAGAACAAACACAAGACCCTTCTGTCTCCATGTACTAATAATAGTTGTATTTGTTCAAAATATCAATGTGAAGCCCTTCCTTCATCCTTTCAAATTGCAAGATGCCAAAGGCAGCTGATAAATGGGAGCATTGTTTGTGGCAGGCATTTCATATCAAAGCTCTAGGCACTACAAAAGGCAAAGCCAGACATTTCCTGCGTGCATTTGAAGAGTTTCAGTATTACTGAATATAAGCCATGAGGAACCCACACTGTCAGTGGTGTTATTAGCTGCCAGCACATTCCCAAGGGTACAGTGACATTGTTTGCCAGAATAATTTTGCCTAAATGAACAATCTACTCAAATGCCTCCATCAGAAGGGCAGTCTCTTACTGGAATTCAGAGTCACCTTCACGATCCTGGAGGTTTCCTGGTGCTTTGGGATGGATTTGTGGCAGCCTGTTGAGAATACTGCTACTCATAACCTACCACATCAGATCCACTTCCAAATATCAGTGAAAATAGCTCCATGATGCCACCATGCCTGGAGTTCCCAAACACTCATCAATGCTTATATTAAGCTTCCCAATTTCACCCTTGGATTTTCCCAAAGGTTCTGTTTGGGTGAAGAAAGACTAAAATGTCCCATGGAGCAAGGTGCCAAATATTCACTGCCTCATCAATAAAGTAACTGAGGCATATTTTCTCTTCTCATTGTCCTTGGGTTCTGATCCTCCTCAGAGTTATCTGTAGCAAAAACAGACACCAAAAAAAAAAGCAACTGCCAAGAGATTGTGTTCTTCACAGGCTTAAACAGAAGTATCATGGAAGAGAAACATCACTTTCCTTTTGAAATTGGTTGCTTCCAAAGCAAAGCAGGAAAGGGAGAAAATCACTGTTTAAATGAAGGTTTATGCCCTCAGCTGTGCCTACAAATACTTGCAGTTTTCCAGAAGGTATCAAGTACACACTTCCAATATTTTCTCTGAAAGGGCAGGAAGAGGAAAAGGGAGAAAAGTGGGATCAAACTGAGCTCTCTGCACTCAGTAATTGCAGCATTCCTAAATTGTACTTAATTTTGTCTGACACACCCCCAAACACTCATGAACAGTTTGATAAAACTGTTAGTATTTTTCATTCCTTACAGTTATTTCACCAATTCAGTTCTAGGCTGATCATCCCAATTCTTTTAGAGCCTTCATTATAGGTAAGGTTAAGCACCAACTGATTTAAAGAGAATATTGTGGGTGGACATTTCAGTATCCATTGCAAGCACTACAGCAATGATTTATTAGTGACACTTCTATACAGCATTTGCATTTCATAACACCCTTAGGTGGCTCTCTGCTCTAGGTTTTCAACCAGGTTTTAGCCAACATCATGTTTTTAGATCAATTGCAGCTAATTTTTTTCAGTTCCTTTGTTTCCTTCCTCAGTCTACAAGAAAACTTTCCAAACAGACATTAAAAAGTTGGCTTATTTACATTTTAATGGACAAGGAAGTTTTCCAATTATCTCAGCTTTTTTTCCCCAACCCTGCTGGGACCAGAACTTGGCAGCATTGTAATACAGGAGTGTTTCACATCAGGTGTCAGCAGTGAACAACAGGGACATTAAGGCATTCACACCACTGGTCTAAAGGGCTTCCTAGAAAAATGTATAAGAGGTCAAAACTAAACTTTCATTTCTCCATATTTTTCATCCATTGTTTTAAATAATTATCTAGAGCCAGTGCTTCGTTAAAAGAACAAAACATGGGCAACGCAAACTGGAAAGGGGAGATGGTCAGTGCTGCTCCTCTAGAATAGTCTCCAAACAAGTAGTCTCAGAACTTGCACACAGCATGGGGAGCAAACAGAAGTTGGAAGCCACAGTGCAGCCACCAAACTGCAAACTAATCCCTGTCTCTGAAACGTGGCAGAACGAATCCCAGGGCTGGAGCACTGCAATCCACAGCTTTGAAATGCTCAGAAAGGGGCTGGCAGGGAAGGAGGGGTGAGGGATTTGCTCTCTGTGTGAAATATGTGATTGACTGCACAGAGCTGCCTTTGGAAAACAGTGATGAACAAGTCGAGAGCTTATGAGGAAGAACTGGGGGGCAAGCCCACAAAGGAAACCTTCTGGTGGGTGTTTACTACAGGCTGCTGACCAAGGGAAGTCTCTTTTGACAAAAGGTTCATATTTGCAGGCCCTGATCCTGCTGGGAGACTTCAATCACCCTGATGTCTGCTGGAAAAGCATCACAGCAATCCGTGAGCAATCCATGAGACTCTTGGAGTGCAATGAGGATAATTTCTTAATCCAGGTGGATGGACAATCCAACCAGAGAGGAAGCATTACTAGACCTGTTCCTTACCAGCACAGATGAACTAAAGGGTTTTTCTGTTAATTTTTAAAATTTATTTATGGTTTTAAATGTTCGAGATGTCAATACCAGCAGCAGCCTGGGCTGCAGGGATCATGTCCTGGTGCGTTTCACAAGCTTGAGCTGTGTGGGCCAGGTGAAGAGTAGAGTCAGGGCATTGAATTTTAGATGAGCAAACTTGCTGTTCTTTAAGGAATTAGTGGATGGGATCCCCTGGACAACAGCTCTCAAGAATAAAGGAGCTGTACAGAGCCGGTTGCTCTTTCATGACATATATTTTACAGCACAATTCTCAATTTTAGTCCTCAGTTCTTCTTTTGGAGCAGCTGTCAGAACTGTACAAATTAAGTGCCCAGAGAGGCGGGTGTGACAGTAGTGTCAGATTAAATCACCACACTGTTGCAATACTTTTACTGGACTGGAAATGTTGAATACTCTTTTGGCTGTCTTTGCTGCAAAGCATGAAACTGAAAGTATGCTTACCCTTCACAAAGTTGAAGAAAGAGACCCTTAGTAAGTATACATATATTGTTGCTGATAACTGCAGTTCATTGGTGTTTGGATAATGTCTTATAATGTGCTTTAAGGGATGTTTGAACATTGTACTGATACTCAGTTATTCAGAAACTGCCACATCCACCAATGTACATCTTAATACCTGTGACTAAATCATGAAGGGAAATAGAACAGTACAGAAGTCAGCAATAAGTTATGAGACTGCTTTTATTAAGACACCAAAATTCCTCTAAACAGATTCAGTCACAACAGCAGTTTCTGATGAGCAAGCAAGGCATCAGGTACAAGCTACTGGTTTGCATTTCATCTGAAGACTAGAGCTCAGCTTTTGTAACAGGCATAGCTCCACCAAAATCAATAGGCAGATCTCTAGACCTGTCACCTCAAAGGAGTTCAGCATTGCAAGTACTAAAATCTAGAAAAAATATTTGTAATAAAATAGCTTATTCTTTCACTGTGTGCAGAAGGCCAACACATTACATATTTAGAACAAATTGAGCAAAAGTTAAGAGACTCCTATTTAATAAAAGCTAATGTCTATGTTGTTGCCCAAAGAAGTTGTGGACTCCCCAACCCTGGGAGTGTTCAAGACCAGGCTGGATGAGGCTCTGAGCAATCTGGTCTAGTGGAAGGTGTCCCTGAGCTAGGTGGGGTTAGAGCTAGATGTTCTTTAAGGTCCCTTCCAACCCAAACCATTCTATGATTCTGTATTCATCAGACTCTTAGGTTGCAAAGATAATATACAGTTTCACTAGTCCAACTAAGTGGATCATATTTTTTTAATATATCAGGATATATTAACTCGGATTTCATTAAGGAAAATACAAGTCAAAGTACTTTCCTCTTTATAGAGTCACTTGAATCTAAGGCACAATGCAAATGATTACTGTGAAATGTATAGACGTATTTAAAACATGTATATAAAGCCTCTAAAATCCATTAGTATGACCTCTTGCAAGGTGTGGAAGTCTTTTCCCCAGTAATATTATTAACTATTAGAAACTGGACTAGGGGGATAGAAAAGCAGCTTTCCTATGCTATTCTATATCAAAAAAGCAGCATCTCAGTGCCATGGCTACTAAAAGTAGTTGTGACTTCAAGGTAAGGACCAATTTCCACTATGAATTATTTGTCATGGTGTCCACTGGTCTTGAAGAGGAATTAGTTTGTTCACCATAAATGACTGAATTGGGTGTGACCCAGACACAGCAGACTATCCCTGTGTAGGAGGAGCACATGCAGCAAACAGAACAAAGGGGAGGTGGGAGAAGTTGCAACACCATTTCACTCTCCATCTTCCAACACGCTCCCTGAAGTGGAGTTTTGGAGCAGCAGAGAAGAGCAATCCAGGGAAGAGTCCTGCAGGAGACACTTACTGCATGGAAAAGACTTTTCTTCCACTTTATCCAGCTGAACAAACTGCTGTTGTACCCAATGGAGTGTGTGAACTGAGCCTTTGCTGCTGCAATAATGCTCTTGCAGCAAACAAAATTCAGCTCAAATATGTAAACTATACAGTTGCA
>JAWWMP010000001.1:114064547-114117618 GCA_035047865.1 Dendrocincla tyrannina
CTCAAATATGTAAACTATACAGTTGCAATTGGAGTGCTCTCACCTGTGGCTTGGCTGCACAATCATTATGGTCTAATTCACAGAATATACAGGCACCAGCTGATTTATCTGGAAAAACATGGGCTGCCAACAGCAAAAATAGTTTCTCTTCTCCTTTTTTCCACAGAGTCTTTGTCACTTACAGAATTTACAGTCAAATCCCAAAACTGGTGCTGAAGAAGACTCTGAGCAGGCTCAGCCCCGGATTCACTTTGCCTTTTCCTTACTTGGTGGCAAATCCAACGCTTGTTCTCCAGCTTCTCTGTATACTCAAGGCGTTGCACAGTTAGGTCTTCGACGTTGTTGCAGCTCAAAGTTTCAACCTCACCTTAAGTAAACAGCGAATTATAAACTGAAAAAGAGATTTCTCTGAGGGTTTCCTGATTGACTCTCCAGAATATTTATAGAAAAACGAATTTTGTCAATAGTAATGGCACAGGTGATGCTGAGATGGGCACACAGTGATGTGGCACAGTGGGAGAGCCAAATCTTGGAACTTTAAAAGAAAATCATGTGGTCTTTGGTTTTTCCCTTCTATTTTATCCAGGGAAAAAAGTACCAAAATTCACTTGAAGAAGGAGCTGTAGGCACAAATAGTTCTTAGGACACCAGGGAAGAGCCTGATTGCTAAGAAAAAAAGAGGGGATAAAGCAAAAAAGGGAGGGTATAGAAACCTTGTATATATTACATTAATTTGAGAGAGTCAGTGTTGCAACCCATCACAACCACTATCAAGAAGAGCAATGAAAGCTGAGTGTTGAGTGAGGACAAGCTTCAGTTCTCCATGTGATGAGATGTGATCCCACTAGAAAAAACAAACAAACTAATCATGATTGAGAAATTAACCACCATCCACCCAAAGGAAGAAGAGCTGAGCAGTTCCAGCTTCTAAAGGAGTCATTAGCTGAGTCTCCAACATGATCTATAAGCATTATGAGCCTGACAGTATCCTTTATCCTTCTTTTCACAACTCCAGAATTCCCATGCCTATCAGGTATTGAAAACACCCATGATCACTCAGGAGAGCAGAATGAAGAAGGTAAGACAAGCCATGCTTCTCTCCATGGAGAGACTCAGAGGCTTCATATGTAGGTTTTAATTTAATGAGCCTCAATATGCCCCTTGTGCTGGGTTATGGCTTCATGGTGGGACCTGTATCCCTGATGGAACAACTGCTTGAGTCATTCCAAGGTGATCTGGGGACCATCCCTTTGGAATCCCAACAGGAGTGACGCAAAACAAGGGGAGATTGAGCTAGTGGTGACTATTCAAGGCTTGCAAACAGATAGCTGGGGTGCAGCATTCCCTGCCCTTTCTCTGTGACAGATATTAAATATTATTGTGCTCAATTAATCGAACTGAGTTATCTGCAAATACCATCATGATGAGTCCAGTGAATTTACTGTGGTCATGGCAGCTGCATTGTCACCTGTGAGGCCTCCATCAGGAAAGGGTTACTGACTAACTCTGGTAACAGTGCCAAACAAGCCTGTATCCAGGAACAGAATCTGATCCACAGTAAACATCCTTGAGTTGTGAAGTGGTGTGAGGTGTTTTTTTCCAGCCTGCCAGCTTTCTCCCTCTCCCTCCTCTTAAAGAGACAAGCAAACAAATTGTGGTGAGCTGCCAGAGCACACTAATTTTACAGAAAAAGCTCTGAAACCTATGGTATGCTGGAACAGTGTTGAATTCCCAAGCTGCAGGGGCAGAACATGTGGCAGGCAGTTCTCAGAGCTGTCTTTTCAGACTCTCTTCAGGCATTTTTGAGCACTATTTATGCATCTTAAATATTTGTAGCTCTTTATGTTTAACATCCCACTATTTTCTCGAAAAACATCTGCTCAAAAAAGCAGTAATTAAACCCAAGTTTTTTTCAGAAAAGGATAACTCCTGAAGCAAGTCCAAAAAGAGAGTGATAAAGTTTCTCTCCGTACTAATCCGTGGTCCAAAAGTGATATGCTTTTTTTTAGTGTACATGGTTATAGCTGTACTTCTAAAGAACAGTGTCCTTTACCCTGACTGAGATCGAAGGCATGAAGGCAGATGAAGAACTCGGTGCTGTCTTCCTCCTCTATAGTCTGCAGTATTGAAAACAGGTAAGAATAACAGGAATTTCTTTCTTACTTCTGTGGCCAGCACCCACAGCAAAAAGGACAGCAGGTTCAAATACCCTCAAACAGGGGATGGTTCATCTACAAGTATTTCACCATTTCAGGAAGAGACAAACAGCTGAAAAAAGTAACTGCTTGTAATTCAGTACTTACCCATGGTAACCTGAGAATCACTAATCATAGAACACTTGGTAGCTGACGTTGTCAGACTTGATTCTGAAGTTGTATCTTCCCATCTTTCCCTGGCACTGGAAGATGAGAAGGCTCAGGACTCCCAGCAGAGAACCAACCACAGCGAGGGCAATGAGGATGATGTATCCAACCCCCATCCCAGCCTCCTTCTCTCTCTTCAAATCAGATGCTAAAAAAAGCCAAGAGGTGCAAGAAAGGCTTTGAAATGTCTAAATATTTCACTAGGTAACAAGCAAGCCTTGCCTAAAAGTTATCCAACATGCCAGCACAGAGCTGTGATACAGAAGTGTATCAGCCTTTTGGGGAGGATGATTCTTATGGAAAGGTCATGAGCATAGTCCACATTCTTTTTTTACATACAAGTGTAGAGTCCCTGCAGACATAAGTGTGATTTTCAGCTAAAATAAGAATTAAAGAATCTGCACTTGTGACTTTTTGAAATGTTGCCTTTCTTTCAGAAAAGGTGAAGAATTCTCCCATCTTAATCCTGCCTCCATTCATCTACGATTACTAAAAGTCACTTGGTTTGCTTTTATCACATATGAAACTCTTCTTTAAAAACAAAGTATTTAGGAAAGGATTCTCCAAGTGTGCTGTGTCAAGTCCTGTGGTGCCAGCTGTCTCCCAAGGCACCATAAGCCATCAACAGAATGTGTTCTCCTGGTTTACATTTAGTCACCTCTATATATTTGTCCAAATCTGCAAGCAGAAACCCCCTCTTCCTTTAACATTATGCCTCTCTTCATGTTTTCACCTGTACTTAAAATTGTAGTAAATGGTTGATGCACCTACAAAAATATCTATTTGTGTTACACTTTCAGAACTCCTGTTATTACCCAACATCACAATTCACGTGTCTTCCTTCAACACAGAGATGTAGATAACTGTCTAGGCCTGTCCTCACACTTAAAATGAATTGTGAGTGTCCAAACTGAAAATAGGAGACAATATCTAGTAGTTGCATCTTTGTCTAGGAATCAATGCAATACAACCACAATAAAGGTGCCCCCGGCAGAGGTCATTTGGGGAAATGGCCATTTTTCAATATTAGAAATGCATTGGGGTCTCCTGTGAAAATGAGTGAGAGCTACTTGTTGTAAGAGCTGAGCAAAGAAAGCTGCATTAATTGCTAAGTTGCTTTTTTAAAAAGAACTAATTCAGAAATAAACATTGAAGGCCTATTTGAACAGACCAATATTTACAAGTAATGGAAGAAAAATACAAAATGCTAAGTCAGAGTCAGTTTCTAGGTCCAAAAGAACATTGTGAGCTCTCTATTCACAGTAGCCACGTGTTGGGACTCTGATATTGGCATGCCCAAATACTCTCAATGAGTGTTTTATGTCATTAAGTTATGAATAGAAAAGGCTGGAGGAGGCCAAACAACTGCAAATGTTCAAGACCACGGGTGCCCTTGAAAACATCACTCAGGTTAAATGCAGAAGAGGCAGGTGCAGCACAAAATAGACCTTGTTTGTGCATCTTGCTGGGGTTTGCTCTCTATTAACCTGCCCTGCACCTCTCCACCAAGGGGCTGTGCATCAGCTGTGCTCTGCCACCTTCCCTCGTGGTGGCAATGAAGTCAATGCCAGGGAGTCAAAGGAAACACAACAACAAAATCTCTTACATCCTCTGGTACTGGACCTCAGAGCTCAGTGTAATTGCAGACCAAGAGCAGTGTAAACACTTGGAAAACTGATTGCAATCTGAAGGATTGAGGCTGCTTTCACACTTTACAATTGAAATAGCTGCTTGATTTTGTGGTTGTTGCCCTTGCTGCCCTGTGCAAATAGCTGCACAAAGCACTTCATCTTCCTTTCTACATTCCCTTGACAGTCACTTCACCCAGTGGAGGGCACATGGTTCTCCACACTGCCACGTGGCTTCAGTGAGAAGGATCATATGCAGAGGTGCACAAAAACCTTGTATTGCAGATCTTAATGTTCCTTTGCCAGTAAAAAAATAACCTTGAAATGATAGTTATGCTGTGCCCTTTTTTTGCAAGCATCTATTCAGAACTCACCAGCTGATCGGCAGAGGGGTCCCCAGGATGTTCTGTGTGTAGAGATGATTTCTCCAGTCTTCAGGAATTGAACCATGGCATGGCATCTCTGCAACAATCAATTCAAACCCCAGCAAGTGATCTGGCTTACAAATTAAAAATGCAAAGCCTTCTGGTGAGCATGTGAGAGCCCAGTGCTATTCTCACTCACCAGGCTTTTGTTCCTCCATGTTACGCATTGTTAAACTGAAATTAGCACCAAAAGCAAGTTCAAAGGAAATGGAATCAGGGAAAAATCAGAATAAAATCTGTAATCAGTCACAGTGGAAAACACTGCTGTGAACAGACATTTCACACAGACAATCCCTTTGTCAACTTTCTGTTTGTTTTAGAGAAACCTCATGGGAGAATAAACTTATCACCATCTCTATAGGCAAACATTTTTGTTTGGATGTTTCTACTGCCCATGGCAGGCACAGCAGATACCACAACCAGCAAAACCAGCAGCAACTTCCAGGCCCTGCCAAGCCTTGTGCCATTTTGGAGCTACACACAACTTCAGGGACATGTGAATTAATAACCTGAGAGCTACTAGTTTGAAAGCCTTGCCCTGTTGGGGATCAGCTGCTTCAGCTCTGCAGGAGCAGCACTTGCAGAACACAGCACCTTCATCCTCTGCACACCTCCTTGGTAGCACCATTCAGTTTGTTTGCTACCTTTTTGTTTTAAATTGCAGCCAAAAGGTCTCTGATGGGAACTGCAGCCAACTTGGAGTTACTCAAAAAATACTGTGGCTCTCCTGGCAGTGCACAAAGAACAGAGAAACTGCAGCATCATCCTATAATCAGCAGGGAAGTGCAAGAGTGCCTTACCAGGCTGTTTACACAAGAATGTGTTAGCACGGGTTACACTGAGAAACCTCTAAAATCCACTGCCAGCAATGGTGTCTTTATGGGTCAGCCCCCAGAAAAACAATGCAGATATGACTTTGGCCTCCCCTCAAATCACTTTCCCAGCTGGGTGGATCCATCAGACAATATGGTTGTGTCACTGCTCATTGATGGCAATGGCTTTTTTGGTTCCCCATGGCCATGGAGCAGCCACGTTCCACCAGACATCCACGTGGTGGTGGCACACCACTCCTCTTCCCATTCAAGGTCATGTTTCTTACTCATTTCTTACTAGCTTGTCCTCAGCCTGTTTGTTTTTATCTACTCTAAAGCACCTTACTCACTTCCACTGAGAAAAAAAGGGGAAAAAATGACTGAGTGAGAAGAAATAACACACTGTGTAAATCTCAATTTTGTGGGTAAAAAGCTGAAGCAAACCTGCCTTAAGCAAGTCAGCATTCTCTGGAGTAAGGGGTTCAGGCATCAGATCCCAGACCATGGGCACTTTCCCACCTGTCTTACATTATTCCCAAACATACTCTGCTCTTGCTCCAATTTTCATGACCTTTGCACCTTCTGCAGCTCCCCCTTGTCCTCTCCACATCACAGTTTGGCCTAAGTCTAAAATACTCAACTTACTGACTTTTCATGGGAGTAAATTTTGCAGAGGATAAAGAAAAATGTATATATATATATATAATATTTAAAAATACATATTCCTCCTCAGCTGCAGGGCACAGTATACTCAGGGAGGGCACCACCTTTTCCAGAGGAGGGCATAGAGGGGGTTTTTAGAACACTGATTTTTAACATGAATATTCATATTCAGCTGCAAAAACTGGAGCCATCTCCCATTGTCAGTCTTGTTTCCTGTCCCTACCTTTCTTTTCTTTTTTTTTTTGTTTTAATTTTATTCTGGAGGAAGCTTTATACTTAGAGAAAGGAAAGAAGCATCTTCTGGTAGCCATTTTTAATCTTTTAGGAAGAGATTATTTACTATAAAATGGACTTAAACTGTGCTATTTAGAGCTAGAGGAAAGTGATAAACAATGAGGAACATCAAACTGCTAATGAAAACATCCTAGACAGACAAAGAGCCAGGAAGGGTGGCAGAAGAGGAGGAAAATTCCCAAGTGTTTGCTATTAAGAAAAAAAATAAAAACCATCAGCAAAACATATTTTTTCTTATTTCTATGTTAGCAACACATTTTTAGATAAAGTTTGTATCACTTACTTGGAGGCAAAAAGAAACAAAGCAATGCTTTGTAGCACAGACAATTAGAAACTGCAGCTCTTATCAGAACATTGCTTGGTTTATTGCTTTAAAAAGTAATCAGTCTTTAAAAAGCCCTCATAAACTCTATTAGAGTCACAGCCCTGGAAACTTAATGCCCATGAGCTTCCTGTCCTGGCACCTCAACTCTCAGCTGAAGCATCAAGTCTTTAGGGGGGAAAAAAAAAAAAGGACAGAAAAACATCCTGAATCAATTTACTCTGATTTTTCCTGCTGACACTGCCAAAGTGGGTGCTCACGTTTTTGTGTCCTGTCCATCTGAGCTGATACTTCCCTGAACAGTCTGATTTCATTGCCTTCCAGTCAACCCTGTGCAAAGGAGAACGGCCCAGTCCTCAAGTTCCCCAGTTCTGTGCAAGGTCCATAATTTAACTCTGAGGATGAGGAACAGGAAGAAAGGCAGACACTTCCATATGGTTGTGGCCCTTCCCCACTGCTCTTTACTCTCAGCAGAGCATGAAGGAAACCTCAAGAGCTATTTTAAACCCTGTTTGGAAACATTATTCCTCCCATTCCATTGCAGGACTGCATAAGGCACTGAGGAAAATATATATATTTTTATTGAGAAATGTAGCAAAACACTCACTGTCCTGCAGGTTCTTCCTGGTGTCTCCATACGAATACGAATTCTGCAGTGCAAGTAAACCACAGAATTGCTGACAAAGGAAAAAATCTTCATCTTAAACTGGGCTTTGCTTGAATTGCCATTCTCTAGCAGTGTGGTGTATGTATTTGGGATGGGACAGCTGAAAAGGAAGAGAAAGAGCATACATAGAAGCTCAGGTTATGGTTATAGCACATAACTTGGGATCTAAGCCTTTCCTGCCTTTAGGAAGTCACCCAGCCCCTTCATGAAGCAACTCTCTGGCATTGCAGTGATGATAAGGGGCTTTTGCTGCTTTATTCTCACAGTAACCAAATAGAAGAGGACATTTGAGAAGTGGTTGAAGTCGTGGAAAAGAAAGAAGGATTTAAACTTGGCTTGACCAAACAGGGATTGAACAAACATCACATTAAAGGGAACAGGTTTTGTTACTGAGCAAAAGGATTATCCTGTATTTTAAGGTGGCAGGTGAGCCCAGGGAATATGACATCAGGCTGAGATTAGGGATCCAGACAGGAACAAAGCTCCTCTTTTACCAGAGGCTGCATTAATAGCATGTGTGTGAAATGAACTAACCTATTTCTTCACTGCTAAGAGACACATAAGCTCTTGGTAAAGCTGAAACCACAGAAAAACCTCTGAACCACAGAGAAATAGATAAAACAAACACTTTTCAAATGCTCTTTCACTGCTGACTGCCAAAATCACCTTCAGGCCAAAAGTGCAATTCCTTCGCAAAACTATAGGAAAGGCAACAAAACCCAAACAACTACCACATGGCCCTTTCAAAACTCTTTTCCTACCTACTTTTCTTGTTCAAAGGTGTGGCCAGTCCAGATGGAAAGGGACCATGTATAGGAATGAGGAGAACACACACACAAGGCATTTAAAATATAACACATTAGTAGTCAGCACCACTGGAAGAGCTAAGGCATGGCAGATGCTGTTTGCAAGTGGCATTGCTGTACCTGTTGCTGATAAAAACAAAGGAGAGGGGATCCACTGAGTTATTAATTGGAGTTGCCCAGCAGTCAGTGAGAACCACCTTGAGCTTGCTGTCCCCCCTCTGGATCCCCACTTCGATCAGCACATCGTCACTGGCAGAGATGCTGAAGTTTTTTGGTATTGGGGAGTTTCCAACAAACAGCTGCATTTCTGTCCTGAAGTGTCCAGATCCATGCAAATCCTCGAAGATGGTGTAAAGTCTGAAAAATCAATTAACCTCCTTTAAGACCACGAATTTGATCGTGTGTGTCTTTAAGTCATAAACCAGTGGCTGTTTATCCACCTCTTGTACATTTAAATAGTGAAAGGTTATCTGCAGTCCAGGGTACCAGGATGCTGTTCAAAAGGAAGGGGTGAAAGTGCATCCAGTTGGGAAGGCAGACAGCACGGAAGCACAAAAGGGAAAATACAAAGGGTCTCTGCAACACAAATCATGCAGAGAGAAAGATTTGAGTGGAGCAGAAGGGGAACAAGACTATGAGTTCTCTGAAAGTTCAAAATAAGGACAGCAGAAGTGCAGAAGAGAAGACCCAAAAGAAATTATATGGGACAAACCTGAACAGTAAGTGAAGGGCATGAGAAAATTGTACAGCTCAGAGAGAAGGGGCCTGACAAAGAATTTGCAGGGAAAAAGAAAGAAAAATACAAAGTCTGGACAGGGTTAGGACACGGAAAGTGGATTCAGTGCCAATGGTTTCAACTCGGTGGTGGACAAGAAAGGGGAGGTGAAGTTGGATGAAGGGAGGACATTCCCCATCAGAATGAAGCTTGTGCTGCCCCACTTTCTGTGAGCATGGGCCTTGATTTTCTGAGAAGTGTGGATTTGATTCCATCTTACTTGAAGATGGGGCCTTCCATAAAACAAACATTATTTGCATTATGAATCTTCCCTTTTTTTCCAAGTTGAGCAAATAAGGATTTGAGGGGGTTAAATGTTGCTGTTCTCAGAACCTACAGAGCAGTCTGCAGGCCTACAGCAGGTAAAAAATACATGACTGAGATGCTCCAAAAGCAGGAAAATGCTGCTATTGCTACATGGGATTGCCCAGGAAGACACAGAGAAAGGAGGAATTCCTGAACCTCCACCAGTGGATCCCAAAGGTTTATTTTCATCTCAAGCTTGTTGGGTGCTGGGTCTAATGACACATTAGGTGGAGTAGGAGAGAAACACGTAGCAGGAATCTCCTGAGCTATTACTTACCCTTCTGCAGTGTATCCAGAGGAAGCCAAGACATCATTTTGAAACACACAGTGAATGGGACTGGCAACTTTTAAGTGGGTGACTATTCCCTGAGAAGAAATGTCATTCTGAAGGATGGTTTTCACTACGGTATTAGTCATGTTCTGAAACACAAAAGGAAGAAAACAGAGCTTGTGACCATCAGTGTTTCCAGGGATACAGCAGAGCTACAGGCTTACCAGTGTCCCATCTCAGGTATTCTCCATTCTCCTGGCTGCAGAAACCAAACAGATTAAACCTCCAGTATCTTTGTTGCTGTACAGTGAGGCAATGAAAATCCACCCATCTTCCTCCCTTTGCTTGCTATCATATCTCAGAATCACAGAATGCTTTGGGTTGGAAGGGACCTTAAAGATCATCCAGTTCCAACCCCCTGCCATGGGCAGAGACACCTCCCACTAGACCAGAGCCAGAGCCACATCCAGCTTGGCTTTGAACACTTCTAGGGATGGGGTAATGATCTTTCCTTAGCAATGGCCACTGCTCCAGAAGGGAATTTCTGTACTTTGGTGTGGCCTGAGCACAGCCTTTGGTTTGGATCCAAGGAGACAGCCATCACTTTGTCCCCACTACTGGTAGCAACTGATGTATTTGTCAAAATGAGATGATGAAGTTGCTTTTAAGAAAAGAGAAGCTCCTGACAGCTGCAAAGGGAACCCAGAGAGACGTGGGAAGGGACTCTCAGTTTGGACAGGCCCTTAGAGAGCATCTAAGGGAGGCAATGAAGATGGTGAAGGGCTTGAGGGGAAGCATGTGAGGACACTGAGAGCACTTGGTGTGTTCAGCTGGAGAAGAGGAGACTGAGGGGAGACCTCATTGCAGGTCCAACATCCTCATGAGGGGCAGAGGAGGGGCAGGCACTGATCTCTGCCCTGTGGGGACCAGGGACAGCACCTAGAGAATGGACAGGAGTTGTGTCAGGGCAGGATTAGGTTGGATATCAGGAGAAGGTTCTTCCCCCAGAGGGTGGTGGGCACTGAACAGGCTCCCCAGGGCAGTGGGCACAGCACTTAGACGGCCAGAGGTCAAGAAGCACTTTGACAACACTCGTGGGCACGTGGTGTGGCTCTTGGGGATGGTCCCGTGCAGGGCTGAGGGTTGGACTCGGTGATCCTCGTGGGTCCCTTCCAACCCAGTATATTCTGTGACTCTGTGAGTTTTGCTGCCTGACCTCAAAGATTCTTCTTCTCTTTCCTGCTTGCCCCCCCTCCCAAAAGGAGAGGTCAGTTCTATCACAGGAAGAGGTTTTCCTTCTCCAAAGGAATTTCAGCAACTGACAGACCGTACACCCAGCTGTGGATCTGCCATTGCCCCTTCCCTCACACCCCTAGAGAAAAAGGTGTTTCAGAGCTTCTCACAGGACTTACAGTCTCAACTCGGGTGCCACAGTCCCTCCATCCTGCCTGCAGCACAACGTGAGTGCTGTTGCTCTTGCTCACATTGCATTGAGGCTCCCCCAGGTACAGGGAGGCTTCTGGGATAAACTCCTGCTGTAAAAACCTCTTCTGGATGGCAAGGACAGTCTTCTCAATTTCACAGAACACACTCACTGCATCTTTAATGGAAGGATCTTGGGCAGGTTTGGCAAGGGGGACTGGAGATGCTTGAGGAGAAACATCAGGAGTTGACAGGGGATCCTTGGTGAGGGGAGGCAGCACCGTGCTGGGGAATGGGGTGTCCTCCAGAGCTTTGTGCTCACTTGGAGAGGAGTCCAGTGAAGCAGGAGAAGAAACATGAGCTGAAGTTTGTAAAGATGTCACAGGTAAAACTGTGCTGTGCACAGGTTTGTTATCCATCTCTGTTGCCTTCTGGCTGACTGGAAATGCTGAGGAGTGACAAAAAGAATAAAGGCACTGTTGTAATTTACAGGGTTGGATGGATTTCATAAGGGAAAAGCAAACTCTTAGGAGGAAACTCAGAGTTACTGGCAGGAAATTAGCTTCTTTTGTTTTTAACCTGCTCTACTTGATGCCAAAGCTGTGCCTTTTTTTAAGAAAGAGCCCAAGAGACACATACATTGCCTATCAGTAAAGCTGAAGTGCTTTATTTCCTGACAGCTGCAATAATTAGTGTGTAAACACGTATACACAGCTTTTTGAGACTCCACACTTCTCGGGGGGTATAAACAGGAGCAGAGTTTGCTAAAAGAACTGGCCCCATTTGTGACCAGTTGCTACCCAAAAAATTTGACCTGGAGTGCTTTGAAAAACCCTTTTTGGGGCAAGTGTGGGACAAACCTCCTTTAGCAAACCCACGTGGCCCATTTTGTGTCCTGAGAGAGAGTGGAGAGCAGAACAAATGTGTTGGTAGCAATCTTTAATGCTTTCAGAAGAAAGCAAGTGGGGAAAATGGGAAGTACAGGTTGAGATCAATGTGCCTGTTGAAGACCCAACATCCAGCTCAGTCTCTGGGGTTACCCTGTGGCTCTTTGCTGATAGAAACATCCTAATTATTCATCCACCCCTGACTTAAAGACCATCAGGATAATAAATTCCATTTGCACTGAAGCACAAAGGATGTGTCTCATTGCACAAAACTTTTCTTAAATAATTTTAGTGGCTTGAACATACAAATAGCATCTATTTCCCAAGCAACATATGAAATCTGTACATACACATACACATATATATATTTCCTTCTGGAATTCCCTAGGTCTCAGAAATGCCCCAAATGAAAAAGGTGCTGATTTGAGCAACAGAGGAAGAAAAATAAAAGCCTGAGCTCTTTCAGAGCTGGGTTTCCCAAAAGCCTATTATCATATTAATATCTCTAGTTAAACAAAACTGAACTGATGTTGGTCTCAGTTGACAAATTGTTGTCACTTCAGTGAAAGAGTTCCTTGTCACTGTGGTTACCAAACATACAACCAAATATAAATTGCTGAAGAAGCCTAAGAGAATTTAGGAGCTTAAAGACCCATCCTACCTCAGCTGACATGTGACTTGGGGAAAGAGAGAGGCCAGATGGATCAACTCATACCAAAAGGCAATGTGTAATACCAACATTTCCTCCCTGGTGCCATACAGAGGTCAAGCCACCTATGTAGTATTTTGTGGCTCCTTCTCTGTTATCTCTTCTGTCCCCACTGCTACTGCTTTTGAACATGACAAACACTCTTGACAATCCTATCTAATATTTTGTGGCAAGTATGAGAAACAGGACTGTTAAAAGAGCCTTACAGACACAAGCATTTAATATTAATTAGTAAACTGGCATGATAGAGTACTGCAGTCAGAACTCCTTTAAGTCTACTACGAGGCTTTCCCATTATGATCCATCTGAAAACAAAGAGGCAAAATAATGCCTGGCAAAATTCCAAGACCTGTGACAAGTGTGACCATGGCCTTGTAAAGATCAGATCACCAAGCATTCAGTTAGCCACTAGGTAATGAATATTTATTTTTGCCTTCACAGCTTCTTCCAGGCCTTTCTGGCTGCACATCCACAAATCCTTCCTTGCAGCTGCACTGGTAGAATCCAAGAGTGTTTTGGCAAGAGGCATCCAGGGAGCAGTCATCCTCTTTGCTTTTGCACTCGTCATAGTCTGTTGGGTATATTCAAGCAGAAGACAATGGTGGAGAGTGTATAAGTGAAAATCTGATAGTTCTGAAAGTGGAGAATAGTCCTATCATCAGGATATCACGATGAGATCACACCCCCCAGCAGCTGCTGGGGCTGGGGGAGGTGGGATACTGGAAGCACAGCCTAGAGGGAAAATTGCAAGGCACTGGCAACCCCCCCCCAAGAACGGGGTTGCCAGTGATGCTCAGATGGTACTTCAATGTAGGCACACTGTTCCTGTCCTCCTAAAACAGGCCAAGGGGACACTTCTAACCCTGAGGGAGCTCCCTCAGTTATCCCCCCATTTCACACTCCCGAGGAGATGGTTGGTAAATGCCCAGCATGGGTGAAGCAGGAGGGTTGCGTGATTGGTCCAAGTTGCAGCCTAGTTGCTTTCTCAGTTTTTACATGGCCAAAATTTTCAATTTTGAAAGGAAAAATATGTTTTTCTTCCATTTCTCTTCTCCAAGTCTAAAACCAGGAGCAAATAAGGACATACCAACTTAGGTGGGACTCAGAAAGCAGCACCTGCTCTGTGGGGACCTGTCCCTGAATAAACCCCTTGTTTCAGGAAAGGTTTGAGTGGGGCAGGGACTCTGCAAGCCCCATCAGGGGGTAGTTGGGATCCCACTAATTAACAGGATTTGTAACTTTCCAGACTTACAGCTGTGAGTGGAACAGGCAAAAAGGATGTACAGAGCAGAGCATAAACATCTTTCTGATGTCCTTTAGCTTTGGATTCTAATTGACAGTTTATAACAATATTCTTTGGACAAATGCATCATATCAAGGATATAATATTTGGGGTGGTTTTTTTCAGAGATAACTTGTGCATCAGAATTCAGCAGCTGTTAGGAGACTAATATTTCTTGTTACTTATTTAAATTATTTATAAAGGAAAAGCAGTTTTACAATCAGCCATCGTGCTGGTCTTGCTGAAGTGTGGGCTTTTTCCTGAATTCCCAGCCCACAGGTGTGTGAGGAAAACATGTACTCCCAGTGAAGAAGAATTTATATGTTCATTTATTTCTTTCACGGGGTTTCTACCTCATGCAAAATTATCAGTGCAAAGCAGAGGGTAATGTGGTTTTAAATTATTTTAAGCAGTGCTAGTTATGGCTATGCACAGGGACCCATTTCCACTAGTAGTTTATAAACCCCAAAATTTGTGACCACTGTTTCTAACATCTCCTTACCTTCTCCTCTATAATACTGATTCTGGATATAGAAAAAAAGACCAGTTGGTTTTGTCCATTTGGTTCAATGGTACCTCACTTCCTATGTCATCTATTGATGTTTTCTGAAAAACTTTATCACATGGATAACCAGGAGCAATATAAGGAGATAGAAAGCCTTTTCATCCATCTATTTTACAGGTACTTTCACTTCAAAAGATAGAGATTATTAGGCTTTCTCCTATTTCTAGTTCTGAAGAAATCCTGGGATACAAGCTGCTCCTTACCCTTTACTGAGAGGCTGCTCTTGTCAATGGTGAAGTGGGAGCTGTGTTCCAAGGCATCATGAAAAGTGGAGATGACAGAGTGGATATCCACACCTTCTGCCACCAGGAGACTGAAACTTACCACTGTGCTCCCATTAGTAATACCAGTTATCAGCACTTTAATCAGACCAGCATCCACTTGCTGAAGAACATCAAAGGGGAGGGATTTATGTACCTGGAATTAAAACAAAAGGGATGTTGAGATGGGCAGATAGGGGCAATTAAATTTTAGGCTGTGTAGGCTCCCAGAAGAGAGTGTTATGCATTAAAGCTCTGCTTCATACTCTGGAGGGAAGCAGCAGAAAATTGAGTTTCTGCTTTATAATGCCTTCATTTTACAGCAGCTGAAGGATGTGGTATATATTTAACTATAAATATTAAACAAGACAAGCAATTAAAACATCTCATCTGTCATTTGGCACAGGACCTTGCCTCTGCTAACAGAGAGGGAGGGAGGGAGGAGGCTGCAGGGAAGCTCCCATGTTCTGCCTCACAAAGTGCCTCTAGGGAGAGGGGGAAATTCAAAATGAGGAAGAGCTGCCAACAGAAGTGGAGATGCTCCTGGCATTCCACACTGCACATATACCTCAGAGCCTCCCTCAGCTCAGGTATGTTACAGCCTAGAGCAGGCCACCCTCAAGCCCTTCTTCACAGCTGATTTCTCACCAGAGCCAAGCAGACAACACCTCTTTTTAAATGCCCAGACCAGGGTAAAGAAAACAGAAAGGTGTTTCTTTTCATCAGCTCTGCCAAAGAGTTCAACATCCCAGTCTTCGACTTGATTTCAGAAGGGTTTCATTGAAGTCTTCTTTGAGGAGTGTCTTATTACTTCTGCAAATTCTGACTGCCATCAGGGCACACAGCCCTGCCTCACGATGCTCCCTGAGGGCCCAAGAGCTGGGCTAGGAAATGGTTCTGCACACAGCTTTGAATAGGAACAGTCACCCTCAAGGTATTGCAGCACCAAATCAAGGCTGAATTTAGGACAGTCTAGAGAAATCAAGAAAAAAACATTCACAGTGTACACTGTCACCTTAGACTTCACTGGTGGCCCAAAAGAGAAAATTCCACCTTTTTCAAAGAACAGGGAGCCTTAGCTGTGACAGCTCCAGAAGTTGCCTCCTTTGCCATGCTGAAGAGAAAGAGGGGCTGCTTTCTGTGGGATGGGAAAACAGTCCTTGGCTGCCCAGCAGTGCCACTGTCCAGCTCAGATAGAGACACCAACCCCTCTAAAAGAGATAAACAGGCTGCAGCTGAATGTTTGACCTTATCCTTTCCCACCCTCCAAGGCTGGATACCTCTGGAGAGCAGCAACCCATGGGAACAGCTCCTCCTTCTCCCACAGGAAAGCAGCCCATGGGATAGGGCACCTGGTCTTACTCAGGAGCCCAGGGGGATGTACAACAGCATTTGCATTTCCAGCATCATTCCCCTTCATCTCCAGCCCCAGCCCCAGCCACAGGAGAAGCAGACACAGGTCAGATGGCATCATCTCATGGGAACAACCCCAGACAAGACACAAAGCTAATACTGATTCAGCTTTAAAGGACATTTTGAGAAAACATTATACACATAAATACAGCCTGTTCCTGAGAAACTCACCACAAAGAGAAACTGGCAAACATCCACAAGTTCTCACCTCAGTCCTTTTCTTTTGGTTGCCCAGACAAAGAGCCTGATAAGAAAGCACTGGACTCCCTGCCTACCTGCACATCCCATGGGAAAGAGGGAACACACACACACACTCACACACAGAAGTTTGCATGCCAGGCCTTGCTCCAACATCTAACCACAGGCAGAGCACATACCTGAAGACCAGGTAAGCCCACACTGTGTGATACCATCCCTCAGAGTCCTGAATTTTTCCATTAGAATTGTGTATTTCCTTCTCTTCCTTTCTCCAGGAGATGTTCACAGATCCCCTGTGTTTCTTGATCACCCTCTGTACGTCTGGGAAGCATTTTTACACTCTTCCAGACTTACAAAGTGCAGCAACAGAAAGCATGGGGTATAAGTTTCAATCCTGCACCAGGCAGACAATACACTGTTCTGAGCTATCAGTATTAAAATTGCACTTAGAAACTCCTATCAAGGGTGTAGGGGGATCCACAGTAAGAACAGCAGCTCCCAGCAGCAGGTGAAGGACACATCCCATGCTGTCCCTGTCACCACTCCCTGAGCCTGGGATACACACAGCACCCACTAGCTTCAATGCAGGACACAGAGAGATGGAAACAGCCACAGAAACACCTACATTTTTGTGATTTCTTGGCATATTTGCTCTTTGCCTTCACACTCCAGTGGCCGTCAGGCTCCAGGGAGAGAAAGGCACAGAGCAAACTCACCATAAGGGCTAGACAAGCAGCTCTTGGCCCAGGTGAGAGCTGGCACTGCTGCCCTGCACAGGAAAGTCACCTCCTCCCCACATCTCACTTTGTTTTAGTCCCTCCTTTAGGGTACAGCACTCACTTCCTTGCCTTGCTCAGATTTCCAGGGAATTAAGGGGCCAGGTGGGGGCTGCACTGCAGCCACCTCCAGTTGCTTCTTCCTCCATGCAACTTCTGCAGGAAATATCCAGAGCAGCAGGGCTGGATTTCAGTCATAATTTTAAGGCAGAGCTCATGCCAGTGGTGTAATGATCAGGGGTGCCAGGGAAAGCCAAGGGAGAAGGCACAGCAAGAGTCAATGCTGGGAGCCAGCAGGAGAATCAGCCTTGTTTCTCTTGCACCCACGCACAGCGCTGGTGCATTTCTTGCTGGATTATCCCAGGTGATCACAGCTTTTGCACACCTGCCTGCTGTGCATTGCCCAGCCCTGACTTGCCCATTAGCCACTATCCAAGGCTGGGGACAGCCCCAGGATTTGCAGGCATGCTGCAGCCCTGTCCTGAGTCATCAGAAAGTCATGCATGTGATGGGTGGGAAGGTAACACTGCATGGAATAAAACCCCCTGCATGCACCTGGCAAGGGCTCCCATGTGCCTGCAAATCCCACACAGCAAATCCTGCAGTGTCCATTGGGGCTCACAGGCAGAGCTGGGGGATAGAAACAGCTAAATTCCCTACAAAAGCCTGGGCAGACCACAGGCTGTCCTTGTCATACCCAAAATCTCCCATTTCACCAAACTGGGGGCTTTGGGATCCTTCTCCACCCTCCTTCTGCTCTTTCACAAGCATGTACTGAAAAGCCAGAGGTCAGTCCTAAATCTTCATCTTTCATAGTCTTTGTCTGAACTTCTGACATAAATGGGAACAGCTGTAACATCCCCTTAGCCCACCTTGATTTCTTCCCCTTTCCTTATCTATCCTGATTTTTTTTTTGGTTCTTCTTTTTCACAGAATCATGGAATCATTTAGGTTGGAAAAGATGTCCAAGATCATCAAGTCTAACCTCTGCCCACCACCTTGTCCCCCAGCCCAGGGCACTGAGTGCTACGTCCAGTTGCTCCTTGGACACCTCCAGGGGTGGAGACTCCAAACCTCTTTGGGCTGCCCCTTCAACGCTTAACAACCCTTTCCAGGAAGAAATTCTTCCTGATGTCCAGCATGAACCTCCCCTGGCACAGCTTGAGGCCATTTCCATTTGTTCTTTTGCTGTTTCCCAGGAGCAGAGCCCGATCCCCACCTGGCTACAATCTGTCAGGGAGTTGTAGAGAGCACCAGTTCTCCCTTGAGCCTCCTTTTCTACAGAACGAACATCCTCAGCTGCCTCAAACTCTCCTCGTATGACTGGTTCTTTAGAGTTTGTTTCTGTCCTTATTCCTATTTTTCCACCCAAAGTAGAACTCAGAGCTTGAAAAGTGTCAGGGGACGTTCACCGTACTTGCATTTAGCCACTAGGTGACACTAAAAAACCCTTTATGCAAAAGGTTCAGGATTTCACAACAGGTACCACACCCTGGGTTAGGGAAACAATGCTTGATACAGCGGGGCTAGGAAAAAAAGAGGCGGAAAGTGAACTTTTTGGAAAGAAATATTCGGTAGGTAATACCCTAGAGTATGGGGTTTTCTTATGAGGCAAATTATCTTTGGGTCTGTCATGGTAGCTACAATTTCTGTAGCACACAAAGAAAACCTGAGCAATGGCAGGTGAAGTCCAATTTCAGGGGCAGGTGGAAGCCACACTAAACCCAATACAACAGGATGGAAAAGGCCAATAGTTCTTTGAGGAGAAGGGAAGTGGCAGCCAGGCTCACCCCAAGGGTGGCTGTGGCATGTTTGGTGGGTTTTCTGGGAGCACCCATCCATCAGCTGTGCTGTTTTACAGCTGCATTGCAAGGAAAATGGTGAAACTACCCATGACAATGACAGTGCAAATTGTCACATCAAGTTTTTACCTCCTTCTCATCTACACATTATTTAAAGGATGATTTTTCCATTTGCTGTGCTGCCAGTTCAACCACATGACACTTAAGTGCTGAGGCTAAAGAACATTATACACATTAGGATTTATAAATCCTCTGAATTGTAGATAGTGTATCCAAAGAGGTTTAAAAGCCAACTCTGGCAAAGTGTATTTAAATGGAACCTGATAGTGCTTTTAAAACCCTTAAAACTTTCCTAACTCACTTTAAAGGATCCATTTCTGGTCCTCAAAACCTGAAGAGAAAATATGCAGATCTTTCTGGTCTCCTAAACTTCATTTCCTTTGGCTTCTAGAAATGCAACATTTGTAATATTATTTTTTCATAATATTTTGCCATATACAGTAGCTATGCAAATACAGACTATATGGAGAAGCTCAGAGGTGGAAGGAATCAGCACTAACACATCCCACCAGCTGATCCACAAAACTGGAGCCCTGGAAAAGGGAGTTAGTTCCTTAGAATCACAAGTTGTGATTTTCTGCTGGCAAACTTGAGAACCAGGTAAAACTGACACAAAGCTTACCTTTGTCCCTTTATGCAATCCCTTTACAATTTTTCTGAATGTGTTTGTACCCCTGACTTTCTGTATTAAAGTACCTTACTGAATGAAGAAAATATATTCATTTTAGTCCATTTCAATACTGTGCTGCTGTGAAATAGCCCCGGGGCAGAACGTGATGCTGAATGAGAGTGAGGCCAGTGGAGAATTGCTCCCTTTTCACTTTGCTAATCACGTCACTCTGCTTTTGCCACTGGTTTTCTGATGTGACAGCTCGGGGCCAGAGCAGCTCCAAGAGAGATAACACATCCAGAAAGGTGCAAACCAGCAGCGACCACTGAGAACCTTGTTTGATATCCAAGCAGACAACATCATGCACAGATAAATGGATCACCCTCTTCCCTCCTTGCGGTTATCTCTGACCCCACACTGGCCTGAGCTCTGCCCCAGCACATGCTGCTGTCAGAGCACCCACTCTGTTCAGCTGTGTTTTGGTGCCAGGCTGCAAAATTCTGCACACAGTGAGTGAATTTAGGGAGGCCTCTGCAAGG
The DNA here is from genome assembly GCA_035047865.1 of Dendrocincla tyrannina. Classification (NCBI taxonomy): domain Eukaryota; kingdom Metazoa; phylum Chordata; class Aves; order Passeriformes; family Dendrocolaptidae; genus Dendrocincla; species Dendrocincla tyrannina. The sequence goes on from JAWWMP010000001.1 coordinate 114,084,403, forward strand.
TTTGAAATTCATACAATTATCAGTAATGGATTTGCCATCACAGTTATCAAGGCCTCTGGAAAAACAGAAAGTAAAGGGGAGATAAGGAAGGCAATAAAACTGTGGGTTTCCAGGCATGGGTGTGTTCGAGTGAGCACCAAAGGGACAAACTTCTGATAAATTCACTACAAAATTAGAAGAATGATATTGTCAAAGGCAATGCCTGAGAATTCTGAGAGCGTCAAGTGTGCAGCAGATATCATGGTGTGCTCTGATATCCTGCCATCTAATTAGGAGTGGAGGCAGAGGTGAACAAACCACTCCCTTTCCAGATATGGGGCTACAAAACAAGGATGATTATAAGAACTGTCAGCCTTGAGGGTGACAAAGGGTAATGGCAACCATGCAGTTCATTAGTATAATGCTGTGCAGGGCAAAGATGGCAGAGCACTTTGCAAGTTCCATTAGCTTTTCACCACACCCCTGGAGGACATCAACAATCCAGCATAAAAGGCTAGGAGAAGCAGAGGACATGGAGGCACCAGAGAACCCCCAAATCCTTATGTCCCTCTAAAACACAGATGCACACTCATCCTGCAGTCTCAGACCTTACAGCTGTGTCAAGGGACACACACGAGCCTTCATGGGAGAAAAACCATCCACGTGGTTTCATTGAGACAGGTCACGTCCTTCTTAGCCACTTACTTCATCAACAAAGAGCTGTGCAAGGGTTTGATATTCCTCACTGCTGGCGTTGCTGAAGCCTGGGGAGTATTTCACGTTTGTTATCCGAACTGTGCTGCTCAGTTTCTGTACAGCTGCAAAACAAATAAAAAAAAGACAATTTAAATACACAGTCTGTGAATTGCAGTCCATGGACAAGAGTGTGACAGTCTCCAGCATGCCTGGCCACACCTGTATGCATCAACTCATAACAGCAGAAAGTCTGAAAGGTAGCCAAAACCCCAAAAGTCTAAGTCAGAGCCTTATCCTCTCTGAGCCCCAGATGACTCTCAAAAAGGGTACTGACCTCCTGCAGGTCTTATATCTGCCAGCTCTGTTAGCTGTCCCACCAGTCCCTCCAGAGGGCAAACCATTGCAGCACCAAGGTCCTCCCTGCAGCCTCAGAGGAAGGCTGGGCATCCGCCTGAGGTTGGACATCTACACTTTAGACAGCCATGGTAGGTCAAGATGAATCCCAACAGGGTGCACATTTCCCCTCTGAAGCTGCAGCTGCTGAATCACATTAAGGCAGTCTCAAACCCTTTAGGTTATTTCCTGATATCTCTGGTTTTCCCAGTATCTCTGAGTTTGGCATTGTTACTGCAGATACCAAAGGTGATCAGAGATCAGACAAAAGGGCTTCTCAAGACATGCTGTGTACCCTTGGCACTCTTTTAGTGGCTTGCCAGGCAAGCTGACTGCCATCACTCAATGCTGTGACCACTGCCAGCAAATTGTCTTCCCTCTGCCTCCCAGCTGCTGACAGATCATCACCCCTGGCATACCAAGATGTAATGTTTCGATGGTTTATACAAATATAATAGGATAGTCTTCACCAAAAGCCTCAGAAATTCTATTACCTGATTCTGTTTAAAATTGTTTGTGAATCAAAGTATGAGTCTTTATTTCCTGGTGTGGCAACTTGCTTTGCCCCCTACACACACCTGTCTGCAGCCCTGGGACAGTATAAAAGGCACCAGGTGCCAACCCTGGGACTGGCAGACTCTTACACTGACTTTTAGTCTCCCATATTTTTGAAACAGCAAGAATTGTAAAGCAGGGCTCTGCATAAACTCTGCGGGCCACTTTACATCAAAGTTGGTTCTAGTCCCATTGGGAAAATAATAATTTGAACCAAGGCAGCAACTGGAAAAAAAAGAAATAGTAATCAAGTAAGGTTTTTAAAGGGAGAGGAGAAATGCCTGCTTGAAACAAGCCACTGAAGGAGGCTTCCTTTATCCCAGCAGACTTCTGATGGTGGAGGAATCCCCTGCACCACCAGTCCCATCAAAGGATTTGGACTTGTTTTTTGCTACGGCCTGTCCTGTCAGGTGAACATAGGTATTTGGGGAGTAAACCACATCCAGTTGTCTCAGGTGACAGGGGAAAATGTTCTGAACAATTCTCAAATGAAAAAGAAACATCAGTATTTATAAGACATGACCGACTATGAAGTGTTGGCTGAGGTTGAGCCTCCAAATCAGAGGTGATGCCACAAGGAGGAGCTACATCTTAAACTCCAACAAACACGGGATTTTTATCCTCTAAATTCCTGCCCTGGGCTAGTGAGATGCCACTGTGGTGGTTCTTGCTCTTGTTGCTCAGGCCTAAAGCCTTCACAAGCTTCATTCCAAGCAAAAGCACTTGGCTGCATATTTGATTTCATCAGGAAAAGAGAACAGTTTTTAATAAACTGAACTTGGGTAGAATTCTTCAATTTCTTTTCCAGCTGAAAGAAAATGACCTCTGGGGGTTTTTTTGTCAGTTAAAATTAGCTATTTTGACGTTTTTAAAAAAATAATATATTTTTGTTTTCATTAAAAAACAAACAAAGAATATTTTTGCCTCATTCCTACATTGAAAGGGGCTAGGGGGAAGACAGAGCAAAGCTGTAAGTGAAGCTTTTCAATTCAGGGTAACATGCTGTTCAGTCCAAAATTATCTCTTTCCTCTATTTGACCACTCAGGTCCCAAATCAATTATTTGCCCATCTCTGTTCAGGTCTCATCCATGCCAAGCAGAGTCTCCCAAGGAAGGGAGAAGACAGAAAATGAACTGGGCACTGGCAGGGCTGCCCAGAGTGTGGCAGGATGGCAGGAGTGGACACTGTGGCAGGGCTGGGGGTACAGGAGAGGCTGGGGAAGCGACAGAACTGGCATTACAGGCTGAAAAAAGTGGTTTTCCAGGGAGAAAAGAATGAGGGAGAACCAGAAGTTGGGCTGGATTAATGGGGATCACCAGGAACAGGAGATCATAGGGGAGGGAGAGAGAAAAGAGCAGAGAGGAGGGGGGTTTGGGATCAGAGGGATGAGGAGGGCATGGAGGGAGAATAAAGACAAGCAGAAATAAAAGTGAAATAACTAAACTGTAGCACACTACAGAAGAAAATACATTTAATGATTGGCAGAAACAGCAGCATTCCTACCCCAAACAAAACTGTAATTTTAAAGACCAAATCTGACCGTAACTTTGAAATATGATTCAGCCCCCATGAACAGAAAAATCCCCTAATTAGCTGCAACACATCTGCCCAAACCCAAACAGATCAAGCCCTCCCCGCCAGCCTTGTTACTCTCAATTACAGCCCTTGAAAAAAATGTCTCACAGGTTTCCAGGCAGCTCCTGCCTCACAGGGGATTTGTGGGGGACTCTGACTCATCATCCTCTGCTGAGAGAATAGGAAGGCAAGGCATTTTCCTCCCTGGCTAAGTTAGCTCTATAAGCAGTCCCCTGGTGCCAGAGGATGCAGGAGAAACCAAGATGTGTGGAAAAAGGACAAGCAGCAAATGCTGTGATGAGCCACATTCAGTGCATCCTGAGCGCTTCCTCCTGTTTGTGCTTCCTCCTTTGTTACGTGCTTCCTGCTCTTTGAGATGAAGAAAAGTAACCTGGACAAAAACAACTGCCAAGTTGCCAGGAAGACAAATCATTTTGGGGAGCAGATTTAGAAAAAAACGTGCCAATTCCAGCAGGAAAATAATTTTGATGCAGTAAAACTAGTTCCAGAACCCTGATTCCAGCCGAGCATCTTTCCTGACCCTGAGTGAGGCTTTGCTTCTCAAATTCAGCTGAATTGCCATGGGTGCAGATCCCCACCAGACATGTACTCACTGTGGTCCATGGCTGAGCCTGGCTTCAGGCTGGGAGCTGGAGAGGAGCCTGGCAAAGCTGGAGACCCCAGGGATCCAGGGCATTTCTGCGACCAAGAGCTGTTCTCTTTTCCCATCTCCACATCTTCTCTGAGAGTGGCATTGAGGGTGGGGACACCCACATCCCCTATGGCCAGCAGAGCCATGCCAGGGCCACCTTTGGGGCTGGCTTGTGGCACAGCAGGAGCTGTGTGAGCTCTGGTGGTACCAGAGGCTGTTTGATTTGGAAACACCAGCGATGGGGAACTGAGTTGCTCTTGCCCAGCTGTGCCCATGGGAGCAGCCTCTGGCTGGGATGCTCCAGGGGATGCCTTTGCCATGAAGCTTTGCTGGGATGGACTTGTGGATGCCCAATGCTCTGTGCTCATGGCCAGTGCCTTGCTGGTTGTGATTCCTGTGGCTTTGGGGCTGCTGTCCCTGTCAAAGCCCATCTGTGGTGCCAGAACTTTTTTCCAAGGGTGTGAAAGAGCACTGGTGGGACCATGGGACACTTGTTTGCCACCCAGGGGGTGTGAAGAAGCCACTGTTTCAGTGGGAACAGGAGATGCAAGGCCTGCAGGGCTTCCTTCTTCAAGAGCAAACTCTGTGCTGTTTCTGATTTCAGGAGCCATGGTTTCAGCAAGAGAATCCACAACATCACCTGCAACACAGTAAACACACATAGAAATGCGACCTCAAACTGGAAGAAGAGGCACCAGGGTCTGACCTGAAAGTGGCACTGAGACCCCTCAACCACATGTTAGAGCATTGTAGAAACAAGTCTTGGATATGCATGAGCACATTGCAGCATTTGTGATTTGTATGGGGTTGAATCTGCTTTGTGGCTACACAAAGAAGCAGATTTGATTCCTGGGTCTCCTCTTCTGATTGGCAGGCCATGGGTCATTACAGTGGGAGGAAGTTAGCCACAGACACACCAAAAGAGGCAAAAATACTCCTTGTTGCTCAGCAGTCAGTTATTTGGCTTATCAAGGAGGATTTCAGAGAGATTTCATCTGAAGAGATATTTATAAGGTTAAGAAACACACCAGAAACACACCAGATACACACCTTCAGCCAGAGACTGCAAAGGTGCAATTACCTGAACAGATGGAATAAAAGCAGAGGTAAAACCCCACAACTTATTCCAGTGTTTCACAGCGAAATAAAACTACATTCCAGTCTTTTGCTCACCCTCACAGCTCCTTCCGGGCCGGGATGGATTGGTGTCCATGGTTGTCTTGCACCTGCACATGTAGGAGCCCCTCAAGTTGATGCACTCTGCAAACACAGAGCAGTCATTCTCGGTGTGAGAAGCACATTCATCCCAGTCTGCAGACCAAAACAAGAACATGCGTGAGAAGGCCTCTCTTCTGGTGGAATTAAGATAGAAATAATCATAAACCAGTCATTTTTTAATTTATTAATGTGGTCTTCCTTTTCATTATTTACCTGTCAGCCAAGCTGAGGGATCAGTAGACCATCTGCATTGTTATCATTGTTATTCTCTCACATATAAATGTTTTGCTCTTGTACTCTGAAAAATATTTTCTCTGTGTAAAGGGTTTTTTTAATAATTATTTTTAGAAGTAAGAACTTACTTGAAATTTTAAAAATACTGTAGTTTGTACTATAGCTGTATCAAAAGCACACACTATACCAAGTTGTGTGTACAGCACCTCCAGATACACCAGGTAATTAATAGAACTGTTACCACTAGCTACTAGTAGATAGAACATTAAATAAAGACTTAATCCAAATAATCTTCCCCTTCAAATAAAAGGTAAATGCAAGTAACTCCCATGGGAAACACTCTTCCAATCTTAACAAAAGAAGAGCTAAGGGCAAAATCTCTTTTTATACAAGATTTCTTCTCAAATGTAATACTATAGAAGTGTGACCTCTTTCTGGTAGCCTCAGAAAATAGTTTCTGGTACATCAATGCATGAATATGCTCTTAGGGTGTCCCTTATGTCTGATTTCAGCTGCTCTGGATCAGTTAGAGATGCTTCTTTCATGCAGTTATAGAGCTATTTTAATGCTCAGTCTCTTCACTCTGGAGCGATTTATACCTGAAGTTTTATGTTGCTGTTTGCACCCTGTTCCAGCAAACCTGCAAAGGCTGAGTTAGTGTTTTGGACATGATTAATGTCAGTGAATTCCCTGTGAACCCGCCCTTTGTGCACAACCTCATGCATACACCTTCCCTGCCTCAGGGCTGTGAGAGAGGGAGAGCAGCAAACTAGACTGAAAACAGTGTCTTGGGACAAATAATTCTGATCAGAGGGCAGAAAATTGTTTGGATCAACACATTAGCATAAATGCTTGTTCTGCAAACAGGCAGAGCTTAATGACTGTGATTATTTCTCCCAAACAAAGGAATGCCCCATTCCATGTGCATGCACATACATGCATCCTCCTTTCTGCTTGTAGGCAGCCCTCCCCTTTTCCTTCCTTCCAGCTAATTTTTCAATTCTTCTTCCTTTCTTTGTCATTAGGTAATTGTTGTGTCCATGATAGCCTCCATCAGACAATTTCATGTGCCTGTGGCCAGCATCTGCTTATTATATTACAGCCTAAGCCACTTAGAGGGAATACAGAAACGTGCAGGATTGACTAAACAGCGGCAATGAAAGTGCTCTCATTAATTCCTTGCTGTGCCATGAAGTAATTGTGACTCTTGATGGATTCACACACCATCTGAGAGATGCTCCCATGCTAATTGCCAAGTAACTTACATTCACTGGCTCCGTTGTCTCTGAGGGTTTCTTTTCTCCTCACTTAGCATGGCTTTTTAAGCAAATTCCTTCACCTCTGATGGCCACACTCAATCCTGCATCAGGCCAAAACACTTCTGTTCTCTTCTCAGTGCTCACTGGCATTAGTGCATCACTGTGCACCTACACACACTGTGCACATTTTCCTCTATAACCATCACATCTCAGCCAAGGTGTGCTCTGTGTTCTTTTTCTGCTCTCTTGGCATCTCTCTGGCCTTTCACATTTAGCATTTCCCCCCTTCAACCAACAGTCTCACTCCAAAAATTATAAAAATCCCACCTTTGTGCTCACTCTGATTAACCATTATCCTTGTAAGGGGAATATGCAATGGGTAAAATTCTGTGCAATTCCTTCCCTAATGATGTTGTAGTTTCTAAAGGTTTGCATGATTTCATGGGGAACACAGTGAGGAGAAACCCAAAGAAATAACTTTGGATTCAGGGAATTCTGGAGCTGCAAACAGTTGGTGGCTCAGAGAGTATTAGTAAGAAGCATCACCTACACTTGCTGTATTCTTACACTTCTCCAGGAATCACCTCCTGGTTGCCACTGAGGATGTGATATTGTGCTAGAAGGTTGTTGGCCATGACTAAGCACACATCCCTCTCTCTTTTCTTACCACACCTCACACAACAGATTTTATTGTCTCTATTCACCATGGCAATAAACTTCTTAATTTATGAATCTTCTAAGAGAGATGTAATTGCTCTGCTCCCTTCATTTGTGCTGTCCCTTCTTCTAATCCCTGCTTTTCACAGCTGAAATCACTGCCACTAAACCAAGCACAAAGCCTTGTGGTGGCTCCACAGAGGATCCCAGTGACAGGATCTGTGTGGTTTTACTGCCAAATATCATGTCCTGGGACTCTCAGCAGTCAGGAAGCAAAACAGCCCGTTATACAAATCTTCCCTTCATGTGCTTCACTCCTTATTTTCCACATTTGACTCAGGAAACTCATGTCAAATGAACGCTCCTTTGGGCAGAGCTAATAAACCCCTTTTCTCTACCCCTAAAAGTTGATGAGAGTGGTGCTACTGGAAGCCACATGGTTTTCTGCAATTCAAGTGACAGTCCAGAGCTATTGCTTTCCTCCTCCCCACTTTTTCAGTCCCAGGATCAATAACAGTTGTAAAGTATTTTGGCACACATCAGCATCTTGCAAATCACTATCTGCTGCCACTGTGATAGTTGTAGGCTTCTGGTGCTATTTGTCTCTTCCTTTTTTTTCTTGTCCTGTTCTCCTTAACATCCATCTGCATCCCCAAAACTCCAAGAGGAGTTTTCCCTGCTCACAGTAAATAAGCTTTTAAGGGCTCAATATGCCAGGAGAGAAGAATAACCCACTCTGTTGGCTTTGGCAGCTTTCTGAACTCTGGCTTGCTCTGCCAGCTGCAAAACCTGAAGCCAGAACTTAGTTCTTTGAAGATAAAAATGGTGATTACTGAAGATCAAACAAAGGCCTAGTTTAACATAAATTCCATGTGTGTTTCTTTAGCCCTATTTACAGCAAGGACATTGGGGAATTTCTCTGGCTGGGTTTCTAGAGTGAAGATGTTAGCTTTCTTTTCTTAAACCCTGGCCCAAACACAGCCCCACAGTCTTGAAGCACAAAACTCTCTAGAGGGCATGTGTATCCAAAGGGTACAAATATTCCACAGTAATCCCATCTGCAATTCAGCATGAGAAAAAGATGGCAAACTCCCAACTGGTGACAGAGAGGAGAGGGGGGAAATGGATAGGGAAACCAAGGGCTGCACTTCTTAAACACAGTGGAGGGATGCGGTGCCTGCAGGTACCTGGGGACAGCCAATCCTCCTCTGTCCAACCCCCATGGGCTCATGGATAAAGCCCATTTTCACATCATGGTTTTCCCTCCAACACACCACATACTTTGTGTCTCCGTAAAGTATGCTTTGTGAAGAATTCCATTTACGATCAAAATGCAAACCCTGTTTCCTTCTTGTAAAAATAATAATAATAATAATAAAAATTACCTTCTAGTGCAGTGTTTTGCTGATCCACCAAGAGCACGGAATTATTGTGCAGGTAGGAAAGCACTGGGGCAAATGTGGAGGCATCAGCTGGAAACTGAGGATCCTGCACAGTGACTCTGAGCCTCACAATGACACTTCCAGCTTGCAGGGACTCAATCTGCACTTTCAGCTTCCCAGATTTGTATAATGCAGAAATGTCAGGTGGAAATGAATTTTCAAGCTGAGCAAAGGGAGAGAAGCATAGACAATTAGGGAGCCAAAAGGAAAACCTCCTTTTGAAACTGAACTATGGCGCCACATTTCTGAAGATTTATGTATGCAAAGCTTAGAAAATGTTGTAAAAACAAAAGTTCCAAAGAATTTCAGGAATCTTACTTTTCAGACATTATTGAGGCACAAAGTAACGTGAGTCTCCTTGGTGCACCCAGGCACTTTTGCAAATGGTGTCCACCCACCTGACCTTACAAACCAAACTTCATTTTGGCTCAAGGGAGCAGGATTCCTTCTGGCCCTGATTGCCTGGACCAGCGCTGAGCTGGCCCAGCTCATGTTAGCTCTGGATGGCACACAAGTGTTTTCTCCCAAGCCTCCTGTATACTCTCCTCTGCACTCCCAGACTCTGGAATTGCATCACCTTCACTGTCACTAGAGCAGACTCTGGCTTGGTTTTGACTGCTACCATCTAGGAGACTCCCAGGCATAGTTTTTTGGCACTTACCATCACCCAGGGGCCAGTCCCAAGAGGCAATCCCAGTGTGAGCACTGTATTTTGGGAGACCCAACTGCATGGATGCAGGCTGCTTTGTGCCACTTGGGGTTAGTTTCATTTACCACTGTGGATACAGATTTAGCTCTCAGGGAGTATTTGAAACTCCTCAGTTCAAGTTCATCCTGCAGCCGACTCCAATAATAAAGAAATCTCAGGATGAGAGACAAGAAAAATGGGGTGGGTAACTTCCAGAAAACGTGTTTGATACAGCCCAGCTTCCAGGCAATACCACAGTTACACCCAGGCTAATTCCCAAGCTGCTGAGCAGGCACAGCTGAGCAAATGGCATTGCTCTGAACATTAAAGCTGGCACACTGCTGTCAGTATTTGAGCTGTGCAGGAGTTTTCCCCACATCTCTAGAAGGCAACTCCTTGCTTGAGCCCTTGTCCCTGCATACACCTCAAAGCATGCCATAAAGCAGCACGGCTTTGTTCCCATTCAGTCAGAATTTGCTCCCAAAAAATTCCTACCAACAAGCTGTTTAATGGATCCCATCAGGGTGGGGAGACAAGAAAAAGAGGAGAGAGGAAGTGAGAGGGGGATGCTGTGCTCCCAAACACCTAAGGAGGCAGAGACAACAGAGATGGGAAATGCTCCTTTCCCTTCACAACCCCATGATGCCAATGAGATCTGCATTAGTCTCAGGGAAGATTCACTCGCCGAAATCCTCCTACACAACAAAAGTGAACGAGTTGCGACAGTGGGAAATGAAACCGTGTCAGGAGGTTCAGCTTGCAGTTTCTCAGGAGCAAACTCCTCTCCCCTGCTGCCTTGGAAAGCAAAGCTCCATTATTGGTGGGGGTTTTTTTCCTCAGATTTAAATTCACTTGTGTTTATGAGTCATGCTTTGTTTTGGGAAAGTCTCAGTTTTGGGATGGAGATCCCAATTCCTCTGTATGGGCCCTGTTCTCTGCAGCAAAACTGCAGGAGATTGCTCCATCTGAAACTTCCCCCCTCTTGGGGAAGCTGAGAGCTGGTAACAGAGTTCATGGCCCAAATTTTGGTTGTGGCTGCTCACACCTGAGCGTGGACAGTGCCTACATGTGTGCAGGCAGTGAATGGGGCTGGAGAAAAAAGCCTGATCCAGCCACTTTTCCTGAAAGGAGAGAGAGCTTTGAGAGCAGTCAGACATTTATTGAGAAGACAGCGCCGAAATGAATGCCAGAAATGTCATTTCAATAATCCATTAAAGGGACGCAAGTCAATTTAGTGGGAGCTTATTGCCAAGCAAAAGATCCAAGGAAAGGAGCCCCTGTTGCATGCCTGCACTTATAATTCCTTCACTCTTCTGCAGGGGAAAATTCTCGTTGGCTCCATTGCTAACAAGGCCAAGGGCTTGATCTGTCTAGTCAGTTGAATTTTGTTTTAATTATAAAGAAAGGTCACAGGAAGCAGCATGATGATTTTCCAGGGATATTTCAGCCAGGCATAAAAGCCTCTATTACATTAAATTAATTCTAAATTGAAAAAAGAAAATGTATTCCCCACAGATATTTTAATGTTACCTCTGTAAGCAGCAGTCTTGAAAATTCTTCATATGCTGAGCTGCTGGAATTATGGAAATCATCAGTGAAATTGTAGTTGAGAATCCTCAGAGTAACATCAAATATCTTGGCCTCTGTAGGACACAACATTAAAACCCACACTGACAAAGCAGGAGAGGAAAGGATTCAGTCAAAACTGACGTGCCCAGACCAAAATCTTGGATGACGGAAGAAGGGAGGATGAAATTGAAAGACTTTGGTATTAAATCAAGAAAATAAAGTCAATAGGCTGCTGCAAACTTCCTATACATTGAGAAGATGCACTTACATGAGGTCTAGAGAGAAATTTAGGTGCCTAATTGCTACTGCATGAGAGCTGGGTATACACATACCTTTGTATGTGGGTACACACATATGGGGACCTGACCCTACATAATTCCTGCCTTGAAATGACATCCAGGGTTGAATTGCCACTAAGCTTGCCTTTAGCCTACGGGTCAATTTTATTTATTTTTTTTAATTTCTATTCATGATCTTGGTAATGTGGATAGTAAATATATCCTTAAACTGAAAATATAACAAAAAAGCAGTGCATGGCACTTCTCTGGTAAGCCCTGAGAGACAACATAGAGAGCACAGAAGACAAAGGCAAAGCCAAGGAATCTCTAACTGCTGCAGCCTGTACAAACAGTCTGAGGCTGTTACTCTTTGGACTGATCTTTGGAAAATTTTTCTTTCTCTCAAGGGCTCCAACTTCATACTCTGAAGTTCAGATCTCTGTTTTCATAACCACTAGACCTCCTACTTTCCCTCTGCAAAGGGAGTAATTTCCTTCTGACCCATACTGGAGTCATCCCTCATCGGATCAAAGGGAAGGCTCTTATGGATAAACATGGACAGCACCATTCTCACTGTGGTCAGCAATAAATACTTCATTACCTGCTCTTTGAAAAAAAATGGGGAGAGATTTATTTCCTTCATGTGCATGAAGGATTAGGAAATAATTAAAGGCTAAAGCAAAGGCAAAATTATGTTTGATCAACACACTAAGGGCCTCAGGAGGGTACCATCACTGGTTAACTGAGCCAAACTGGGCAGGTAGCCTGCAAGCTTTCTTACTCAGCCCTTGTTATTCCCTTTAATCTTGTATTCAGCTGAATCTGCCCTTCCTCTGGGCACTCCTGTTAGCTCAGCTGAGCCCTTGACAAACCAGTTGACTGGATTTCTCACTGGCCACAGCCATCAACCACGAAAAATGTGGCCTGATGGGAGATGGGTGCCAGCAGAATGCAGTGCCAGGCACCAAAGAAATTAAAACCAAGATAATTCTAGCCTAGCTTGATATCTGTAAGTGTTTAAGTCATATCCAGCACTGCTTTATCAACTAATGCCTGCTAGTCTGGGTTGGATAAATGTTGGGTATATGGGAGAAAAAGGGATGAAATGGGATGATGATGGGAAATGTTGTGGATTGTTGCTGAACTGCAACTGAATGGAGAGCAGCTAAATGGGGAGAGAAGGAAGGAGAGAGAGAGAATATATTTTAATATGTATATACATTTAGAATATATATTTTATACATTGTATATATATTTTAAATATTTATTTTAAAGCACATATGTATTTAAAAGTGTCTCTTTACCTGTTTTAACATTTTGACAGGAGATGATGGTTTTTCCACACGTTTCGTAGCTGACCACAACTGAATACATCACACCTGCTTCCAGCTGAGACACATCCATCTTCATTTCCTCTGTCTTCAGGTCTTGTACAATCTCACTGCCCTTGAACACTTGGACTTGGAATGTGTGGTTCAGAGTAGAAGTGACATGCCAGGACATTTCAAAACTGTTGCTGGTTACGCTGAAGATTCGGTGGTTTGTAAGTGCAGAGGGATCTGTTGAGGTCCCAGGAAGAGTCAGCACAGAAAAAGCAACATTTCACCTCTAAAGCATTGTGCTATTCTAAATCCACTACAGATTTGTGGATTTTTGACACTTGACAGTCTTTGAGAATCAAAAGGCTAAAGGTCCTCTTTAGGTCAGGGCAGAATCTGCCCCTTTCACACTACCAGGTCCCCTCACCCATGAACCATCCCAGTAGAGCAATTAATTTGGTGCTTACTCTTTTTATTTCCTTTTACTCTGTGTATTTGTGTTGAATCAAAGAACACTAGAATGGTTTAAGTTGGAAGGGGCCTTAAAGATCAGCCAGTTCCAATCTCCGTGCCATGGGCAGGGACACCTTCAACCAGACCAGGTTTCTCAGAGCCTCATCCAACCTGGCCTTGAACACTTCCAAGGATGGGGCAGCCACAGCTTCTCTGGGCAACCACTCACTCCAGCGAGTGTCAGGAACATTAATAACCAGGCAGTGAGAAACAGGAACAAGTTTGGAAGAGTGAATCTGTGTACTCTACATGTGTTGGCACCTGCTTTGCCTCTTGTCACTTTGATCATCAAAATGCAGCTCTTCAGGCAAAGGCTGCCTGGATTTTTGCCTGGGAATCCCCCACAGACCCCAGCTCACAGAGGCTGAGGACAGAGTTGTGTGCAGCATTTCACCTCTAATTCCTCTCTAGTCCAGTGCAATCCTTGTCATGTCAGTGGTGAAAGACAGGACCCTTTAGGGGTGATTCCTCTCCTCGAAGGAGGAGGTGTCTAAATGGGGTAGGATAAATTGCCCTCCAGCAGAGCCAGTCTGTCTCCACTAACTAGAGAGAGAGACCTCAGAGTAGACACCTCTCCTGCAGACAGCTGGGTCAGGTGAGATGAGCACCACACCCCATGCTAACCTAGAGACCATGTCACTCTGCTACCACAACTTCAATTTTTTCATGCTAATGGTTCGACTAAGAAAAAAACAGTTTGTTTTCATAAGTTGTTTCAATTGGACATAATAATTTCCATGACACTGAGCCAGGTGGTTGCTGAACACCCCCAAAGCCATATCCCCCCTGCACTAGAGATGCCTCAGTTTAATTCCTCTAGCTTCAGCTTGGATCAGATGATGTGGATGAAGATCAAGAATATCCAGCCTGTCCCTCTAAACTAGGCAAAGAACTGCTTAGAGCTATTTCCTCCCATAAGGACAGAGTATTGTTAAAAGGACTGTGATAACTCTTATCTGAAAGGGATCTCAGAGTGACCGAATTAAGACAATAGTCATTAAAATCCAAGATTACTTACAGCATCCAGCATCTGTAGATTGGTTTGCTATGGACAAGAGACTTGAATTCATTATAGATGGAGAGCTATTGCTGGTATTAAAGGCATCTACTGCTGAACTTGGAGTAGTTGCTGCAATGCCTGAGGGAAAATAGAATTATCAAAGACTTAGAGTATTTTTAACAAAGCAAATCCAAAATAATACCATTCATGTTTTCCACAGCTGGAAAGCAGCAATAGATGTAACATAAATAGAAAATAAATGTATTATCATATCACAAAAGCACAAAGTAATACATTATCTTAATTTTTAGGATTAAAGGATTGTAAAATTGTTCTCTAACTAAAGCATCAAATCTGCAAGCAGTTACTCATCTCATTAACTTAAAGCCTATTAGCAGGCCCATTGATCTCTGTGGGCTGTAAGCACATGCCTTTTGCTGGACTGGTACCACAAGGTATGATTTCACCCAGTGCCAAACTCCAGCTCTCTGCAGCAAAGGATTCAGGGACAGCAGAGCAACTCAGAGTGGGATCTTAAAACCACGGGGTCTGGGCTGCATTCATGCAGTCAGAATTGGGAAAAAAATAAAAAAAATTGTATAAATAACATTAATTGTTTCCCAGGAGGCTGGGGAGGTGCAGTAACAATGAATGACTTGTCCTGAGAAGCAGTCAGGGTTTGAAGCTGGAGGTTTGGGCTGGTGAGTGGGGACAGCTGAGAGTGAGACAGGAGAAACAGCAAGGACTGTGAAATAAACACCCTGCATTGCAATCAGAAATAGGTAACAAGTGGCTTATGTGGCATCTTCTCCCCACAGAAGGAGAAGGGGCACTAAGTCCTCCAGAAATCCTTGTCCTGCAGGTGACTCCTGTGTTAGACCACAAAGTCCTGCAGAAACTCCCTTGGTGAGTCCTGTGTTTCTTACCTTCCTTTTTTTGGCTCAGCTGGTGGGGGAAGACATGGGATGGTGAGGGATGAGCATGTTCATGCTGAGGGTCACAGCTGTAATAACCCTCCAGGTTTGCACAGGTGCTTTTCTCAGGACAGGCGTTGAGCTCAGCGTAGGAACATTCATTGACATCTAGGAAGAGGAAGAGACCTTGCACAGATATTGATCCCAGCATCAAGAGTGACTTGCAATGTGTGTAGGCCAGGCTGTGGATACGATAAATTCAGTGTAAATCTCCAGTAAGTGTTAAAAATGGACGCAATTAGATTGGAATCCTAAAACAGTTACAATCCTCTCACTTTTTGCTCGATTTCTTTGGAATTAGGGGACAGTGAGGGGCAGGTCCTGCGGCAGGACAGGATGTCATCCAAACTTAAGAGATGTCAGCAGAAGAGGAAAGAGACCTGCTGAAAGTGATTCCTCTAAAAGCTGCACTGAGTAAACACAGAACAAGAGGCATTTAAAATGGTGCTTATTGATGTGTTTCAGGAGTGAAACCATTCTGATAACTGCAGAGTAATAAATAGATTAACGTAGTTTAAAATTAAAAATTAATACATTGAAATATTTACCTACCATTTAAAAAGTACCTAGTAATAAACTATTGTAATTAACAGACTATTAATATGACTTGTTTCATACAAGGTACTGGGAGTGACACATTTCTAGCAACAAAGTACATCTGCTTCCCAAGAAAAGACTTGTTTTAAGAGCCTGTTTGAGTAATGATTGTACTATAAATATGGACACCTTTGCTTTTTCATCTGAAAATGGGATATGCTATTGGGAGAAAATAAATTTAATTGAGGATTTGAGAGTATTCCCTTCCAAACTATTCAATCTAAAATTATTATTAACCACAACCATCTCCATTCTTTAATGGAAATACCGGGGCTATGATTGCAGAGTTTACAAGATCTGCTGCACAACCTCTGAAAGAAAATTAATGGCCATATAAATGAAAACACAAGTGAAGGGGGATGAAACCCCCTTAAAAAAGCTTCCCCCACGCCGTGACAGGATTGTAATCAGTGACCTTGCACTTGTGTGTCAATCACTTCATCCACACGCTTCACCACGTCCTTCAGGGAAGAGGAAACCTCGGCCAGCGTGGCCGCCTGGTGCAGCCCAAGGAGAACCTGGGACATCACTGTCCCGGAATATATTCCTGCAGGGTGACTCTGGATGTGGTGCACAGAGGCATTCAAGGGCTGCAGTGCGCCAGTGATCTGGAAAACAGGGGAGCAAACACTTGAGCACCTCGTTCGCTTCTCAGCACAGCCGAGGCATTAAATTATGCAATGGTTATTATCATAATCTGAGAGCAGAAAGCACCAATGCAGAAACAATGGCAAAGTGGTAACATTTAGGCCTGTGTTTATGCATTCTTATTGTCACAATTCACAACAAATTTATATTAGAGCAATAATTAAATTAGATCAGCTCCACACCAGGGGAGATGTGGAGCTGATCCCAAAACAGAAGAGCAGAAGGACATAACCCAGGAGGACATGGGAAAAGCCCTGCTTTGCAAAGTCTCACTAGAGATAAATTACACATGCTACTACAACTCATCTAAAAGGAAACTGTCCAACACTGCTCACTCTAAACAGCTACAAGGACTGCTGATAAAGAGAATAGAAAGAAAAAGAAGAAAAGCAATAGACTGAGGATGAGGGGTAGGATTAAGATCCACAGAGAGACCCCAAAGAGACCATCTGAGTGTCAGGAATGAGAGAAGGGGCATGGTGGTGGGCTGAGCATGATGAGTCAGTGGAGCAGACAGGACCTGGAAGAGATTCCTCTGAGCAGCAGCTTGTTTATGGTTCCTATTTCTTGAGTGTTTGACTCTGACATAGCTTGTTTTTAGATCCTTGCCCTTTATTCTTTCCTACACAGTGACAAGATCAAGATTTCTTGCTTTATCTAGGATATGAAAAGGGGGGATTCAAGTGGAGGAAGAACTACACCCATGCTGCTGCTATCATTTCTGTTCTGCCCAGCACTGCTAGTGGGTTATGGCAGATGGGTTTCCTTTGCTACTTGCCCACTCCCAGATGGAAAGAGGGAAGAGTAGAAATAAAAATGTAGAGAACTAGGGACCTGCCCTCTTGGGTACCTTTCAAAGGCCACATCCAAGCCTGCTTGTCTCCATGGCATGGTGATATGTACCAGGGAAATATTTCGAGTTTGTGGCCTGGAGGGTCTTTGTCCTTGTTCATCAATTGTTTTCCTAAGTACCGCTGAGAGGACAGAAAGAGCCCCCCTGTCTGAGCAAAGCTTTAGTTTGTAGCCTGGCTCCTCCTGCAGACCTGATTTTTGGGAAATGTGCCTCACACCTCTGCTAGGGCTGTGCTTTCCTTGGTTGCCTTGGGCTCTTCCTACCTGACGTGTTGGGGACTGGGACAGAGGTGCTGCTGCTGATCCATGCCCAAGGCAGAGCCTCAGTCCTACAGCAAAAATAACACCCTGCTGTCTGCCCCAGCCCTGCTTCTGGTGGCAAGATTGACCAGGAAACACCCTTGTCCCAGACACAGTCCCCTGCCCTAATCCCAATTCTTCACAGTGAAACTTCTGGCAATGCTGAGTCCACCTGCTGTGCAGGTCCCAGTGCCAGAGACCAGGTTTGTCCCTTGAAAGATTTAACTCAAAACTCCTTATCACACTTTGAAGGTCTTGAAATCTGGTCCCAGTTACTCACAGATCCAAAACTGAACTGAGACAGAGGTGGAGCAATCACCACTTAAGCAGGAAAACCCCTGTATTTCAGAATGTCTTTAAATTGCCCTCAGAAGAGACCTGAAAAATTTACTAAAGGAGCTGATAAATCAATGCTACTTGAATTGCTTAAGGATGCAGCTGACATTCAGTAATTAGAAATACATTAGGGCCAAAAGAAATCGATCTGGCAGAACAAAGGGGGAGCAAGGGGTGGTGCCTGAGTCACATAAACGAGGACAGAAGAAGCAGCACAGGGGATTGTTGGTGTTTGTACATACCACAGAGTGCAAGAGGCGTGAATGATTCAGAAGGTGGGAATCCACTCTGATCAATTCACTAAAATCCATTTTCACAAGCACTGTCACGTTGTACCAGAACGTTCTTCCTGAGACATATGAAATAAATCAGCCAAGTCATCTGAGGTCTGATGCTATAGAAAGCAACAGAGCTATAGGAAAGCTCTGAGAAACAAAGCAACATTTAACTTGGCAAATACAAAGGGCCCACAGACAGCCCATCAGCTACTGCCTCCTTTGCCATATGCCACAAGGAGTGGTGCCAGCAAAGGAGAAGAAGCCACTGGACCCACAGCACCCCCACACTGCTCAGAGCTCAGGGGTACAAGCACTGAGGCTGAATATCCAGAGCTGATCCAAGGCAGATTCCCGTACTTGTTTTATGAAGAGCTAGGGCAACAATTTTCCTGCCCACTCCCACCCTCACAAGTTAAAATTAAGCATTTTTCTATTAGAAGCAGTCTTGAATTTATCAGTAACATACCCTCTGGCATTGGATCCACACAGCCTGCTCCTTTGGATGAGGTGCAGCATTTTTTAAGCCCTGGACACTCAGCATCGAACGTGCAAGGATAATCAGAGGTTTCTATATTCTCCATTGGACAAACACCAGGTCTTGAGGCAAATACGCTGGATCTACTGAGCGCTAAGGAACAAAAACATCTCTGAGAACAAAAACATAGAAAATTGTTCCCACAAAATTGTGCTATTTAATTTATAGCAAACACCTCTCCTCATTTTAGAAACGTGTCTGCTTCAAGGCTTTCATGAGGAGAAAACAGCAGCCTAAAACACCATTATTTCATTTCAAGGGCATAAATGTCCACAGGTTTTTCTCGTGTTCATGACATTTCTGTTACAGAAATTTTGAATTTATACCTTCCCATTAATGACTACCCTAACTTTCATGGCACGAGGCTCACCTTTAGTTACAGTAATTGTGGGTGTTCCGTGAGAGCAGAGACATGACGTAGTTCTGGGGTAAAGGTGAGAGGGTTACACAGAGGGACAGGAGAGCAGCACTGAGCCCGTGGCTGCAGCCTGGCAGCACCTGCTCTGCACCAGCTGGCCACTCCAGGAGGTTGGTAGCCCACACCAGAGAGTCCTGCAGAGAGGGCAGCTAAGGCAGAAGGTTGCTGCTTCCCAGCCAAATGGTCCTGACTCAATGCCAGCACACTCTTCCCCCCAGAGGAACAGAGAAAATATTTCTGAGCCTTACAATCACTACTTTCACCCATGATCTCAAACATAGCTCCAAGGAATGCCCAGCTCTGCTCTCTCCAATCAGCCTGAAAGACTTCTCTTTTCCATTCTTTCTGCACCTGCAGATTTTTGATCCATTACTGGGCAATTAAAGTCAGCCAGGAGAAAAATTAACCTGATTCTTGCAATGGAAATAGTTGTGGTGCAGGAAAACCACGTTTGACATAATAAAGCCCGTAGAAAGTGAAAAGTCCACAACAAGCTATAAATCTATCATGAATCATCAGTTTTGTGGGTTTACAGTTTCTGTTATCCCAAAACTCTGGATAACAGTAAATGTGAGGTTTCTGAGAAGCAGAAGGGGATACTGAATCTTGGACTTTTGGCCCCCACAAAGTAAACTTCTTATACAGGGAAATTATCTCCATTAATCAGGATTTAAACTAAATCTGTGTAATTTGCTGCCACATGCACAATCTGGGTCCCCTCCTCTGCCAGTCCATGGGAGACTTGAGGCTACTGTAAGCAGGGAGCCTCAGCTTTTTAGCACACTACATAACATTTCATTTCTAGTACTCCAAATCCCCAGCTCAACCTAAAATTGAGGGATTGAGCCCAAAACATAGCCTGCAAAACTCAACACGTGCAATTTTCAGCCACTTATGCAACTGGACATACAGTGATATTTACACAAAGAAATTGACTATAAAAACGAGTGGTCTGTGTCTTTCTGAGGGCCCACAGTATGTTTGTCAAGGGTCTCTGAAAGGTAACTAAGAAAATTAGGCATAATTTAATGATAGGATTCACCTCCACTGAAGAACCTGCCAAAACCCACGCGCTGGAGAATAGAGAAGAAACCAAGTTGAGACCTCTCAGCAGTGTGCAAACTACTTGCACGTGTATTCTTAAAGACCTGCATGCAGAACACATGGGACAGCACTTTCCTACACTCTTATATTGCCTTTGATCCACTGTGTGTGTGTATATTTTGTGTGCACACAGCCAGTTGAGCACAAGCTTTGTCAGGGCTCTGAGCATCTTTCAACAGAGAGTTGGTGTGAAAGCTGTAAGAACTTTGGAAGCAAATTAGGAAAGTCTGTCCATACCCCAGTGAATGCCTGGCTGCCCTACAGGGAGCAGGATTTGTCCTGCTACCTAAGGCAGCCTGGATGGGCCTCTTCCTGCCTGTAAACCAAGGGCACTCACCTTCTTTAGTCTCTCACAGGACCAACTATGCCTCCAAAGTCCACTCTGAGTCATAGGCCTAGGTTTGCAGAGGGAGGATGAGGAAAAATAAATAAAAAACAACCCTGTGCAATCTTACTCAAGTTACTTCTGGGTCCAGCAAGCCCCAGGAATCCTATTCCACTTCCCAGTACAGATCAGGAACCTCTTCTTCTGGCTCTGGGGCTGGCACTACAGATTGTTCCCCCTAATAGGTCCTACACCTAGAAATATTCTTCCTAATTTCCAGTCTAAAACCACAGTAAGGTGTGATGTGGTCTCGAATACCCCTAGATGATTCTCCCAGATGTTCCCAGTCTCATGGGATTGCTCCATCCCAGCCTCCTGTGCAGGGAGCTGATGAGCCTCTGGCCCCAGAACACCAAGGCATTTCCCTGTGTCAGTATGTTCCCTGCTCATCACTGCTCATCACTGTTCAAACCAGGTGAACCTTGGCAAGCTGGATCCAAGCATGGAAATTCTTCCAGCTCTGAGATTCGGGTGCAGTTCAAGCAGGTTTGAGGTTCAAAGCAGCATTTTTTCCACCTGTGTCTTTTTTTCTGGTGTGTTTAACTGCAGTGTCAATGGTTTAATGAGTCACATGCAATCTCAGAAAACACTATTGAATCCTGGCCCAGTGCCTCCCTGGCCATTTATCTGAAATCAAAAGGTCATCATTTTCGGATCAGCGGAAACAGAGATGGACTCACTTCACATTTCTGCCTAATTGTACCAGATGCACTTTGAAAATTCAATTTATGCTCTCCACTTCAATCACATTGGGGACAGTCACCTACCAGGGAATGCTGCCAGCACTGGGGAGCAAGCCAGCCAACTCCTCTGTCAGCTGGATGAAGTACAGGCTTTTCTCCTCTGTTATTTACAAAAACGTATGGAAGCAGCACTGCAGCACCAGTGCTTGGCAACCAAAGGTCAGCCACCAGCCTACCTGCTGGTGAGCCACTGGACCTGCAGGATGGAGGGATCTCCCAGGAGATTGATGCTGAAGGACACCGTTACCTCAGCCATGGTACCCTCCCTCTCCCTCCTTCCACCTGGAGTGGACTGGTTTCATCCAAAGGGTGTGGCAGAGCCAGGGACCAGCACCCTGCATTTGTCTCAGGTATCAGAGGGTGGAGACAAGTGTCCATGAGATTATAAAAAGAACTCCTGGCAAAGTCTGTTCCAAAGGCAGACTGGCAGTTTCCATCATAGGACCCTGTTTTGTGGGATTTTGAGCATGGGTAGGCTTTACCTGCTCAGATGGATGTTTTCCATCCTGATCCCCTCTCCAAGGGATAAGTGGGTTGAGTGTTGCCCCAGAATTTGACAAATATTTAACATATTTCCCTATGAAAACCTGTATTATTCACTAGAATATATTCTGCTATTTGGTGGAGAGCTGGAAGGAACTCATGGTGAGCCCAGTTTTTGGATGCTACTCCAGGTATCCCTGCTCCCTGGGGTTGATACAGTCAGGAAAAGCACGAGTTGAGTAACTGAATGGAGTAGATCACTTGTAAGAAAAAACTATTAAAAAAGGCAGGGACTTTTGTCCTGGAGAAGAGAAGGCTGAGGGGGATGCAATCAAGGTTTACAAAATCCCAGAGACAGGGGGTAAGGTGAAAGCAGAGCTGATTTTCACCAGAGGCCACAATAATAAAATGGGTACACGCACACATTTCTTTACCCAGGTGGGGTGTGGAGGCTGACAGCTTCAGTGGGCTCAAAAAGGGACAATTCCCACACAGGATGCCCATAAGCAGCCACCACAGGGAACAGGCAGGGACAGACCCTCAGATGCCCATAATCCCATGTCTGCAGCTGCTGAGGACACACAGGGGACCCAAACCGCAGGTCAGTGACAGACACCTGCTCCTGGGTGAACTTCCACAGGGCATTTTGGCACCTTCCCCCCCAGGCTGGTGCTGCAACGCTGCCCCTGTGTGACACCACCACCCCATGGCTTTCTGGGGACAGCCCAAGCACAGGGGACAGCTGTGCCACAGCTCCTCACTGCTCCAGTTACAGCCAGCATGGGAACATCTGCACATCAGCTCTGAAAGGTCCCAGCCCTGCTTAGGAGCTACCTGGGCACCAAAAATAAACATTTCTTTTTTTTACTTTACAGTTGTTTGTCTGAAAACTTTAGGAAGTTATGCACACAAAGCACACTCTGATCAAGGTGTGACTTTAACAGTGTGAATCAAGAGCTCTCAAGAAACTCCAGGATTAAACTTGACTGGGCCTTCTTATTTCAAGGTGTTTTTCTTGGAGGTAACAGATCGACAGTGTGCTTGGGGAACTTGAACTAAAACAGCATTTTAGAGATATGCGTGCTTAAAAATCAGCCTTCATTACATGTTGGTGCACTCTTTCTCTCCCTAGCTGGGGATCAAACAGGGTTAGATGGCAGATAAGGAGCTCTGGTTACATCTCATGCTGGAAAGTGGGCAGCAAGCCAGTCACCAGGACAAGTAACCATACCATCCATTCAAGGAGCTGGAAATTAGCCTAGAGAATTGGACTCTGCCTACAAAAATATCCTGCAAGATGCTGGGAACATTTTGTAAGGTGAAACAGCCTTTCAGAGCTGTGAGTTTTGCAGGTCTATGAGCTTGACCTGCAGCCCTGGGACCTGCCAAGCAACTGGGGGACTGCTCACGGTCACCACTGAGGACATGGATCTCTGTGCTCCAACCACACAAGTTGTTAAAGGCAGCTCTAAGCACTCTGAAAGGCAAAATAAATTTAAAAAATGATTAAAACTGCACCCAAGGTGTCTGAGAGTGGGCACACAATGGTATGATCTCAGTTTCTCTGCAGCTCAGTTGCCCATCTGTGAAAGGCAGAGAACATCCCCCTTGCTTCCCGCAGTCTTTGTGAAGACAAATTGCTGCGTGTGAATCCCCCAGGATTCACCTTAAGAGGTGATAAATAATTCTCCATTCAGCGAGAGGCTCAGCAGAGCACTGCACCACACGCTGAATGTGGAGGTCAAGATGGAGCATCTTATTGGGGCTCCCTCATCCCTGGGCACCACATGGGAATGTGGTCCGTGGGGCACGGCACAGCCAGATCAGGTAATTAGAAGGGTTTTCTAATTTGCATAGGCCCAGAGACAGAAAGCAAAGGTTGTGTTATTTAATTCCACCTTGGGAATTAATTCCAGCACTTGGTAGCTTTTATATATTTCACTTTTCAGTTGTTATTTTAAAATGTGAAAGTCCTTTGTGTGTGCATCTCTAATATTATCCCCATGGATAGACGTGCAACTAGCGAGAACTACCAAAGTAACTTGACTAGCAACCTAGGTAGTTTTTCCCAACAGTAAAGAAATAAAAAAAGGAGGGCCTGCCATACCCCAGGCACAGGTAAATGTTTCCTTCTAGGAAGAAAAGGTGAGGAATGGCCAGGAGCAGGTTGCTGGGAAAGGTCATGGAAACCTTTCCACCCTT
This sequence comes from Dendrocincla tyrannina, assembly GCA_035047865.1. Taxonomy (NCBI): domain Eukaryota; kingdom Metazoa; phylum Chordata; class Aves; order Passeriformes; family Dendrocolaptidae; genus Dendrocincla; species Dendrocincla tyrannina. The sequence goes on from JAWWMP010000001.1 coordinate 114,108,286, forward strand.
AGCAGGATGAAGAACATGCCAGCATGGATAACATCAAGAAGAAAATAACAGTAGTTCAACGGCATGCTGTGCAGTAATTTCAGCAGCTCCAGTTTCTCTTCTCATCATTTATTTAAGACTGTGTCTAGACAGTGCATTACCATTCACAGAATTTATGACTAATGCCCTGAAAAGGAAAGATACCGGAATAATGTAAACACAGAAACCACCTAGAAGCCATTGAAATCCTTCTATGGTTTAAAATACTCCCAAATTAACTTTGACAGGAAAAAGAGTCAAGGTGAACACAGCATTTCATGGACTAACCTGCCCAGAGTGTCCAGCAGCAATGTGACACGGGCAGAGTGGAAATTCTGCAAGCTTTACAGGAGATTTACAGATTTGTTCCTGTTAGTCGAAAGAAACTCATCAACAGCTCTCAAGTCTAAAATATCCCTAGAGATGCCTTTAAAAGACATGGACTCATGCTAGGAAAAATATATTTAAAGTGTTACCAGGATGCTTTTTTTTCCACACAAGAACACTGTCCTGATTTTCAGAGTTTCAGAAACACCTGAGTTTCTTCTGCAAACAGTGACAACCACAAGTAGCTGGTGACTCTTCCACATTCAGCTGGCACAGCTTTTTCCTTGTGCTACAGAATTAAAAAGCCATTTTCTCTGCTTGCCTCTCAGCCTTGTCATTTGATTCATGCTTGCACACTTCTATGCACATGCGTGCATAACAAAAAGACCTCACTGAAGTAATTTTTTCAACAATAATTAGACGTACTGGAGACTTTCCCCAGTGCGGAACTGATGTTTGGAAAATACAGATGATCAGCAAGGGGTCCACTGCCAGTCTGACAAGACTGCCTGGACACACAAGAACCTGCAGGCCAAATTTTACCCTGGCTGGCACTCCACAACAGCCATGGGGCCAAACAATGGCAGGATATGATAAATTAAGAATCATGTCCATCTAATTATGCTTTAATTTCTCTTCTCTAGCAAATAATTTTAAGAACAAGTAAAACAAAACTGTGTTCCCATTTCCTTTTAAAAGCACTTTCATGCTAGACTGATATTCTACTAGTGACTACTGCAAAAATACTGGAGAAAAAAAAACTGTTTGGAAGTTCTTTTTCCAGTGCTCTGAAGCAGCTTAAAAGTAGGATGAACACATTGTTCTTGACAGATCCCATGACAGGACATATGGCTCATAGCCTCTCATGGCATGATCTGCTGCAGGAGCAGGTTTGGGGACATTCCCACAGATCTGAGTCACCCAGGTCTTATGACCCAACACAAGGGCCAGGGCTGCAATGGGACCTTTCCTTTGCAATCTGCTGCTACACTGTGTGACTGTGTCCATACTGAAAGGGAAAAAAGCAATGTCATACTGAAAACAGGAGACAAAATTCTGTCCTGCAGAACTTCCCTGGATGACAGAACAGTTCAGTGCTGGCCTAGCTAACTCAAGATTGGTGTTCAGCTTAAAAGCATATAACTTTATCCATTAAAAATAAAAAGTTCTTTTTCCCCAAGGAATCTCTTCAATCTGTGCCTCAAGGTCTGATAAAACTGGGAATGTCTTGCTGACAACTGGCAGGAATAAAAGCTTCCACCTTGAGACAAAGATGATTAAGTCTTCCTGAGTAGAGTCTTGTTAACACTCAGAAGTTAGATCAGATCCACCAAAAGGTTCTCCAGTTTTCAGACCTCCCCCAGAGTCGTGGGTATCCAAGGAGAAAATGGGGCCTGATGCAGCTTTGATGGGAAGGCAGTTGGTACAGACTTGCCCTGAGGTCACAGGTGGTTTTAAATTTAAACCCAAACTGGGTTTGCATTCTGGGAACAGAACCTGCTCCAAATCAAAGGAGATATTATCCTAAGTGCACCCTGAAGTACTTCTGAGAAGAAAGCTCTCCATGTAAATGCAAGCAGGCTCAGAGCACCAGGCATGGGTATGTGAGTTATTGCACAGGGATATTGCCCTGAGCCAGGACAGGTAACGAGCCCTAGAGGGGTAGGAAGGGGGCCCCTTCTTCAGGCTACCCTGGAATTCTTGTGAATTTATGGCCAGGGGTGGCAAACAGCAAGAATCAGGAGCTTCAGGCTTTGCTGGGCAAAGTTTACTGTACATTTTTGCAGACTCACTGGTTCCAATGAACAGGAACCTATGGCCCAGAATTGGATTAATTCTCTTCCATAAGAAGAATTTATTTCAACACTTAATCTGACTCAAACTTACCTAGAGAGCAGTAGAGTCCAACTTGTTCGTATCCTTCACAGCAATCTGTGAGAATGATGGTTTCAGGGACTTCAACGCTATGATACTGTGTTTTATGGTATGTCTGTGGGCACACTATCCATGGTATCCATCCTCCACAGGACGTGTTTTTCTCATAGGATTTTTGGTAGGCAACCATTTTAAACACATTTTTGGTCAGGGTATAGTTGCACAGGTGGTACCCTAGCAAAGAGAGGCCTTTTTCTAGGGAAGACAAAAAAAAAACAGGGAAGAAAGGGATCAGCATTAATTTGTAACCACAGAGCATAAGTTCTCTGTAGGATCTAGGTGAAAACAGTGTTATGAGAAAGCAGTGACAGAAGCAACACAGATGAATGATTTCCAGGAAGGCTGATGTTAGGAAGAACATCACTTCAAAAAACAAACAGAGGAAAGAATTAGTAGTGACTGCTTGTCATAGGCATCACTTTGGATGCAGATTGACAGAAAATTCAAAGAGTTCTTGGTGCCTTCAGGTGCAAAGCAGATAAAGGGCAATTTAACTCAAGAAAACATAAAGGAAAATTATATATGCTAAAAGAAACACAATAGGCACTTCCAGGGCAGAACAACCCAAGTACTTTACATGTCCACTTCAGTCTCATGATGCCAAAGTGTTCATTGCTCTCCTCTGACTACAAGGGGAACAAAGGGTGAGGAACTCACGGGCATATGAGTCACAGTAGATGTCTGGAATAAGACATCCTTCAGACATCACTCCAGGCTAAAACTGGGTACTCATACATCACAGGGAAGGACTTTCAGGTATCTGACACAAAAGGTACTCCTGGAGCTCCTGTGCTGCCGCTCTGCATTTGTAGCAGACCTTGTTAGATCAGGCCCTTTGAGACCTGCAGTGGTTCATCTACTTCAGTATAAACAAAGCCAGTGATAAGGTCATTGACTACATCATTTCACACAGGTCTGGTAATGGGGCTCGGTTACCAGAGTTCTGAAACCATTCGTGATGAGGAGTGAACTTGTTGAATGTTTTACTTAAAACCGAGCAGGAACAGGGAAAAAACCAACCACCAAACAACACAAAGAAACACCAACAACAGCAACAAAACCAGATGGAGTTTAAGAATTAGCAGTAAGAAACCTACAGTCATGTCACAGATGTCAGGCTGGCTCCTAATGAGATGTTAGAGAAGCCAGAGGGGCTGAGTCACCCTGTGTCCCATTTGGGAAACAGATCGGACAGAATTAAAATGCCTGCATCATCCTTCAGACCAAGAAACTTTAATGAGGATAAATACGAATTAGCTGCAGAGATTCAAATATAGCAGGATTGTTTTTCCTGAGAGCTCTGAGGGCACCAGCGTCAGCCAACAGACAGACTGAAGTTAACACAGTTGACACAAAAGGCATACAATTAAAATATTTACAGCTTATCTTATTTACACACTCTTGCCTGAAAAAGACGAAACATGTGAAAACAATTCAGGAAAAAGGAAAATTGTCAGGCTCAGGAATCTGTGCTTTTGTCACCTTTCTCTTTCCAGCTAAACAATTGATATTTGCACAGTTTGAGCAGGAGCTAGGAAAAGAGCTTTGGACAGGATGATCCATTCATAGCACAGGGACAGTCCAGAAGAAAACATGGAATAGATATGGCACCTACATATGGCCCCTGGGAGTGCAGCCCTGCTGTGCCCAACCCACCTGTGCCTTCGTCCTGCAGAAAAAGGCAGAGTTTGAGAGAGCTCCCAGCAGGCTCCAGGGAATCTGTGCTGCTGCTTAGAGCAGCTCAGCAGCAAAACACAGTGGAAGGGCACAACTGGAAATCCCAGTCCCTGCTTCTCCCTCCTCCCCAGCCTCAAGCAGGGCAGCTCTGTGCAGCTGAGACAGCAGCTGAAAGGTCTTCACATCCCTAGAAAACACCAGGGCTTGTCCGTAAGAAGAGAGGGGCAGGAGGGCACCCAGCCTGTCTCAGGATATGAGGCTGAACTCCACACCCTGCCCCAGCCAGGACAGGACCCCAGGGGCTGGGATGGAGGTCTGGCCAGGACTGGGGAAGCCCATTCTCTGTGCAGAAGGGAATGGAGGGTGAAGTGAGCCAGAGAATGTAAGGTGGCCTCCCTCCCTGGATAACTTTAGGATATTCATCTAGGAGAAGGGGACAAGGAAACAAATGTGGGTTCTGGGGCAGAAAGCAGAGATCTGATTTTTATGCTGCTTTTTAGCCAATGCATTTGGTGAATTAACACTTCACATGAGGCACAAGTGACCAATAAGAAACAGGTAGCTGGCACTGCCTTTTGCAAAATATTCCCTCGCCCTATGTTAGGAGTGCTCCAAGAATACCTTTCCCTGCAAATGCTTCCAGGCTTATAGGTATGGGGAGGGGAAAAAGAAATCCTGTTTCAGCTTTTTAGCCTTTTTTTTCTTCATTAGTTTGGGACCTGAATGGCTAAATAACCAGAGTGAAATGAAACAAACACCTAAATCATTTTGTTATAACCTTTATCTAGAAAAGGGGCACAAGAATCTATTGGCGACCAGGGAAGGTGGAATGAGCAGGACAAATTTTATTCTATGAAAACAAGAAGAAAAAACCCCAAACTCATGTATTAGGGAACCAGAGTGTTATAGAATAAACTTATGTTAGAGGAGAGTAGGGCAGATAAGGAAGAAGAGTTCAGCCTTTTTCCTCATCCCTGTCATCCCTCATTTCTCCAGAGCTCAAGGCTAGAGCAAAGCAGCGACTGGAAGAGACCCCCAAGCAAGGAGAGCACAGAGGATTCCTGTTGTCCATGCAGAGCTGAGGCTGCAGCACTGGAAAGCTAAAAATTCCAGGGTCAGCTGAGCCGGCTTAGTCTCTACAGCAATGTGCAACATAAATACAGGTATGAAACTGAGAATAAAACGGTATAGAATTAGACACAGTTTATAATTAGAAGCTACAGCTGTCAGAGCAGATATGAAATCATATTTCATACTTAAACATTGATACTATATATATATATATATACATACACACGAGGTATAGAATGAGGCTGCCAAAGCCAAAAGAGAAGGTTTGAGATATGGCTGGGATATGGTGGTACAAAAACATACCCTCATTGGAAGAGACTGGGCTGAAGGTGGCAGGGAAAGGTGCAGCTTGACCAGCTTTGGCATCATCCATCACTTCCATATGGTTTAAAAACAAGCTTTGACACTCACAGAGTTCAATTATTTGCTGACAGCAGTTTGCTGCTGAGCAGTGTGGCTTGGATCAATTTGGGCTCTTTAGCAAATTGGCTTTCTGCTCTCATTACTCCCATCTATGGGATTATGGCACAATCAAATGGAATTAAAATGCACTGGCTGCTGTTTCCAGCAACTCAAAGCTGAAGTCAATCCCAGAGCAGGAGAAGGCAGGTACCTGACATCAGTAGGGCTATGTTACACCCACCATCTCTGGACTTTAGGTTTTTGTCTCAGAAACCACCAGCTTTCAGCACTGGCAGATAAAAGCATTAACTTTTTTTATGTTAAGCAAGAGCAGAAACAATTAAAGCAAATATTTTATTAATAGAAGCAAATAAAGCCTGGAAGGAAAGGCTGTGTAGGAGCAGGCTGCTTATAACTCAAGGTCAAACCCTCATCAGAACTGAGACCAGCGTCAAAAAAACAGCAATAAAGAATCCTTGATAGCAATTTATGCCACAGATACAGCTGCAGTTCTGGGAACTTCATGCTCAAGTGCTGGAGAAGCCACTGTGAGTTGGGATTTGCAAAATCTTTTCTTGCTGGAGAACAGTAAGAACCAAAGACAAGCCCCTTTCCTGTCTTCATGTAACCTCAAAAGCCATTTCTTGGAAAAGGTTCACAGAGGGCAGAATCAAGCTCAGCTTTAAAAGGGAAAGGCTCCAAAACATGAAGAAAAATGGATTAAGAGCTTGATTTTTCTGCATATTCCAAATTCTTTTTAAAGTCAACACCATTTACTTTAAAAGGTATTAGAATGGGGGTTCTGCTGGCCCCTAATCTGTAAAACCCTCTTTTCAGCTGTGACTTGGACAGAAGAACAGAAAAGTCTGCAATGTTCTAAGAAATATGGTTTATATTTAACAGAGACTCACAAAACCACTTAAGCAGAAAAATGCTACAAAAAGCAGCCAAAAAATCACATTATTTTCTCATCTAAATAAATCAAACCAGAAATGAAGAGCAAATTAGGACTTCATTTAGCAGTTACAACCTAACAACTGGGTTAGGTTTTTCCAAATTACAGCCCCTACCACAGATGAAAGTTAAGCATGTCTTCTATTTCATTTTATAATTTGCTTCATTTTATGTGTCTCTGGGAATTTGCCGGGTACATTACTACATCATTTTCCTCTGAAAGTTTATTTTAAAGACTATTTTCTTAAAAATTTGCGCATTATTGAACACAGAGCAGCAATTCTACTCATTCATTTCTGGCACAAAGGAAATGACAAGGATTCTGCCTTGGGATGAGGAGTTGAGGATAAAGGTTGTGTTTTCGCAGGGTTAGATTTTCTTTGTTTAATTATCAACAGAGGATACTTAAATGGTCACCGAGACATTGCCAGACCTCCAGAGAGTGGCCACCTTGGTTTATTTGGTTTATTTCAAATAAAGAGCCATCCCACATCCAAACTAAGCTGTTCTGCATGACAGCCGTGGTCCTCTGACCAGGTTTGCATCACTCACCTGTAATTCCATCTCCCCTTCCCTGCTGTGTGGCTGCCCAGAGGATGAGAATAGGAATAACAGTGACCACAGCCATTGCAGTGCCCATCCTGGGTAAGTCCTTCTTAGGGTTTTGTTTCCAAGGTGGTAGAGCCTGGTTGTCCTTACATGTAGGCTTTGGGATTAGGAAAATGGTGCTGTTTTTTTAACCTTTTGCAGGTGGCAACAGCAACAAAGAGGCTCCAGTGGGAATTTTGCCTTCTCCTTCACGCTCTCCCCAGGGAACCTGCCTCTTCTGTCTGTTCAGCTTGGCTCCCTCCACCCTGATTTTTACAAAAAGGCATTTCAAAACTGCTGGGTTAGCCCAGATTTATCCTTCAGAGCATTTTTTTTTCCCCTCTCACACCTTGGACACCCAACAGCCAGGAGCCAGATTTATATATCTCAAACATCAGGTGTATGTACCTTGAATTTAGTTTCTGTTCATACATCAGGTGATTCTGCTTTGAAGGTGTTTAATTCTGTGCCTTGAAAACAAATTCAGAGTAAAAGCAGATCCCTATGTCAATGTTTATGCCTGAATTTAAGCTTCTTCACCCGTTGCTCTCATTGTGCCCTTCATTTGGCTGCAATTTCAGCATCCCATAAAACAGGGCAATGCCAGGCAATTAGGAACATTATTAGGCAGGGCATGAATCAGATTTGAGAAACCAAAACCCTTTTCTTTATGCTGTGTAAATAATGAAGGCACATTCCCAAGACAGACGTGCCTCCAGCTTTGCCACACAGGCCAGGCACTTCAGTGCAATGTCACTTGGCTCGTGCAAAGCAGAGGAGTAAACACAGGGTGGTGTTTCTGGAGGAGCTGACACTGAAGCATGGAAAATCACAGGTACAGCTCTTGGAGCTGAGGCAATATGTTCAGAGCAGCACTTAAATCCACATCACAGTATTGCAGACAGTTTGATGTGGATGAAAGAGCCAGGTGTGAGGGAGCTGGAACCACAGACTCTCATTTGTGTATGTTCAGAATATCACTGATATCACTTCTGTAAAGCACTGTTGGGCCACCACTGTGTGGATATCAAAGAGGTAGGAGAGCTGGGGCCCTGGAGAAAGAGGAGGCACAGGATGGATCCAATCACCTGTCAGAGGGCAGAGCCAGAGCTCTGTGTAGCATCAAGGCACCTGTGAGCTGTTCTTCTGGCTTGGAAAGTCAAATATCAAACTCATCAGAAGGGGAAAATGGGGAAAAAAAAATAAAGAAAATTAACCTTGCTCAGGAAGTTTCTGTAAAAACTGGGAAAGTGGCTACTGCAGAACTTTTCAATCAAAACAAACAAACAAAACCCCCAAACAAACAAAAGTATTTTGGTTTGGAAACATTTCTGCTCTGTTAAGGGAGAATGTGCACCTTAGCATCCCTTCTCCTGCACACAGCAGGATGTCTTGCCAGGCTGTGTCCCCAGGTACAGCATTTACATCTCCTGTCAGCACAGGGAGGCAACTGGGACACTCTGGCTGAAGCTGTACAGAGGATGCCATCTGAATTTAAAAACCCACTAATAAGAAAATAATTCTAAAAAAAAGAGGAATTAAGTCAGTGAAATTCAGTGTTCAAATGGAAATATCTTCATTATCTGGGTTTTATTTTTCTGGTTTTTTTCTGTTGTTTTGTTTTTTTTTCCAAAATCTAAATTTTCTGGAAAAAGAAATCTTGATTTAAATTTTTCAGCTGGCACTCACAAAAAACACTCAGGTCTTTAGCCTTTGGAAATTACTTAGCACCTTCTGTAAGAAGGGTATGTCCTGGCCAATTTCAAATATAGGTAATGCCAGACTGGCTTCTGAGCTGGATTGCATCTGGAGTCTCCCACTTACAATCCTAAAATGCTGGATAGGGTTGCCATATGTCTTAAGCAGCTGCTGCTCTCCAGAGTTAGATCTAAAACAAATCTCATCCCATTCGCCACGAAGGACTTCTAGGATTGAAGAGAGATTCTCCAAACTGCAGTAAAGGATGAACATCTCCGTTGTAAAAGACTCAAGTTTACCTGTTCATCTTTAGGACTCTGAAAAAAAGAAGGATGGAATTTGGCATATTCACAGCTCAGTCTTGTGGCTGGCAGACGTAGCAGCCAGGTCAGGGTGAGGAAACCAACAGGGAGTTGCAACTTCATTGCAGGAGTGAATGAAATAGTTCCCAAATACAGAACATACAGAACCACCTTTTCAAACAAAAAATTAAAGTCAGTGGGTCTTTAATCAAGGCAAGAAATGGATACAGAAATCATGTGAATTTCTTCTCTGAAAGGGTGGTCAGGCCTTGGAAGGAGCTGCTCAGGGAGGGTTGGAGTGCCCAGCCCTGGAGGTGCCCAAGGCAGGACTGGCCGTGGCACTCAGTGCTCTGGGCTGGGG
>JAWWMP010000001.1:114117798-114138867 GCA_035047865.1 Dendrocincla tyrannina
GGTGCCCAAGGCAGGACTGGCCGTGGCACTCAGTGCTCTGGGCTGGGGGACAAGGTGGGCATCGGGTACAGGGTGGGCTCCCTGGGCTGGCAGGGATTTTCCAACCTCAGTGATCTGTGAATTTATCTTAGAACCCCAGAAGAAAATTTTCTCACTCCTGCTTTGGTGGTGAGGAAGGACAACAGAGGGAGGAATGGAGAAGATGTTCAGTGGAATAAAAGCCCTGGCTGTGTGGTGCTCGTAGCAAGCTGGACTCCGCTCTGGAAGGAGCTCATCACAGTCCTCCTGGCACAGCCATCCTGAGCTGATCAGTTCTCCTGGCTCTGTTGTTTTCTTATTTTCTGCAGTTATGTTTGTAATGCCTGAACTGATCTAAAGTTTGCAATTTTTAAGAGGAAGGGCTGCGCCAATAAAAGCCACATCAAAATCCATTTGTGAATAATATTACAGGATCAAGAAGCAGATTTTTAGAGATGGGATTTGACTCTCCTAGACTGTACTATCAGTAATTGAAATATTGTGGCTGACAGCTTTCTCATCACACTTTTTAGGCATTTATTTTATTAGACAGGTTCACTTTTGATTTAATTATTCATTTAGAAGATCTGGATCTTCTTTAGACAAGGGTTTGACACAGAAAGGTCAGATGCTGGAACATTTATTTCTTGCTTTGTATTATTTGCCATAAAGTAATCAGTATTTCCGAGGCAGAAAAGGGTCATGACATTTCAAGACAGAGATCTGCATGAGGGGAAGAAGAACTGTGCATTTGGGCTCATTGGGAATATAACAAAAACTGTTCTGTGCTTCAGAAGCCAGCATGTCTTCCTGCAGATGTATAGGACATAAAGCTTGAAAACCATGAAATCAATTAACAGAATCATAAAATCATGGAATCATAGAATGGTTTGGGTTGGAAGGGAATTTAAAGATCATCCAGTTACAGCCCCTGCCATGGGCAGGGACACCTTACATTAGATCAGGTTTCTCAAAGCCCTATCCAGCCTGGTCTTGAACATTTCCAGGGGTGGGGCAGCCACAGCTTCTCTGGGCATCCTGTTACAGCATTTCACCACCCACACAGTAAAGAATTTCTTTCTAACACCTCACTTAAACCTGCCTTTCTTCACTTTAAAAGCATTGCCCCTTGTCCTGTCACTATTGGGTCATATAAAAAGTCCCTCTCCCTCCTTATTATAAGCCCCCTTTAGTCAGTGGAATAAGTTCTCCCCAAACCCTTCTCTTCTCCAGGCTGAACAGCCCCACCTCTCTCAGCCTGTCTCCATACCAGAGCTGCTCCATCCCTCTGCTCATCTTCATGGCATCCTTTGGACCTGCTCTAACAGCTCCACGTCTTTCTTGTGTTGCATCCCCAGAGCTGGATGCAGCACTCCAGGTGGGGTGTCACGAGGGCAGAGAGGCAGAATCACCTCCCTCGACTGGCTGGTCACTCGAAAACCTCTCAAAACCAGATGTCAGTAAGTTTCTCTCAGACACCTTGCCCAGACTCCCACAATTTCAGTCTGATTACAGCCTGTCAGTCTAAGAAAGGCCAGGCTATGGCCACGGCAGGATGTGGGAACAGATGGAGGTACCACCAACCCTGAAGGTCTGACTGTGGAAATGAGTCAACCCTGGTCAGGAAGGCAAAGGCAAAACCATGCAGCCAGTGAAGGTGACAAGAAATTCAGATGAGATTTGATTTCCACCCGATTTCTGGCCCATGACTGCATTCTCTGGTGCCTGTGGCTCCCAGTGAATTTTGTTTCAGGCAGTCTTACAAACTGCTCCTGCTGTGACATTTCAGATGTTTAGCAAGGGCTGAGCTCAAGCCAGTCTTTCCCTTGGTGGGGCAGTATTAGGGTTTCTTTTCTGCTCTCCATCCCTCATCATTTTGAATCCTGCAGAAACTTAACTGTGCTTGAGCTTGCAGCTGATCTGCCAAAACTGGCTTAAATCAGTCAGCAAGGCCAAAAGGTGTTAGAGGAGAGGAACAGGCTGACTTTGTCAGAAGTGACCTTTTGGCAACCAAATATGAAACAAAACAAATCATTCCTGCCATCGGGATACAAATTTATTCCCGCTTCTGAAAATAAATATATATAATGGATGCTTTAGTGTCTACTCCCTAAAGAGAACAGAACTGCTCAGAAACTGTAATTATTCAGCCCTCAGAGTTGAAATGCCAGTCCGTGATCCCAGGGACTTGAATTCCCTGCCACTGCCACAGACCTCTTGTGCAGCCACAAGCAAGTCACACAGGTCAAACGTGGCACTGCGATCCTTGTGAAGGTCACAGCTGAAATATTATAGATATGCTTTTGGTTGTGTTATCTGAGAAAAAAAAAATAGAAGAATAAAAGCACTGTTTTGCCAGGATTTGCTACGTCTATGTTCGGATGGACAACAGCTACACTGGGAATTTTTTGAAGGGGTTCTTGTTTCCCTGAGCTTCAGACACATGTCCAAAAAGTGGAATAGTAACTCTTGCATTTTTCACTGATGTATTTCAGAGAAAAAAATGCATTAAAATGAAGGGACATACATAAATAACAGTAAAAAAAATCCAATTACAGTCCTAGGAGCTCATCAGCTGAGCTGTGCGGGCAGAACAGCCCCTGACAGTATCCAGTGATTTGTTCTGTCTCACCAACAAACTGTTCCTCGGGAAAATCTTTGGGTTTTGTTCTTTCCCTGAACACGCACAAACTGTTTTAAAGTGACTCATGAGGAAAAAGTTCTCACTGGTAACGGGAGGGAAAAATATGAGTCAGGCGGAGGTCATGCTGAACCTCTGCTGGCCCTGCTCCTCCATGGAGAGCTGGTTGTGCAATCTCAGCACAGACAAGCTCTTGTTTGCTCTGCTGCTTTGACAGCAGGGTCCCCTTCCCACCAGCTGAGTTGGGTACCAGATGAGGCTTGATCACACCACAGCCACGATTCAGCGGCACTGCAGGGGAGTAAATCCCATCTGAGACATTTCGTGGCATTCTTCTTGTTTTTAACTCTGAAACCAGGTGAATTTGAAGGAAAGCAGCCCCGGCAAACCTTTGTTATGGAGGTTTACTTGGCAGAAAATTGGAGGGTCTCCTGCTCAGCATCACCCCATGGGTTACAGGGGTCAAATCGACCTGAAGGTGCCATAGGGGAGGTGACCTGGCCTGTCTCATCACTTGCTGGTGGGACTGAGCCCCTCCTCACTCTGTCTCACTGGCTGAGCAAAGGTTTGGGAATGCTGTGCCAACACCTGCCTCACACTCCTTCCTGACCTGATGCCAGAGGGCTCAAGAACAGCAACATCTGGTAAACACCAGCCCACAGATGTGTCTCTGCTTCACTGGCTTGTGCCAGTGCTGCTTCTTGTAACACTTTTTTGACTGAAGGCACCTACTGCTCCTCTTGGATAAAAGGATGACTTCACATTTTTTGATCCCTCCTAAACCCATCCAACACAGAGGCGAGGCATGGATGGGAAGGACAAAGGACTGTGTGTGCAGGTGGCAATTCCCCTCGTGAGCCCATCCCTTGGGCACACATGTAAAACCTTCCTCTGCTAACCAGGCTGGAAGCACAAAATAAACCAACCAAAACACACAACCCACTTTGCACTGTTAGTCAACCTAAGATTTAGCCCTTATTCCAGCTAAGAGTTACAGAGTTACACACACAGTATATGTTTCTGATGAGAGATTTTCCTGATGAGAGTTGTTGCAGGAGCAAGTCTATAGTTGAAACCTCCCCAAATGCTTCACAATTGGTGTAAGAACTTTTACCAGTGCATTAAATTTAAATGCTTACAGGAAGCTTCTCACTTTGAAGGACCTAAAGGCCCATTGTTTCTGTGGGCTCCTGAGCCAGCTCAATTAAAAGCAGAGCAGCTCATGAAGGAGGAGGAGCCTTTCAATGCAGAAACACCAAACTAAGGGAACCTACAATATGGACAAAGTATGGATTGGCACCTTGCTCCTACTGTGTGGATACTGAGTGAGGAATCAGGAAAGATTTGCAAAAAGCAGCACATTCTAACCTGGTTAGAAGGCACAAACACTTGAATAGGCTTGTTTAGGAGAAGGAACAGTAAGTTGTTCTGGGGAGGTGTTTTGTTTCTTTTTTCCTCCCCATTAATACCTGTAATTGTGATTAACCCAGAACAAACACTGGATTACTAAGTACAAAGGAGGCAAGGAGCCTTTTAAGTGGGCAGAAAAACACCAGATGACTAAAACAATGAATGATTAAAACCAATATGAAATGGCAGTTTGGGGGACAGGGAAGCTTGTGCTGCAAAGGAAAAGAGTAAGAATTTTAATCTTTCTGCCAAGATGTAATGATCAGACAAGTCATGAATTCAAATCTGTGTCTCTGAGGGATTCTGCACAAACAGAAAATTCACTGGTGATCTCACTGTATACAGTGAGGGAATGCTTTTCTTTTTTCTTCTTTTCTTTTTTGGTTGGTTTGTTTTGTTTTAAAGAAAATCCTGGCCTGCTGTGCGTTGTAAACGTTGTTTCAAAATGACTTCTGGTTTGAGATTGATTATAAATCATCCCTGTGATTAAAATCCAAGGATCTCTGGGTTTCCCATGCCTTTGCTCATACCCTTCCCCCAAATAAAGATTACAAGCTACTTGTAAGAACCCCTGCACCAGGTGCCTGTCAGAAACAAGCCAAGTCTGAGCAAACATCCAGCCTTGCCCAGAAGGCACTGCCAGGCTAATCCACCCCCAGAATTACTCAGCAGCAGGAGGCTCCTTCACTCCTGCTCTGACTCTGCATTCTGACACGTAGAGATTTGCCACGGTTTCGCCCACCAAGTGACTTCTGTCATCTGAGGCATCTGTTGAGTCGAAGCTTTAGCTTGAACAGAGCAGGGCAGCGCTCCAGCTTGCACAGTGTTTTCCAGCATGCCAGCAGGATTTATACCATCACTACCTGTGAATTAAGCAATGGAAGGGTGGAAGTTTAATATTAGCCCGCAGGGGGTCCCAAAATGGGGGCACCTCACAGGGCTGTGGAGGCAGAAGGAATTCTCCATCCTCAGAGCAGGAGTTTTACCTTCTGCTGGGGAAGAACTGGGGTCTGGCTCTGAGAAGTTTCTCAGCCCTGATATTTCCACTTCTGATGCCAGGAAAACTGCTGCTCTTTCTACACCTTCTCCCACGTGCAGCCCCTGCCTCAGTTAGACAGCACTGTTGGATTCTCCAGGTACTCGGGAAAAGAAAATCATTCCCATCTCCCAACAGCATCAACGGCTGCCACAAACACTGGCAGCTTCTTTGCAACACCACGGTGCTGAAAGGAGAAGTAGAAATGTAAATGCTCTGGAACAAGGATTATATATTGCAACACTGGCTTGGTAATCCATAAAAGAAACAATCGATCACCTCCTTTGCAAACCTAATCAGGAAAAAGAAGAGATGCCAGGAAAGGGGGTTCTATGTTGGGAGTGCAAAGAGATTTCACACCAGGCTTTGGCTCTCTCAGGTGAAGAGGAACGTGTGGTCATGCACTGTAAAAAAGGATGACAACAATTTTCTTGATTTTTCCTCTCCTTCCAGTTTTCAGACCACAAAAACCCCAACTAAAATTGTCTCATTCTATTTAACTAAAAAACCCCACCACAACAAATCATATTTTGCCAGATATTGAGAGCTGATATTTAAAGCTCAAAAGGAGGTGTTTTTCAAAATGTTTATTGGCTTGTGAAAACAGTGGGTTAGTTACTGAATCTGTCCTGCACTCTTAATTAGCACAAATGCCAGCAGGGAAACTTCCTGTGTGCTTTCTCCCATGCTGACCTTCTGCATGAGCGAAAATCCCCAGTGAAAATGGATTTTAATTCCCTCCTTGAAATCAAACATCTGGCTTTAGTTAAGGAGGCACATAACCTTGTCCTTTGTGATATTTGGACTGCAAGGGCTCTGGGACAGGGAGGGTTTTCTTTGTTATTTGCTGCTGAAAAAGATAAGAATTTCAGTTAATGGGTCAAATAATGGTAAGGATGATGAGAACATGGTTGTTGTCATGATTAACACTCATTTATTGCTCAAATGCCAAGTATAAATATCAACATCCATATTCTATTGGTCTCCATCTTTGTAATTAATTTCTGTCACATTCTAAATACTACTCAGTATTGTCCTACTCGAAAGGTGGAGCTCACAAACTGATCTAATGCCTCAAATTCCCATGGAAAGGTGGGAGCCCAGGGTGTGTCAGCCTCCCCCAAAAGGCAGCACTGCTGATATAATTAATGCATCAGTAAAATCAATTTAATGAGAGGTAAGAGAAAATGTCTGTATGTTTTAAAAAGTGGGAGGCAAATGAAGTAAGGTTGCATCTGGCACATTTTTGTTTGGTTCACTGTTCTTTTCTTCTCAGAGATCTGATGGGATGGATGGACTGGGACCCACTGGCAAAGTCACAAAAGGCTTTAGGACAGTCTACAAAACTTCCATGCCTTAGCTGCAATTTATTTCAGAAATAAGAAAGCTAAAGCTTAGCTGATGACAAGAGTCAATGAGTGCTTTGCCTATATGCCCCTATTTCTAAGCAAGAGGAAAAACACCGAAGGGCAACACCATTCCCTGTTTGCAACAGATCTGGTTTTCATAGACCTTCTCCTTCCAGAAGCAACAGGGACAAGAATACTTAACACAACTTTAGGCACTGGAAAAGTTCACATGATGAGCCCCAAGGGCTTATAAAGAGCAGCAGATGGGTAGAACCTTAATCATCAGTCTGAGAAAATCACCCTGATGTCAGTGCTGGAATTTGATGCTTCCTCAGGATGTGGTGAGTACGTTTCCTTCCCAGCAAGGTGGAAACCTCGTGCTGTGCAAGGACGCAGAAAAGAATCCTCATGGTAACAAGTGGATCTTTATGGACAACAAGGGTCCAGTAAGAAAGGATTTTAAAGCATGATCCACAACTAAAGCAACATTTCCAAGTCAAAAATGGCACTGCTGAGGCAGCTTTGCATTCTGAAGAGCTGCAGCGAGTGCCAGGAAGAAGCCAAACACTCAGCAAATTACCTGGAGTTTAATTTGGAACAAAGGGTGATGTGCACCTGGAAAAATGGGCTCTGCGTAACTCTCTGATCCTTGAGGCAGAGAAAACAGGGATTAGTCAGAACATTTTTGCTTGCAAGATGCTGCTGAAACACCCTCCAAGGGAGACGTGATCAAGAGGAGGCAAATTCCACCAGTACTGGTATTCCCTTTCCTTTTGCTGCGCCAAGTACAAAAATGGGAAGTTCAGCTTCTTTTTTTAAAAGCAAACATCTAAATTTTGAAGAATCATGTGCCTACATTATGCAACTACCTAGTCCCTAGCAAAATGGGCTGATTTTCAATCTAGAGTTGTCTAAAAATAGATTTGAGAGGACTGTTTTCCCAAAAGGATAAGAGTTATGCACATAACTCAGTGTCCACTTTGAAAATCTCTTCTGCATTCCTACAAGGAGCAATAAGATTATCTAAACAGAAAGGTCTTTTGCATCTAATTCACTTTTAGGTCCTCTTCTGTCTTTCCCCTTCTACATTTCTATCACTCTGAATACTAAATGCAGATGAATGTTTTGCTTAGGTTTATTCCGTGACGTCTCTGCCACTATATACATTTATTTTTATATACATACAAGTCTATATTCCCACAGACATATGTGCTTTGTATATATTAACAAATACATTTTAGTACAAAAAAAGCATGTTAATGAATAAGCACACTCATGCAAAGATACAACCACTGCAAGTGGAATTGTATTTGATTCAACACTGTTAGTATGTAAATTAAAAATGATGGAACTGTGGCAGCCTGTTGAGACTTGATCTTGCAAAAGCCATTTTTCAGTCACGTTTATTACACTCTTTAACCATCACAATTGAGAAAGAAAACAAATGTGACAAGGAAGGACCAGTTCTGGTACGGGTGGATGAGACAGAGGGTTAAAAAAAAAGAGGAAAAAAAGGAATAGAAACGGTTCCTTGCAACTGTGCGCAATCAGTGAGGAGAGAAATGCTCCCCGCACATTGGGTGCTTGAGCTGAGTGTTGCAAACACCTCTAGAAGCTTTTAGCCATCAGTTTAGTTTAAGCCTCTATCCTTAACAAGTCCTTACATGTGCACCATAAAGGCAGGTCCCACAGCATCTTATTAACTTGTTTATTCTTTCCAGCCCTCTGCATTCAAGCTAAATCACATTATGCAATTAGCTGCTATGAAAACAAACGAAACTTATTTTGTTTTCATGGGCTCAAGGATCAGTTCAAAATCTGTTCCTTTCAAAAAGACTGAGTTAGGATCAGATTGATGCCTGAATTATTTTTCCTCTGTTATGAAGAGAAGCTGCTGATGAGGTTATGCTTAAAACGATCAAGATGCTGCAAAAAAAAAAAAAAATTAAAAAATATATCTGTGACTCAAACAGTGAATTTTGATGATTTGGACAACTCCATCACCTTTCCTAGAGGAACAAAAGAATTAATCATTTTTAGGAGGTAGGAGTGACAGGGTGGTCTTGACATGCCACGAAGTTCAACTGGTAGCATATTAATATTTTTTTCCATTTAAAAGCCTTGTCTCTAAATTTCAGCGTTTTCAAGTGGTTGAATTATTAGAAACTTCTGGCAAATAAAGAGCAGCACATCTCAGCTATGCTACATGACAGCCATTTGTATGGGAGAAGGAAAGAGACAGTTACCATGTAAACAAAAGGAAAACAAGAACAAATCTCACTCGCTCTGTTGAGCTCATCACCAGCTAAGCCTAATTTTGATTAGCTCTGTCTTCATCAGCAGGATCCTCTTGGATAGAATTGACCGAAAAAGGAGATTTTGGAGGTTTACTGTTATCAGAGGGATTGACCAAATGTTAAAATACCAACAGAGAGAAGAAACTCGAAGTATTTGAAACTGTTGATTTTAGCATGGATTCGCTTTCTAAATGTGCAATAGAGTCCACTGTGGCTGTCACTGGAATGGCTCTACATGATTTATTTCATGACCCTCCTCATGGAGTCAGTTCATACAAGTCTGTTTAAAATGTTCCCGTATTCTCAAAAAAATTCAGACTGAAGGCACAGATTGGGTCTATCCCAGGGCAGGAAAACCTTATCCCAGCCCAAGAAACCATAGAGGCTTGTCCTCCTCTTAGCAGTATATTCCAGCAGAACAAAAGCATTCAACTTGTCCTTTTTATTGCTGGGGCTGAATTCAGTAACAAAAATATCCCAGTCCTACAAGTGATAGTAAATGCTGCTGTTCAGGAGTGGATGCAGCAGCTTGTTTGCCTGAAGGATATATGAAATTTGTGTCTTCACATTTTTCTATCAAGCACAGCACATCATGCATGTGTAAGGTTCCCTTGAAACCATACCAGGCATACTGTATGGGTAATAAAAGGCCATCTAAAAATGCTTTAGAAAGTTCCATAGTCCTCCTTGAAGAAATGGGAAAAGATTTTTGTGTGCCATGTGAATGCAGAATTACTTAAAAAGGAGTACTTAAAACAAACTGAAATTTCAATTATGGCATAATAAGTTGCCTAGAGTAAGTTCAAGCTAATTCCCACTGAAAATAAGTGGGATGAATTTAAGAAAACACCAGTCTGTCAGTAAATATTTATGGAAATATTGAAAAAGGAACAGAAACTTGGTCATAAATTTGCCAAGATGAATAGAAGGTGTCATTAATGTTTGCTCTCACTGTATGAGCCATGGGTTCTTCCTCTTGGGGGAATCACAGTGGAAAACTGTAAACAAATTTTTCTGCACAGTATCATAAAATAAACTCCCAGTTCTGTGTTCAGTGCCGGAGACATTGCCAGGCAACAGGAAATTGTTGCTGTATCTTGAGAGAATGCCCTGAATTTATTATTTTTGGGTCATCCGTTAGTGACATAACGCAAAGTTTTGCCTAGGTTTTATTCCAGTGAGCCCATAATTGAAGCTAAACAGATGTCCAGAAATTTCAGCAGCTTAAAAAACTGACATCTCTTTAGTTCACTAAACTCTGTAGCTAGTGAGTGACAACAGTCAGTATGCAGCTTAGCAGGAATTAGGAGTTTGGCTGTGCACACTCAACATTACCCTTCGGGCTGCCCCATTTGGAGCTTCAAGAAGATCTGCGGGGGCAAATTCCCTGCTGAATTTCCCCCACAGGCTCTGGACACACCACCATACCTGTGGGACCATGCTGGGCACGTGCACCAGCTGTGACACAACCTCCAGTCTTGGTGACAACGAAGCCACCATAGCCCTCAGTGAATTATTCAAGTGTATAATAATCCTCATGTTAAAATAACCCTCCTTTTCCCTCTTTCTTGAAGTTACAGCTCCAAGTCCTGGAAACTTTAATTACCTTTTTCTGTTCTGCTTAAAGTATTTTGCGAGCAAATGCTCATTGGTTTCCTAAGTTTTAACTGGAAAGGAGATGATTTTGAAAGGGTCAAGACTTTCAAGTGAGCAGCAAAGGCAAAGCTCTACCAGAAGCTATAAATTCAGTGCAGGGTTAATGAAGGGATTTGTGTACTATTTAATTGCAGAGGTGTTATTACTTGATTGCAATTAATAGTCCTCTCTAATTTCAGGATTTTAAAATCCCAAACAGAAAGTTTCTATGAAAGTAGTAATGACAAATTGCTTCCTTTTCAACTGCTTCCATCAAAATGTAAAGGTACACACACCATCTTTGAATACAAATCTAGCAATGACTAGGCATTATATATGGCATTTTTAAATATTAAACACCATTCTTAGTGATATTTTATTTTGTTTACCACTGGCTAAAACATGTTTCCAGCCAGACTTTTCAGTTTTAGGTGACCTGTGATAATCTGTCAAACTATTGTCAAGTTATTGTTAATCCCAGCAATCCATACCCACCAGCTGCACTCTACTGACATATGGACCCAGCAATTAGGCTGAGCCCAGGTTTTAATCCCTGTGCACAGAAGCAACTGCTGTCCTGTGTTTCTACCCACTTGGGTGAGGGCTGTTCTTGGTGGCTGAAGGCACCTTGGTGGGAAAAGCTCATAGTGGGAAGAAAAGCAACCATGTCACCCTCTGTGCTCTGGGACCTGTTGCTAAAAAGAATATTAGTAACTGCTGAGGTAGTATCTGAAATACTCAATTAATGCGCATGTCCAGGACAACTCCTGACATCCTTTGCCTGCAAGGGTTTTTTGTAGATACCTGGCTGTACCTTAAAACAGCATGAAAAGTCATGAGGACTTTCCTCTGAGTAACTCATGACTAAAGAAACAAGTCACCTTTTAGCAGGAGAGTGAGAGAAACCCTCCAGCTCGCTCTCTGAAAAGCTGTGGTGCAGTAAAGACAGGGAAAAAGAAACCACCTGTGACTGAGGAAGGTCAGGAAGGGGAATCAGGGAAAACAGAATGGAGAGGAGGGAGGACAAGAGGAATTGCAGGATCACAGAATGGTTTGGGTTGGAAGGGACCTTAAAGATCTTATAGTTCCAACCCCCCTGCCATGGGCAGGAGGACTGAAGGGAGGCAGGGAGGTAACAAATCTGTATGTTGTTAGAAATAGCATTGACAATTCTATATAGACTGTAATAACTCCAAAAGACCCAATTAAGGCAATGGAAATGCAGAAACAGTAATGCAGAGATGAATCATCTGACCTAAAATAGAGGGAATGATGAAACACAGAAGGGAAGAAAGTGTGTCATTTTAGCTTTTACAGCAAAATAATTCCAGGCATAGTCTTTCAAAAATGTTTGGCCAACAGAAACTAAGACAGTGTTGGTTACTACAGCTTTAGCCAGTTACAGTGGAGAATTTCTCTCTTACAAGCTAAAATGGACAGGTCTGCCCTTCTTCAGGTCTCAGAAACAAAATCCAGGGAACACCCAAAGTGCCATACATGTCAGCCCATCTCCAAGACTGACACTGCCAGTTAAGGTTATAAAATAAATTAAAAATCAATTTATCATCTTCTTAAAATGGGATGTCAAATACGTCATGAATTACAGAATCACCTCTCACTTTCTTTCTTCCAGGTCAGTGTTGTCCTAATAAATAAATAAAATGAGAACAGATCAGCTCTCAGTGCAATACAGGTCTGCAGCATCTGGGAAGTAATTGGGAATAAGTTTCCAATGCAGAGAGCCTTCAGATATTCACAGAACTTTTACAGCCCTGACTTAAATGCAAAAATGTCCATCTTAAGACACAGATCTCCATATCCAGGCGTTGGAGCAGCCTGACAGAGAGGAGAGACTTCCTATTCCTCATCACAGGTTTTTGCAGATTCCTGGGAACAAATATGTCCCTTCAGTAAGTTCAGAGTCCATTGACAAGACTGAAGGGGTCAGATTCCTCAGCTACTCTAGTAATAATCTGGAAAATGCTGATCTTTCCTGTGTGTGTGTCAGGTTCCAGCAGCAATTCCCTGATATGCCATCCTGGCATACGGCACCTTCTGCATTTTCCCACTTCAACTCCCTCCATCATTTGTGTTTTCACCAGGTTCCCTCCAACTTCCCTTTCTTATTTAAAGACAACTTTAATACTACTTTGTGCTACTTTGGAAATGGGAGGAGACCTTAAGAGGAGAAAGAACAGCCACATTCATTGAAATGCAACAGCTTGGTCTTTCTGTGCCGCTTTGAGACTGTCAGTATTTTCTGTGTTTTAATCAGCCAGTAATAGGACAATTAAATGCCATGATCTTTTAATTCAGCACCAAAATACACCTGCACAGCCTTGAAGGCAATTTCAACCCAAGGCCCAAAGTCAGCTTAAGATCTCTCTAGTCCTGAGCCATCAACCATCGTAGCTAGTGCAATGTCTTCTCCTATGTGCAGTACAGACAATAATGCTTCACACACACAAACATCACAAAGTATGAAAATAAAAAAGCTTAGAACCAGATTTGTCTATATATCTTTTTCCTTTTTGCAATTATTCTGATTAGCTTCATGATTTGCACAGAAAAACATCAGCTCTCAGTGTCTTGTGGCAACACATCCCATGGAATACAATGCTGATGCTTCGCTGCAGTCTGCCCAAAAATCTGCATTCATTGTGAGGTGGAAGCCCACAGCTGCAGCAAAACTGATGCCTAGATACCATGCACTGGGACAGGAGCAGCACTTGCACCACCACAGAGCTCTAGCCCACACTGAAGAACTGCAGAGCACTGCCTGAGGTCCTCCTTTCTGCCATTTCCATCTCATGGCCCCGGCTCTTTCCAACCCTGACTCCAAGTGAGGATTCCTGGTGAGAGACCAGCTGCTTATGTCAAACTTTGACTAAAACTCTGAGCAGTTCTATCTATTAACCTTTTTCTTTTCCTTAAGTCATGAGTTTTTTCCCCCATAACAACACCAAAGGAGATGCTGTAAGAAGTCATGAGACTGTGAGGAGTTTGGCAAACCAAACAGTGCAGCTCATGTGTGGGATTTTACCATCAGAGCTGTTTTCAAACAGAAACACTTGTCCTGTGGCTCTCCAGGACATATTCTAGTTGTACTGGTCACAGGTCATTGACTTCTGTGAGCAAACCTAAGAGAATTACACTGGAGGGAGTAAAGTTTGTGTAACTGAGAGAGGAGAAGCCGACTGAGGAATGGCATGGCCAAATTTTGCCTCTTCACATTCAGCCTTCAAAATTCCACATAGCACTGTGTACCCACCAAATCCCTGGAATATCCCACATTGCAGCCACTTCAGCTCCCAGCAGGATGCTGGAGAGGAAATCAGCCTCTCCCTTGTCCATGTATCACTGCCTATATAATGAACAGGGAACTGGGGGGAAGAGCATTAAACTCACAGAAAAGCAGGTCAGGCAAAAAGGTCTGTTCCGGTGCACTGTTCCTGTCCTTCAGAACTGTAAAGCAACAATTACTAAATAAATCCCCATTTTGTTTTGGGTCTGAACTCATCATGCAAAGGATGTCATTTCGCAGTACAGAATCAACAATAAATTCAGTCAGTAGACTGAACCTAAAGACGTTGCTAATTTGGTGTCTTGGTTATTTTTGCTTTGCCACTTGAGCTTTCCACTCAGTAAAAAATAAATCAGTGCACAAATGACATCAGTAAGACAGCACAGGGCCATAGAAACACAAACCCTCAGTTGTCACAGGGCAGAACTTCTGCGCTCACTTCCTGAAACCACATTTTGGCCAGGTCTCTACAGTGCACAGAGAGGCATGAGACTAAGTTCAAAGTTGTTATAAATTGCAACCTCTCCTTGAAATACACATTTAGTGGTCTAAGAACCAGCATTTTAACATCATATATGAAATGGCTTTGTGACATAACAGCACCCTTGGGGATAGTACACACACAAACCAAAAAATACCATCTAAAACCAACATGCCTGGCACTATTCGATAAAATAAAGAAATGCAGACACAATTTTTCAGCAAGCCAATAGATTTACTTCCTAACTTACCACAAATCACCTCTAATATTTGAATACAATTGCTGAGCAGAAAAATAATCTGCTCAACGTACACCACATTTTTCCAGCATCTTGGCAATGCACAAAAACAAACGGTCCTGGTGCAACTCTGGGAATTGCTGTCCATCTCTGTGTAGTCTCCAACCTCAGAAGATTGGTTTTTGAGGCCAAACTGCCTGACTGGTACTAAGGAATTAAAGCACCGAGCTCACTTTTCAAATATACCATAGCACTAATAGCTCTTTGGTGCTCTCTCTGATTCACTTATATAAAATTCCAGAGAACTGAGGCTACAGCCCTGCTTTCTGCTGAGAAACTTGATCCTTAAAGCCACATTTACAGGAAAACAGGACAATAAACAGAATTATTGTACTAATGCAAAATTTTGCAGTATCATTCCACTTACTTTTCCTGAAAATAAACTTTGTTCAACATGAACAAAAGCATGAGCCTTCCTTTTTTTTCCATAACAAGCAACGGCCACTTCATTTTCATTTGCTTTTCCTTGCTTGGACTTTTTGTCTTGACAGAATTATAGAAAACACTTGCCATATCATCCCTCTCTCTGTTTGCTTTTTCCAAATTTCTTCACATACAGTTTGTCTGAAATAATGAGCTGGGTTGCACACACTTGTAACTAGGAAACCAAAGCCACTTTTTAATATTCTTACACACTTCCACTGTAATCAGAATACTCAGGATTTTAATTTTAGAAGGCACAGACACCAAATCCCAGCTGAAGTTACGCAGAGCTGTGAAAACTGCTAACGTGAAATTTAACCCTATCTGCTGCACTGTGACAGCTTTTCTCTTTCAGTTGCTCCTGCAGTTTTTTATCAATGTGTTTTCTGGAAATACTCGTGAATTTGCAACCCCCTACTAGTTGCAGTAGGTTTTGAAACAACAAACATAGTAACCATGACCATCTGAACCCCTTTGGAGAACATATGCCTTAATACCTGTAGTGCTTCTCTCAGAATCATTGTCTGACCTGTGGAACAATCACCTTTTTAAGTAGTTATGTGTTTACTAATACGTAACTGTTTGCTGGGTTAATATTACTAAAAGCTTGTCTCTGTCTTGCACCATTTATCCGAAACTGTCCGAGCCGTTGCATGTGGATTCCGAGCGGAAAATATTAACCAGATTGTGCTATTTGCAGAAGAATGAGGGTGACAGCTAAAAAAGCTCAAGACTTGGCACTCAGAAGCTGCAATTGCAGGAATGAAGACAGTGTTACATTTGACTGTATTAGAGTTATTTTGCTGGTAAGAAATTTAAATCTTCAGGAAGAGTCTTGTCTGTCTACCTTGCACCACATCAGTAATGGAAACAGTTATTTTTGTAATGTTTTGTGTATCTGACTGCCTGGTTGTCTCTCTGAATACTGAGAAATGTCCATACTTTTGTGACAAGTGACATATTTAACTAGAAAAAGTAAAATTCCTTTTTACCTGCTAGAATTTATTATGGGAAGTGTCATATGAACATATCAGAAGCAGAAAAAGAAAATCCAGGCACCTTTTTGCATGCACAGCTGTCAGCAATGAGAAACTGGTAGAAAATTCTGTGTTTGTGTTTTGGCAAGTCGTTAGGTTTTGGCAGAATATTTGGAATGAGCAAAGCCAGAGCTCTAGAGTTCCCAGAAACATCTGCTGCACTCAACAGTGGCTGAAAGGAATGGGTTCATTCAAGCGTCTTCTGTGATCCCAAGGAACAGTGTTCCATGTCCCAGAAGTTCTGGAATAGAAGCCAGGAATGGGATAACAGCCACAATGTGTTCCTCAGCATTAGCATTTGCTCCACTGATAAGATTTTCAGGGCAACTGAGCGAGGAGGCAGTTTCTTAGAGATTAATTATCTCCCTCTGCAAGATGTCCTTGGCAGTAAGAGTTCCAGAGGTGCTGGTGGGAAACAAGGAAGGCAGAACCCTGTCCCTGTGGTGCTGCATTCCTGCTTTTACAGCAGCTACAGGAGAACCTTGGAGCTGGAAAAGCCACACTGCCTAACAGGAGGGAGTCCTGCAGCAGCATTTACTCCTAAAGCTACCAAAGTACAGAACAGACCTCTCCATGTGGACATAAGACTCGAAAAAAATGCACCAAGATCATAATTTTAACATCTCTGCCTCAAGGTTCCCCACACCAAAATGAAGCAGCATCAGAGGTGTGTTCTTTCTTTAGTCTCTCTCCTTCCCCAAGACCAAGCTCTTCTCTGCAAATCTCTTTCCCAGGTGCTAATATAGGACTGCTTAAGGGTATCTGAGACACTTCTAAGGCTCTATAAATCAGCTGATGTCATTAGATTTAAATTAATCATACAAGGCCCAGACCTTCACTGAAAAAAAAAATTAGGGTCTCTACTTCAAAAAAGGGCTGAAACTACAGATCTAGGAACAGACAGACTAGCTCCAGGATATGACTTTACTCCAACTATTTTTATATTGAAAGTGAAACAAATGTTAGCATTAGAAAAGCTGAACTATTCAAAGTACAAAACTTTGCCCTTTGGTGCAATATTTACACTACAAAAATAGTAATTCTCCTGCTTGCACAT
The DNA here is from genome assembly GCA_035047865.1 of Dendrocincla tyrannina. Lineage (NCBI taxonomy): Eukaryota > Metazoa > Chordata > Aves > Passeriformes > Dendrocolaptidae > Dendrocincla > Dendrocincla tyrannina. The sequence goes on from JAWWMP010000001.1 coordinate 114,134,785, forward strand.
ATAACCAATGCAAGTGTTTCAGTATTTACATGCAAATCTTCCCACAAAGTCCACAGATAATCATCCATTTTTTCAAATAGTTTGCTTTACAGTCTATTCTTTGCAAGGACTCAGTTTTTAACAAAATTCCAGTGATTGAGCTTGTTGGCAAGTACGATCAAAAGTTAATCTGAGTGGTTATTGGATACTGTGAATGGAAAACAAACCTTATACTTAACAAACATGCATCTGGTAACAACAGCTGCAACCACACACATATAGATGAAAAATACATCAAACTAAGCCCTCCATCAAAGCATCTAAAATTAGAAATGTTGGGAAAAATGTTCATAAACAAGCTATTCTTGAAGAACAAGAATGTATTCAAGTAATTGTGAGTGGTACATTTGACAAAACTAACCTACTTAGAGAGAACTTAAACTGCAAATAATTCTACAGAATGAATTCTCTGCCTAGATTTTATTAGAATCAAGAAAAATATGATTTTCAGGGAATTAAGCCATCCATAAACTTGAATAACAAGTCAATCAGATTCAATCATGAAATGCAGTCAGATTAAGTCTTACACAGTGCAAAATCTTGGAGAATTACTTTCAAATTTTTGTCAATCATCTGTTTAAGGTAAGAACTACAGAGAACCACAGAATGGTTTGGTCTGGAAGGGACCTCCCACTTTCCATGGGCAGGGACACCTTCCACTAAACAAGGTTGCTCAAGGCCTTACCCAACCTAGCCTTGAACATTGCCAGGGTTGGGGCATCCACAACCTCCCTGGGCAACCTGTTCCAGTGACTCACCACCCTCACAGTAAAGAATTTCTTCGTCATATCTAGCCTAAATTTCCCCTTTTTCAGTTTGTACCCATTACTCCTTGTCCTGTCACTACTGTTCTTCTCTGGCTTCCCTCTAGACCCCTTCAGAGTGGGTTTCCACAAATCCTTTTCTTCTTCAGGCTGAACAGCCCCGACTTTCTCATTCTGTCTTTGTAGGGGAGGTGCTCCAGTCCTCTTAACCAACTTCATGGCCTTTCTCTGGACTTGCTCCAGCAGAATCATACAAGCCACTACATGGGCTCTGTTCTAATGGCTTCACTTTCACCAGGGAACCTGACAAATTAAAAATACTGATAAATTCCTGCACAGCAAGACACACTTACACACACGTGTGTGTACACGTTAAAGAATACATTTTTTTCAGCAGGGTAACTCCAGCAGGGACATTTTCCATCTGTGCCACAGGCCCTTTTGGAGAAGCATGGATGAGAAATTATGCAAGACCAGTTTGTTTCTGCTTGGCTGAGAAATAACTGAGTACACATGAAGGAAAAAAAAAAGTTAACAGGGCCTTGCTAGATTTCCAAGCTCAGGTTTGTTTCCCAAATCCTTCCCTGGCAGCACAGCCAGAGTCACTCCACACACTGGTTTATGGGAACAGATGCAACTGCTTTCCCAGTTGTTTGTTCCCATCACCACAGCAGGCCCTTGTGCCAGAGCAGTTGTGTGCACACCCGTTGTCTGGCAAGCCAGAGCAGGGAATTATTCCAGATGACACCAAGCAGCCTGCTCGGTTTCCTTCTGGCTCATCACACAGCCACACTCACGTCAAGGCACAAGACCATGAGTGAAAAAACCCACTCCTTTCACGGGAAGCTTCCCAAAATTTCCAAACCACCAAAACAGACTGCAATGACAAAAAAATAATAAATTAGCTGGAGAGGGGAAAGAGGAGCTGGAGCCAGTGAGGTACAATGCTATTTTCTTTAGTTGGGGTTTAGACCATTTGCAACAAATCCTTGTCAAAAAAAGGTTTAACACATCACTAAACACATTCCAGGGATTCTAGTAGCTGCTTTGGAATATTTGTGACTTAGGTGGGATATCTAAAAGCACATTGAAAACATGTATAGGATTAGACGTTAATCTCTAGGGCTGTCCTTAATGAAAAGATAACGTGCCAGATTAGCTTTCAGCAAAACCAAGAGAAATCTTGTCATTCTGATTTCTATTTTAATAGTTGCATTTTGACACATAAAGCCCTATTCAGATATTTAATTCAAAGTGGGTAATTACAACGAGAAGCCAGCCCGAAGCAATGATAATGGCCATTATAATTTTTCAAATCGCATCGAGATGAGTGAGCACAGCAGCTACAAAGGGTCCGAGCCAAACCCCACCAGGATGTGGGCCGGTGCCTCCCTGATGACAAGGGAGGGTGGTGGGCTGGCTGGTGAGGGGACAGTGTGTGGATTTTGAGGGGGACAGTGGGTGGCTTGTGAGGGGCACACTGGCTGGTTTGCAAGGGGGACAGCAAATGTCTTGTGACCAGGACAGGGGACTGGCTTGTGAAGGGGACACTGGGTGGCCTGGGAGGGGTTCAGTGGGTGGCTTTGTAAGGGACGGTGGGCTGGTTTGCAAGAGGGGCAGTGGGTGACCTGTGAGGGGGCAGTGGATGGCTTAGGAGGGGGACATTGGGTGGCTTGTGAGGAGGACAGGGGGGTGGCTTGTGAGGGGGACTGTGGGTGACTTGCAAGAGGGATGGGGTGGCTTGTGAGGGGCTTGATGAGTGGCTTATGAGGAGGATGGTGGGTGTTTTATGAGGGGTTCGATGGATGGGCTGTGAAGGGTTTGACGGGGGGCTCGTGAGGGGGACGGAGGGCTGGTTTATGAGGGGGTCAGTGGGTGGTTTGAGGGGGTCAGTGGGTGGTTTGTGAGGGGGTCGGTGGATTGTTTTTTGAGGGGATCAGTGGCTGGTTTGAGGGGGTCAGTGGGTGGTTTGTGAGGGGGTCGGTGGGTGGTTTGTGAGGGGGTCGCTGTGCCACTTGGACACGGGGCTGTTTTGCAAACCACGCTGGGCTTTCCCATTACGCTTTTTTTTTTTTTGAGAAAAACCGTTAAGATTAAAAAATAATAAAAAAGCCCACAAAAAACACACACACACACCAAAAACCAAAGCAAAAACACCCTCAAAAACCCCAGGCTTCCATCAGGTGACTCACACCGCCGCTCCGCGCCCAGGCCCGGGGGTGAGGGGTGTGTGGGGGCAGCGCATCCCCACAGCGGCCCCCCAGCCCCACTGCCGCTGTCCCCGGCGGGGCACACCCCACACCGACCTGTCCCTCGCCCCGGGACATCCCCCATTCTCCCCCTGCCTCAGTTTCCCCGCGGCCGCACGGGGCGCGGGCGGCGGCCGGGGCGCTGCGGGCCGGCTGGGCAGGGAGGGGCGGGGGGCGAGGAAATCCCCGCTCCCATCCCACCCCATCCCCGCTCCCCATCCCCGCTCCCATCCCCGCTCCCATCCCCGATCCCACGGCCGTGCCCCCCCCGCGCCGCCCCCGCGGCCCCCGCTCCCCCCCGGCCCGGCCAATCGCGGCGCCGCGCACGTGACGAGCGCTCCCCGCGATGACCTCATCCCTCGGTTGTGGGATGACGTCAAATTCAAGATGGATGGAATCACGGCGGCGGCGGCGGCAGCGCGGGCCGGGCCCTGAGAGGAGGCGCCGAGGGGGCCGAGCGGCGGGGAGGGCCGCCGGCCACGGTGAGTAGCGGCCCCGCGCGTACCGCCCGTCCCGGGGGCTGCCCGCGCCGCAAGGGTCCCCCCGCGCACAAATCCGGCTTTTCCTGACGTAACTCTGAGGTGGTTTTTTTTTTTTTTCCTCTCCCTCTCCCTTTGCCTCCTTCCCTTCCCTCCCCCCCCTCCCTCCACCCCTCCCTCCCTCTACCACGGGGATGCGGCTCGCCCCGCGCATGCGCCGGTTACGAAACTCCCCCCTCCCTGATCCCGGGGCTCGGCGCAGGCGCACTGAGCGGGAGGGACGGAGGGAGGGGAGAGGGGAGAGGGGTGAGGGGAGAGGGAGAGGGAGGACGGGGCAGGGGGAAGGCCGGCCGGGAGGTGGGCAGGGGTGAGCGGTGTCCGCAGTGCCCTAGCGGAGGTGGCTCCGCCACAGCGCGTTACCCGCCGCAACCGGCCGGGGGAACAGCGGGGAGCGGTGGTGGTGTGAGGGATGCAGGGGAGCCGGGGTGGTGTGAGGGAGACAGGGGAGCCGGGGGGGTGTGAGGGATGCAGGGGAGCCGGGGGGGTGTGAGG
>JAWWMP010000001.1:114138967-114162431 GCA_035047865.1 Dendrocincla tyrannina
GATGCAGGGGAGCCGGGGGGGTGTGAGGGATGCAGGGGAGCCGGGGGGGTGTGAGGGATGCAGGGGAGCCGGGGGGGTGTGAGGGATGCAGGGGAGCCGGGGGGGCGTGAGGGATGCAGGGGAGCCAGGGGGGTGTGAGGGACTCTAGGTAGCCGTGGTGTGAGGGTTCCCAGAGACTGGTGGTGGTGTGAGGGACATTGGGGACCGATTATGGTGTGAGAGACACAAAAGGAGCGGTGCCATGAGGAACACTGGGGACCCGTGGTGGTGTGAGGGACGCCAGTGACCCATGGTGTGAGGGTTCCCAGGGACTGGTGGTGGTATGAGAGACACGGAGCAGTGCTGTGAGGGACAGCAAGGACCAATACTGGTGTGAGGGAGCTAGGGTCCAGCGGTGCTGTGAGGCACACCAGGGAGCAGTGTTGGTGTGAGGGACACGAGTTGACCCATGGTGTGAGGGTTGTCAGGGGCTGGTCGTGGTGTGAGAGATAGCAGGGAGCCGTGCCATGAGGAATGCCAGGGAGCTGTGATGGTGTGAGGGACATCAGGGGCCGGTGGTGGTGTGAGGGGCAACAAGGACCAGCAGTGTGAGGACTGCCAGGGACTGATGGTGCTGTGAGGGACAGACTGCCTGAGGGGCACAAGGGATGGCCCATCCAGCAGTGTCAGGGGCCGGGTGGTGTGAGGGATCGGTCACCTGAGGGGTGTTAGGGACTGGAGGTCCCAGTTCTGTCCCCCGTGCCGGCTCCAATCCAAACTAAAACATGGGAGAGGCTGTGCCTCGGTGACATGGCTCCTGCCAGGTGTTTCTGGAAGGGAGAGTGCATTTCATGTTTCATCCCCCCACAGCGAGGTGCCGGTGGAGTGTATGTACAGGCACATACTAAACCTCATCAATATGTATAAGTATCTAAAGGCAGGGTGTCAAAGGATGGACCAGGCTCTGCTCGGGGGTGCCCAGCAATAGGACAAGAGGCAGAAGGCAGAAAACTGATGCCCGGGAAGTTCCACCTGAACATGAGGAATAACTTCTTTCCTGTGCAATGAGTGAGCACTGGAACAGATTGCCCAGAGAGGGTGTGAAGTCTCCCTCACTGGAGATATTCCAGAACCACCTGTGCCATGTGCTCTGGGATGGCCCTGCTGGAGCAGGGAGGCTGGACCAGATGACCCACTGTGGTCCCTTCCGGCCTGATCCGCTCTGTGATTCTGTAAATAAAGGGTACCTTTGCTAGTCCGAGTGCTCTTGGGCTGGTTTATTCATCAGGATGAAGTACATTTCATAGCCAGGGGGAGGAACCCTCACTGCTGTGCTGTGCCTTTGCAGAAAGACATGGAAGGTGTTTTACCTGGTCACAGCTGTCAGTGATAACGTTACTGTGATCCTCTCTAAAGTCCAGACTGACATTATATCCAGATTGGATGCAGCTCATGTAAAGGAACAACAGAAAAAATTTAAAGGAGTTATTAAGAGACAGGAAATATTTTGGGATGTCATTATGTGCTGAGTAAGCTCATCTTAATAATTAAATAGCACTTGCTTTAATAGCTCACTTTTTTTGCACTTGGACTCAGTGGAAATATAGGTAGGCTGTAGATATAAGAAGAAATTGTGATGAATTGCACAATCACACAACTAATTGTGAATATACTGAAGATCTTGTAGTTACGTTATAATTATTCTTTTTATCCTTAGATAAATTAATATGAAAAGAAGATTTTTTAAAATGTATTTCTGTATAGGAGGGCTTTTGATATTAAATAATGAGTAGTAAATACATACTACAGGTAAATCTAGTACCACTTTACTTGCGTGTTGCCTGAACACTGCCATTTGTAGTGTTCTCCTGTGACTCTGCTCAAACTGACTGCTCTTACTAAAATTTTCCACCAGCATTATGCTGATCTTGATGGGAAATTTTGAGTGAATTTAAGCAACTGTTTTTATAAGCCTTGTTTGCAAAAAAACAAATTATGTGGCCACGTATTTGGTAGAAGGGGATCTGACATCCCTTTCTCGCAGAACTGTATTTTACTCACCTGCTCTACAGTTGTAATATCATAAGAACATTTTGTTTATGTGTGAAAAGTCCACCCATCCTGACTGGATTGTGCACATTTAAAGAGCTGCCATTTACATGTTCTCAGTAGGGACTTGCAGGGAGATGTCACAGATTACAACCTCTGGAGTTTTCAGCTGCAACAGTGTGTGCCAGGACAGGATTTCCCAAGGATTTCTCCAGTTGTGAGCTCCCCAGTTTCTGCTGGAGCCAAGATAAAACCCTGTGGATTGGAATTGAAAGTGTCTTGTGCCCTCAGTGGTGTTCCTTCTGATTTCAACATTGCCCTGTGATCCAGAACAGGATTAAAATCATAATGAGTTGAGTGGGGTTTTTTAATGCTTAAAGTAACTTACCCTTTAGCACGTCTTGGCCCTCTTATTTAGTATAAAAGAGGCAGTACTTTTACGAAGTTTCTGTGGTCCTCGTGCTGTACATTTAGTGATAAATGTGAACATTTGTGCCTCCTGTTCCTACTGTGCAGGTTCCAAGTGCCAGGGTGATAACACTGCCAGCTGACTCGGATTCAACATCTCACACTGAGAACCCTCTGCATCACTAGAAGCTGGGTATTACTAAGAAATTAGGTTTTGTGAGCTCATGGGGTGGGTTTTTTGTGTATGGTTCTAGAGAATACTTGTACACAGAGAATTAAATAGTTGGTGCTCTGATCATCTTTGTAGTAATGGCTTACCATGCTTTCCTTAGAATTAATTGTGGACAGGCTACATTTGGGTGTAACAGGACAACTTTGCATAAAGTATTGAGCTCTCTTACTGTATTGAAGCTATTTTGGTTTGAACTTCGTGAGCTGAGAAGCAGTTACTATTAAAAATAAATAATTTCCCACTGTAGCTTTCAGTGTTTTGAAATTCATTTCATCTGCACAACAGTGATAAGTGCAGTGTACAAACAAGTGTAGACTCAGCCGAGAGAGGAAGGAGGAGCTGGGGAGAGGAAGCTGGGCTGTAACCAGCACATGGTTTGCCCTGCGCTGGGAGGGGCTCCGATGTGAGTCACACGCTACAGTTGCCACTATTTCGGCTCTCCTTAAATTTCTGAGCAACTGAGCTCTTTTGTAATGAGGTCTGTTACATTTAATAAACTCACAGATCCCCAGAAGGGAAGAAAAGTCTTCAGAAGCAGCAAAATCATTCACTGCAAGTGGAAACACTGTAATATCCCCTGCTTTAAAATAGATGTTCAGTGCAGAGGGGTTTTTGTTCCCCAAATGTTTATCATAATTTAATATTAGTCTTTGTACTATGATATTTTCATTTTTTCCTTAATGATTAATATTAAAGACAGCAGTTTTCTTATATTTTCCTTCATTCAGCAGTGAAATAAAAAAAAAATGATCTGTTGTCTTTGCTTATTGGCTACTTTATGCTATCCTGGAACAGTTCAGGCTTATTTTATGGACAAGAAAAGAAAGTGTTCAGCAACATTTTGAACCTTGGTAAGCTCTTTCTACCTCCATCACCACGACCATTTTGCAGCCCATCAAAAACTAGGAAAGTTTTAAAATCACCTAGTCCTGATTGTTGGGGGTTTTCCTGCTGTTATTTAGTGAAACACCCCATCTTGTGCAAATTCTTTCCATACAGTCTGTAATGAAAAGACATGAAAAATCCTTTGGCCGAATAATTTCAAAATCTGCTGCAAAACTTGTTCTTTCATAGTTTAGTTTACAATTAAATTGCATTCTTTGGGAAGGGAGGAAATATTTTCACCCTGTTGTCCTGGAGTATTCATCTCTTTATCCCTGGCTTATCCTACCTCAGCATTGACCACTGTGAGCAATCTTTAGGTTGCAGTTCATCCTCAGCAATCTCTGACAGGTTGTGGTTAGTGCAGGGACAGTTGTGACACAGGAGGCAGCGAGTGGCCCTGCCACTCCCTCACGTTCTGGTTTGCATATATTTGTGAGTATCTTCAAAGAACTTTCCAGAAATAGCATACTTGGTGCAGTAAATATGCCTCACAACCCCCCTTTTAAAGTAAACTAAGAGACATGGAAGGAAAAGCAGCAGAATTACAGTGATTTCTAATCACTCTTTGCCACACTCAATCTACCTGTCACAACCAAAAGAAATTAGTTTATTTTGTGCCAGGACATAACTCAGAGTACAATCCTTCTGCTGTTGAGGTCAAGGGCCAAATTCCGTGGAAGTTCAGTAAGAATATGACCAGCTCCTTTCCCATAAATACCTTCAAGGAGTAAAGAAAATGCAGTGTTCCTGTTCATGAAAGTGGATTTTTAACTAGTTTTTGTTTCTTTAACTGTATAAGACACTGCCTACCTGCAGTTGCTTGTGGACTTTGAGTAAACTGAAAATCTTCCACATGCGGTTCCTGACCTTGTAAGTCTCATGTAAAACTCAGGCAAAATTGCTACTCTCTTTCCCCTTTTGCAGCATCTTGCCCATAGTCAGTGATGGCCAAATGGAGATGATGGCGGAATGACATTTTCTTTGGGTCCCTCCAGTGGGAGGAAGATACCTGCATTCCCTGAATCATAACTTTCTCACTTGGCAGTTTTTTAGGCTCAGCTTTTAGCTCAGTTCTGCATTTTTCAGATTAAATGTATGACCCATCCCCCCTCATCTCTTCTTTTTTAAAGAAACCTTAGTGTAAACTCAATTCTGTTGATAGAAAAGTACCTTATATGGGTATAATTGGCTTCTCTTCCCATCTAAAATGCACTGTGCTTGTAAAAAGCCCCATTATAGTAATAGAAGTATGCCCACAATTAGGGGTTGTCATTTTGACTATACCAGCAAAATTAAAAACAGTAGGTTGGCAAGATTTTATTGTGAATTAGGCCAGTTAAACAAGAAAAAGTGTTTCATATAGTAAAGGAATGACTATTTTGAATGTTATTGCATTTGATATCTCAGCATTACCAACAAAATAATTAAAACCTGTAGAAAAAGTACAAGTGTACGTATTTGGTGTATATCTCCCCTTCTTCAGATTCTTGATTTCAGGTGTCTCTTACCAAAAAAAACATATGAAATATTTCTGGGGATGAGGTTTCTGTAGGTTTTTAAATTATATGGCCATCAAGCCTTCTGGGCTTGTCCCATCAGGGAGTTTAACGTTACAAAGCTCAAGGGAACGAAAGCTGAAGAACTCGAGGGCAGAGGGCGAGTTACTCACCTTTCAGTCAAGGCATTGAGGCCAGGACACGCATTTTATCAAATTGTGTTTGATGTGATTTAATCTACATTAAGTGTTGCAGGAAGAACCTGGAGAGCTCACAGCCAGCACACATTCCTGCCCTCTCCCTTACATCCCCTGGCTGTGCAATTCCATGGGTTACTGCTCTGACGTGAGGCAGCCCTTCCTTAGGAGGGGAGGAGACACGGGCTGCTCCTTGCAGGAGCAATCCCTAGTTAGACTGGACTGAGAGTAAGATGAAATTGCACCTTTAGTGCTGCTCTTGTAAACACAAACCAGAAGGACAAGAGGAGCTTTGTGATGTTACTCTGACATGTTGTCGTTTGCTGCAAGTCAGGAGGAGCTATTTTAAGTATCAGATGGTGAAACAAAGGATATGATCTGAATGTGAAAAGTAGGCTCTAATTTCTAAGAGAATTTTCAGTCTGTATCGGTCACTGTTCATTATTTGTCTATAGTGTAGGGCAAAATAGAGACTGCAGAATATTCAAACTGAAGGAGAGTAGTTTTAGATTAGATATGAGAAAAATATTCTTTACTATGAGGTTAGTGGGGCCCTGGCACAGGCCCAGAGATGTTGTGGATGCCCCATCCCTGGAAGTGTTCAAGGGCAGGTTGGACAGGGCTTGGAGCAACCTGGGATAGTGAAAGATGTCCCTGCCCTTGGCAGGGGCATTGGAATTGGATGGTCCTTAAGGTCTCTTCCAACCCAAACCATTCCGTGCTTCTCTGATTATAGAATTTCTTCTTTTCCTCTCCCAAAATTTCTGTTTCTCTGTTTTGGGGAATAAGTAGTTGGAAATTAGTCCACCAATTTCGCACATTAGCAAACATGTTATTTATCTGATTTTATGCCTGTCTTCATACCTGTGATTCTCCTCTTGCTGCTGACTTATTGGACATGAAAAAACATTTGTCTTCATGGAGAAAGTTTGCAGTATTGTCAGCAGTGGAAAACAACAATAGCAATGAAATCACTTTTCATTAAATCCAGGAAGACAGAATCTCCAAACTTGTAGCAAAAGGTTGCTTAAGTATCTAGTTAGAAAAAGATTATAGAAGTGCAAACAAACTTTCTGTGGAGGTTTGGAGCTTTTACAGACAGCTTGGAGGGGCACGTAGGGGAGTGTGTAAATATGTATGTACTGTGGAAGAGTATCTATGTTGCCAAGGCTGTTGTGGGAAAAGAGACATTTTATAAACTGCTGTCAAACTCAAACAGTGGAATCCAGCATAGGGTCCTTGAGTAGAGGCTTAAGCAGTGTGTGTTTGTTTTGCCACTGGTCTTGTGATGAGTAATCAGATGCTTTTCCTTCCTTGTATCTGAAACAGCATCAGAATTACCAGAGCCATCAGATCCTCTGCAAAGCACTCAGAACTGAGTGCAACGTTTGGGCATTTACCTGGGGATGACCCTGGAACTCGATTGTATTTCTTGGCTGAGTCTTACAATCCATGTGTCTTTGCTTTCTTTAGTGATTTGCCCCCTTCAGATGGATGAAGCTGATGGAACAACTTCTTGACAAAGAATGGGCAGTTTCATGGCTTTTGCTGCAACTCTGATGCTCTTCTGACCTCTCAGTGAGCTGATTAAGCTCCTGTCCTAGAAAATAGCCAACAGGTACAAAAAGCTGGATTGATTCTGTTTGTTTCTTTGTTTCCTGCTTTGTTTTAGGGAGCTGAATCAAGTCACTGGGAGGTCAAATGAGCACCCGAGCTGGTGAAAGGAAGGGGAGGGTACCACAAGGCTGGGAGGAGGAGATGTGAGAGTAAGGGACAGAGGAAAGGAAGGGGAACTACCCCTTCAAAGATAGGTGAATGTTGAAATCAAGAAACCATTGAGCCAAAGATTAAGCTTTTCCACCCTTTCAGTAAGTAGAGCTTTCTTGAGTAGATTTCCTTTTTTTTTCTGAGAGTAATTTTGAAATAGTAGAGGTGTCTTTTTCTATCCTTGCTCAAAATATAAAGTAAAAGCAATCTCGTACCAGATACATTACTTAGGTTTCTGAAATTTAGTTTGCTGGGATCAGTAGAGGGCTGTTGAAGGATGGCATTAGGGGACTGGAGTCTCCTTATGAGGAAAGGCTGAGGAGGCTGGGGCTGTTCAGCCTTGAGAAGAGACATGGAGGGGGGACCTCCCTGTGTCCATCAGTGCCTGCAGGGAGGGGGCAGAGCATGGACCAGGCTCTGTTTGGGGGTGCCCAGCAATGGGACAAGAGGAACGGGCAGGAACTGATGCCCAAGAAGTTCCACCTGAACATGAGGAAGAACTGCAGTGATTGAGCACTGAACAGATTGCCCAGAGAGGGTGTGAAGTCTCCCTCACTGGAGATATTCCAGAACCACCTGGACACAATCCTGTGCCATGTGCTCTGGAATGGCCCTGCTGGAGCAGGGAGGTTGGGACAGATGACCCGCTGTGGTCCCTTCCAACTTGACCCATTCTGTGAGGACTGACAGAAAATCTCTTCTTGGTCTACTGAAGGAAGGCTGCACGTGCTCCTGTTGCACTTGCCCTTCTTCCTGGGTCTGGAATCTTACTGTCCCTGTTCCTCCTGAGCACTAGCAGCTGCTGTACCATGTGGCACACAGACAATGGGAGGTTTTCTGGTATGCTCCTACTGTTTCCTTGATGTCACCCAAACGTCATGGAAGAAAATAAAAGGAGCTTTGTTTCCAGCCAGTAGTGAAGGTGGCTGGAAAAAATGGTTGGAGAGAATAGAAGCAGATTATCTGGAGGAAAGAACTTAGGCAGCTAATGGCAAAGTAATCTTTAGCTGAGAAGTAACAATCCTCAAACACCTGGAACCAAATCTAGTGTTACAGGAGACTGCCCAAGTTCTGTATCTACACACTGTGCCAGACACAGCTTTTGTGTGGGGCTGAACAAACAAACACTGGCTTTGGGGACTCTCTTGGAAGGAGTTCCTGTTATCCTGTGGCTGCTCCTACTGCTGCCTCATCAGTTATGCCAGTGCAATCGTTCCTGATGTTGTGGTTTAATATAAAAATTAACCAGCATCTGAAAAGAAATAATTCTGGGGCTTTATTTATTGTGTGATCTTCTGTGTCATATTGGCCGGCCCATGTTTGTACTGGCACAGCTGGAGGAGAAGTGACCTGCAGTGGGCAGGTAAGATGAACAAAAGAGAGCAGGAGTAACTTGGGTCAACTTTGTTACTGAAAAATGTTCATGTAGTGAAATGTTAATACATTGTCTGTTTACTCAGGTAGTCTTTGGTTTTGTTTGGATTTTTTTTACATCTAAGCATTTTAGGCTTTTAGATGATTTGTGTAAATGTCTTAAAATGGTTCTGCAAAACAGTTCTGGTTTTGTTTCTTGGTATCATAGTTTATTTTATTTCTGCCTGTTGTGTCTAAAGGCTACTAAGCTGAAAGTCAAGCACTTGAATTAGGAAATACCAGGATTAAAGCTGCCTTTGCAGGGTTAATTTGGTCCCTTGCCATTTGTGTATGTTGCAGCCTTAGTTACTGTTAAAGTGACAGAGTTACAGTGCACCAAAACCTCCTTCCCTGCACACAAGAAACTGTGCTATGAGCATGAAAGGGAGGGATGATTATCTCTTGTCATATATAATGTAATGAATTGAAGGTGTTCTAGGAATGAAAAAGGAGAATGTGGAAAGAAGAATGGGTGACTATTGGACTCTGCTTTAGAAATGTAGATTTTGCACCAGTCTCTGCTGGTTACATTGCATTACCGTGTTACATGGACAAAGGGACACATAATAATTATATGGTGCTAATTCTGCCAGTTTTACACGAAACACGAGGCCTGGGCAAAGCAGATTAAAATGAAAGAGTTGAAAATATTTCAAAATATGTGACTAGTACACTTTATTTTCACTCTATCCTTGAAAGTGAGGGTTATGCAGCAGCCTGTATTGGGTGTCTTTACACCACTGTTCTAGATCAAGTTCCCTAAGCACACCGTTGATCTGTTACCTCCATAAACCTTCTGCAAGTTGCATCCCAGATGAATAATCACTTGAATTTGCAAACTCACTTTCTTCCAGATGAAGCGAAAGGAAAAAATGCCATCCTGGAACACTTGTTCTAATAACATCCCAAGTGTTAATGGGTGCTCAGATCATGAAACTGGACTAGGGCCAGTCAGACCCCACCACTTTAAATTGCAGTGGCATCCACAAAGAAGGGGATAGTGAACCAGCATCCTCATCCCCCCAGTATTTTTAAGCAAAACTTAGAAAGCAAACCAAGCCAGATTGGTTTCTCAAATTAAGATTGACTGCACTCCTTTTTTTAGATGGAGGTGTGGGGAGGATTATGCATTGTAACTATAACTGTCTAAGGTGAATTAAGGATAAATTGGTGTTTCTGAGATGACACTGCAAGACACTGAAACACTCGATAAAGACTGATTTGGTGAGGAAACAGCTTTCTGCTTTTGCTATTGCCATGACACTATGAAGTCACTTGGTATTTTCAGATGCAGAAGTGGTAGCTCAGTGCCCAGAGATGCAGCACCCTTTAAGTCATTTCTCAGTAACACTAATTTAGACTTTGATCACTCAGTTATGTCCATTCATTTTAAGATTTACTTAATCATGGGGTTAGTATTGTCTTTTATTTTTATAAACTTTACAGTTTTGCTTGTAAGCTGATGAACAGTGAAACCTTTTTGGTGTAGTGACATACATCATGTGTAAGTCATAAACTAAAGAGTAATTTCTCAAATCATCTGTAAAAGGAAGAGAATTGCTTTTAACAGGCACATCACTACTTGTTTTCCTACCACCATGGAGACAGGCAGAGTAAAGGGAAAAAAAAGAAAATTGGATATTGCTGCTTTCTCTGTGTGTGTCCCTGGGCACAGATATCTAAATTTCAATTCCTGCCCCAGGAGTTCTTGATTTAAACTAACTTAAAACCTCATTCTCTTCTCTTGTTAAGCTCTGATCAGGAGCAGTATATTGAGTTATTGAGACATCCTGCAGTACAGAGTGGGCTGTATTTTGAAGCATATGGAACACGGAAATTTCTGCACTGCAGCTTAATTTGTGCTTATTGTACTCTTGGAGGCATCCAAGGCTAGCTGTTCCTCAAATATATGGGTTGTGGGCATAAAGTGCTCTTCTGCTAATGAATAAAATGGGGACTTCAGTTCTCTGATTGCTTTTCAGCTACAGCAAAGCAGTGCAGGGATCCCTCGGTGAAAATTGTGACATTTCCCAGCAACCAGATCCTGCCAGTGCAGTTTTAGATGACACATATTGGATAGCTAAAACTATAGAATTAACAGCACTTATTAAGAATAAACAAACAGGATAAATTTTTAGACAATAATCCTGCTTCCTTCTCCCTTCCCAGTATTAATGCCCTTTCCATCATCTATTAAAAGTGACAACAAACCCCCCCCTAATTTGTTTAGTCAGCAGGAGGCTGTCAGAGTTGCTTAAGATCAGAAAGGTGAGTTGGTATAACTAAGCTTCAGATACCTGATTCGAGAGTTTATCAGTGCAATTGTCAAGATAGGTCTTCATAAAGGTGCAGCAGAGATAAAGAAGGGAATGATTGAACTGTTCCTTCCTGTGGACGAGTATATTGCAGGAGGAGAACACAGCCCATCTGTCTGTCCCCTGGTTAGTTGGGTGTAATCTTCCTGGTTTAAGATCAGTGATTAACAGGGTGTTTGGAAGTGGACAATTGAGCTGGTTCTTCCATGCCTGTGCCTCTGTTGGAACTGACAGAGATGTTTTCATTCTCACACCTTTACTCCAAACAAGCCCTTTCCTTAATCACTGTATGATGGTGGTTTAGCCAGTTTGCAAAGTACACAGAATTAGGTGTGTTTACTTCATCCCTAACAGTTCACATAAGGCAACCTACAACTTTTTTTGTTGTTGTTGTTCTTTTTCAGAGACATCAGAATCATGGAGGGGCTCTTGCATTACATAAACCCAGCACATGCCATCTCCCTTCTAAGCACTCTGAACGAGGAGCGCCTCAAGGGACAGCTGTGTGATGTTGTGCTCATAGTAGGAGACCAGAAATTTCGAGCCCATAAGAATGTTCTGGCTGCCAGCAGTGAATACTTCCAGACTCTGTTCACAAATAAGGAGAACGAGTCTCAGTCAGTGTTTCAGCTTGACTTTTGTGAGCCAGATGCTTTTGATAATGTGTTGAACTACATTTATTCTTCGTCCTTGTTCATTGAGAAAGGCAGTCTCGCAGCTGTGCAAGAGCTGGGCTACAGTCTTGGAATATCCTTTCTCACAAACATTGTTTCCAAGAGTCCTCAAGCTCCTTTTCCTGCCTGCCCTATCAAGAAAATATTGTATCAAGATGAAGATGAAAGTAGTTCTCAGAAGAGAAGTGTCATTGTCTGTCAGAACAGAATTGAAGCACAAGTGAAAAGTATAAATCAAACACAACATGATTTAAGCCATACTCCTAAACCTTTGCCCTCTGTGGCTGTCAAAACTAGCAGCAGACCACAAATAACAAAACCAACTGAAACCCTTCACAACTTACCACTGACTGAAAGGAGGTGGCTGAAAGAAAGCCCTTTGAGCTATACAAAGATTCTTGAAACTTCTGGAACTGTGGAGGACCAGAGCAGGGGTGGTTTGGTGAAAAGGAACATGGTACTGCCTCAGATGCCTTTAGCAGAGAAAGAAATTGCAGGCGATGAGCCAGGAAGCAGCGGTCAGCTTTTAAGAGGAAAGACTGTGGAGATGTCACTGAAAAGACCACGACCACCAGTCTTGTCTCTTCGTGGGGCATCAGAATCCACATTTTTGTTGCAAGAGGCAGGAAAAGGAAACAGTCAAGGTGAAGACAGAAATTTGCTATACTACTCAAAGTTAGGGCTGGTAATCCCGTCTAGTGGGTCTGGCCCAGAAAACCAAAGTATTGACAGAAGTGGGCCCCTTGTAAAAAGTCTTCTGCGAAGGTCACTGTCCATGGACAGCCAGGTTCCTATTTACTCACCTTCTGTTGACCTAAAACCCACACAGGTATCGTCATCCTCTTCACCGGGAACTAATGATTCCCAGAAAACATTTAACGTATCTCAAAAGTTATCCTTGAAAGAGTCATCAGAGAAGTTAGTGTTGGATGAGAAACCACAGGTAATACACCCACATCGCCTTAGGTCTTTCAGTGCCTCTCAGTCAACTGATAGGGAGGTGGCCTCCCCTCTCTCAGAGGTGCGGATAAAAACTGAACCGAGCAGTCCACTCTCAGATCCTGCTGAAATAATAAGAGTTACAGTGGGTGATGCTTCAGCATCGACAAACAAAGACTATGCTTTTAAAACCGAGGATGATCACAAGGAGCCGAGCAGACTTCCAGCCAAAAGGAGATTTCAGGATGACAGAATGCTGCCGTTCAAGAAGCTGAAGGCGGATGAGCAGGGTTCTCCTGGGTCAGAAGAGAACTTCGAGGAAGGCTCAAGCCCTACGCACCTTGATGCTGATTTTCCTGATTCTGATGTCAGTAAAGATGAATATGGCGAGATGGAAGAAGCAAGACCAAATAAAAAATTCAAATGCAAACACTGCCTTAAAATTTTCCGATCAACAGCAGGTCTTCATCGTCATGTTAACATGTATCATAACCCAGAGAAGCCCTATGCTTGTGACATATGCCACAAGAGATTTCACACCAATTTCAAAGTGTGGACGCACTGCCAGACCCAGCATGGAATTGTGAAGAATCCCTCCCCAGCTTCCAGTTCGCACGCCCT
Source organism: Dendrocincla tyrannina (assembly GCA_035047865.1). NCBI lineage: Eukaryota > Metazoa > Chordata > Aves > Passeriformes > Dendrocolaptidae > Dendrocincla > Dendrocincla tyrannina. Next base: position 114,151,943 of record JAWWMP010000001.1, read on the forward strand.
TTTGGATGAAAAATTCCAAAGAAAACTGATCGATATAGTGAGGGAGAGAGAAATCAAAAAGGCTCTGATCGTGAAACTACGACGTGGCAAGCAGAGCTTTCAGGGCCAGTCTGCTTCACAAGCACAGCAAGTCATCAGGAGGAATTTAAGGTCGAGAACCAAAGGAGCCTATATTTGTACCTACTGTGGGAAAGCTTATCGTTTCCTCTCGCAGTTTAAACAGCACATAAAAATGCACCCAGGGGAGAAACCGATCGGAGGGAATAAGGCTCCTAAGCAGAAGGATCATATTCATATGGAAAGCCCAGTGGAAAACAAGGAGTTTTATCAGTGCCGTCTCTGCAATGCCAAGCTCTCCTCACTCATTGAACAGGGAAATCATGAGCGACTCTGTAGGAACGCTACTGTCTGTCCTTACTGCAGCCTTAGGTTTTCTTCTCCAGAGCTGAAGCATGAGCATGAAAGCAAGTGTGAGTACAAGAAGCTCACTTGTCTCGAGTGTATGCGTACCTTCAAATCATCCTTCAGCATCTGGCGCCATCAAGTTGAGGTTCACAATCAAAACACGATGGCTCCATCAGAGAACTTTTCCTTACCTCTCATGGACCACAATGGAGAAATAACTAGTTCATCGAGGTTGCCTCCGCAGTCAGAGTCCAATAAAATGAACAATTTTGTGGCTGCAAAGGAGGATGGTGTGTTCAGTGATTCGTCAGAACAAATCAATTTCGATTCTGAAGATTCCTCATGCCTACCTGAAGACTTAAGCGTCTCCAAACAGTTTAAAATCCAGATCAAAGAAGAGCCTGCAGATGATGTAGAGGATGAGGTCACCGAAACGAGCAGGGAACCTAAGGAAGTAGTCTCCAAGAAGGATGCTAATTTGTGGCCCTGTGAGAAGTGCGGGAAGATTTTCACGTTGCGCAAGCAGCTGGAGCGTCACCAAGAGCTGCTGTGCTCCGTGAAGCCCTTCATTTGCCATGTGTGCAACAAGGCCTTCCGAACGAATTTCCGGCTGTGGAGCCACTTCCAGTCCCACATGTCACAGGCTGCGGAGGAGTCCACGAATAAGGAGCCTGAGTTATGCCCACCAGCCAACTCTCCATCCCCACCGCCCTTACCCCCACCTCCGCCGCTCCCCAAAATCCAGCCTTTGGAGCCGGATAGTCCGACGGGCTTGCCGGAAAGCTCCGGTACTCCTGAGAAATTGTTCATGCCCCAGGAGTCAGACACGCTCTTCTACCATGCCCCGCCGCTCTCGGCAATCACATTCAAAAGACAATACATGTGCAAACTCTGTCACAGGACTTTCAAGACGGCCTTTAGTCTCTGGAGCCACGAACAGACACACAATTAGCTTTAAGAGAGACCTGACAAGGCTGGCTCGGGGAGGGCTGTGTTCAGGGTCTCACATGTCTGCCACACAGGCTAGGAATCTTGAAGAGGATCAAAAAACAGTAATGAAAAATCTGAAATTTGTGATGCTGCTTGGATTTGAAGATTAGGGGAAGCTAACTGGGTTGTTAGGTAGGAAGCAGAGGAATTTAAAATACTGTGGTCTGGGATCTAATAGTAACAGTATAAATTTTATTTCGTTTAACACTGAAATACGATTGCATCCGGATTGTATGCATGGATCTTCATCCTGTGATGTTGGTGTGTGCGTGTGTATTATATATAAAGTTATATATTAAATGAAAGAGCAACAACAATTTGGATTCTAACTGTGAGCTTATAGTAGTGAAATACTGTAACCAACTTCATTAATTTGTTTTTAAAAAGGAAACCAACACAGGAGCTCCATATAAATAGTTGCCATGCACTGGCAATTAGGGGAGGAAGTGGATGGAGTGTCTTGCTGTATTGACTTAGGTCTTAGAAACCTTTAGCAATAACAAATAAACCTCAAGTTTGAGTAATTCTGATGTTATTGGATACGAATGTTTGCTATTTTAAGGGAACATAGAATTGTTTTGTTGTTGTATGGAACTTGTGCAAATTTAAATAGAATCTAAAGTCAGCAATATTATTACTAAGATTTTATATGAGAAGTAGCAGCAAGTCTGCTTTAGCCATTTAATTATAAGTTTCTAAGGAAAATCAAGAGTGGGGGTGCTTTGCTTTATATAATGTCCCAAAGACTAATTTCCTATGGATACTTGGGTAGCTGAAGTCATTGTATAACAGCCATCATAATGCAAATGGTACTGTTTATAACCTGAACTGGGGTTGAATGGATGTCAGACAAGTTTCTTAGTTTTGTTTCCACTATTTGTACAACTGTTTGTAATTCTAACTACAAAGGAATGTATAACTATTGAATCAACAAGAGAGAGCTCATCCAGGGACAGAAGATGAGTTGTGTTTCTAAACACAGTTATAAGCTTGGCCGTGAGTACAAAGATATGTTTTAGCAGAACCTAAAAATGTAAATATTTATATAGACACCTGTATAAATGAAGAAGTATGTATTTGAAATTTGTATTAAGCGTACATATCCAGCTCAATGCAGAGGAGAAAATCACACTACAATCACTGCATTTTATGAATACAATGCATAGAGTAGTTCTTTCTGCTGCTTTTCTATCATATGTGATACTGTGTTGCAATTTTCCAATTTGTTGAAAATTGTGGTAACAATGGGCTGCAGATATTCCTTGTGGTTCCATTATTTTACCTCAACTCACAACTGGAGCATTTAGTGTAAGTAGGATCATACATATTTACCAGGAGCTATAGCAAGGGTCCAAAATTTTTCTGTAAGCAAAGGAAATACTCACCCAGAAGTAGGAGGTGAACTAACAGTGAGGAATTCTTCTGCTGGAATTTAAACTCAATGGAGCGGTGATGGATTAGAGTGAAGGTGAATGATGCAAACAGTGTTTCTGATCCCGACCAACCTTCCCCCTGCGGGGCTGGGAGAGGGGGGATGTCATTCCACACTGCTGAGTCAGAGCCCAGGCTGTGTCTGCTGAAACCAGCACCAGTTCCAGGGGGAGCAGGAGAGAGGCTTTAATTCTCTTTGTAACCATAAGTGTTTTCTCAGTATCCCAGACTCAACAGCTGGAAGATTTGCAAGCTGACACTAAGATTTATCAAAACTAAGCACAAGTGTAATAATTCCTGAGGATCTGAGGGTGGGCATCCTTAATCAGGCACACACCAGAGGAGATTTGTCTCAGTGAAAGCCCAAGTGTGCCACCGTTTTTCTCCAACAGATTTTTAATTATTGTTCCTGTAATTTAAGTTTAAAATAATTAGCTCAGGATGGACCCCTGACTTTTTTTCAGCTACCAAAAAATTTGCAGTGTTAGTTTCAAGCCTCTTCTGCTTCATTGTTGACCAAAATCTAAAATTGTTACTAAACATTTCTAATAGTAACGTATTGTTCTTTTTTGTCCTCTTTCAGGCAGATTGTAGCTGAATATGATTAGGCTAATTTGCTTGAATATCACTTAAACTTTCAGTGGCATTGCAGTTAAACAAGGTACTTGCTTAATAGTGACATTTCCAGTTACTGACTTCTTTATTCCACTTAATAAGACTAGATTTCTTTTCTTCCAGAAACAGTTTCAAACTAAAATGGTTATTGCACTTAACCTGATTTTTTTAAAAAAAATCAGAAAAACATAAAGCCCTGCTAAGTATCCTTTAAATGTGTTTAAGAAATCTGTGCATATAAAATATGTTTTGGTAAAATGAGTTTTCCCCAATGATTCCCCTACACAGGAGTCTGAAAGTTTAGCTGTAGCTTTTTCAAGTTCTTTACAAAGGAAGGTGGCAACGAGCTCAGCTGGGTCAGAGCCGTCTCACTTCCAGCTGGGATTCTGCTCTGTGATAGCATCATAAATTCTACACCCTTGAAATCAAAGGCTTGTGCAACATCTTTGCAGAAACCTTGACCTTTTTCCTAGTGTACTGAAAAAATCCATCATATATTTTTGCTCTAAACAGCCTCCTGAGTTTTTCTTCTGTTGTTTCAGTTTTTGAGGGGGGGTTTAAAGTTTTGTTTTCCACTTTGAGCGTGTTCTGTGTGGGTTGTTTTTTTTTTGTTTGTTTGTTTTTTTAAATTTGGTTCCTGTTGTTTAGTAAAGGAATTCAGGATCTCTAAAATTTAGATATGAGATGTTTATATAGCAGTTCTGGTTTTCTATTAGCTTTTATACAGTATCTTAAAAAGCCCTTGATAGAAGTGTTTATTTTGGAGGATACGGAATAAATATGCTTCCACTTATATAACTTTAATATATGTTTTAAAAGTTAAATTATGGGAAAAAAATGTTAGTTGCTTGTTTATAAATAAAGATCTTTTGAAAAGTGTCTAGTTTGGCCACAGCCAAAATAAAAGGCAAATTTATTGATACAAAAGCCTGTCTTCATCATATTTTGTTTAATTTTATAGCTGTGTGCTAAAGTGACACAAAGGTAGAGGTCTTGTTAAATATAAAAAGCATTTCGCTTTTTTTCTTAAAACTTGTGACAGGAATGTGCAGATGTTTTAATATATAGATTAGAGTCTATAATTCTTTTCTTTTTTTGCTATTTTTATAATCTGTCAGATAAATCTCAGCGAACTCTCCTGCTTCAGTGGAGGTGGAGGGAAAACTTGTGTTGCATTTAAGAGAAGCAGGGTTGAGCCATGAAATACATTTTGGTTGGGGACTTCTTTTTCCCTTCAGGCACCATGTTCGCAAAGCCTCTCAGCCTATCCTTAAGTCCATTAAGATCAGTCTTAATTTTTTTTTGTTTAAAAAGGCTTAAGTTCTTTGCTGAATTGGGACCATGATCAACCTGGAAAATGAGAAATGGCAGCAAAATACATGCAGATTTTTTTCTTTAAAGTCCTAGAACCAAACGTTAAAATGAATTTTGCTCTCCATAAAACCCGTATATAGAGCTGGGGTGTAGCTTTACAAAAACAAAGGATGTGAACCAGGAATGATACTGTCTCTAGTTTTGAGAGGGTTTTTTGGTAAGGGGGAAGGAAACACCCTGTGACAGGTAATTAAGGAGATAACCTGGTGAAGTGGGTGACACCAGAGTTTTGTCAGAACCAAGATATTTCCTTATCTGTGACCCCAAACAGTTGTGAGAGGCTTTTCCTGCATTTCCTGTTTAGGCAGGAACGTCCAGGAGATTTTTTTTGCCTGATGTTGTTTGTTTTCCCCCCAAGCAGGACATGCAGGTTTGCTCTGAAGCTCCACACGGACTCTCTTTCTGTTCCAAGCTTCCAGTGTTAAAACTAGTTCCTCCCATAGGATAAGGACAGACTATGCCTAATTTCTTGGCTCTGACAGTGAGGGTGCAAATATCTGGCATGAGCCTGTAATCTGGCATGTGCCTATACTGTTCAATGAAATTGTTTACATTTTCCTACCAGAACATTTAAATAATCAAAACAAGCTTAGGGGGTTGGGGTTTGTTGGAGTTTTTTGTTTTGGTTTGGGGTTTTTTTGGTTTGGTTTTGGTTTTTTTTTAGTGTTGGTGTTAATGAATCAGTGTTAAAAATCTTCTTCTGTTGTTGCTGAACGTGGCCTGATAGTATTTTTAATGGCATTGATTCTTGTTTATTTAAAATGACTTGTGAAAAACTGTACTGTAACTGCTGCACAGAAAGGGACACTCTCAAGAGAAAGGCTGGATACAGAAAATGGACTTATCTGTATTAGAAATGCTTAATATTAGTAAAATCAAAGAATTTAAAACCTCAAATTGAGCCATAACACTTGAGCTGCTTGGGCATGAAAATGCCAATTACAGGCATCCTCAGCTGTTGTAAGGATGTCTGGAAAATGTCTCTGAATTCTGTGGGTTGAGCTGATTTTCCATGTTGCTTTTTCTCTCACTGTTCCAGAGTAAAGGACTCAATCCAATTTTTCCTTTTCCAGTTTCTCAGCAATACACATTATCTTTTAAAGACACAAGCTTCCCACTGCTGCAGCAGCATCTTTAATTCAAATACATACATAGAGCCAGAGCAGACTCCCTTTTTCAATGTAACATGCAAAATACACTTAAAGTACGTATTTTAAGGCTTATTCTTGACAGTGCCCCTTTTTAAAAAGCAGGAAAATGGGATCACTTTTAGTGCTTGAATACAGGGGAATAGATTCCTACAGTTTCTAGAAATTGGAATTATCCAATACATTTGCTATTTTCCAGTTAGTTACACAAAATCACTTGTCATTTTAAAGGATTATAGAGGTAAGACAAACGATGCTGGGTTTATAATCCTGTGTACCTTATACATTCTATATCCGTTCAATACGCCAGGATGGGTTTTTACTTTTTTTAGGACTGAGACTTAATAGCTTAAGGTAACTTTTTTCTTTAATGTAATGTAAATCCATTGCTGCTTTGTACAACTTTTTCTACTGTGTGTTTTCTTTACTTAGATCTTGACTAAGAAATGTTGGCGTCCAATAAACTTACACTTTGTTTCTTTTGAAATTACTGTGTCTTCTACTGGAATCTCTTGGCAAAGTGGGATGTTATTGTACATACCATTGTGTCTGCGGGGTGGGAAGTGTGTTTGTAAAAAGCATCTTCTGTTCTATTTGTTGGGTGTAAATGCTACTTTTACATTACTAAAATAATGGGGTTTTGTTTGCTTTAGTAGGTGCCCCACTGAAGCTTTTCCTGGAAAACACAAGAAAACCAACTGCTTTAGACAGCCTTAAAAATTTGAGCACAGCCCAAATTCTGCTTCCTATGAAATCAGTGGTTAAAAGGGCAGTTTGTGGAGGGAACACACATTAACTGAGTGTCTCATATAAAACTGGACTGGGCTGGATGCTGGAAAAGACACAGTCAGGAATGTTTATGGTGTTTTGCAGTGCTCTCCTCCAAAGCAGTTTTGCTGTTTGTATCTCCCTCAAAACACCCTGTGTGGGAATGTAATGTGTGGATTCCCATGGTGCAGAAAATGACCTTTCTATCTTTTGGAAACAGGGTTTACTCAGCTCCCCTCTTCAAACTAGACAAAACCTGCCTTTGAGAGTACTTAGGCCAGTTTTCTCAATTTCTTGGAGTCCACATCTGCTGTCCTTTGCTGTTTTTAACTTGTGCAGTTTCACTGAACCAGTTTCACTCACATTTAATAGAGGAGACAAGGTCTCCAGAGTTAATCTGAAAAGGCATTCCAAACTCAAGAGGATTTGGGGCTCTCTTTGAAAATGGGGACAAAGGGCTCCTGGCCTGTCCCTGTGTGGAGTGTCCCTGTTCCTCCAATCTTAGGTGAGCTGTGGAAAAGGCAAAGAGGGTGGAAAGCTGCTCTCTGACTCATTCACAGAGTCATAAATCCCCGCAGATTTGGACCACTCTTTCTCCTTTCAGCATAAGGAACTCTTCCAGCTCTTCCTGCATCCAGTCAAGATCGACACACAGCCCTTTCTCCTTTACTGTTTCCGAGCAGACAAACCTCTGCTTCCTTCTCCAAAGAAAATGCTCTAGAGACAGCCTACATTTGACATAAAACTCAAGAAGCAAATCAAAATGACAAAAAGCTGCTGATAATGCCATGAGCACTGCACCTGTTTTCATGGTTATTTTTGTTCTAACTCCAGTTGTCCATTTCTAAGACAGTTGCTCTGCAAACAAATCCAGGAATGCTTACTCACTTCTCTGTTCAGAGGGTGTTTCTAGTTACCACTTTTTTTTATATATATATAAACACTAAAAGGATCATTTTTACTATTAGACCTCCATGGATAATATTCGTGTTTCTAGTCCTGAAATACTCTGGCAATCAAAGTTGTCAAGATGTTGGCGGCAATGAAGCAACATAGACAACTTTGATTGCACCTTCATATCACAGGTGCTGAAACAGTACACCCAAAGTTAGTTTCTGCCAACAAAGACCTTGCTTTAAAGTGTCTCTGCAGTTTTGATAAACCCCTAAACATTTCTTAATATCTTGATAGTCCAGGCTCCAGGATGGATACATCCTCAATGTCACAGAGCCCTGGTTGTAGTCCTCACTTAAGCTGCCAGCTCAGGGCTCAGGCTCTCATCTAGCAACATGCACCTCTCCAAAGAGAGAGGTGTTAAAAACAAGGCAGTAAGACCTGCTGGGATTACCTACATCCAGGGATGCTTCTGCTGGAAGGAAGAGACCATGTGGAGGTGGCTGAAGGATCAGAGGGCAATGAGCCAGGAGAAGAGGTCAGAGAAAACACAATGGCAACAGCAGAAGGATGTGAGATACAGAAGAGCCCACGCTGTGGCCCTGCCAGAAACAAAAACAAAAAACCCCATCAGCCTCTGTTTTAAGGTGTCATTTGTGATGAATGTGGCTATTTTGGTGCCCACTTTTTCCTTTCTTCCCTAAAGAATGAGGTGTCCCTGAGATATGACACCTTCTAACCCTTTTTGGCTGATTGAAGCTGCATCCATTACTCTTATCATCCATTACTCCATAGTATAAAGTCTACAAAACAGTTTAAGAGAAGGAAAACTTTCCTTAAGGCTATTTAATAATGTTTCCTCTACAGTCTTGCACTGGGGGGAGTTTTTCACTCTTGGAACAGGTTTCAAAGACTGCCCAACCTGAGCGCTTCCCCAGCTGTGCCAGCTATAGCTGTGCAGTATTTGCTGCTGCCTCTTCTTTAATCATCAATCAGCTGAGCAACCAAATGCCACAAAAAGGAAATTTTGCTTTGTTAGCTTGCACTCAGGTTACTTGTCTCAGGAAAAATTTGACTGGAGTGCATAAAGGCACATAAATGCATTTTTTGAAAGCATGAGAAAAAAATGCAATTTAAGAACACTAAACAGGCACTTAGAATAAGTCTGGAGTAGATTCACAGATATTAAAATGAGATTTGAAATTGGGTGATTTTTTTACCAAATACAAGGCTCCAGAAGGGGAGAATCTCATAGAACTTTCATTTTATGGACACAATCCTATAATCTGTTCTGTACCTCTAATGCTGTGTACAGGCATTAGGAGCAGCCAGAAAAAAAGGCCTGCACCATCACAGCCACCTAAGAGCCACACTCAGAAGCATCACACTGAAGGTGAAGCCCTCTCTCTATATATGCATATATGTATACCAAAATGCATGTGATTGTGTTTAAATGTGGCTTGGTTACATGGAAACCAGCTTGGAGAAAATTCCCTGTTGGACCAAAGGTGTCTTTTCTGGTTTTTCCTTCACTGAGCAGCGTGGTTTCTGCCTGGCTGGCAGAGGGAGTGGGAGTGGGGTGCACCTCCAGGCTCTCAAATCCTTCCTTGGCTCTCTGTTGGGACTGCCACTCCACCCCAGCCTCAAAAGATGCAGGAGCATTAGTTGTAGTCAGCAATTATTATGGTACCATACAGCCAACACACTTGAACATAATTGAATAAACTCTTCAGTACTGAAGAGTTTAAAGCATTTTGCCCTTTCCTGGGGCCATAACAAATGGTATTATCCTTGGATTTGCATGACTGTATTGTGAGTGAGCCACGTGCTCCAGGCTCGAGTGTTTTCACCTTAGCCCAGTACCCCTGGGGGTGTGTTCTGGGACTGACAAATTGGATTTTCTCAGCTTTCTAGCTGAGCTGGCACATTTTTACTGCTCTTCCAGAGGGTTCCAAGATTTTCCAAAGCCTTTCTTTTGTACTCTTGCTGTTTGTTTCCAATGAAATTGCTTGAAGGGCTGCTCTCAGCCTAAAACTTGAAGGTCTCTTTTACTACTTACCAAGTCCTTTCTTCCTTCTGATGCCCAGTTGGTCTGAGTGTCCTCACACATCTGTCTGAGGGGCACATGAGTGTTTGTACTGCACGGGAAAAGCACACACATTCCTGGGAAATCACCTTCTCCTGGGCTGGAGCCCAAGATTTAGGAGAGGCACTAATTTCTCCAGGAGTTCCTTGTCAGGAGATTCTTCAGCTCTGTCTTGGACGTGGGAAACCTCAAGCCTCAATTAATCCATAGGCGAGAAAATTCGTGAAGCTGCAATCAGCCATCGTGTCTAAGTCCTGTCCTTGATGAAAGCAGCTCAAAGAGTACAGCAGTCTCTTAATTCCAGCACCACCACCGCTGGTGATTCTGGCGCTCTCTGGTGGAAAGAATAGAACCAGTGGGGAAAAAAAAGGGAGGAAAAAAAAAGGCTTGTCTGTCGTGTTTTAGCCTGTAAAAGCTCATGTATTTTAGTGAGGTTTGGTAAATATATTTTTGTATTATGAGTCATCGTCATAGAGAAAAATAATGGTCTCAAAAATAATTTTCCTTCTTCCACTGCAGTGTCAGATACAAGTAGCAAAAGAAACAGAATTGTCAGCAATTCCAGGCAAAATGTCTGTTGTTCACCTTTTTTCCTTTTGCAAAACCATGACCACTTAGGAATAGATTAATTACTGGATATTGAGTCGTGGAATCAGAGTGGTTTGGGTTGGAAGGGACCTTAAATATCCAGTTCCAACCCTTGCCATGGGCAGGGACACCTTCCACCAGCCCAGGGTGCTCCAAGCCCCATCCAACCTGGCCTTGGACACTTCCAGGG
>JAWWMP010000001.1:114169915-114210589 GCA_035047865.1 Dendrocincla tyrannina
GGCGGCGCCGCCCGCAGCCGCCTCCTCCTCCTCTTCCTCCTCCTCCTCCTCCTCTCCGGCCGCCGCCGCCGCCGCGGGACGAGCTGCGGGAGGAGGGCGGCTCGGTGCTGGCCTGGGCGCTGTCGCTGGGCAGCTGGAGGCGACAGTGGCGGCGGGCGTGGGTGGCAGCGCTGCGGGACGAGGCGGCGGAGCGGGCGGTGAGTGCCGGGGATGCAGGTGAGGGGCGGCGGGAGGCGGGGATGCGAGAAGGGGATGCCCGGTGGGGATGCGAGAAAAGGGGATGCTCGGCCGGGATGCCCGGTGGGGATGTTCGGCCGGGATGCTCGGTGGGGATGCGGGATGCACGGCCGGGATGCTCGGCCAGGATGCCCGGCCGGGATGCCCGGTGGGGATGCCCGGCCGGGATGCTCGGCCGGGATGCCCGGTGGAGATGCCCGATGGGGATGCTCGGCCGGGATGCCCGGTGGGGTCGGTCCGAGGATGCTGGAGCCTCCCGGGCCGCGGGCTGTCCGCTCTCCTAGGGATACTGCGGTTTGCACCAGGGATAAAGCCGGGTGCTGCTGGTGTGTCCCTGCCCTCCGTGTGTCTGTGTATTTACACGTGTGTGCCTTTGGTGGCTGCTCGGGGCAGGGGGTTTTGCTCGAAGGAGCCCGGGATGGGAGCAGGCGTGGGAGCTGGGGAGGGATGGGGAGAGAGGAGAGCCGTGATCCCCGCAGCCCCTGGCAGGGATTCGCACCGCCGATAACATTGTTCGGGCGTGGGGAGGAGGAAACAATGGAAACTTCCTGGCCTGGGCCTGCAGCCCGTCCTTCGGCAAATAATTCCCAGAGCTGGGCTTCCCCCGTGTTGCTTCAGGCCCTGCTGAGCCCATGTGTGTGTGTGTGTAGCGTAACTCCAAGGACTGGATGGTGGGATGCTCAGGGTTTGCTCAGTCTGCTTTTAACCCGGCGCAGGGAGGATGCACAACACGTGGCATTCCTTCCCATCCCAACCTGCCCTTCCTGCAGTGTGGTTATCCTCCTTGCTGGTCTGCAATGGTATGCCCGGGTCTAAGAGGTGAGGACCTTAGGTGAGGCTGTGGCAACCAGATTTCCTTGTCCTGAGGACTGAAACCTTGTCATGTCAGTGGAAAATGCTGAGCCTACACTATCTAGGAACTGGCATGTCCCCAGGTCTCCAAATTTCCATGCATCCTTCTCCCTAGGGGAGACCTCTTAGATGTAGGAGGTTCCGTTCTTCTTATATGTCAGGGAGCAGGCTGGGGGCGAAGGAAGAGTGGGGCAACATGTGTGTGTGAAAGATAAGGAAAAGAAATGTAACACTTTCCAAATATCACTGTGAGTTAGGGCAGTGGGAAGAAAATACTTCGCCTCCCCTTTCAAATTGCACAGTGCACAGTTGAGAAAAGCATGGGCTGTGCTGAGAAACAAGGGTTTTGCCCTGCACTTGGGGAAGAGGAGAGCTCAGACAGCCTGGGCACAGGTGCTGGGAACTGAAAGTGAACTGAGGAGGCACAAGTGGCAGCTTCCCATCCCTGACCAGAGGCCAAAAGCACCTGACAGGGACAAACACACCCTCCCTTCCTCCCCGGGCAAGCAGCTGGGGCCATGAGTTCACTGCCTGGCACTGCAGCGTGGCTCAGGCTCCCAAAACAATGCCAGAGGCTCGCAGCTAATGGAATTCCTGCGTGCAAAACAGCCCCGGGTGATGAGGGAAGTGGGGCTGACTGCTCGGTGCGGGGAGCAGGTGGAGAAGGCAGCGCTGGTGCTTCTGAAAGTATGACCTCACTGCCAAAAACGCTGCCTTCTCCTTGCTGTGGAGAAGGAGTGGCAGTCCACTGTGGGGGCTGAGTGGCTTTCATCACCGCCTGTCATCACAGGTGAGGGAGGACTGGGGAGGGGAAGCCTTCTTTCCTCACCTCTGCAAGATGGTATTTGGGGTTTCTTAGTTTTGGCATAGCCTAGTGCAGCTGTATTATTAGGCCAAACCAAACAGGGCTTTTCAAACTGCAGCGCTGATAAACCAAGGAGAGCAGTTTCTCTGAACTCTGTGGCTGTTCGCAGGCTTTGCTCTGCCCTGTGCTGTGTACCTTGGTATTCTACTACAGAGAAAGATGAGTTATGATTAGGCCCATAGGTATGTCCTAAGTGTATGTTTTCAGGCTCTAACCTGTATTAAGTAGTGAGGTGTCGTGCAATTAATACATTTGCATATTCCAGGAGCTTGACTTGCATTTATATCACTTGTTTTCAAGCAGTGGCTTCGTCACCTAATGATGGTTCTTTTTTTACCTTCTTTCTCAGGATTCTCAGTTGCTGACGTTTGAGGAAGATGACCCACCAGAACCACTCGAGCTAGCAGTTAAAGAAGTTATTAGTGTTGTAAAGTCAGCTGAAGAGAAGGTAAACTTTGGATTTGGTGTGTCCCAGTGTACTTTGGGGCAGGAAATGTTAACTTTATTAGCGTCAGTGGGAGCTTTATTTGTCAATACTTTTGTACCCTCGACCCGTGTTTGTCAAGGCTGGTAAGAGGCTGCCTCTAATAAACCTGTGCAAACTCTCTGCATTGATTCACTTGTTTTGCAAGTCATGAGCAGAAGGTGCTCCAGGGCTTCTACCAAAGGAACAATTACCAGGGTTATGCCAAGTTTATGAGTAGGCCTTCAATGAGCTCATAGAGCAGAGCCTTTCCCCCACCTCCACAATCCTTGGGATGGTTCCCCATCCTGTTGCTGAAGTGTGGGGTGGGGACTTCACAAGGAAAGAAAGGGACGTTTCTCCTCTGTGACAGGAAAACATCTTTGTCTGCCTCTTGCTGTTTGTGTGGCTGATGACAGGTTTGTCATAAGTGGTAGCTGGGTAAGGATCAGTGGAACAGTTGCAAAGTCCTGAGGCTGAAGTCTTGACTCTGCTGAATCCTGTGAGGAGCAAGGGATTTCTTTCTCCCTCTCCCACTGGTTTAGTGCCTGTGAAATGAAAATGAGGCAGAATGTGGCTCTTAGAACAGGACAAAAAAGGACAGGAAAAAGAAATCTATGTATGCTTATTATCATTCTGCATTTTTGTCCTAGTGACTCTAAGTGTTACTTAAATCTGGGCTGGTGCTCAGCTTTAGGCACCTGCATCAAATTAGCCTAAAGCTTTTCTTTTAGTTTTGCTCTGTTATTTTGCTTTGCTTGTCTGATTTAGATGTTAAGCAGCTCTACTATGATTCCTTTGAAAACTATGCATGCTTATCTGCCTGATACACAACTTAGAGGCACACCCTGACTGCTGACAGCTGGGGATCCTGAACTTGTAAAGTTGTTTGTGCACTTGTTTTCTCTCTTTTTATTTGTTTTGGGGGTTTTTTTCCCCCCTCCCAGAAATGGGGCTGGAGAGGCTGGATTTATTAGAGCTGTAGAGTTGGCAGTAGTGTTACCCTGTGCCACTGGAAGATACCACAATGAGAAATTTTAAGGAGAAGGGGCTGCTGGGTCTGAAAGTGATGTGCTGTGTATGTGCTGTGTGAAGGCAGCACCCGAGGGAGATCTGCTGCAAAGAAAAGCTGGCAAATAACAGCACCAAAAAACGATGGTTTGCAGTGCAGTGTCTACAACGTTGGAAATTGGGCAGGGCTGCAAAATGTATTTGCCTGGGAGATGGCCAGGAGGTTTGGGTCTGCTGGCCGCACTTGGACAGTGAGAGCCTCATCCCAAGGCTGAAAGTGGTGCCTGTGTGCCAGAACCAAGGCTCAGGGCTGCAGTCCTGGGTTTCCCTGAAGTCTTGTCATACCCCAGGGGGACCATTCTGCTGCAGTTCTCAGCTAACTTGGGTGTTGTTTGCCTGTAGATTCTGACTGTCATAGCAACAAGGCAAGTTAGTGCCCAGAGTGCCCTGGCAGACGGAATCCAGGGAACTTCTCTCCTCTACCTGTGGCTTTGCAGTCTTCCACCCTCCCTCGTGGTCCTTCTCTGACCTTGGGCCGAGCCATTTGAGCATGCTAATCGAGCTGTTCCACTACAGACAGCAATCTAATGTGGTTTCAAAGCAGCTTAAACCAATGTAAGCACTTAAAAATTTATTCTACTAAACCAGGTTTGTTTTCGTACACTGAGTTGTTGTGAACTGTGCCAAAACCCATTTCCATATTCTTGTGCCCAGCTGCTGGAAAAATTTCTCTAAATCATTCTTACTCCTTTAATTAAGGTACAACCTGACTATCTTTTTGAATTTCAGTGTGTAATAACCTTAGAGTGGCACTCTGGTAGCTACTTTCCCTTCTTCCTTAAATGCATACCTTTCTCTAAACACCTCAGGAGTTCTCTTAAATGGTAATTGTCTCTTACATATTCCTCAGGTAATACCCACGGTCAAGAGGGGTTTTTTTGTGGTGTTTTCTTTCCACCCACCTTGCTCTTGAAATTTCCAATATTTGCATAGGAAATTGAAATCCCTCTCTGCAGCTTGTTCCAAACTAAAAGTTCTGGTACCTGTTTTTAAGTCACTACTGGTGTGACTGGCTCTGGATGTAGTTTGTGACCACGTGCTGTGTGTTTGTCAGTGTTGTAGCATCCCACAGAGCTCTGCACTTTCCTGAGGCATCAGCTCACACAAGACTCTTTTCCTGCAACCTGTTCAATGTGCTGCTTGGCTTGAGGTCTGTATGGCAAGAGCGTGTGGGTGCCTTGGCTCAGCAGCCAGGGTTTGATTTATTGCATGTCATTTTAAAGATGACTTTGACCTTGCACCAGAGAGGTTTTGGTCATTAAAGGAAGCAGAGGATTGAGGGTGAGAGATCAAAACAGCAGTAAACACGGCATGTGTGATGCTTTCACACAGCTGTATGATAAGAGCCCTGTGGTGGGTGGTCCTCTGTCCTCTTGTATGCAGGGCCATGGAGCACAGCCAGGTGAGGAGCCTGGGAAGTCTTGATCCAAAAAAGCAGCCCGCCAGACTGTAATTATTATATTACTGCTGTCAGCCCTGTTTATGGCCAGGACACAGGCTGGCACCTGCAGTCCTTAGGTCTGTACCCGCTGTCCTGGCCTTGAAGAAGCTGAGTGTGGTAGGACTGGCGTGTTCTCCCCAGTGAAATGCTGCAGACATGGCTGGAATGCTGCTGGTTCTCAGCTTGGCCCAAGCTGTTGTGGTGGGAACAGAGCTGCTCTGTGGCTGAAGGTTACACCACAGTGCTCCTTGATAAAGCCTCTATTTATGTGTCGCCTTCACTCCCAATTTTGGGCCAGAGCCTAAATATATAGAATGAAGTGGCCTGTTTTCATTGTGTGCTATTGGTTGTTTTGTTTTAATAAAATAAACATTAGGAATATTCTTAGCTATTTCTGCCAGCCTTTCCATTAGTGTAGTCTTTTTCCAGAGGATTTGAACTCCACAACAGCAACACCAACAAAAAAGGCAACCAAACAGAAGATGCTCTTGCTGAGGACTTGGCACAGAGGGTTTGGATGGAGCAGGGTGCCACAGAATTCTTTTTCTGCCTTATGCTTAAATGAAAAGGGGTAAAATTACTCCAGACTGCTGTTCCTTTAAGGAGTGATAATAAGTTGCTGTACTATCTTTTACCTCCTGTTTTGCTTGAGAAGCTGTCCCAGAGCTTTGCTGCTTAAGTGACTGGGCTTTTTTTACAAACCTAGGTGGGATTATGGCCCATGCAGCTTTTTTCCTTGGGTTTTTTTTTCCTTCCAGTTTCTGTGCTAGTGTAACCCTTTAGCCTAAATATCTTTACTCTTTTTCCATGGTGCTTGCTGTCAGAAAACGTATTGTGAAGGAATTATATTTCCTTCCAGCTTTTGTTTAGCTTGGCTACATAGGTTGTTCTGTAAGTCTCTTTTCACAGTGTTGTCCTGACTTGTAAGTCTCTCTGCATTCTTCGCAGCAGCTTCAATAAATCCATGTTCTTGAACTTGGTGGCTGAAGCAACACACAGCCCTACAGATGAGGTCTCACCATGCAAGGAGATGGCTTCTTTTTGTCCCTGAAAGTACTTTCTTGAGGGGTTTTAGGCTCCAATCTGCCTCCACCATGGCTGCTTCATGCTGTGGCTGCTTTGTTGCATGCACGTCTCTCTCCCTGTGATATTCTCACAGTGATAAACCTCCTCTGTATGAGTAGTAGTTGTTAATTCTTACACAAACACACACACCACATGTTTTGTATTGCACTTCTCTCCCCTACATTTAAAGGTTTTTCAGCTTTCCTGTGTAATGTCCTAGTCTTCCTTTTTGGTGCTGCTTCCCAGCTCACTTTCCTCAGCATCACACTTCCACTCAGATTTCTCCTAAGGAATTTTGGATGTTCCCTGTGCAAACAGGATGGTGCCTGGCAGGCTCCTTTGTAACTTGTTTCCAGCTTTCACCTCCCTGCTCACTGTCTTCCTCCTTTCAAAAGCACATCCCCATTCCCCTTAACGTGGGAATGACAGACAAAACAACACAATGATCTCAGCTGCTTCAGAATTGAGTGTCTTGTTGGAGGAGCACATCAGGGTGGGGGTTTGTTTGCTTCACTGGAGCTGATGCTGGTTTTGGCACTGTCAGGTAGCCTGTCTTGTCCTCCAGCTGCTGCTGCAGATGTGTGTGGGCCTCCTCTAGGTTTGTGCCACATCTGCCAGCCTGGCACAGGGGTCAGGGATGCCTTAGCACCCTGACATGGGTACATTGTGTCTCTGCAACTGGATTACTCCCCAAACTACTGTAGCACAAAGTGGCAAACCTTTCCGGGGGTTTATTGGCTCTATTGGTCTCCACCACTGAGCTGTTCTGTCTCTCAGATGGTTTGTCAAGACTTGCATTTTAGTGAGGCCAAACTAGCAGGTCTATTTCTGGCATTTATTTCTTTTCCTCCCTTCTGAAATGTAAGGAATGCTTCCTGTCCTTGCACCCTTTGATATGCACTTGATAGGTGGATTGGAAATTCTTCCTCTCCTGTCTCCTTTGTACTCCCTGTTTGTTTTGCTTTATTCCCTCTCCCCACTTTCCCCATATTTGAGTTTGTGTGTGTCAGTCCCAAAGGAGTGGATAAACTCATGTGCTTTATTATTTTCTGCTTAGTTTCTATGGATGACGTGGAAAGTCTCTCTCCTGCACTCATTCCATCACTCACTCTGCCTTCACCATGGTGTTTGCCGTCAGTTTGGAGAACTGGTTTGAGGTTTTCTCGTTGTATTTGCAGGCAAATCCACTTTGATACCAGCTTCTGAAAACCCACACATACCTGTGCCTGGGTTAGATACTGCATTTGTCTTCTCTCCTTTATTTGGTCTGTGTCATTTGGTAAACTGGGCAAAGAGGGCTTGGTGAAGAAGCTGGAGAAACCTCCTCAAGAATTTAAGGCTCTGGTAACCAAAGAAGGTCATGTAATTCTTGTTCTGAACAGCTGGGTGTTAATGACTATCAAAAGGCCCATGTTTTTGACTGGAAAAATTTGCTTATGGTGAGGTTTTAAGTCAAGAGCACAAAACTGTCTGTGTGGCCATTGGCAAGAGAAGTTTTCCATGCCAAAAATGAGCTCTCTCATAGTAGTCCTATGGGGGACGTATGGGAAATTGTGAGGATCCTAAATCTTACAGTGTACTGATCCCTACAGTGGAGATCAAGGCATCTTTCACTATGTGGTTGCCTCATGGTGAATGTTAATTTTCTTGTGAAAATGTTAAATATTTGCACTACTTACATACTACTGAGTAACCTCAAGTAAACTGTTCTTTCCGGAAGTAAATACCACCTTCTGTAAAACTGATTTCCTTCCAGAAAACAAAACTAAAAAAAAAAGGTACTCAAGGCCTGTACTGCTGAGGATTTTACACACACAAAAGTGATGTGGTCAGGGCCTGGGGAAGGTGAAGAAGATCTTCCCCATCAGGGCTGTCAGGACTTCCCCCTGAAGTCACAGCCCTCAGCTCAGGGAAGGAACCTGCTGGAGAGGGGAGGGAGGAGTAACAAAAAGGGAATGTGTAATGCACGAATCCTTAGGGTGCCAATGCTGAAACTGAAACCTCGAGGCCACGTGTGAGGAGCAGGGGCACCACGGTGCTTCTTGAGATGAAGCAGCTTCTGCTGCTACTTCAGGAAGGAAAAACCTGGAATTTTGCAGCTCTGTCCAGAAGAACTGGGAAGGGAAAAAATCAAGATACAGAGGGGGATGGCAAAGCAAGGGGAAGGGTTTTAATACCTCTGAGTACACAAGCTTGAAAACTTGAGTTTCTCAGAAAAATAGTCCTGCTCCAACTGTAGTGCTTTTTCAGTCTCCTTTGTTCCTGCAGTTGTTTATCTGGAAGAGAATTGCGTTTAGGATAATTGCACTACCAACTTTAGATACGTGTGAGCAAGTTGTGTCACAGCACCCGCAGCTCACTGGAGCTGTGTGCCAGTGCCAGGCAGATGGGGAACAGAGCCCAGCAGGGTCGAGGAGCTTTGCCACCACAGCTCACCCCCATCGTGGGCCAGGCTGGTCAGGGATGGAGGGTGGTGAGGAGATAGCAGGAATAACCCTGGCATTGGGGTCATCGAGTGCCAGGAGTCAGCTGAGCATGGGGAGGGATGGCAGAGCACTGAGGAGGAGCAGGGACACAGCCCTGCAGGCAAAGAAAAAGGACTGGAAACCCCTTCCATGGGAGATCCCCAAAGCACATGGAGAGACCTTGGCTGGTGATGGGGTGTTTGTGCCAGGGGAGGTGCTGGAGGGAGGAAATATCTTTGTCTTGGTTTCTTTGTGCTGCCAGTTCGCCTCGCCCTATTTCTGCTAATTTAGATCTGTCTTGCCCAGATGTGGGATCACAAAAGAGAGCTGGGGGGTGACCTCTCTGGGAATCCAGAATTAGTTGGTCCCAGCTGCTGTGCAGGAGTTAAGTTTTAAAGGGCAGTTTGTTATAGAAATGACAGGTCTTCTAGACTCTAAAACACAAAATGTTGGTGACTGGGGATGTTCCTACTTAAGAGGGGTGGGACAGAGAGATGAGGAATATAAATGAAGTTGAATGGCAACTCTTTTCCCATCAGTCCAGGTTCCTCTGTTTTCTTATGGTCATTTATCCTTCCTCTTTCTCTCCCTGTGAACCAGAAAGGAGTGCTTTGCCTGATCCTCCCCTCTCCAGCTCTTCATCTGTTCAGAGAAAACGAATTTGAGGAAGCAGGTTGGATGGGGGCATGGGGGGAGAGGAGCAGAGCACAGGAAGATTTAGTATTTTTCTTCATGTGACTGTCATGGGGAAATTGGCCTATATGTTTCTGCTCTGGTCTGTCAAAGTCATCTACACTTCTAAAGGTATATCGCCTTAACAAGGGCAACAACAGCTCTGGTCTCTTTTATCAACTTCTCACCACTTGTGGCAGCATCTTAAATGAAAACAAAGTCGCTTTCTCTTCACATTCTAGCCCAGAATTCTGCTGCTCTCAGTATTCTGACCCCTGAATCCATCCTGCTCCCAGAACAGAGGGATTCATGTGATATAAAGACATATTATTTTCCATTTACAAACATGGGACTGTTGCTTTTTCTGATTGGATTAAAAAGAGACATGTCTGTACCTGAAGACTGCAGTTTATTTTATTAAAAGTGAGGGCAGAAGGGGAGTAAGATTTAGTAGATTTCTTTGACAGAAAACAAAATCATCAAGGAGACTGAAAGTACAAACCCTGGTGGTTTGGGCTTTGGAATTAATAGTAAAAATAGATTTTAAAAAATTTAGCATCTCTTGACAAAACTATAGAAAGAAGAATGAAAGTTCTACCACCTGCACTGTCTGTTTCCATCCTTTACTTGGAATTAAACATGATTCAGAAGCAAGTGGCACATGAACTCATCTACCAACTCTCTGGCCACACTTTTTTGTGTTTACTTTTTTTTTTTAAAGCATTAATCAGCCACACAGCTGCCAACAGTTGGCTCTTGGGCATCCAGAAATTCCAGATTAATGGTTCTGCTTCACATGTGCAGCAAGTCCAACTTGTTCTGAATGCACTGAACTTCCTGTGGATGTGTGGATGAAGTGTGCATGGATGATAAACCACTGCATTTAAGACATGCAAGTGTCAGCAGCTTGTGCATCAGACCTGTCCTCTCCCCTCTAAAAAGAGGGAAGAACCTTTTTGGTTTTTGAAGTTTTCAAAGAGCCACCATGTCAGTCCATCATGAATGAAAGGAGTGATTCTGTATTTCAGCTCAGCTACAAGTGAAATAAGCAGTTGAGCTATTTGTTAGATGTTCAAAATGCCTTAAAATCCTTTATATTTTACCATAATAATGGCTGTTCATGTTGACTGTATGAGATGCATGTCAGAAATCACCCCTGAAGGAATTCAGACTTTGGGAAAGGGGAGAGGTGAGGGAGACTAATTTGCCCACTTCTGAACTATATTTTACAGAAGGAGACAAACCTGAAAAGGCAAATCTTGTTGCTTGTGGATGCAAGTTGGGATTTTTATTTGCCATATCAATCCCTTCCCCACCACGCCCATCCTTTGTAGTTAAGTCTCTACCTTAATGGCTGTGCTCTGAAGCCCTTGATAATGCTCTGGTCACCCTTCAAATGTACCCTAGAGAGCCCAGGGAGATGAAATATATTTAAGGAGAGACCAATAAGGATCTTCCAGAAGGAATATGGTTAATTTTAAAGCCTTCAGCTTCAACTCCAGTGCCCCTAAGTGGGGCAGGGAGTGCACAAACACAGTGTAATAGCATCATGCAGAGTTTCTGTCAGACAAATCTCACAGCGAATTATTTGTCTGTGCATTGCATTGACCTGATTACCTTCTCCTGAGTCAGTCTGAGGAGGGCTCAGCTGTCCTTTCCAGTGGAGCAGTGAGGACAGTAACCACAGAGGGACAGTGACAAGCAGATGTCTCCAGCCAGCAGGTCTGGCTGCAAAGTGAACGTGTCCCTGTGGTGTAATGAATGTTTTCTGCCTTCCATGCCGGGGGCTCCTCCTGTGCCTCAGGAATTTTGCCTGGCAGCTCCAGCACCCCAGTGAGCTTGCAGAGGGGAGGGAGGAAAAACAATTCAGTGTTTGTAAACTCAGTGTGATAACAGGTTCAATTACTGTGAGGGAGTGGACTCAGTGGAGTCTGTCTCAGTCAAGTGGCATACAGACTCTTCCCAGATGTTTTGTTTTGTCACCAAATTTCAGGACCTTGCATGGTTTGATCAAAGGCTTGAATAAACTTTTAAAGGCTCCTGTTCCTTCCCACCCCACTGGGAACTGGGATTACTCAGGAAAAATCCTCCTCTGTAGCAGCAGGATTATGACAAAGTTTCATATTTATAGGATACCACTAAACTAAAGGTTGTTTGGTGAAACAAGCTGTCTTATGGTGGACTACTGAGTTCGGAGAAGAAGAGGAAGAAGACGAAACATTTTTGTCTCCCTTGTGCAAAATTGCTCTCTTTGAGGTTTGTCAGGTGAGAAGTTACTTTTGAATTAGGTAGTTACACAAAATAACCTTTGGGAAACACCATAATTTGCAGGTATTAAATTTCGTGTACAGAACTGAACACTTGAGCTACAATTTTTTAGAAGACTGTACAGAAGGAGGTAGGGACATTCATGAAATTGCTTAGGAATTTCCCATCTCTGGAATTTATCGTAACTCTGATAGCTTAGGAACTATGAAAAGGACTTTTTCTTGCCTTCACCAAACCTTCTGAAGACTGATTTGTTTTTCCCTTGCTTTGTTTCCCCTCACCCCTTTTATTTCTCCAGGTGGTTTCTTGCAATGTCGTGGGAGATTCTGTGAAGTTTGTCTTTGCTGCCGAAGCTCAGTCCTACAGTGTGAAACTGTCTCCACTTCACCTGCAGGTAAAGGGTTCTCTCTTCTCTCTGTTTTGTTACGTTTCCTCCCACA
This sequence comes from Dendrocincla tyrannina, assembly GCA_035047865.1. NCBI lineage: Eukaryota > Metazoa > Chordata > Aves > Passeriformes > Dendrocolaptidae > Dendrocincla > Dendrocincla tyrannina. The sequence goes on from JAWWMP010000001.1 coordinate 114,181,755, forward strand.
GCTGTTTGCAGACTGCACATTCACTTGTGTTAGCTCTGGTAAAACACTCAGGAACGTTACACTTTTCCTCTGGGGCAAGTGGGAAATTCATAAATTAAGCCGCCTCTTTAGGAGACTGTGGGTAAATAACACGTTGGGTAGACTAGCTGGATGTGTAGAACAATTCCCTTTTTTGACTGGCATGCACTCTCAAAGGTGAAGCAACTTCTGCCTTCTTAGATTGTCACTTTGAGCTTTCTTTACATCATCCTTCCCTTGCCAAGCCTTAGCATGGGCCTTGACCTGCAGTTTCTTTACAGGACACCAGAGTAATAACTCCAATAATTTCTTTCTTATCCACAGCTTCGGATCTCTGTGAAGGACAAAGGAGAAGATGTCAAAGTGGAGTGGTTCCTCATTAACACTGATGAAATCAACTTTGAAATCCAGCCAGCAGTGCAGGAGGTCAGTCAGTTTTATTTGATGTAAGGGGGGAGGAGATGGGTCTCCATCCCTTCAGTCCAAAACGCAGTGCAAAGCATCTGCAGTGGCTCGTTCATCCAGCCCCTACATCTCTGAAATCCAGGGAGCATCTGTGGAGATTACTGAGGCATTAAAGATAAATCAAGTCTCTGTTTCACAGACAAATAACCTTGCAGAAGTTTTTCATCCAAATTCAAATGTGTGAAAAATGTGTGTTCCTACATACCCTCTCAGAGCATTTCTACAGCAATGAAAAAACCCAGTTGTAATGGTATTCCTGTGAAAGCCATTAGAAATTTGCTCCTTTCTTAATTTAAATTAGTTTGAAATCTGGCAACAATAGTTCAGAAACTGCTGTGAAAAAATAGGGTTGTTTAAGGAAATGATGGACAACCTAAAAATATTTTTATGCTTTTGGAATTGCACCTTATCTTTCTATATAAACACTGATTCGCTGGGGCTTGTTTCATTGGGTCATCCCCTGAAAGAGTTTCTTCATGACTGAGATTCTCTTCTGCCTTTGACCCTTCACAATTACAGGTTTTTTGGCACAAATGTGGTGACTTAAGCCTTTCTTATAACAGGGGTGAAGACTAGCTTGTGTTTTGTCAAGTTGCTTCTCAGACTGAGGGCCTTGTTAAAAACCAAGTTTATTGTAGAGATGCTTCTAAAGACCTGTCCTGAATGCCCTCAGATCATAATAATTAATTACTACATATGTGAAACTCATAACTAGACAAGTCTTTTGAAGAGTGCTTTAATGTAGATTTTACTGTGCATGTGTAGCATGTAAATGGCCTTCACGTGTGGGGATGGCATGCTGATTATCCACATACTGAGCAGGCAGTAAATCCTTCCTGACAGGCACAGGTGACTCTGCTACAGTCACTGGACTTCACAACCAGCTTTTTGAGAGATGCACAAGTCCAGGGCTGCAGAGCTGCAACTTGTTATGCTTTGCCTGCATTTTCAGAATGAGCCTGTTAAGTTCTTAATAGTCAAAGGCTTTGTTTTCACTTTGAAGTTTCTATTAGCACTTAGGGAAGAGGGGAGGCAATAAACAAAGAGCTAAAACCTCTGAGCAACCTACACCTCAGAAATTGCTTCAGCTCCTAAACTTAAGCGTCAGCGCCGTGGGTTTTTTTCCTCTTTCAGAAGCAATATCATGTGTACAAATAAGTACCTTTAATTACTTGTGATTATCTGCATGGTGGTTTGGTCATCGCATAGGCTGGGTTTAATAACCCGTTTTCTGTTGATAATGGCTGGGTGAACCCGAGTTGTGTTTGGCAAGCCGGCTGACTGGTAGGGCTTGGATTTGCATGAGGTGACTCCTCGTGCCCCGAGCTGGCAGTGGTGACTGGCTGCACACCCCTGACCCAAGGGGAGACCTGTTGTCTTCATCAGTTTTGGTTGGCATTTTGGCTTGTCCTGTCCAAGGTGTCGTGATGGAGCATTACCTTCTGAACAAGGATGGCTGAAAATGAGGTTGGGCTGACAGGAGGCTCTTTAATTGATCTCTTTTCCAAGTAACTATGGAAACAACAGCAAATACCTATGAGCAGAAGTCCAATGACTGTGGTTGCTGTTACTGTTAAATAACAAATGTCAGATTAGTCTAATAGTAAAGCGAGAGGCAACTGGGATTTTGGAATTTTGGATATTCATCAAGCACTGTTTAGGTAAGGGAAGAGGAGGGAAACTACTTCCAAAACCACAATTTATCTGCTTATTTAAATAATTCAAGTAATGAAATTGCTGAAACTGAGGCTTTAAACAGCCCAATTTCCTTTAATCTTGTTTAAAGTAGACGAGTGTTATCTTCAGGTTACGGAGGTGCCTCTTTCCCTGGGAGCTGTTTGAGGGAGCACAGCATGAATCCAGCAGAGTTTCTATGGGACTGGCCAGTGCTGTTGCATGTTTTGAACCTGTCATCAAAGGCCAGTTGGGTAAGAAGGCAGTAAAACAGGAGTTCTGTACACAGCATTCCTGGGATTTTTATGAAACACCCTAAATGTTTCTGTAACACTTGGGTAATTGGGAAAGGGCTGTTACTCCAAGTCTGTTTGGCCTATTGTGTAACCACACGACAGTGAAGTCCCTCAGTGTGGTATCAGATGGGATGAGATGGATGAGTCCTCTGTTTTTAGGTCAGATGTTCGTCTCCTACTCGAATCTTTTCTTTAGAAAAGAAACCTCAGTGAGATTTCTCTTGTGCTACCTTCAGAGCTGTTGGGTGTCAGACTGTCCTTTCTGGGAAAGCTTAATTGAAAAAAATGCTCCCTGGAGGTAACTGAGCAGAAATAAATTCCTGAGGAGCATGCTGTGGGAAGCAGGCATTCTCCAGGAACTCAGAGAAGGCAGGGACCGGTCACTGTCTTTATACACCTTAGAATTTATCACTTGAAGCAAAATCTGTGGTCTGTTCTGATCCCTCAGAGATAATGATGTCAAGCACAGATGATTTTTGAATGGGCAAACACACAAACCAGTCCCAGAGCAGCACGGCTACCTGTCCTTGCAGAGCACTTTTCAGGAAGGTTGAAGGCCTCCAAGAGATGCTGTAATATCTTTTTTTTTTCAGTGCAGGACAGGATTAGTTTCTTCTCAGCTGCTGCAAGCTGGCATAACTCCCATTAAATCAGTGGAACGGTGCCGATCTGCTTATCTGATGACCTGATCTGCTCCCTCAGTGCAGTGCAAAGCAGCACAAAACCTTTAAAACACCATCCTAACACAAAAACTGTTAGTGAGACCTCTGGTTTTGTGGCTGATAGCTGTGCCTCCCTCATTCTCAGAACAGCACGTGACGTTTTCAGTGTTTCATTCTAGTTTTCCTTTTATGCATAATATAGAAATTCAAGTAACTCTTTGCATGATCTCATGTTAAATTCTGTTGTTGGCAACCGAAACCATGTCCCTCTTTGACAAAGTTAATATTTGATAGCTTTGGTGATTTAGATGCACTAAATGAATTTTTGCCTCAACTTCTTCTGAGTTTTGAGAAGCCTGGTTGTTTGTGTCCTCCCAGGGGCAGACAGCAGGGACATGTGCAATATCTGAAACGCTCAGAGATGACTTGAAGAACCTCTTTAGCTCAGCTTCTCCATCTGTAGTGTTGAGTGTGAGGCCTGCAGATACGAAGGAGGTTCAGGTAAGTCTTATTCCTACCAAAATCCTTTGTGAAGTGTCCTGCTGTGTAGTGTTTTTTATTATATATGCGTGACTCACAAATGAGTAAGTTTGGCACTATTGGGTGATGAGAAACAAGTGGAACACATTCTTTGAAACAACACAGCCCGTGGCAGTGAAGGGTCTGTGGTGACACCTCCCCTGTGGCTCTTTGTTGGTGTCACACCCCATCTCATGTGTCCTTCTCCCTATCAATGTGACCAAAGTACGTGGTATTTTCACATGCACAGTCCCTCTTGTTCTGCTTGCCTTTTGCAGAATGTACAGAACACAAGCCTTCTCCCTCAGGGCACCAGTCCTCCAAAACCTCCAAGGGCTCATGAACTCAAGCTGCTGGTGAAGAACGTCGCGGTAAACCTGACCCATCACCGTGCTGCAGGTAACGCAGCCTTTGAGGTGCTGCTCGCCTTCAAGCAGGGTTGGGTTGGGGTTTTTTGCTTTCCTTTTGGGTGAAATAATTTGGAGGTTCTGGGTTACAACCTTCTCTCAAAAGAAATTGCTCTGAGAAACAGACTTTATGGAATCAGAGAATGGTTTGGGTTGGAAGGGACTTTAAAGATCATCCAGTGCCACCCCCTGCCATGGACAGGAATTCCTTCCACTATCCCAGGTTGCTCCAAGCCCCATCCAACCTGGCCTGGAACACTTCCAGGGATTTGGCATCACAGCTTCTCTGGGCAGCCTGTGCCAGTGCCAGCTTAGTCGTGCTCGTGCAGGTTTTAGTTTGTACTCTTGGCAGTGACATTGGTTCGATTCAATATTACCTTATTTTCACAGCTGCTTTTCTTTACTTTTGAGCAATTTGCAAATTTATCTGGAACTCCCCTCCCGTATGTCAGCTCTTCAAGAGTGATCTTTTGTTGTCAGGGATTTCTCCCCCTAAGGAAGTACCTGTGTGGGTAAGGGAGGGAGAAGAAGAGGAGAATGAAGCCAGAAAGGAGGTCACATTGCCTAGTGAAGTCACTGTTGGGTTTGGGAAGAAGCACCAAGCCTGTCCTTCAAGTATTCAGACCTCCATTGCTGACTGAGGCACGAGCAGGAATATTTCAGATCTTGTCAGCGGAAATACAAGTTTGAGGCTCTGTTATTTACGGTCACTAAACAATTCCCTGAGAGTCTTTTTAATGGAAGCTTGAGGGTGCTAAATTGGGCAAGGCACAAGTTTTGGATAAATATATCCTACTTGCTGTACTGCTTTTTTCAGTTAGATGTAATAGGTTTCTGCCCTAGACTCTTGCATAATGCTGCTTTGCTCATCCTGGTTGGAAGTGATTCCCCTAAAAATTTCTGCAGGCTGTTTTTTTCTTTCAAAGGCAAATTATTTTAAAAGCAATTCTGGAACTCTGTGCTGTCAAATGTCCTATATAAATAAAACTGTGCTGGAAACTGCAACCTGGTCTAGTGGAAGTTGTCCCTGCTTATGGCAAAGGGGTTGGAACAAGATGATCTTTGAGATCCCTTCCAATCAAACCCAACTCTATGATTTGTTATTATTGTACAATTTTGTAGTGCAAACCAAGCTTTCAAAAAGAGCAGATCTTTTTGGCTGCATTTAAAAGCCATGAGAAGAGACACCTTTATGTGCATAAGATGCATAGAACAGAAGATTGACCTTATGAGAAACCTCTCTGCACCTTCCCTGAAAATGAGAGGAAGAGCGGACAATTAATGTGCTCTGATCTGGGAACACAGATGTTGGGAGGCAAAATCCCCGTTTGCTATTGTAAAAGGAGATGGAGGGAATTTTGCTGGTTCCCTGGCAACTCTGGGAGTGTAAACATTCGGAACTGAGTATGAGAAATGAAACTTCACAGTGTGGTTTAACTGGTACACTTGAAATCCAGGGGGAATACTGCACAGCTGGAAAGGTGCTAGCTTTTGGACATAGCTTGCTGCCTTTTAATTATTGTTCCCTTCCCTTTTCCTGGCTTTATCTTCCCATAATTAGTTATCCTGTTGGAACTCTGAGACTCAATAAGAATGTGCAGTATTGCAGTCCAACCTGCATAGGTACAGAGAGGTTTGGAAGGGGCAGTTTGTCTATCTTGGTCATTTATCACCCATGATAATGATCATAAACCATGGATGTTAACAGGGTTTACAGGAGCTTGTGGCTCTCCTGCAGATTTGTTAGTTCAACTGGTGAATAACCAGTAGCAGAACTGGTCTCTGCTTATGGGCTGTGCCTATTTTTATCTCCTTAGTTTGTGTATGTAAACAAAGATTACCCCAGATTTTGTGCTGTGTGGCCCACGGGGAATCATCTGGAGCAAAAGTGATTTCTGCTGTTAAGGCAAGAATTGTTTGTTGTTTACACCAGGGCAGGAACGCTGCAATGCCCTGCTGGGCACGGTGGGTCAGTGGCTCTGGGGGCAGCTCCAGGCAGAGCTGTGCAGGTGTTCTGCCCTGGGCTGCTCAGCACACAGCAGGCTCAGGGACATATGGATGGGTGAGCAGAAACCACCCCAGGTTCATAAACCCAGGCTCAGCTCAGTGGGAAAGCAGCTCAGCTACTTACTCCAGGGTCAGCTTGGATCCCAAATAAGCTGTGTGTACACTGTGCTCTGTCTCCTCTAATAACCTTGCCAGGCCCAAGCTGCCTCTGTGCCTGAGACAGGGCTGATCCACAGCCCTGAATCATCAGCAGAGGACAACTGAGAGCTGCTGATAGTAAATACACACCAGTAAATATTCTGGAGAACTGGAAGGCAGCATCCTCTGTTTGCTTTGCACACAGTCACTACTGAGCCTTCTGTCACTTCCATTGATATTTTGGAACTCTGGGTCTGAATTTTTTTCTGAGGCTGTGAAAGCCATACTATAGAAATTGTTTTAAGAGGAACACATTTTGCAAACTATTTCCCCCTTGGAGCAGCAATATAGCTACTCTAATATGCCAATTTGCCACGCTGTCAAATTCCGAGATCAAGGCAGAGATAAGTGAAGTCTGCAGCAATGCTTTTAAAAAATGTCATGAACTTATTAAAAACCACAGTCCACAGAGCCATTGTGAATTAGCACTGCTGTCATCAGTCATTTGCCAGCAGAAAAAGCTTATTTCCATGTCCAAATAAACCACTGTGACTGCGGTCAGTAGGAAGTTTGAAAACTTCTGGGTTTCTTAAAGCAGCTGGAGGCAACTTTAGTCCCTCCCTGCCACCTGCTCACTGTGCTGTCTCCTCATCCTTTCTGATCCCTTTATGCCTGCACTTTCTTGCTCCATGCCAGGATTTAAATTGTGTTGCCACGTTTCACACTGTGCCTAAGACAGAGGTGATGCAACATTGACCTTTGCCATTAATGTCATCACTGTACAAACCGAGGGAAGGAATTTCTTCTGTGGGAGGGTGAGAAAGTGTTTGCAACAGTCTGTTCAGAAGTGCAGAATGCAGCGAGGGGGGTTCTTTGCTTTCTTTTGAGTAAGTGGCCTCTTGGTGATAAAGTATTAATAAGTGGGTATTGATTTTTCTTGCCCTCACAGGCAGCACAGACCTTGTGTGTATAGCTCAGTTGAATGACCCTATGCAGAAGTTTTCCAGCTCTGTAGCCAAAAATGCTGCACATCCCTTTTGGAAGGAAGAGTTTATCTTGTAAGTAACTCACCTGCTGAGAATACTTTTACAGTAAAAATCATCTTTTTTTTTGCTTCATCTGTGTGAGGGAAGAATGGCATTTTGAAATATGTCCAGCTGGGTGGCCTCAAGAGAAATCTGAGCTGGTAGGGACTTCAGGATATCTAATTACCTTCTGCATGAATATGAGATCAAGTAGGTCTCTAGATCCATTATAGATACCTGATACTAGTAAATGACAGCAGTAACAGGGATAATAAATCACCCTGTGCTTTCATACAGTGCCAAAAAAGGTGTTAGCAAGGTTTTGAAGTCACTTTACCTTGAAAACTGCATTTGACAGAATGTAATGTCTCCCCATTGCCTCGCCTGAGTGGAAGAAGTAAATGTGAAAAAGCAATTGACCATCTAAAAGCCTGGTAGCTATAACTAAAAAGGGAGTGTAGAACTTAACTAGCTTTTTTTACCCCTGTGGAACAAAAATGGGACTTTTGGGCAGCCTACACAGTATCCTGTGATTCACACATCTCCTGTAAAGAAGGTCAAAAGGGAGCAATTCTAAAACTATTCTCATTTTCACTTTTGAACAGCAGAGCAAAAACCCCTGGTGGCTTCTTTATATATGAATTTAGGAAGGGGGAATCACTGATGGCAGGGTAGGTCAGGGAGTGCTTTAAGCACATGCACAGTCAGGCAGAAGCAGCTTCCAGGGGAATGGGGTAGAGATGCTGCCATACAATACACTGCAGATTCTGCTTTCTCTTTTTTTCTACCAGGTTATTAAGGTGAGAGGTACTTCATGTGCAGTGGAGTCTCTCTTCATGTAGCTTGCCTCTCCATTTCTCTTTAAATATATATATAAACCCCACATATTTCAGAGAGTAATGCTGCATGGTTTTGTGTGGCATTTTTCCTCACTCTAGTCACAGCCTGGCATCCACTGTATGTTCCTTCCCTTGCAAAGCAGAGAGTTACAAGGAACTGAGCCTGTGCCTGTCCCTTCCTTGAGGAGTGATATGCTCCTGCTCACCTTGTGATCAGCCATCACAGGCTGTACAGGGCTTGGAGAACACCCCTCTGCGTGTGTGAGGGGATGGGGATGATTAGAAATCACTGGAGTTAGCACAGAAAATATTGATATTGTAGAATAGCACTGGAAGGCCTCACCTTTTTACGTGGTCTGATGGAGGTGTGTGCACCTGGTAAGTGGAAATCCAGCCAGGAATCTTAAGCCTTTCAGGCACAGAGTCCAACAGCTTGAGTTGGGAACACCTGCAGCTTCTGAGGAAAGCCACAGATCAACCTTCTGCTGTGACACTGTGCTGTGTTGCCATCGAGACCTAAAGATTGTCATGGTGTGATTTCTTCTCCATGGTGAGAAGGGGGAAATTCCTCTCCTGTAGCAACTTTGTGTTCTGGAGCATCACAAGGTGCTGCAGCCAGTGGGTCTGTGAGTCACTTCAGCCATCTGTTGGTGGAAGAGTATCTGTGCTCGATGTTGCAGAGCAGGCAGGTTCCCAGCAGTTTGGGACAGGAAGTTTGTAAGAATAATAGCCCTTTCCAACTGAAAGTGCAGGCAGAGGGCAGGCAGGATGTGATTAACTTGGCTGGAATTTGGCCTTGACACGAGGGATAACGCTGGGGTTTCTACACTGCTTTTCAAAAGTGCATGAGGTAACCTTGGGGACTTTTACAGATGAGCCATTAGGATTTTGGCAGGATTTTTTTTAAGCTTCATTCAAGTTCGTGCACACACATCTCTGCCCTTTTCTTTCTTCGTAGTCAGAAATATCCACCACTCTGAAGATCTCCATGCCAGGCTCTGCTTTAGCTCCATGGCAAAAGAAGCAATAGTAGCATCAGGGGGCTTCATTTCTAGTTTTGGAGGTGCAGGAGGGGGTGGCAGTGTCAGGGAAAAGCTTAAAATCTGCTGCATAGACAGTGTCTCACAGCATCTGATGGAGGTGGGATGTTTGCAGCCAAGATCACACCATCCTGAAATGGAGACACAGCAAAATAAAATACACACATGCCCTTAGGGGTTTTTGGCAGAACACCTACCATGAAGGTTTTAAAATAAAGTTTTACTGGAGGGTTCCTCAATAGGGACCCAGTTTGCTTCACTGTCTCAGTCAGAGAAAAGGTTTTATATCTGTTCTCTAGTCCATCCTGTGAAGTATCACGTGCCAGTAATTCTGTGAATAAATAGTTCACACTGGTTCTGTCACACAGAAATCAATTCTTACAACATCCTTGAGTCTTTTTTTGGAAAAGTGATACCAACTCTTCTCACTTAAAACTGTAATTACTTTTATTTTCTTGCATCTGTCCTGTTTTTGCAGGACACTTTCCTGCTTTGGCAGGGGACCCCACAGCTTTGAGTGGGTTTTTGGTTGAACCTGTTCCAGCATCTTACAAATTTGATCCTGCAGGGGGGGAAAAAAAGCTTCCTAGTGCTGTGGTGTAATTGTCAGACTAGGGACCAACATCAGCTTGGAGGGCAGTGTTTGTCAGCCACTGGGGACAAGAAATTTTAGGAAATGGAACCTGTGCAACAGTGGTGGAGGGAAGCAGGCTGTGGTTTTCTGGCTGTGATCCCTTTAGTCAGGCTTACCTGTGTCCCCAGCAGCCTGACAGTGCCACCTCCCGTGTTAGCAAGGTGTACAGCTTGGCTTGGAGGGGGCTGAGAAGAGCTGGGGAACAGGGAAAACCTGAGTGGGAAGGAAAATCTGCTCTCCTGCAAAGATCTAACATGGTTTTGTTTACTTCACAGTGAACTAAGTGCCAAATCAAAAGCATTGCAGCTGCAAATAGTAGAAGATGGAAAGTTGGATAGTAAGTATGGAGTGAATTACTTTGTGTGATCAGCTTGTGAGCTTTGCTGACTGGTGACATAAGTCCCCTTTTAGTTCTGGGTGGCCAAATGAGAAACTGTCAGATCCATCAGTAGTCGTGGATGGAAGAGAGAACACACTGATCAGGTGCCCCTGGCCTGCTCTGGGTTAAGGTCTCAGAGAATCTTTGGGTTTCTTTCTAGACTCTCAATATACTGAGTCTAGTTATGTAGTGATATCTTGTATTTTTCAGCTTTCTAAAGTTTGACAGATCCACTGTGAACCTTTTTGGTTTCAAGTTAAGCTTTCAAGGCCTTTCTATGGCTGAAGGGGAATCTTGAGTGTTAATCCTAAATCCTTCCTTTTCAAGCCCCAGAGGCTGCCTAACTATTATCAGGTATAAAACACACTAATTCTGATTATATTGGATTAAATATAAAACGGGGCTGAAACATTTTTGCTACTTGATTCTGTTGTTGCAGAATTACTTTCAATAATCTAGATTTACAGAGTTGTGTGATACTTTGCATATGATTTGTGATTGTTGGAGGGATTGGAAAGTTAGATGCAGGCAAAAGCTTGAAAAAAATCTCTCCATTATGGATGCTATTTTTATTTTTAACAAAAACGTGAAATCTACATAGAGTCAACAATTGTGTATTGTTTCTTGCACAAAGTTTTGTCTTGGCTGTACGTAAGCATCTTTAGTAATGGATCTTTTCAAACAGCACCAGTAATGTTCCACATCCTGCTGAGGGTGTAATTATCAGCCTGTTTTCCTGAAGACAAAGGTCCCAGTGGATTGTACTGACAGTTGTCTTCCTCCCCCTCTGTCTCCCCATACCAGCTTAGCTGTTCTTCTCCCCAAAATCTGAAGACTCAAAGTAGAATCATACTGAGCAGAGAGCTGAGTAATGTGAATGTTGTGTAGATCCCTACTTGCTTTTTAACTGCCCAGAAAACTAGGGCTTCATCTCTGAAATCGTGCAGTACCTTTGCTAATAGTTTGCTCCAGTTTAGTGGAGCTGAAAAAGCCAGGAGAGGAACAAGAGAACTGCTGAACTTGCACTGAAGTTCCAATTAAGAAAGACAATGATGTACCAGTTCACCAGGAATCCAGAGTGCTCTCTGAAACAAAGGATGTAGGTAGCCAGTTATGGGGATTGTTCGAGAACCTAATAGGAGTATTTCCAGTTGTTTTCTTTTTCCCTAAACGTTCTGCATACACAGGGAAAAATAATGGTCAGAAATAGTAGTAAATTAGTAGTATTTCATGTCTCCATTCTTTCCTGTTGCACAGTATTAGGCCAGGCTATGGAATAGTCATAAAATGGATGGAAAACTGGAAACTTCCACGTTTTCCCCCATGGTGTAGAACCAGTTTCTGCAATTAGCTGCCTGTGCTCCTCCTCCCCTTTTCCCATCCTCTCCCCCTTAAACACACCGACAGCTTAGGTGTGCGCTGATTTTGTTGATTTTACTCGTCCCAGGTCCTTTATCAGCGAAGGTGACTGTACCTCTGGACTTGTTCAGGAAACAACCTTCTGGCCAGCAGAGCTTTGCCCTGAACAGCGGGGCCAGTGAGGGCAGTCCAGGGCCTGGGCTGGGATCCATCAGTGCAGAGGTACTGCAGGGTTTGGGTGGGCTTGGGGTGGATCTTTGGCTTTGGGAAGTACTTGCAAATGCTCATCTTTGGGTTTGTGGTGGTTGTGTCAGAGTGGCATGTTCTGGTTGTGCAGTATTTGTGCCTTATGGAAAGAATGAGCTCTTGAGTTTGGTTCTTGAGCATCAGCAAAAATATCACAGAAGTACTAGCCAGAAACAGTGTCCTTCTCACTTGATTGTGCTCCTAAGGTGACTTTTTTTGGTGTCCTTAGTTCTCTTTTATAGAACCCAGTGAACTGAAGACAAGGCAAGTCTCTTCTCCAGTGCTGGCCACTAAGATAGAAAAGGATCGCACTGTGATGCCGTGTGGGACTGTGGTCACTACTGTCACTGCTGTGAGAACCAAACCTCGGCTGGAAGGGAGAGCATCTCCACTGAGCACGGGTGAGGAGCTCCAGTTCTTCCTGTGCTCACTCATGGGGTTATGCAAGGGCACCAGGAGAAGTGGGGTGGGGTGGGATGGAAGGAAAGGTGCTGTTTCCCAGAGTTCTCCAATGTGTTGGAGTGGAATTGCTGTTTGTGTTCTCTAGAATCAGGTTTTTAATTTTCAAGGAACCTTGTTCTTACAAGAGGAGCAGTTAAAGCTTCTTGTAATACACACTGTAAAGCTTCACAGTAATGTGATAATGCAGAAGACCTTTATTTTAGAGGCTGGTTTTTCACATGACAAATGTGTCAGACTCTCAGAGTGTTTGCTGATGACAGACCATCCTGTGCCTTCTAACCTTGATCTGTCTGGTGAAGGTTGGTGTTTTCTGGTGAAAAAGTACTTTTGAACATGTCTTTCAGGAGTAGAATTTCCAATTCTTCTTGGGATGAGTATGAAAGTAAACCATGTGAACAGTCTTGATATGAAGTCTCACAAAGATTTGCATTAAGCTGTTAAAGCAGATCTTTTACTTTAGTCCGTGTTGTCTTGCATATTAGAGGTTTAAAACCAATAAATTCCTTCACTTACCAGCTCTTTTTGGGGTCAGGTTACCGTAGAACACAAGTTAAGAATTTGTATTAAACAGCTTTCTCAAACACTTTTGATTTGAACAAACACAACAGGTATAATAAATTCTTTTTTATGTCATAAGAAATGTCTCAGTTCAAATAACAAAAAAACCTGGTTTTCAGATTCTCCTGTGAAAACTCCAGTTAAAGTAAAGGTGACTGAAAAGGATTTCTCTGTTGAAGCTCTCCATTCTCATGGTGCTCCAGTCAGCAAAACTTTGTCATCGTCAGACACAGGTAATATAAATGTTCAAAGCTGCTAATGAGGACATGTCTCTCTCTGCTGCACATGGGATTAATGTGATCCTGTTAAAATAACAGCCAACCCATATGGCTACTGCCTGTCAGCAGCACTGAGATGTTTATCTTACAAAGCACTGTGGTTAAGGGATATGGCAGTCTTGCAGTAAAAGTCTGGTTTTAATTGGCAATTTAAATTACTGGGTTTGAATAAGTAACAATGAGCTGTGGTTTGGAGAGGGGAGGTGGCTGCAGAAAAGCCAGGCTGTGTTTTCTCTTACTTTTGAGTGAAAGATTCTTCCTTTCATAAGAGGATGGGGGATGCTGCACAAAATTAAAACCCTGTGACAGAAAACCTCTAAGGGCATTGTGAAGTCCCCTCTGCCTGGAGAGAAAGCAGAAGTTGGACTGATGTAAGGAAGACTGAATTCCCTTCCTAGCCCTGCCCCTGGGCTTTGTTTTGGGCTAATGCAAATACCCAGTCTCGCTGTGCCTGTTTGTCCACCTTCCTAAGTCACCTGGCATACAGCTCAAGTGTCTTCACAGTGGCAGGTGGCATTGTTAATAACTTGAATTATAAATTTGCTTTGAATTGTATTAAGCCTGGGTTTGACTCTGGGTTATTTTACCTTTTCAAGCTGCAACTCAGAATCTTCAGCATCCTTTTGGGTCCTGTGTGTGGTCACCACTGAGTGTTTCAGTAGCAATGTGGGCAACAGAAATGAGAGGTGTGACCCAGCCTGGCTGCCAATGACATATAATGGGGAGTTCAGTTTGTTTTGTAGGGATCTGAGTGGAGATGGGACAATGTGGAGATGATCTAGACTGCTCCTGGCAGAGTCAGAAGGTTTGCTGAGAGACAGAAATGTACTGGCCAACAAATACGGGGAAGAGCATGAAGCACTAACCATGAATAGCTGTAATAGCACTTGAATCTTTTCCTACCTGTAGGCTAAGAAGTAACTGTGATACCATGAAGCAGTGTGGTATTACTACCTCCATTTGGGATAGTGCAAGACTTCTGAGTTGACTCCCTTAAGTGTTTTTGATATTAAAGATACAAAACACTTACTGGAAAACTCATCTGAAGACAGCTCAGACCATATTGATGCAGACAGTGTTTTTAATGGGAGTGCAGGGCAATTTCTGTGAAATGTTTATACAGTGCAGCAGGAAGAATTGCCCATCAGAACGAAAGGTTAAGCCAAATGAAATAAATACAAAGAAGCTTTTGGCATGGCAGCAACTTGGGTAATAGTTATTGCAAACATCATGGCATAACAGCAGCAAGCACTCTGGAAAAGGTGCTGTGTCACAGTTCGAAGTGATGACAACAGTGAGAATTAACAAGTGCCACTGATGCTGTCCCGGGTGGTCTCACCTGTTCCTGGGGGCTTTGCAGTGGGTGGAGAGATGGAAAAATAAAGGTTTATGATGAGTGTGCAGACATAAACACATTCATAATAATACTCACATACATAAGCTCACATACTCTTAAATTCCAGGCCTCATCTTTTACTGCATTAATATCACAGTAACAAGACACTGCTCAATTTAATTAACACTGGTGCTATTCCTGCCTCTGTTTTCTTTTGCTGTTAAAACTCTTAAGAGAAAAGCTCATCTCAGGCAAATTAAATATGGGGATTTTTGTCTTGCTGACTTTCTTAGCCTTGTTTGTTCCTAAGCCTGATGAATTTGATCAGTGTGCCCAAAGTACTTTGCATTACTAGATGCCAGAATTGCCCATGCTTAAAAATAAATGTGTTTGTCACTAAATAGCATTTCATAATGTATTTCCATGCAGTGTTTGGAGGGGGAAAGGGGGAGGTTGCACTTTACAGGCTTTGGAGGCAGCTGATGAAGAGCAGAGTGACTGACACTTTGCCTTCCCCATCCTATCATAGTGCCATAGGAAATCTGGGAATGCTGAGCAAGGATGTCTGGAAAAAGAGCAGAATAGCTACCTGAGGAACTCGTACCATGTGCCAGCTTCAAACCACGTGAGAACCGTGGTTCTTCCTGACTGTGATACCTGATGCTCTCTCCACTGTCATCACAATGTGGCAGTGCATTGAAATTACTGGATGTTTTGTCTAGGCTTCTAGAAACTCCTTTGTGCTCTGGGAAATGGTTTGTAAGTGCAACCTCAGCACCTTTTCTCCAAAGAATGGGTCACAGAAGGGAAACACAAAACCCGCTCACCACATGGTGAATGGAAGATGTTTTGATATGCCTGGTGTTCATACCATTTCTGTGAATTTTAAGTCAAGGACAAACTCTGCCTCTCTTTGCTGTTTTTCCCTGTTTTTCCTTCTTCCCTCTGAAATAATCCTTTCTTTCCAGAGCTGCTGGTACTGAATGGCACCGACCCTGTGGCAGAGGCAGCCATTCGGCAGCTGAGCGAGTCTGCAAAGCAGAAGCTGAAGTCTCCTAGAAAGAAAAGCACCATTATCATATCAGGGGTGTCCAAGGTAGAGCAGAAAACAACCCTTATATTGTTATGTTAGAAAAAGCGTTTGTTCCACTGACTGTGACATTAACGTGGGTTCTGCTGTCTCTGCAGAATCCAGGCCTGCGTGCCAGGTTGTTTCTGTAAATGTTTCATGTTAAGCCAAATCAGGGGTTTGTTTGTTGGATTTGACAGCCTGACTAAAATGCAAGGTGTTCTTGCATGGGAGTGAGATCATTAGGGATTTGGGAACACAAATATGGGTGAGAACAGAATATAATCAGTCCTTCTCTGTGCTTCACCCATGCAGGGAAGACACACAGAAAAAGTATGAAAGATTTTCTTTGTTTTTTTTTTTTCAAAGCTGTTCAAACAAAACCCTCTGGAAAACCTCCTGGGCTGTTCCAGAGGGAGGGCAGACAGAAGACTGTTTTTCACATGGTATATAGAATTCCTGCAGACTTTCTCCATCCACAGCCTCAGTGTCCTATCTGATGCTTGGTGCCTGCCTGTAGTCCTTTCCCTGCTGAATGAACTTGTGCTGCCAAGTGTTGCTGTCAGGCACAGGACCCCTAAAGAGCTCAGAGTGAAAGCCAAACCAGCGGGCACAGATCCTCTCATCATCACTGTGCTGTGATGAGAGGGGAGGAAATGTGGATCAGCTGCCACAGTGCTAGATGTATCTGCCAGGGATATGAAGGCGCTGAGACTGCCTGGGTTTGTTTTTAGCTGATACAGCTGACAAATCCTTCTACATGCATCTCCTTTGATGTTTCCTTTCTGAAAAGGACCAAAGGTTCTCTGTGTATGTTGATACTTGATTAGAGCAGCACATTCAGGAGACAGCCCTATTATTTTTATTGGGGCCAGGGATAGGTGGGAGGCATGTACTTAATTTTATTTTTTTTTTCGTTTATTGGGACTTAACAACATGATTAAAACTTGGCTACATGCTCCTCTCTTTTAGTAAAGCTAAGGAAGTTTCAAGGGTCTTTCTGACAGTCCTGAGCAATACAAGTACAAGTGCAAAGAGGAGAAAATAACTTTTGTAGGGGGGCTTGTTTTTCTGCAGCAGAATGACTTATGTCGGTGTTGTCTCTTATTTTCACTGGGCAGACCTCTTTATCTCAGGACAGTGAAGCTTCACTCATGATGGACTATGCTGCAGCCATGGACAGCTCCTGCAAAGAAGCAGATCCACCCACCGTGGAGGAAGCTGCTGCAAAAATCACCTCGGATGAAAAGCTGTCATTAGGTGCTTCAGAAATAGTCCCTGATACTGACCCACAGCAAAGCACCCATAAGGCCTGGGGTTTGGAGAATGGCAGCCAACAGTGGGACACCAGCACCCTCTTAGACCAGACCTCTGAAGAAATATCTGGGAGCTCACTGAGCGTTTCAGAAAGTGGGAGCATGAAAAAATCTAAAGGTACGTGATCCTTAATTCAACTTCAGTGACTGGCTGCTTTCTCCACGTGATGGGCAGTGTCATGCAGTGCTGTAGTAGTTCATCCTTTCTTACTGATTTTTTTTGTCCCTTAACTCCTTGTGGTTGTGGTGTTGGTTGAAGCTGTCTCACCAGCAGCCACAAAAAGTGCAGTGCACTGCTGTCTGAGCCAGCTCAGGCTCCCTTACACTCACCTCTGTCAGGAAACAGAGGGGCTCACCCTTGGACGTTGAAGGGCAGCTCATTAATCCCAACCTGGTTATTTGGGAGAGAAATAACTAGTCACACTGCCAGTTCCTCAGTGAAAACTGTGTTCTTGTAAACAGGGACTTGTCCTGTGTTAGCAGCCCCATTAGTAGCATGAGAATGGGAGGGATCCACAGTTGCTTTCTGCTACATTCCTTCTCCTCCTTCACACCTCTGAGCACAGGACTCCCCTGCCCTCACTCAGGTGTGTGTTCAGGAAGCAGCTGAGGCAGAGACTGCCTTGTGAACAGTTTCTCCCTTTTTCACTCATTTAATTAATATGTGGTTTGCTAAAGAAAATGGAATAAAAGGTAATCCAATAAGTACATAAGGCATCAGGTCATTTTGCTTAGGTAGTTACACACCTGAATAGTTGCAATTTGAAAATGTCTTAGGATTCTTTGTATTTTCTTGATAAATCTATTAACCTCTGAGCACTGGTTTGTGGCTGTGTGGTATTAGGACTATTAGGATGTCTGACACAAGAGCCAGTACAGTGGACTGTGCCTTAAACAGGCACACACCAGTCTCATGGGCTGCACCTTGAAATGAAAAGAAATACAATGTTTTTCACCTATATCCTTCCCTCTTTTGCTTTATTATTTTCTATTCTTTCCTTGCCCAGAGATCCTATAAAATGGCTTACTACAAAAACCTCACTATTTTACGAGATTATCACAACTCCCCCCAACGCAGGGCAGACACTGGAGCTCTTTGTCAGGGCCCTCCCTTCGAGCATGGAGTTTCTCTGGCCCTCCCACAGCTGTATTGCTCCACAGGAGAGACCAGGATGGCACAGCAACAGTCCCTGTCACATACATGGTCAGGCACTGGAAGGTTTTGGGTGTGTTTGGAGTGGGGGCAGAGGGTTAGTTGTGAAGGGATCTGTCTCGTCTTGAAGCCTGGAAAAGTTTAAGAAGCTGTAAGAGGTACTGAAAAACCTCTGGACTCTTCTTTAACATGTTATTCTAAAAGAAGCAAGTGGGAGTTTGAATGTGAGCTGTTGTCTTAGTTCTGTTTTTCCCTGTGCTGTATGTTGCAAAGAGGTGAGGCTTCTAAAGATCTTTTTCAAACGATGCAGTTTAGGGCTGCTAAAAACTCCAAAGCATCTCTAATTTGAGAGAGTTGTATCATCTTGAAATAATACTTTGAAAAGACTGGCTCAAATCCCTTTCTTTATACACAGATGCCTTTGTGGAAGTCTTGAATCTCCGCTTTGTCACAGCTGAGTAGCTTTCATGGAGTCAGATAGGAAAACATTTCCACGCCCCTGCCCTGGCTAGCTGTGAACAGTTCAAGGTTTCTGTTTGTCAAGTGCTTTCCCTTAAAAAACACAGACAACAAAAACACACAAACATATAAAACCCCAAACACAACAACAAAAATCCCAAACAAAACTGAAAGCAAACAGAACCCCTTCTGCTTTAAAAAGACTTGTATCTGTATTATTTTCTTAAGGTTAGCACTAGTTTTTGGGTTTTTTAACTCTTGCATATTTTTGGTTGGTTGGTTTTTTTGACCTTTCTGACTTCCTCTTTCTTACCCATTCCCTTTTATAAACTTAAGAGGACTGCTATGCCAGCCAGAATTAATTACCTACACAGTAAGTTGGTTTTGTCTATTTTTTTCCCTAAGAAAATGTAGCTTTACAATGGGACACTCATTGTAAAAACTGAAGCAGAACATAGTTTGGCACCTGTTTTCTTCTTCCCCCCATCCATTTCTTTCCTCCTTCCAAAATTACCTTCCTGTGCTCAAGTGTCTTAGCAGACTAGTCTGCTGTAAGAAATCATCCTTGTGGTGGTCGTGCTGTTCAGGTGGGTCACACAGAATGGGCAGCAAGGAAGGCTTGGAGGGGTGCTCTGCATTCCTAATCTCTCTCCATCATGCCCATTCCTTTAGTGTCTGGCAATCAATCAAAATCTGCTCATGCAAACCATGTGTGACCCCATAACTGGATTATACATAAGCAAAAAACTTAATTTTAAACCTGCTGCTTACAGTGTTCCAGATAAAGCTTCTCTACCCCAACTTGTAGAGCTACCAGGACCTCAGCAGGTATTTGCAAAACCACCTGTATAAAAACTCTTTTGGAAGTTGGGAAGGAATGGAAAGCCATCTCTAGTCGTATCCTTGTAGATGTGGGAGGAAATCTTCCTTGATTTACAAAAATGACATTCAGAAGTGATTGTAGCCCCATGAGCATTTTCAGAACACTCCAGACTAGTGCAGAGGAGCCTGTGAAGCCCAGCCAGTTCACACAGTATGCTCTCTGCTCATCTCCTGGTGTTAGGGGAGGAGCTGGCATATGGGTCCTCTTGGACTCGAGAAGCGAGCATGCAAACAGCACGAGCATTGCCAAGCTGGTGGTGTGCCCTGCCCTGCCTCTCTAGCAGGGCTTGCATGTCCCCACAGCAGCTGGAGCCACTGCCAGGCAGCACACACCGAACTGGCACAGCCTGATGGCCACGTGGCAAGCTTCCAGACAGCCGTGACCTCAGCACCTCCAAAAACACAGGGAGCTTTCATGCTGGGGGGCTGCTGCTTGTGCTGAAGCCTTGGGGATGTGCTGCCCACGATTTTTCAGCTGCAGTGAGTTGTCCCCAGGCCACCAGCACAGTTCTCACAGCATTCTTGGTTCGGTTCTGCTTCCTGGCATGGAAAATCAGTCTGAATCATAGAATGGGTAGGACTAAATATCTGCTTACGGATAAGCCCTTCTGTCCTGCTCCTGCTGGCACAGCTTCAGCTGCAGCTGCCAGGGCTGCTGGGCAGAACAGCTGCCTGCTCCAACAAGAGCTGCACAGCAGTGAGTCCTCGTGGATCCCCCCAGCCTTTGCATGTTAAATACAACTCTCAGTGTCCTGGGGTTGAACACTGTTTCTTTTATGCTGTTGGCAACAGCTTGAAGTGGTACTGCCTTGCAGAAAAGATCAATCAGAGGGTGATGGGAGAGCAGTCAAGACTCAAATCCACGAGTTCCAGTTGCTTTCAGCTGATTTCTGTCTTGTCCCATCCGTGCCCTGTGAGAAGGGTCTCTGCAGCCACCAGGCAAAAAACATGCTGGGATATCCTCCCAGGTGCTGAGTGCTTAGTAATAAACCCAAGCACGTGTTTATAAGTGCTCTGGTCTGAACAAGGCAATGTTTGGCTGCGTGCAGCAGAGCTGCCACCAAATACCTGTTCTGCAGCTGTCGCTGTGCAAAGTGACACGTGGCCCATGTCGAGTCCTTGGAGGACAAACATGTAATTCTAGCTGTGGCACCACATTGCATGAAAGAACTGGTCTGTGTGTTGCTTTCTGTATCCATTTGCAATGGGGAGGAAAAGCAGGATCAAGACCGTGCAGTGACAGGAATTAATAGCTGAATGGAGAAAGAATGAGGAAACCTGATAGTGGTGCCGGGAACAAGGTGTGGAAGCTTTGCCAGGGAGATGACTGTCCTCACATACGAGTCTGAGTGCCAGAAGGCTCCTGTGCTGGCTTGCTACCTGGGTCCTCCTTTGTTCAAACTGGCTCCTGCCACCTGGGACAACACCAGCACCCAGCTCTGCACAAAACCTGCGCTTTGAGTGCGGAGCTGATGTCCCCACACCAGGCTGAGTGTTGCTGGTAGCAGTGTCCCTGCCAGCTGCAGCCTTGCACATCAGGCATGTGTGTGCACGTGGAAAGGGAAGGTGGAATTTGGCAGAAAGGCTGCCAAAAAAACCCTAACTTGCAGAGAGGAGTACTGGGTAGCTGGTGCTGGTGACATGAGTCCCTGGTGAGGTGACAGCTGCAGTTGCCTTGGCTGCGTGCTGGGTTTGACATGGGATCAAGGGAAGGAACAAAGCAAAATAAAGCAACTTAATTCACTACAGGAGGCATTTGGGCAGATTTCTGAACCTGTTGGAAGCAGATGTAATATTATTTTTAATCTGCTTGAAGCGAGTTGCTATTCCTAACAGGATTTTAAAATAGCAAATGCTTCATGAGTGTTACTGTGGGTGGTGCTGTTGAATTTGTATGGAACACCTGCTGCCTGGCTTGTATGGGCCCACTGCACACAGGTTCACTGCCAGGCACTGTTCTCTTTCACCTCAAATTAAAATGCCACCTTCATCTGGTGCATCATGGGCTGACCTTTTCCTCCTTTGATCTCTGAAACAACAAAGAGTAACATTGCCTCCTCCAATTCATTCTTTTTATAAGACACTCTTTGGCTGGAAAGATTGGATCTGCCTCTTTGGACACGTGAGAACCCAGGGTACAACCCACACCAGTGGCTGTGCATGTGTGTATGACCACTAATGCAGCTTTCAGAAGGGCTTTGGAAACTAAGGAAGGGTGAGGCAGGAGACTCCCACAAGATGTGTGGATTGATTTTAGAAGCTGGAATCAAGAGGACCAGCTTTTCTCAGCCATACTGCCATTGAAGCTGAGCTCCGAGAAAGCAGCCTGTTCTCTCTAAAAGTGTCCTTCTCTCCTTCCCACAGGTGGGATTCTGAAAAAAAGCGCGAAGCTCTTTTTCCGCCGGCAGCACCACCAGAAGGATCCGGGAATGAGCCAGTCTCACAACGACCTCGTGTACCTGCAGCAGCCTCTGTCAGACATGGCCCGCAAGAAGGGGGGCACACTGTCACGGATTCTGAGCAAGAAGCTCCTTTCCCGAAACAAAAGCAAGAGCAAACTGAACGGTGCTTCGGGAGAACCGTACATATAAGACCCGAACCCTCCCTGCTGGGGTACTTGCACATCAGTTGAGCATTTGTTTACAGAGCAGTACGAGAGAATACAAACATGGCTGATGAATTGCATAAAAGGATGTTCACTAATGCAGTGGTCTTTTTTTTTTGTTTGTTTGTTTTTCCGAAAAGCTTTTCCTCTCTGGTGATGAAGTTGCTCCTCCAAATACAAGCAGTGCTAAATGTATCATGACAGGTTTTGGAGAGCCATGTGGCTTACTGTAGAAAACAAGGGAGGATAAGAAATGGTGCAGGTGGGGACCAAGAAGGCCACTGGTATCCTGGGGTGCATCAGGAAGAGCACTGCCAGCAGGTCAGGGAGGAGATCCTGCCCTTCTACTCATCCCTGTGAGGAACATCTGGAGTGCTGTGTCCAGTCTGGGCTCCTGAGGACAAGAGGGACATGAAGCTCCTGCAGCAGGTCAAGAGGAAGGTGCAGAGATGCTGAGGGGACTGGAGCATCTCTGGGAGCAGCAAAGGCTGAGGGAGCTGGGGCTGTTCAGCCTCCAGAGGGGACACTGAGAGGGGCCCTGCCCATGTCCATCAGTGCCTCAGGGAGGGGGCAGAGCAGGGACCAGGCTCTGCTCGGGGGGCCCAGCCCTGGCACAAGAGGGACAATGGGCAGGAACTGATGCCCAGCGAGTCCCACCTGCACAGGAGGGAGAACTTCTTGGTTGGGCAGTGACCAGCACTGAACAGAGACCAGAGAGGGTGTGGAGGGGAATATCCCTCACTGGGGATATTCCAGAACCCTCTGGACATAATCCTGTGCCATGTGCTATGGGTTAGCACCTTGCTTGGGCAGAGAGGTGGGATCAGATGACCCACTGTGGACCCTTCCAACCTGACCCATTCCATGTGGAGGACCCACATGTGAGCACCTGGTTTACACTAATGGGGAGCTCAGAATTGAAACATCATACCTGGTTTACATGACTGCACCACTGCAGAGAGAGAAGATACCTCTGTGCTCCCTCACTGCAGCCTGCAATAGTAGCAACACAGGTCTCAACTTTTCTAGTCAGGCTGAAAGGGAAAAAAAAAGAGACTCAGATCCAGTTTGCATTGCAATTTGGAAATGGGTAAGTTTTCAGAGGCAGAAGGAAAGTGCTGATTCAGATATCCTACTGTAATAACTGCAGCCTGCTGTAATAACTGCTCGGTCCATGTAGGCGGAGAGATGCCTTTGATATTAGCCATAAATCAATAAATTATGCAAATATCTACACTAGCATATTGTATAATGTTCTGTGCATAAGTTATGCTTAAAAAAACAGAATTTTTTTTTTTAAGTCTACTTGAGTCTACTTACAAACGACATTTACCAAGTCTTATATGTAGCTTTCCTTCCCTGTGTGAGAAGCTGCATTGCTGATGCAAAAACATGTCTTAGGGGCGCTAATTCCTTCTCCCAAGTACTTGTTAGACAAGTATATTAACCATCATATCAAATGTAAAGCTAGGAGCAATAAGTGGTCAATAGAGTGTAGTTAACCTTACAGTGCTTTTCCTTAGACAGCTTGTTTTACTTGCCAAACACTTCCAGAGATCTTAGAAAACACAGTTGTGAAGAAAGCTTTTGAAAAAATAATAATTCCCTTAATTCACTTTCAGTTTCTAGGTCTGCCAGTGTTGTTGTGTGGTGAGTGGTTGGTCAGATGAGTTTTTTAAACTTTTCTTCCTTGTTAAATATTGCAGCTGGCTCCTTTCAATTAAAATGAAAAACTGGTGGTAATAAAGGCATAGTTCTCATTTTGGCTATCAAGTAAAATGTCAGTATGTCACAGGTACCATCTTTCATGCTTACCTGTATTTTTCCACCATCTACATTCCTGCTAAGGGCAAAGGAGCAAACCTGTTCTCTTCAGCCAAGAAAAACATGCATTCATTCCACCTAAATTACTGACATGAATGGATGATAGATTTGTGCCTACTTTGCCAACAGTGATTTTCCCCCTGGCCCTTTTCCCCTGCTTTAAGCTGTCCGAATCTTTGGCAGATATTTGGGCTTTCAACTTTAACCACTCTTCAAAAATTGAAAGTCACCGAAGAATAGAAACACATTTCAAAACTTGTGATGGACTCAAAATTCCTTGGTAAATACTTGTAGAATGAATATCAAAGTAAAGGGGGCTTGGTTTCTTTTCTTACTAAAATATTGGAGGAACTGAACTGTCAAAATAATGTAACTGTAAAGATGCTGTTTATGTGTAACCTCCTAAAATCACTGTGGTAGTACAGCAGACAAGACTATCAAATAGTTGTATGTGTAAGGATGCTGCTTACTATGGAAACACTTGAAGGCATTTTAATGTTCTGTATTTTGAAAATTGGTTACAAAAGAATCTTCTAGTGCTTAGAAATCCCAGTTCAGTAATACAGGTTTGTCCAGATTGAGTGTGCTTGAACACTTTTGTTTATTGTTAATTTAATGCAGAGTAGGTTTCTTCATTTGTTCTACAGTGGTTTCACGGGATGAGCAGTAAAAATCCTGATGTCCCATTCTCTAAACATACACTTTTCCCCTTGTTTTTACTGCATGACAGGGTAGGGTGGGGGTCAAGTCCCTGCCGTGTTTAAATGCTCAGCCTTGTTTGCTGAAGGAGAAAACCACAACTGGTCTCTGAGTTGAAGAAATCAAAGCAAAACTGGGCTCGGTGCACACCCTTACACCAAAAACAAGGAGCTTTGGAGTTGGGAATGCAGAGGCAGCACGAAACACTACTTGAAGTCTTGCTTGAGTTACTGAACTGGGATTTTCATTCACAGAAGCTTTAGCTTGTACTGTAGAATGGGGTGGAAATAACACCGGGTAACTTGCAGAATAAAGGAGTAGGGTTTGCTCATAGCTTACCCCGAAGGATAGATACGCACTGGAGAAGTGGGTATTTGGTTCCTCTGAAGGTCTTGGTGATCACCTAAATGCTTGTCTTGATGGTGGGAACCAGGAGCATTCTATGCTACAAATTTTGTGAAGATTTGGGCTCGCATGTATGGAAAAGATAATGAATGCTTAAGATGAGGAAAGCAAGGCATTTGGGGTAAAAAGGGAATCTTGTTTTTTTTTTACTTGCCTTCACTCCTCAGGAAAATAAACATTGTTTGGTTTGATGTTTGACCTCTGGCTGGTGTGTTCCTCACCTCTCCCTTGTCCTCTGCAAATAACTTACACCCTGTTGGAGAAACAAGCTGAGGTACCAAACACAAAGGGACAATTGTGTTGCTCGGTTGTGACAACCCCAAAGGCCCGCAATACCGAATCCCATTCCCCCTTCTGAGACAATGAGGTTGTCGTTTAGGATCAGGAGATCTGAGGATGCACATTTTTTGTGTGCTTGTATTTGGGTCAATGGGAGCTGGATCCTGACATCCATCAGGATCTCCACTGCAGGTTTGGCTTGGGAGGACTGGATTTGTCAACTGGCACAACTCACACTATGACATATCCTGCATGTGCCCTGTGCAGTCGTGTGAAGGATGCCAGAGGGAATCATTTTGCTTTCTTATGTTTTGCAGTCTTCACAATTTTAAGAACTACATATTTGAATAGCAGATGAAATCTCTACAGAATCTACCCTGAAGACTTCTTGTTTTCTGCCTTCCAACTTAATTATGTCAGAACAAGAGCTTGGAAACAACCTGTGAAAACATTTTTTTCCTTTTTTGCCCTTTTTCTCACACTTTTGTGTTGCTGGATGTTCTGTACAGGAAAGAAGGCATACTATTTATTTTATGAGGACTAAGAGATGAAGGCTTGCTTTTCTTTCTAAAGAATTTTTCTGCCTCTATTTGAACCTTCCTAATCTGTGTTTGTGGTATGTTTTGCTTTACAATGTTTTAACTTTTCATTTGCCTCGATGGAGAAAACCTACATCCTTCCTAACCAAGATTTGCCTTCTTGGCTTTACTGTGAATTTTGACCAGGTAAATAGTAAAAGAATTAAATTTCTCTTTGTGGATTAAAGCAATAAAAATACCTAATATCTGCAGTGTCAATACAGGCTTAGATAACTTTCTTAAAGGAACTGAGATCACTTTTGAAGTCACTTTAAAGAGGAGGGGGGCTATTTTTCCCTAGGTCATTGGTATGTCATATCCCATTCAGCCCAGGAAGAAAATAGTCATTTCACTCCTGACAGTATATGAAATGTGTGAATCTGAGGTGGCAGGAAGGAAAAGGAATGCCAGAGTGGCAAAAAGTTCATTTTAAATGCAAAATACCTTTGGCAAACTTCTTATGGACAGGTCATACACTGTGCAGGCATAAATGATTATGCTTTCTGTCAGATTTTCCTTTTCCCTGATCTTTCTTTGGGAGAGAGGTTGGGGCTCCAGGCCATATAGACCTAGTTACTGTCTTGTTCTTGGATTTGGCTTAAAGCACTCCTTTTTTTGGTTTGGTTGTGGGTTTTTTGTTTGTTTGTTTGTTTTTTCTTTTTGTTTGTTTGTTTGTTTGTTTGTTTGTTGGTTTTTTTTAAGAAATATCCTGGCAATTATACCAGTTTTGGGGATCATTGAAATTGTACAGCATTTCCTGGTACTGCATCTCCTGCCTGGTTCTCCGTGGTTTTCCAGTGAAAGCTTTCTGCTGTGTATTTCTTGTTAGGTTTTTGGTATTCTTGATGTGCAAAGTATCATAGGAAAAAGCAAAGTCCACTATGAAAAATGCTACCAAATGTTGATGGGGAAACAAAATAAGAATCTTGCTCTTGTTCTATCACCTTTTTCAGCTCTGGTAGCTCTTGGTTACAAGGAGCAGGAGCTCTGTCCAAGGTGAGAGCTCCCTGGGGTTTTCACTTCACAGGTTTTGAATCGTAGAGCTGAAGTTTGAGACAAGTGCTTATCCTGGTACAGAATTAAGTATGCCATAGCTCCAGGCTAAGACATTCCTGCTGTGAGTGGGAACAGCTGACCTCATGCTTTGACCTCCACAGGACCTAAGTGGATTTATTCATGTGTTTAAAGTCAGCATATGCTTCTGTACATTGCTAAGCCACAGCCTTGGTGACAACTCCAGATTAATTATATAACAAGGGTGATTGCTTTAAGCTAAGGGTGAATAAAACCACTTCACTCAGGATATCCAAACTGCTACTATGCAAGGTGCTGGCATGGTGTGAAAATAACTGGGAAGGATGGATCTGGAGTCTTTACAGTACTACAGTAACTCTGTATTTCCCAATAATATGTGACACTCTGATATTCCAGGTGGGGTAAAACATTTTTTTCCTAGCATCAAGTTGTGATAATCACTTCTCCTGTGGTGTTTTTATTTTTTTCCTGTGTGTACACAAATTTAAGTTGGTGCAATTAAGAAATATATGATGTACAGATTTATTATATCACTAAAAAAACCTAAGAAGAGGATTTTTTTTTAAAAAGAAGCAACTACTGCTGTACATACAATAAAAGCCTATTGTCTGTGTGTAGTGTGCTGTCCTACATACCCAGTCAGCCAAGCAGAACAGATGGTTTTCTACTCTCCTTCACCCATTTGACCTGTTGCTTAACACACTCCATTTACCTGTTTGTTCAGGAGCAGAGTTCCCTGCTGTGCTGACACTGTGCATTGTTTCTGATAACCCTGGCCTATCAGGTGGCTTGAGAAATCACCTGAAACATGGACTGGGTGGGAATCTAAAGGCAGAAGGAATTGTGGAGCTCGTTGTGGTTACTCATTATTCTTTCCTTCAGTTATGTTGTAATATCCTGAACGGGGGCACAAAGGGAAAGGAGTGTCAAGGCTTCGATCCTATGGAGAAGACATCAGTACTAAAATCAGCACAGCCTGGGAATAAGGTTCTCTTGCATTTATTTTGTTTAAGAAGTTACGTTATAAATCAGTGCTGACACAAAGCCCTGCTAGACTGAGGGGAGGGGGTAAATCCCAAAACTACAACAACAAAACACACAACCAGCCAGAAAAATAATAGGCATTCACATGAAAATAGCCACAAAAATGTTTCTATTTCCCTTCCAAAAGTGAGTGCTGTACCTTCTTTTATGAGGAAATGTTTTGTTCCCTTACTGGGAGTTACTGCCCACATTTACATGCCTGTTTATTTCATATTCTTGAAGTGCTTGGCTGAAATTTCCTAATAGTTTCCCAACAAACCTTTTCCTTTTCCCTCCTGCTCTAACCTGGGGTGAGGTTTTTTAGTCTGTGTGATGCCACATTAGCAAAAGAGACAAGATGTGTTAGAGGGAGAACAGGAATGGATGTAGCACTAAGTCTGGCACCACACTCTTCCCTCAAGTTCATCGTCCTTAAACGATTTTTTTTTCATCTCCCTACCCAAGCAAGCCTGGTGTAAGGTGCACGTTCACAGTCTGATGTTAACTCAGTGAAAAAGAAAATTATTTTGGAGCTGCAGGATCCAGACTTACATGCTTTGTAAACATAGCTATTCTGAATTATTTTATACCTACTCTAACACAATGAACACACAGCCAGGAGGATAACTGGCCCTGTATGCTGGATGCTGAAGAAAACCAGGCAGAGGTCCATGTGAGTATGCACTGAGATGTACAGGGAAAATAAATTAAAGCAGGCTGTACAAAGCTAAAGGCCAGTCAGCTTCGGTCTTTGAAACAGCAAATGACTTGTACATGCAGTTAGATCCTTGAAAAAAACCTCCCCTTACTGCTCCTATGCTCATTGAAAACTTCTGGTGAGTCATTTTGAATGAATAAATGGCTCCCCCTCCCAAAATTAACACTGCCTTGCCAAGAACAACGCTTTCAACATTCAAATGCTGCATTATTTCAGTTTACCCAGGCAGCAACAAGAAGACAGTTGCAATACAATGTCCTGGGGTGCATTAGGGAGAGCATTTCCAGCAGGGCCAGGGAGGGGATCCTGCCCCTCTCCCTAGTGAGGAACATCTGGAGTGCTGTGTCCAGTCTGGGCTCCTGAGGACAAGAGGAACATGGAGCTCCTGCAGCAGGTCAAGAGGAAGGTGCAGAGATGCTGAAGGGACTGGAGCAAGATCGGAAGAGCG
>JAWWMP010000001.1:114212112-114260979 GCA_035047865.1 Dendrocincla tyrannina
GACGGGTGGATGGAGAGGTGGAGGGACGGATGGAGGGAGAGGTGGATGGATGGATGGAGGGAGAGGTGGATGGATGGATGGAGGGAGAGGTGGACGGATGGATGGAGGGAGAGGTGGAGGGATGGATGGAGAGAGAGGTGGATGGATGGATGGAGGGAGAGATGGAGGGATGGATGGAGGGATGGAGAGGTGGAGGAATGGATGGAGGGAGGGATGGATGGATGGATGGATGGAGAGGTGGATGGGTGGGTGGATGGATGGAGTGGTGGATGGATGGATGGGTGGATGGGTGAGTGGATGAGTGGATGGATGGGTGGATGGCTGGCTGGCTGGCTGGCTGGATGGATGGATGGATGGATGGAGGCGGCATGGCCCTCCCCACCCCAGGGAACATCGAGGGGACAAGGGGACCCTGGCAGGGATGTGGGGCTGGCAGCGGGAAGTGCCTTGGCTTGTCCACAGCATGTTGGGAATGGATGTGGGATTTGGGGGGGTGGGTCATCCAGGTGTGATGGGAAGGGGAGGAGGAGGAGGAGGAGGAGGAGACAGGTGCAGGGTTGCTGCCACAGTGGGAACCCCGGGAGATGAAAGTTGGGGAATCGCCCCACACACATGAATTTCCTCACAGTGCACTCGTTCTCATTGAACTTTGTGATGTACTTGTCACTCCTGGTGATGGGGCGTGCTGGGAAGGGAGGGCAGGTGGCACCGATATGTCACTCCGTGCCACCCCCCGAACTGGGTGATTTCCCCCTACGAGTCATCCCCTTCCTCCTCCTCCTCCTCCTCCTCCTTGACAGTTATTGGCAGAATGGCCATAATTTTGTGGCCTCGCTGTAGTTTACTAGATGTTCTGTGATTACTTGGAGCAGTGGCATGAATAAGTGTGACTACATCATAAGGGAAAACTGCATTTCTAAGTGGGTTCTTGCACACATGTGTCTGCAGCACCCAATCTACTTGTGCTTTCAAGTTATTCACACTTAGTAGAAGCCCATTCTTGTTGGTCATTAAGTTCAAACACAGGTTTTTAGGCATTGGGTTTACTTTTAAATTCTTCTTGCCTAGTTTTTATTTTTTAAATCCACTTGCAAGATCAAAATGACTCAACTTACCAGTGGAGCCTGATTTCTTCCTTCAGCAGTTTATTAGGGAAAAGTATGTTTTTGCATCAGTTCTTACATCTTTGGATCACTTGTGGCACGAGTGGTTCCCTGGCAGTAACTCACATGATAGCTCTGCAAGGAGATGCCTGTGAGGCTGCAGCCCCTCAGTGTCTTCATATGGGTTCCCTCGAGTTCCAAATATGTTTTTGGAGGCCTGTGTTGCAGCTGGAATTTTTGTGCACAGCTGCATACTTTTCTCGTGGGCACAGAGTCACTCATTTAATTATACAAGCAAAAAAAAGTGGTTTTCTGCTCTTTTAGTGCCAACAGAATCAGACCTTGTACCTGGTCTTATTTCTTCTGTGTAGCTTTTCACCTCATTATTCCCTGCTAATGATCATTCTCCTATACAAAAAATACCTGGAATTCCAAGAAGATTTGATTATCTCTGCAAGACAAGAGCGGAACTATGAGCAGTAGGATGAGTGACTTAATGGAGTATTTTTCTGGTACAACTGCTTGAAAAGAAGAAAAAAAAAGCAGGCATGGCCCAGAGCAACAGCAGAGGAGGGTAAAAAAATTTTGAAGCCTGTCTTCAGTGCTGTCATGTGAGCCCACGTGGCACATCGTGACTCTGTTTACCAGGAGGAGCGAGTGGCACAGTGTCATTTATTTCAGAAACCCTTGAGAAACACGCGTGAGGTTTGGGAGGGGTTTTGAAGCCCATGGGTGAGGAGTGCATGTCTGTAAGTCAGAACTGTGAGGCAGACACCAGTTTTTATTTCAGAGCACAGCAGGTCGTGCAGAGCACAGGAACCGTGGGGTGAGGGATCAGAAATTCTGTGATGTGCAGAAGGAATATCTTTGCTGCAGAGATGGAAACTGCGCTAATGCAGATGATAACTGAGGTGTGGTGTCCTTACCCACTGCGTGAGGGACCTTCACGCTTTCTCCCCATCACCTTGAGCAACACTGATGCTACTCTGGTTTCTCCGCCCCTTTGTTGCTATTCTCATCTGACGGCCCCTGGAACAAGACTGACGTTGCTGCTCCTGTAACAACACATGTCCTCAATCTGCTGTTTGTCAAGGATGCAACAGAGGAACGTCCTGGAAGGCCTTTGCTGAGCAGGTCACTCAGCAGCATTGCTGGTGTGGCTGCACTGCCTCCCTGAACCCTGGACTGAGGACATTATTAATTAATTCAGCTGTATTTAGGATTAAAGTCTTGTCAGGACACCAACTATCTAAAAATACCTGGACATACACCTCTTGAAATAGTGCTAAGCACCCACAGAAAGTCTTGGTTCAAAAGGAAAACAAACCATATTTTACATCAGCTTACAGCACCCTTTCTGTGGCTTGTTTTGTACCTTTGTACTTCAGATTTCCCTAAATACCTGTTGCATTGTTTGCTGGGCTTTCAGGGAAATTTCCCGAATTGCTGTTGTGCTCAGCATTGGGGTTTTATATAAATGTTTGTTTTGTTATGTGAGTTTAGTCCCCAGAAGAAAGGCCCGGCTTGTGGCCCAGAGAGGCAATGTTGGCCCCTTCCCAGGGCAGTGGGTGTTAGGAGGGATCCTGCTGTTGGCAGGTAGGGTTGGGCAGGGCAGTGCTTTGGACAGACCATATGGGAGTGCCAGGCTGCCCAAACTCCACGGCCAAAATCCCCCTTAATCTGTTGCCCATGTAGCTGAGCAGCAGAATCCCTCCTGCCATGACCAAGAGCCACAGTGACCAGGTGTCCCTTTGTGTTCCCATCAGTTGTGATGGATTTCCACCCCGTGCATCTCGGTGTGGTGATGGACTGCCCTGTGCTAAACTGGGAGTTGTTTATGGGTTGTTGAAGGAACTGGGGGTGGAGCAGCTGGAACCAGACATTGCTCCCAGGCTTTAGCAGCAGACTTGGTACAAGTGTGGAATCCTTCCTGAAGCGTGGGACTTGTGCTGAGAAGTACCTGTGCAGAAGTTGCTGCTGCTCTGGGCTCCAGCCTGTTTCCACAGCCCAGCCAGGCAGAGCACATGGAGCATCAGTCTTAGAGAGTAAACTCCTCATGGAGGGTCCTGATCCTGAGTAATGCCTGTGCTTGTGCACATCTTTGCCTTGGCTTTTGTTGCTGTAGGACCAAACGTTTTATCTTCAATCAGGGCTAGTTTGGTGTGTCATGTTTCCTGCCCTCCTGCTCTCCTCACAGGTTCAGTCTTTCTCCATCCTATTCTCATCTTGAGCAACATACTTTCTGTTTCTGCAGCCTCCTCTCTCTTAGACTTGGGTCATGATCTTTATGTTGCTTTGCCTACCACTGGGTCATTGGGGAAATTGCTTATTTGAAGAGGAGAGCCTTTATCTGGTTGGAAAAGGGAAAACTATCTTCTAGATCCTGCTCGTGTTGTGATCTTAGCCATACATAATCAGGCTTTTTGCCAACCATAATTTAATCATGAAGAAGCAATAGATAGTTTTCATGCAAATCTTTAATACAGACTGACAAAAATGAAGTGAATGTAGATTATCCTCATTTAACTGAAGAAAATTGAGTTACTGTTTCATAGAAGGCCAGTGACATAGATGGGATTTGTTTTTTTTCCCAGGTTTTCTGATGCTCATTACCACAATATTCCTTTGCCTTTGGAACAAATCTGTGACTGTATCTGCAGTTTTTAGGTTCTTAAGATTACTGTGTTTATTGGATAAGTAATCTGCCTTTCAGAGATAATTTTTTTAAGCTACTGTTCAATAAAATGTTGCACTGGGTCTGCAGTGGATGCTGCTGACCTGGATTAGTCCTCTGTCCCTGCGTGTTCTGAGGCTCCACAGGAATTTAGAGCAGGGGACACATGCCATGACACAGAAGTCACCAGGGGTTTTCAACAGCTTTAATTTCTTTAACTTTCAGCTGGTACTCCTGCAGGGACATTGATGTGTTTGGGTGTGCTCTTGGTCAGTCAGCATCTTACTTCACAAAGGGATGTTTGCATAATATGGAAATTAAAAGTTCATTTGGACCTAACTTCATCTTTTGTATTTTGGCAGGTTTAAAAAATGGCTGAAGATGGCAGTGATGAAATTATGTTTATTTGTAAGTATTAGGAGAAAGCTCTGACTCTCATGATGTGTGACTTGTCTACTCAGAATGTCTGGAATTAAAGACTAAAACCGACTGAGATTTTAATTAGAAAAATATTTTATGTAAAGGAGGCTTGAACAGCTTATGGAGGAGTAGAGAGAAGGTTGTGTAATTCAAGCATACACATTCTGATTCTGCTGGCAAACACACCACGAAACCTCTGAATGTGAGTTAGCAGAACAGCTTTCTCTTGGCTGAAGTAAGTGAGATTGAAGGGCTGACACCAGTGTGAGCCTTTGTTTATACAGCCAGCTTTAGCAACCAGGGGTGTCAGTGGGGAACTCTGACCTCTGGCCTGACTTGTAGATCTGCCCCTCCACAGGAGGGAGAGAAAGGCTCATTTGTTCAGAACAAGCCTGGTTTGAGTTGCACTGACTGCCCTGACAGGCTTCACTCGTGGCATTCACTGTCTGGGCTTCGTGTTTCTGCCCTCTGTGTGCCAGGCTGGGCTCCGTGACCTGGGATCTGGATTTATGGGATCGTGGTGTGTGTGGGAAGGCTGCAGCAGTGGTGTGCCCAGGAGAGTGGTAGGCAGTGTCCCATCCCTGATGGAGCTTGGCCAGCAGGCTTGTCACACTACATCTGCAGCCTCGCCTTTGTCACCAGCCTGGACATGCAGGATCTGGTGTCACAGTGGAAAAAACCTAGGAGATGCAGAGTCCACTCACCTGCTTGTGTGAGCAGAGAGAGATCAGATATTGTGGATTAGGGCAGAACAGAATGTGTTCTTGGTTTTTGGATCCACAGTATTTTACCCCTGAAGGCTTCACAGCTGCACTTTAACCTTATGGCAACTATATCAGAAAGTTCCATTTTTCCCTCCACCACAGATTCCTTCAAAAACAGTGTTGAATGCTGGCATTTTTAGTGAGTTGCAGACACCAGTAGTGAAGCTGCCTTGTCTTCCCCTTCATAAAAAGATTCTGGTGGATAGCAGCAAGAATAGGGATGTGATACCATTTCCTGATTGCACAGATAGAAGGTCTCACACAGACAATTTTCCTCTTTCCAGTGGAGTCTGTGGTCTTTGAGTATCTTGATCTTTCTTTTGCTCTCTAATTAGTTTTTCCCATGGGATATGGGTACTTGTAATGTTCTGAAAAAGGAGTTCTGAGTTGTTAAAAATGATACTGTGCATTCACATAATTACATCGTTGAATACATATTCCATAGCCAAGAGAGTTCTGGAATATTTTTTAATAGAAATTTGTGAATATACCCTGGAGGTATTTTATAATTATTCCCATGCTCATTTTTGTATTTTTCCTGTGGCTGTAATCTCTTGAAAGTGTCACATAGGGTAAGTGTATGTAACAGCTTTGGGGACTGGCTGCTATAAGGCATCCCTTGGATATTGGGACAGGTCACACAATGTCAGTGTCATTCCCCTGGATTTGGTCATTCCTCTGCAAAGGAAGGAGAGGAGAGGAATGTGTGGCTTATTCCTGCATGTAGCTGTGGATAGTGCAGTCTGCACCTTGCTGAACCCTTGCTGTGGCTTATCTTTGCAGAAGTGAGGAGTGCCTTGATGCAATCAGAAAACAAGAAAAATGACAGTTTCCTTTGACAGCAAAGCCTGTCTGAAAAGCTGTCTGGCTATTCCTTCCTGTCCCTGTTGGTTATGACAACCCTTTGTGGATGATAATCCAATTCTTTTTAGCAGTCTGGTTTACACACTCTGTAGCTCCTCCTCCCTCTCTGCTTTGGGAAGTCTGTATTTAGCCCAGGTTATTTCAGTAATATTAAGCACAGCATGAACTACAGGCTCACCTGAAGTGGGGAGATGGTGGTGCAGCAAACAGGACAGCTGTAGGCTGTTTAGATGCTGGTGCTGTGTGGATGGCACTTACCCACGGATCCTTTCCTCTGACAAAACTGTCTGTACAGCAAGCCAGACTGGGAAATTCATTCAGCTGAAAAATAAACTGATGGCAAGAGCTGGTTGTCTGGTTCCTTGGTTCACCACAAGGTAGCACAAACAGCTGTACAGGCAGCAGCAGCCAGTATTGCTGATGTGCTGTCAAATATATGTGAGTTTTCACTGCTAAGCTGTTTTTGTTGCCAGAAGAAGAAACAGTGTGGAGCTGTGTATTGCCGTTTGGGGTCCCTCGTTTTAGAAGAAGCCCTTTTTATTCACTGGGACAAATACCTGAGAGAGAGTTTTCCAGTTAGGAGTATAGAATAGCTTTACCAGAGGGGACATACCTTGGAATGACATGGCTTTTGTCATGTCTTTTCCCAGACAAGACGTAATGACTCTATTTTGCACCCTTACTGTGATTACCTGACTTGCCCCTGTAAGCATGAAGCTCAGATGGAAATGGTTCTCTCCTGTGTGATGATCTCTTGTGAAGCTGTGTCAGCAGCTGACGAGGCAGGGCTATTTGGCAGCTATTTTTTCACAGTGAAGCAATGTATATGCATTTGGAATTCTGTTAAGTTAGCTTATTTTAGAAAGCCTCAAATTATCCTGATCTGAAAATGGTTTCTTAGGAACCACTCAGTTCTGGGTAATTTACAGCCACTTAAAATGAAAGTTAATTTAGGTAAACTGACAGAGAATTAAGTGACCAAAGCATATTGTGCAACCAGATGACTTGTTTGGAAAGGAACCAGAAGGTATTTTGGAGGTCTCTCTCCCTGCTCTGTGGGTGAGAAGTGTGTGTGGGCCAGGCATGGCTGTGGGCAGAGCTGGGCTCCCAAAACATGCTTGTGCCAGGTCTGTGCCAGCTCTGGTGTGGCTTTATGCCTCCTGTTACTGAAAACACGACGTTATCCAAGCTGTTTCTGAAAAGCTGGATTCTGGAGAAGGTAGTAATGTGGTTTTCTTTAGCTGCTACATGTTACAGCACTTATCTAAAGAATAATGCCATCTTTAAGCAGAATATTTACTGTGGATGTAACGCAATTCTTTTCCTCTGAGAGAGAATTTAAACAATTGTCTTCTGATAGCACTGATCACAGTGTGTGTTATCTCACCTATGCAGGTGCCAGCTATCAACTTGACGTTCAATTATTCATGTTCTTTCAAGCAATATAAACATCTGCCTCTCTATGTATGCATTTTGCCTGGTGCCAGGTTTTGCTTGGAAGAAGGAGGCCGCTGTCTTACAGAAGTGTTTCCATCAACCTTTTCTCTGCTTCCTTGCAGGGTGTGAGGACTGTGGACAGTACCACGATTCAGAGTGTCCTGAGCTGGGCCCAGTGGTGACAGTCAAAGACTCCTTTGTCCTGAGCAGGGCAAGGTAAGGAATGTTTGTTAGTCCTGGCTAACCCAACACCCATGGTAGTCCTTTAAAGCTGTCTGATGGATGTCGCTGACAGCTGGAAAGCAAAGTCCCAGTGGACTGCAGAAATTAATGGAAAGCATGTGGCCACGATTAAATAGAAAAATTGATGCACACACTTGAGTGCTGCACTGAATTGAAGCCAAAAAAATAACTTGGTGCTCATCAGGATTTGGTTCCTTCACGGAGGTTTCTGGCAAAAAGTCAGGTGGTACCAGATGACTTCTGTCTTGGTGGAGTACCTGCCACTTTTTCCCCTCCTCAGATGCACTGTATTAGTTTCAGAGAGGTGTGTGAGGATTTCTCATTCATGTTGTGTCCTCCTGCTTGATATGGACTCTGCTGTTCCTCCACTTAGAAACAAAACAAGTTGTTCTCATTATTGTGGGTCTTTAGGAATGATTAGGGGTAATAGTTCTGTCAGAAAATCTGTGACAGCACAGCAGAAAAGCTCATTTTGCCAAAAGGAACAAATAGACTGAATCACTGAGTAGTGATTTTTACAAAGAAAGACAATCAGGCATTGTCAGCAAAATTCTTATTAAGACGTAAAATGTAAGGCTGAGGAAAGGAACCAGCTATTGTGAAGATGTAGCACAAATCCAAAAAGGGAAGAGAGTTCAAATGGAGTTCAAATGGCTTCATGGATTATATAATGTGCTTAAGACTTCCATATTTCTTCTTGGGAAGTCAGAGACAGAAAACGTGGGCACGTGGGCAGCAAGTCTGGCACATGCTGGCTATGTAGGCCGTACTTGGTATTCCCAGGATCATTTTGAAACAAATACTGGATGTTCTGGATCTGCCATGTGGGTGCCATGACCCCTCTGTGCCTGGGCAGGATGCTCCTGGTGTCCCACCCTGCACACTGGCTGCACCTGTGCAGGAGCTGCCACTGGTTTTCTGGGCTTTCCCAGGAAAGGAACTTCCCGTGGCTCCTGCCAGGCAACACCTTCCTGTGCCTGGAAACCTGCCATGGATGATCTCTTTGTTCTTGAGGGTGATTTCAAAATAGGAATAATAGAAACTGGGGATGGGGGTGCTTTTCTTCAGCACAGACACTGGGTAGTGCAGTAAGTCTCCAGCCTGTACTACACATATTCAAGGACAAGCCAAACTATTATTTCTTCCCTTTTATCTGTTTTCTTTTTCCTTGCAATTAATGCTCTTACTTATCCGTATGGTGGAAAATCACCATAGTGTCCAGGGTTTCCAACTGTGAATGTTTGCAAATGTGGTGCCATGCACTGGTTTTCAGTCTCTTTTTGACATGCAAATGCCAAGTTTTTCCTAGTGGAAGGTTGGGCTGCTGGAGTGTAGATTTGAAAGTAGAATTTAAAATTGACTGTGTTACCGAAAAATGTATTTATTTTCCTGAAGAGTTTACAGCTGAAATTAGGTAAGATAAGAAAAGGAAAGAAGAAATATAATGGCAGCCTTTATTTTACATCTGGGAACAGTAGCTGAGAGAGAGAGAGTTGTCTGAGGTTTAGGGCAAGTTTAACCACAAAGTGGATATGAATCTCTTAAAAAACAGTGTAGTTGCTTAACCACAATTATTTTTTCCTGTACCCTAATGAAAAGATAAAATGGATAAACCATAAAGGTTAGAAAAGAAGTGTTGAGAAACATCTCCTGAACTTCACTGTCTCTAACATTGCTTATACTTATGTTTAAAACTGAAAGTATTTTTTCCTCAATTCATTTGCTTATCACTATGATTGCAGTGTTCTTGTATTTCTCTTCATCAAGCCACTAAAGCAGTTCTGCCAGTGTCAGCTACAGAGTAGTCAGTAGCCTGTTTGCTTATTTTTAGCTTTTCATGTGTTAGCACAGACGTGAAAAAACAAAGTTGCATTTGGTGTCTCTGTAACCAATACGGTGGTTCCAGTCATATGATTTTTGGGGAAGATGTTCTCTGTGTATTATATGTATATAATATACATATAGTTCTTCCCAGAAGCTTGTTTGGTAAATGAGAGAGGCACAGAAGTACTCGTGATCAATGTATCAGTGTTTGTAATAAGGGAGCCACAAGACAGAAAGGCTTTCCAGAGCTTTCATCTTAAGACCTTTGATCTGCATAAGTCTATGAATTGTTAATTTGGGGAG
This sequence comes from Dendrocincla tyrannina, assembly GCA_035047865.1. Lineage (NCBI taxonomy): Eukaryota > Metazoa > Chordata > Aves > Passeriformes > Dendrocolaptidae > Dendrocincla > Dendrocincla tyrannina. Next base: position 114,221,745 of record JAWWMP010000001.1, read on the forward strand.
GGATAAAGGTTCTTTTTTTAAAATAAGCATGAAAATAACCAAAGATCTGTAGAGTCATAGGATAATTTGTTTGGGAAGAGGCCTCAGGATACTCCAGTCTGGACTAACATCCATGTTGAACTGCTCATTTTTTTCATTTTTATGCATGTTGTCCCTTCTGCTCTTGCATCTTCTTGATGTCTTTCCTGACCTGGGAGCCCAAAAGAGGAGGCAGTAGATCCATGGTATTGAGCAAGTGCAGAGCAGAGGGGGACAATCACTTGCCTCAATCTGCTCCTGGTCATACCATCCAGGGTGTGTTTGGCCCCCTTTGCTGCTGGGACATGGCCCCATTGTCCACCTTGCTGCCCACCACCACCCCCAGGGTCTTTCTCCCTGGTGATGGTGCTGCCTGGGGTTCTTCCTTCCCAGGAGGAGGACTTTGCACTTGTCTCTGGAATTTTACATGGTTCTGGCCAGTGTATCCAGGCTATCCAGGTCCCTCTGGATAGTCCTGCCCTCAGGTATATGGACTGTGCCCCTCCAGTTGGTGTGATCTGCAAACTGGATGAGAGTGAACTCCATAATCCTCTCTAGGTTGTTGATAAGGATGTTTAACAACATCTCAGCACAGCCCTCTGTGGTGCCTCAGTTGTTGTGGCCTCCAGGTAAAGAACCACCTCTAAGCCTGACCACCCAATAAATTACTTTCTCTAGTAGCTGTGTGCCCATCCAGACCATAACATTCCAACCTGGATGCAGAGAGAATTGTTGAAAGCCTAAAAAAGGTAATTTCCCTAAAGTCAAAGGAAAATTGAATCTGTTAGTCTTCCCTCGTCCACAAAATTGTCATTTTATTCTGGAAAGCAAACAGTTTGTCAGGCATGAGCTGCCCTTAATCAATCCATGGGAACTGTTTCCAGTCACTTTCTCCTCATGTGCCCATAAATGCCTCTCAAAAGATCTTGTTCCATGATTTTCCCAGGGACTGAGGTGAGACCAATCAACCTATAGTTCCTTGTATAATCCTTTTGACATTTTTTGAGGATGGGTACAACATTTGTCTTCCTTTAGTCATCATCATGGAATGGTTTGGGTTGGAAGTGGCTTTAAAAATGATCCAGTTCCCTTTCCATGGGCAGGGATGCCACTCACTAAACCAAAGCCCCATCTGACCTGCCCTTGACCACTTGCAGGGATGGGACATCCAAAACTTCTCTGGGCAACCTGTTCCAATGCCTCACCACTCTTACAGTAAATAGTTTATTCAGTATATCCAATCTAAATCTCTCCTCATTTAGTTTAAAACCATTCCCACCTGTCCTGTCACTATCTGCCTGTGTAAAAAGTCACTCTCCCTATTTTCTAAGTCCACTTTAAGTGCTGAAAGGCTGCAATAAGTTCACCCTGGAGCCCTTTCTTCTCCAGGCTAAGCAACCCCAGCTCCCTCATGCTGTGTTTGTAGGAGAGATGCTCCAGCCCTCTGATCATCTCCGTGGTCTCCTCTGGGCTCACTCTAACAGGTCCACATCTTTCCTGTGCTGAGGACCCCAGAGCTGGATGCAGCACTGCAGGTGGGGTCTCACAAAGGCAGAGTAGAAAGGGAGTCATCAGACACCTCCCCTGATGCCCATGATCTTTCCAAGATGATAGAGAATAGTCTCACTGTTTGGACTGTTCTGTTGGCATCCTCAGGTGCAGCCTGTCAGGTTCTTGGACTTGTATGGTCTGAGCTTTCTCAAGTAATCACTGATGTGTCCCTTCTCCACTGCTGGTAGTTGTTCTCCTCTGTTTATAAATCCTCACAGAAGTTAGGGTGTGTTGATCAGAAAACTTTGCTGTTACCAGAGATTGGAGAAAAACATGTTGACTTCTTTCTTTCATGGGTTCCTGCAGTGTTGTCCCACATGTAACCATTTTTTTTTTCTCAATTCTCTCTTCAATTTTTAGGTCATCTCTGCCTTCTAATTTGGAGATAAGACAACTGGAAGATGGGACTGAAGGGGTGTTTGCTCTGACCCAGCTGGTGAAACGTACCCAGTTTGGTCCATTTGAATGCAAGAGGGTTCTCAAGCTGGAAAAAGAATCAGTTTTTCCCCTTAAGGTAAGACACAGAACATGAAAAGCAATAACAAGCAGTCAGTTTTACCTATGATGAATTTATGCTATATAAAATTATGGAAAAAAGTATGTGTAGAGGTAATATTTGGAACATCTTTTAGGTGTGCCATGTAACAGATGAGCTAAACAAACATTCTCTGGGCAAGGTACAGAAGAACCAAACGGGAGGCTCATTTTGCTTATTTGAAGTGAATATTCTTATTAGAGATAAAGTCAGCAAAACTGGTTGTCTTTCACCTTCTGCCTATGATGATACAAGAGGGACAACAACTATGGCAGTTAATGAGTCTCTTCAATTTGATCATTTAGGTTTATGGAACATGCAGAATAAGTTGGGGATTTTTTCTGCTTTGCATTTATTTTATTCCTACCAGTTTTGGTAGGAAAAATGCTACATTAAAAATGGAATTCAGTTTTTACTAATACCTAACCCAGGAGAAAAGATTTAGAAATGTGGCTCGGGCTGATGGGTGTTTCACATTGTGCTGTTTGGATTCCCCTCCATTCTCCTGGATCCAGTAATTTTTTGAGAAACTGGTGGCTATAGCAATAATTCTTAGGATAGGAGTTCATTTTTTTCCTATCCTGCCCCTGGTAGTCTGTCTCAGAGGTGTGACTGATAAATGAAAGATGCCTGATGCAAGAGTTGAGGCTTGCTCTGTCTCTGATGTACATTGAAAAGAAACCAAAAGCAGAAGATAAAATTTTTTCTTAACCTTGTATTGTTTATTAGGTTTTTTATTATATGCATATTTTGCTTGGTAGGTGTTCCAGAAGGATGGGCCCCTCGTATATTTTGACACCACAAACGAGGATGATTGCAACTGGATGATGATGGTGCGACCAGCCACGGAGTATGAGCATCAAAACTTAACTGCCTTCCAGCATGACAATGACATTTACTTCACCACCTGCCAGGACATCCCACCAGGGACTGAGCTGCGAGTGTGGTATGCAGCTTTTTACGCCAAAAAAATGGAAAAGCCAGTGCTGAAGCAGGTCACTAGTGTTGCCAATGGTATGTGTGGGGGCCTTTTTTCCTTCCTAAGGGCCCAGTGCTGAGAGGGACTGACAGTCCCTTGCTATTGTAGTTGACAGGGCTGTTTATCCAGTAGGCTCTGACCCTGAGTCAGGCTAACCTGCATACAGGGGGGCCCTGCAAGAAAGAAGGCACAGATTCTTCGCCGTGATGCAGCCACAGTTTTGCAAACAGATGGCCTAGTTGGTGATTTGAGTCTCTTCAGAGTGAACAAACTGGATAAAGAGTTCTTAACTAAAGAGCTGGTGGTGGCATCAAAAGCATTTCTGTTTTTCTGGGTAGATGGGCAAAGGAACTCAAGCGTCAGTGAAGTCTAAACATACATGCAGATTTTCTAAGAGAGCCATTTTTCTTCAGTTGCAGTGAAAGTGTTTTGGTTTTGCACAGAACTGTACATTTATCTTAAGACATGGGACCCACTAGAATAAGACCCACATGACTGTTTTTGCATTGGAAAGGAAGGCAGCAGGTTTTTTAGAAGCTGAATTAGAATCACCAGAAGTCTGTTGTTCCTCTGCCTCTTTGTTTTCTCCTTCTTTTGCGTCTCTACAGCTGAAAGGCATGATCCTTTAGCATTGCAAGGGTGTTTTCTTCCCGCTCTGGATCTGGGAGTGTTCCCTGAATGGTATTAATGCTATGTTGAGTGTAATTTGGGGTGACAAATGCTTGAGGAGAGGCCACTGCCATCAGTTTTATGGCTGATCTTCATCATAAGCAGAGTCTCAAGTGCCACAGCTGAATTAATTCAGTTAGCAGGTTTCTGAATTATGTTTCTGGTTGGTATTGAGAGGTTTCATCTTTTTCCTCTTTAGTTTAACCTGTTCATGTATGTTTGCATGGATATGGGTATTTAAAAGTATTGTACACTCCAGAGTACTTAAGACACATTGCATGAGATTCAGGAATAAGAATGTCCTGGTTAAAATTTTACATGAGAATGACATTTGCAGGCATATTATAAAGTAAAGCTTTCTGACTGTGGTTACTGCCCTCAGCACAGAGCAAGAGAGTCAAAGGGTGTGGAAAGTAAAGAAGATGAACTGTTTTTCCTCTTCACAGACATGTGCTTGGCAGTGATGGAATCTGAGAAAGAGGGGAATAAGGTCTCTTCAAAACCTTCAGCTGCTGTCTTACCCCATAAAAAAACGAAGAAATCCAGCATAGCAGCAGCTGATCCAGCAGGTAGGCAGAATTACAGTGTTTTTAAGGAGGTGGGGAACAGTCTACAGAGCTCTTACGTGTAACACTTCTATATATATATACAGTTATATGTATCTTGCAGCAAATTTTAATTTAGAGAGGATTTGAAAGTCTGAATTTTTCTTTTAATTTTCACAGGCATGTGCTTAAAATACATTTGCAGAAAGAAACAGAGGGTCCAATAAATCTTTAGGGAGGTGATTTTCATGAAAAACACAACTGCTCCTAATTTTAGAGGTGTTTGGTGTTGGGGTAGGGGCAATCCTAAAGAAAAACTTCAGACTCTGTGCAAAGTTCAAATGATCAGGTTCCAGAAGAAAACATCAGTCTGTGGGTAAATATAAGAACAATTTGGAAATGACAAACTTACCATCCACAAATTACAATTATACCACAAGCCTGTTAGAGTTCAGACTGTTCTGGATTACAGGAACTCAAATTTAAATAAACTTATAAGCAATACAGACACTCTTGGCAAAGAACATATGGCTGAAATATCTGGTGGTGTCATAGGAACTCTGTCCTAAAGATTCATTATGAATCTCTGATAAGTGGAACAATGAAATTAAGAACCCACTTAACACAAATTTCCATGTCAAAAAGTACAGTCAGAGTACATACTGTGGAGATCAAGATTAAAAGTAAACCATTTTGTTTCTGTTCTTTAAAAGGTCACTTTCCTAAATTTTGCTAATTAATACTAACAGTAGCCAGGAGGAGAGTTGTTGCAGATGTGTACAGAGCAATTTATCACGAGATCCTTTTGTTCATTGTGGATGTTGTCATGGCTGAAAAGTGAAGTTGACTGGGGAGTTGTCTCTCAGTTTGGCATTAGTGATTTTATGGAGTGGAGGACTATGAAGAACTTGAACAGACCCTCCTACATCCTTCATCCTGCTGTCTGAAAGTCCAACCTCAAGAGAAACAAAATGCTGCCTATTCTATTTTGGGAACCCTAAAGCGTTCCGGCTGATGTCGTGTTTTGGTGCTTCCAAAACAAAATGCTTTTGATTCTGACTCTTTGCCTCGAGTCGTACAAAGCAGTTGCCAGCTGGCAGATCTGTGGTTCCAAGTAAACCACGTTGCCCTGCAGCTGCCCTGGAAGGAAGTGGGAACTTAAACAGGGCCTGACTTCCTGACAAACCAGTGCACAATTAGGGTTTCTGGGTTTATTTGAGGCAGCTGAGGAGAAAGGGAAGTGCAGAGTCAGGGAAAATTCAGTCATGCAGAAGCATTGGGTTTAGGATTGCTGGTTTTGTCCTCCTGGACAGAGCTCTCAACAAGTTTTTTATGTAGCCTGTGAGGAAGAAGTTTCTGCTGCTGTATTGTATAGTCATTTCTTATTTAGTTATTTATAGCAGCATGGATGAGATCACACCTCTGTAGTGAAGCATGTTGGAGGTAACTTGTAGCAGGGAGCAACCTCTGCCTCAGAGAATCTTTTATTTTGGTTTAAGAGCCAAAACTGAAAAGGAGGAAGAACTTTATTGTCCCATCACAGATGGGGTCCTCAGGCAGAGAGAGATGAACTGAGCTGCTAATGATCATCCAGGGAACCTGGGGCAGAAACAGAGGCACAGTTTGAATTCCCTGTGCTGCCATTCACTTACCCAAAATTCAGAATCATGCTCCTCCTCCTGGGGAGTCTTATACCCTGTGGAATATTCAGCTTCGTGTGTGCCAAAAAAAATTCTCTGAACTGGTCCAGATTTATTGGATCCTCTTGCCAAGTTCAGACACATTATTCATGGACTAAAATACCATGGACTGTGAGCAGAGTAACCATTTTCCTCTTTTTCACTCCAGTTTCCAGTTCCATTTTCCCCCTAATTTCTTCTTTATTTTCGCCATCTGTCCTGAGCTGAAAAAACATTAAATTAAAACATTAATATGGTGGTTTCATAGCACATTTGATTAATGGAACTGCTCAAACCCAGGTTTTCACTGTCCTCATCCTTACTTCCATTAATCCAAATGCTGTTCTTCTGCAATGCTTTTCGCAGAGAGCTTCTCTCCTCAGCTGACCCAGAAGAGCACTGGTAACTCCAGTTTTAAAGGTGCTAAAATTGCTTTATATTGTGCCTTTGATAATCAAGTTCTCTAGAAAGTAATAAAGGAAGGCTCAAGACTTTACAAGAGCACAGATGCTCTCTTCTGACATCATTTAGTATCTTCTGATGTTTCAAATGTTCTTGTTTGGAATCCTAAAGTGGTCCCAGCTGCCCCCATGGGCCTTTTGCTGATTAAATTGTAACCTGTGATACTCAATTGCAAGATAAACAAAGCTGCAGGGATTTACAACTTTCCAGTTTTCAAGGTTTCTCAGTATTTCTTGTTGTGATTTAGTGAACACTCCAGAAGGCAGTGGAACTGCAGAAGCAAAGCCCAGCCAGTGGACATGCAAAGTGTGTTCATCTGCTTTCCAAGAGCCTCAGCTGCTGACAGGTAAGAACTGCGAGAAATTCAGGAGAGAATACTGAGAATCATGAGCAGAATTCTGCTGTTCCAGAGCTGTGAAGCCGTGCACCATTCATGATGCAGTAAGATAAAGGTTTTAGTTTTTGTGTTCCTTTAAGAAAAAGGGTAATGGGGAAGGTAAAACAGTGATATTTTGGATGTGAATGGTCAGTCTTTGGGCAAGCAACTGTAATGTTGAATCTAGGAGAAGTAAAACCGTTGTCTGTAAAATGACAGGTACTGTCAGGAAAATCAAGGATGGGGAGCTGCATGAGCAGTGTGTGAGGTCAATGATGCAAGCTTATGCTTTGTGATATTGTCTGTCTGGTATTTATGGCACAGATTTAGTAAAGGTAATGAAATCCATATTTTTCTTTTCTGCATTTTGTTTGCAGTTATTTTATGCAGCTTTCAAAAGAACTTAAAATATTTAGAAGCTTTGAAGCCTTGGGCCCCTAAATAACTTGGGCATTCAGAAAAACATACCTATTATTAGTGAGCACAGCCTTTCTTACACTGATAGCTAACAAGTCTCTTAAAAAATTCAGTCCCTGTAACTGTTTCAGTGTTTCATAAATTATATACTTTTATTTAGGGAGGTATTGGGACTGCTTTTGTAACAATTTGGAGTGGGTCTCTGCAAAGTGAGATGGACCTGATAGATGGGCTTCAGCTGGGTCCATTTGAATATTTCCTGACAGTTTCTTTCCTCCTTACTCCCTTGTTCTTTCCCACCCACCCAGAGCACTTGCTAAGTCACTTGGAACAAGCCAAAGGTGCCCCCCAACCCAGCCCAAACGATGCTGTGGTGGAGAAAGCAGCAGAGACTCCCCCCACGGATCAGCCAGTGCCAAATGATGCAGCCAGTGCCAGCACAGACTCCAGGAGAAAGGCCAGGAGGGGAAGAAAGGCCAAAACAGCAAAAGCAGAAACACCTCTTGTGGTTGATGAAGAGAAAGACCCTGCAGGTAAAACAGGACTGGAGAAAATGTTAAGCAATATATCCACTCATACATCTGTATTGATGCCGTCTCAGGAAGGCCTAAAAAGTACCACAGAGACAAGAGGGAGGTTTGTAGTTGGATTAATAAATCAGACAATTTACAGACTCTGTTAATTATCTCTGAGGGCCTCTGTCTTGCAAGTGACTTGTTAGCAGTCCATTATTTGTCATTGACAAATAACATTTGGGAACTCCATGGGGTTCAACAAGGCCAAGTGCAAGGTGGTGGTGTCAGTACAGGCTGGGGGATGAAGGGATTGAGAGCAGCCCAGCCGAGAAGGACATGGAGATGCTGGTGGGGGAGAGGCTGGAGATGAACCAGCAACATGTACTGGCAGCTCAGAAACCACCCATGTCCTGGACTGGCCTCAAGTGAAGGGGTTCTGACCCTCTGCTCTGCCCTCATGAGACCCTCCTGGAGTGCTGCATCCAGCTCTGGGGCCCTCACAGCAGAGGAGGGATGTGGAGCTATTGGACTGTGTTCAGAGATGCCCACAGAGACCTCTCCTGTGAAGACAGGCTGAGAGAGGTGACCTTGTTCAGCCTGGAGACGGGAAGGCTCCAGGGAGATCTGAGAGCCCCTTCCAGTGCCTAAAGAAGTCCTACAAGAAAGAGGGGGACAGATGTTTTATCAGGGCCTCTTGTGCCAGGACAAGGGGGAATGGCTTTAAACTAAGAGAGGGTCATTTTAGATCAGATCTAAGGAAGAAGTGTTTTACACTGAGGGTGCTGAAACACTGGAAGGGGTTGTTCAGAGAGGTGATGGATGGCCCATCCCTGGACACATTCAAGGGCAGTTTGGACAGGGCTCTGAACAAGCTGGTCTAGTGAGAGATGTTCCTACCCATGGCAAGGGGGTTGGACTAGATGACTTGCAAGGGTCCCTTCCAACCCACACTGTTTTATGATTTTGTGAACGTGTTTGTGGATACTTTATGTGTTCAGTGCCACATCTCATTCCAGATGCTGCATTAGAGGTTTTACTTCTAGCTATCCACATTAACACTGCATTTCTCTGGGGTGTTTGCAGTGGAACGTGTGGCTGATGTTGCAGCTGAGGTCCCTCCAGAAGAGGTGACCCTGCCTCCAGCTGCAGAGGAGAGGATCATGGATTTGGTATTAGGAAAGATGCCTAGCACCACAAACAGCATCAGTTCAGTGACAAAGTAAGTGTTCTGGGTGCAGACTTTCCTCTTAGGTTAATTAAGATAATGTAGCATGTAACAGCTCTGCTCGACTTCTGGGCCCACAAATGCTCTTTTTTATCAGCATATAATTGTGATGATGATGCTGCTGCAAGAGCTGACTTTGAGTGCACAGAGATGGCCTGTGCACTGGAAGATGGTGTAATATTGGTGGCAGAATTTTGGAACATAAATAAGAATTTCATCTTCCATCACATCCCTGCTTTTATTCAGTGTGATTCCAAAAGCCTCCTGCAGCTGCAAGGTGAAATATTACTCTCTATTGAAAGTTGATGATAAGACAGGCAAAGATATTTTTGCTAAAAAAACCAATATGCTAACCATTATTATTATTCAATCTTGCTTGTCATCTTAACCCATGAATGACTTCATGTTGGTTTTATGTGTGATTCTTCATATTTAGGGCAGTGAGAGGGGAAAACTTCAGTTTTCAGAACCTCAGGAAGACTTTCATGTATCATTTGATTAATTAGGTTCTTTTGTGTATTTTTGACTCAGTAAAATTAGCCTTTTGAAGTTTTTTTTTTTGTATAATAAAGCACTCGATTTTTCAAAATTACCTAGTAAGTAATGGTATATTTTGAAGTCCTCAGCAGACACAGAGCCATCCAAAATGCATTTCAGAGTGTGGTTGTGCTGGGAAATAGCACAGTGCCTTTTGCATGGGAGCTGCCAAGGCTTCCAAGCTGAAATAGTGCTGATGTTTTCAGAGGACGAGCAGAACAGATCCTTTCTGTTTCTCTGAGTGGGCCTGCAAAGGGAATCTCTGCTGCTGCTTTTTGCCTCATTTATGCTGGGTGAGGATAATTTGGAGTTAGATACACTCTGGCATCTGCTGCTTCCAGGGGGGCCACCTTGGCATTGAGGAAGCTCCATCCAGGCGCCCTCCCTCCTGCCAGGAGCTGAGCATTAACACTCCTCTAGCTTCTGCCAGCTGGTGGAACTCTCTTGCAACCTGTGGGATACTTTTCAGTCCCTGCCTTTTTCTCTGATCCAGTAGGTTTGCTCATCACCAAAACACCATGTCCCTCAAAAGAAGTTTAATTCTCTCCAGTAGACACGGAATACGGCGGAAGCTGATAAAGCAGCTTGGGGAGCACAAGCGAGTCTATCAGTGCAGTATCTGCAGTAAGATCTTCCAGAACAGCAGCAACCTCAGCAGGCACATCCGTTCTCATGGTGGGTTTGCTCTTTGCCTCACTTGGGGATTGATTCCATCTCTTGCTGGTTCCACCTCTGAGTAAAAGAGCTGGGCTACTTTGGATATAGGGATATATAACCATAGTGAACTATTTTTGCTTTCTTTTAACTCTAAGAAACTCTTTTAGTTATGCAGACCAAAGCATGAGAAGATAATAGTTGAAAGTCGGAGTATTTAAAATTTTAATTAAATACATCTTTTAAATGAGGGCAAGGATGCAATGTTTTTTCCAAAACTATTCTTTCATTTAAATATGGACACGTATCACCCCCACTTTCACAGGCACATGGGTTACATAGCTGTGTAAATGTCAGCTGAGTGCTTTTTCACTTGTGATCTGCCATTCCAGGGCTTTTTGTCCTATTCTAAGGGTTCAGTGAAAAATAATCACTGAAAAAGGGTGGGGGAGCTAAATAAAGTGGTTGGAAAAGGATAAAATCCATTATTTAGATCTCCTGAAATACTGTTTGTCACTGCTAGCCTGTTTGTTTGCACTGCTTGTGCTCTGGTTTCTCCTGTCTTGCTTGGAGTTGATTATTTTCAATCACTGACTACTTTTCTTTACTCTTGATTGATCCCCTCAGGTGACAAACTATTTAAATGTGAGGAATGTGCAAAGCTGTTCAGCAGGAAGGAGAGCTTGAAGCAGCACGTTTCATACAAGCACAGCAGGAATGAAGTGAGTGGAAATGACTCCTTGGGCTCTTGCTGAGGTTGGGGGGAAAGGTACGCTGAGATTCCAGGGGCCAGCTGGGCACCTTGGGTCAGTTCCATGTGAGCAGGGATCCCATGGGAGTGAGACAAGACTGGCAGGGAGAGCTAATATCTTCTGCTTGATGAATTTGCAAAGTGTGGACATGCTCTTGGGCGTACAAGCCCTTTTCCATACCCAAATTTCCAATAGAAAGTTGCTTTCAGGCATCACTTACAGCAAGACAAGCTGGAGTTAGCTGGACCTGCATGATCTAGAGGTTAAATCTAACTTGATTTTATGGTATTAAATAGAACTGTTCCATTCTTGTTTGCTTTTGTTTTTCATTTATCCCCACCTGTAGTGTCCTTTAATGTATGAACTGTGAGTAAAGAGTGTAAACTCTGCCTGTTGGTGAGGGCCTTCTGGTGCTGCTGCCACAGAAATATTAAACACACCTGTAATGGCACCTTATTAGTGAATATTTCCATTTCTGCTTGGCATCAAGGTCCTTAGCTCTCAGATTGCTGCCATCTGTTCTGGAGGATGAGTCAGATCACATCTTATTTCCCAAACATTCTGGCTCTGTGTTGGGCTGGGGGGTTATCATGAAGGCTGTAACATGCACACAGCAGGTATATGGTGTGGGTTTTTTTAATAGCTCAGATGTAGGAACATGGCAGGATGACACACATCAGAATTTTGCATCAATGTGTATGTAAATGTTGTCTCTAAGGAAGAAAAGTTGGAAAAGACAGAAAGCAGAAGAAGCAGTTGAGATTTAGAATTTCTCTGTCAGACATGACTTTGCTTTTCCCCCCACTTAAGCACCTCGTGTTTGCAATCCTCAGGTTGACAGTGAGTACAGGTACAAGTGCACCACGTGTGAAAAGGCCTTTCGGATAGAGAGTGCACTGGAATTCCATAACTGCAGGACAGGTGAGAATGGGTAACTGCTCCGGTTCCTCTGGTGTGTCTACTCCATTTTGGGGAGGTGTCCCCAGGTCAGTCTCAGCATAGAAACTACAGAAGGGGAGTAGGAATTTATGGGTTTTATCATCATCACAAGAAACAACCCACCCTGCATCCCTCAAAAAGAAAAATAATAACTAATAATCTGTAAAGCAACATGTCCAGTTAGGTATTGCTTTGTTTAGTATCTCTTGCTCACCTAATATCCTCTCTGGTATTTCATTTGTATGTCACAGATTTCCCTGTCACCATCACTGTGTAATTTTCTTTCCTGAAACTACATTTCACCTCATTTCTCTGAAACAGAAGAACTGGAAGGAGGGCCAGTACTAGTGATAGTTGTAGTTTTCTGGAATTACAGTTTTATTCAGCTTTTTCATGCTTTATACTAGCAGGAGTTTCTAGAAGCTTTTTTCTTAGGATCCCTAGAAAATCTGTTCTTTTCTCCTATAGCCATTTCTTGTGGTTACTCACATTATTTATGCTGAGTGATCTTGTGCTTAGAAAATGGATCCACAATAATTGTCACTCCAGTATCCCCCAGGTAATTGCCCCTTAGAGCACCATTCAAAGCAGGATTTCTCATTTCCTCTCAGAGGGAGTCTGTATAAAACCTCAGCCCTATGGAGAATGAAAAGTAATGCCAAGTAACCTCAGTATTGTGTTTATTCAAGGACAGCAGCTCGTTTTCTCTCTGAGGTGATCAATACAAGCAGCAGTTTTTCATAGAATAGAATCACAGAATCATTAAGGTTGGAAAAGACCTCCAAGATCATTGAGTCAAACCTTTGACTGAGGAGGTCAAAGTTCTCTCTGTTCTTCAAGGCATCAAATTGTAATTTCTTTGTGATCACTGCAGCACTGGCAGATTCCATCTACAGGACCACGTTTTTGTGTTCCAACAAGAGTCTCAACTACTGACTACAAAACAAATTCCCCATGGGCCTATTGTCATGTGATGGTATATTTTTGAGATTTTATACTTTCTTCTGGAGAATTCTGTCCTGGCTGGTGTCAGGAGCCAGTGCTGACAGAAATATTCCAGGGCTTAGACACAGCTGTGTTGCTGTATGTTTAGTGATTTTACCAAATCTTTTTTCACCAAATCAATTTTACTAAATATTTGAATCAATTATAACAGAATCCACTCCAAAACTTAATTTTAATGTATGCCAGACCACAGTGGAAATAGCCCATATGGGGAAGTTAGAATGCTAGATTCCATGTTCAGGTTAGCATCACATATATGTTTTTTGCCTTTGGAAAAAAATTAAAGAAACACACATGCTTTTGCACTTCCCTCCTCAATCCATACAAGGATGAGAAGTATTGTCTGTCTCACAAACATACAAAACCTGTTCCCATCTGTAAAGAGCTGCATGGTTTCTCTTGCTTACAGATGACAAGACATTCCAGTGTGAGATGTGTTTCAGATTCTTTTCTACAAACAGCAATCTTTCAAAACACAAGAAGAAGCATGGGGATAAGAAGTTTGCATGTGAAATCTGCAATAAGATGTTCTACAGGAAGGATGTCATGCTGGACCATCAAAGAAGACACTTGGAAGGTAAATTTACTGCCGATCAACCTAATTATTACTCTCGAAACAGCAGGAGAGGTGGGAAAGTTAAGGAAATGATCATGTGCATTAGGTTCTTCTGGATGGTAGCTGTCTTTTTATTCTGTTGTCAGTTACCTGATCCAGAGTAGCAAGTTTCAGCAAAATATGACATCTATTAAAAATAATGGATCCTGGAGGGGAGTTGTCTAATTCTGTGAGAAACTTTCTAGGAGATGTGCCTTTTTTTTTCAACCTCATGTGGTTGAATCCACTGCTACTAATAGCCATGTGAAAGCTGCCTGGCTTATTATGCAGCAGTTTAGAGTAGCTGATTTTAATTATATCTTTTTCTTTTTTTGAATTCTGTTCTTCCTTTTCTAAAAAACTAAGTGGTAACTTGAAAATCTGAAGGCAGAAAATTAACTTACCACATACAGCTGGAAGTGACTACTATATAAATATAGTAGTAATGGATTGTTGTGGGATGTTATCTTTCAAACACCTGGGAATATATGAAAATGAGATAATGAGAGATTGCTGTTCAAAATCTTGAGCATTAAAGCTGATGCTGGATTGTTGTCTCTCCCTCCTCTCCCTCTTCTTAGTGAGAGGGAATTTCTGAGCCAAATATTTGACAGAAGTACCAAGGCCTATTAGATCTGCCTGTTTCCTGCTGTTGACAACAAATGTCTGTTTTCAGACACTTCACACTTGGTGTAATAACCAATAAACCATAATACATTGTGGGAGACTGCTTTTACATTCTTAAGACACTGTTTTAATTTAGAAATCACCCTTTTGTTACCAATTAAATGCCTCGAGGCCCTTCTTCCCAGTACTCCCCTGAGAGGGCATGCAGATTGGAGTGGAAAACCATGGTTTATTTTTTTGTTTTGTTTTTTTGATGGGGACTGTTCTGTTAAGGGGTGAGGCGTGTGAAAAGAGAAGACTTTGAGCACAGCACGGAGAACATGGTTCGCTACAAGAAGGAGCCCTCGGGGTGCCCTGTGTGTGGGAAGGTAGGTGAGAGTGCCAGGTCTGCATTGTAGCCCCAGGGATGCCATGGCTTAGTCCAGAGAGGAGAAGACTTGAGAGGGGATCTCATGAACACACACACACAAATATCTCCAAAGAATGCCAAAAGGATTGTGCCAGGCTCTTTTTGGTGGTGCCCAGCGATAGGACGAGGAGCAATGACTGTAAACTAAAACACAAGAAGTTCCACTTCAGCTTCTGAAGAAGAACTTCTTTCCATGGAGGGTGGCAGAGCACTGGAACAGGCTGCTCAGGGAGGTTGTGGAGTCCAGTCAAGATATTACTCTTTAAACAGTCATAGCTCCCTTATATATCCAAGCCCATTGTGATGGTGGGAGCTGTTGGGACTAAGATAAGAACAAAACTGAAGTTCAGAACTTTTCTCAGAACATGTAGCACAGTGTAGAGTGTCACATGTGCCAGTGAAATCTCATGGCTTGTGGTATTTAGAGTGGGGTTTTTCCTGCTGGAATGTAAACAGCTGGAGTTGGCTGTGTGCATTGGGAATCATTTTCCATTGGGAATCAGGGAACTCAGCATAGTCATGGCATTGTTGCATTTGGTTGTGTAATGCTCATGATCTTAAGTTGCTTTTATCACAGGTACAAAGACTGTGAGTTTAAGAAGGGTTTTCATAAATGCTTAATGATTCATGGTGCAGAATGTCCTTGAGCAACTCTTTAAACTGGAGTGTAGACCTCTGGTTTTGATGTTTGGATGTGTTACATATCAATCAAGGCAGATTTTGTGGATATGGGTTTTTGTAGATAGGTGGAACATTCATGATTCAAAGGACACTCTAAATATTTCTAATTCTACCCTGTGTAATTCTGCTGCAGCTTTTTTGGAAGTTCACCTCTGATGAGTGGCCAGTTTCAGGCAGTTCCTTGGAACTGTGCCCCTGGATTTTGCCATGCCAGCAGTTCTGAGGTAGCCTGCTGGCTGGCTGACAGGAGATCCTACATGTTTCTGGCCAGAATGAATCAAAAAGACAGTAAATATATTCTGTGCTCTCCACTGGATAAGTTGCAAAGAACTGTAGCCCTGCTGGACATGATCCCAAACCCTTCCTTTCTTCTTCTTTTCTTTTAGGTATTTTCATGTAGGAGCAACATGAACAAACACCTTCTAACACACGGAGACAAGAAATACACTTGTGAAATCTGTGGACGTAAATTTTTCAGGGTGGATGTGTTGAGAGATCATATTCATGTCCATTTTAAGGTATTGTGTTAATATTTAATTAGAAAAGGCAGATTGTTTTGACATAAGTAGGTTATCACTGAATTGTAAGGAATTGAATTGAAAGGGAATTGTATCACTCAGTGCTTCTCGTAAAGATGCTTTTATAGATGTAATACTGTATCAGCTGAGTCTCTTTACATTAAAGTAATGTACACAGAAAACAATTTAATACTCTTTGTTTGAATAAAGAGTAGTTATGGGCAGAAGAACCTTGTTGACCCGGATTGAATGAAGCGGGAGAATATTTTAAGTAAATAATATTACAGCATTTTCTAATGCAAGGCAACAAAAGGTGACAAGGCCTTGCCTTTTGAAGAAGTTGTTTAATCTCTTTTAAAAATATTCTTTCCCACTCTACACAGGACATAGCCCTCATGGATGATCACCAGAGAGAAGAGTTCATTGGTAAAATTGGAATCTCATCAGAGGAAAATGATGACAACTCTGATGAAAGTGCAGATTCTGAGCCCCACAAGTATAGCTGCAAAAGGTGCCAGGTAGCTTTAAATACTTTCAAATTAACTTGTTTTGGGATGGGGGTGGGAGAGTGGAGATGTTTATAAATCAGTCAGAATTTTAAATAAGATTAAGGGCTTTCAAAGAGAAGGCCAGCCCACGGGTCTGCAGTTGTTGTTACCTCTAATCTGTGAAGTGATGCTGTTCCAGAAGACTTTAGGTGATGTCCAGCAAGTTAAATACAGATACAGTAAAATACTTAAATACAGATACATTTGCTTACCTGTGTGGAAGGAAAAAAGCAAATCCAGAGATAAAAATCAATAAAGGAACATTCAAATATCATGCTACCTTTTAAATATGTGCAAATTAAAATCATTACAGCATTCCTGAATGATACAGTCCACAAATTGATTAATTTTGTTGAGATCAGATGGTCCTCTAGTGGATATCCAGTTTTTTGGAGGATTAGGACTGCTGCTTATGTTCAGTGTCACTGCTTATTCTTGGCCTGCTCTTTTACTAACAGGGTGATATTGGAAATACTACTAGAATGTTGTTTGCTCAGCTGTCAGCTGAGAGAGGAAGACTTTTGAAACCTTTTGCTGCATGGCTTTTGCCTTTTTGTAAAGAAATAACAGTGTCCTTGAGGCCCATTTGGATTCCATGCCTTTACTGTGCTGGGGCAGGTGGGATGCAAAAAACAGAAGTGAGAACAGCAAAATTGGCCAAACTGACATAGGGACAAGGGAGTTTTGGTAGTTAAGCCACTGACTTATTTCACAATCCACACACTGTGGTGAAAGTTCTTACCTTATCTTCATTTTGTAACCTGGAGATAATAATACTTGAGTTTTGTGTTCTTGTCTGTGAACTGCTATAAAGTGAAAGCTGATTTTAAGCTCATAGCAGTAAACATGAGAAGGTGTGGTATCGCAGCAGTTAATCACATGGTTGTTTCAATGTGCTAATTTTCCTGCCTGACACTTCATGGGTGCATAAACTACATAAAATTGTGTGCTCTTCACAATCACAAAGCTCTTCTTGGAAGCTGGAGGGTTTTTATAGGGCTTTTGCAGGTGTTCGTGAAGTGAACAGTTGTGTGAGGGAACAGCTGTGGAAAATGAGATTTGCTGTGGGGAGATGGGAAGGCTCTTTTGGGAAACTGAACAGCCAAAGGGAGAACAACATAACAATGAGTCTTGGTGAAATCTCTCTTCTGAGCTCTTAGGAATCTCTCTGTGTTTTTTCTCATACCAAAGTACATCTTCGCCAGGCTGTGCAGTGCTGTCAGAAACATCCTGAGGAGTTCCAGAATTGGAGCAAAAGCTATGTCATTATGGCACTTGGCCCTGACATTGTGAAGCATATCTGGATATGCTGGATCACTGTGGATGTGCAGGGTTACATAGCCCAGGTTGCTCAGCAGTGGAACACCTGTCTGTTGTAGCTGTAACACTTCCAGGAGCTAAGTTAGAATCACTGCCCTGCAATGCCTGGAAATTGCAGGTGTCCTGAAGCCAGTGCCAAAGCTGACTGTGCAGACTAGAGCTCACCATGGCCCTACAGCTCAGCAGACATTTTTTATATCTGTGGCATCCTCACTTTGACAGCTGGTAGAGCTTAAACACGGCTCTCCTCAAGGGTGTTCCTCAGTGCAGGAACAATTTGGGTTGTCTTCTTGTGCAGCATAAGACATGGAGACACCATCTCAAGCAGGTTTTCCAAATGAACTGATGTCCTGTAGCAGTGTGCTTGCAACAGCCAAAGGGCTTCAGGCCTAAATCCAGCTTTCACAGGTTTTTCACCTAGTGGCACACAGGATATTTAAGTGACACAGAGGATATTTAAGTGGCACACAGGATATTTAAGTGACACACAGGGATATTCATGTCAACTCATGCCGACTCACCATCCCGGCAATGCATTCGCAGCTCATCGCTGTGCCCAAGGACTTTTTCCCCCTTTCATTCACTATTGGCTCCTTCCCCAGCTGACTTTTGGCAGAGGGAAGGAGTACCTGAAGCACATCATGGACGTGCACAAGGAGAAGGGCTATGGCTGTAGCATCTGCAACCGGCGCTTTGCCCTGAAGGCGACGTACCACGCGCACATGGTCATCCACCGGGAGAACCTGCCCGACCCCAACGTGCAGAAGTAAGCTTAACACATGGCACTGACAAGAGGAACTGTCTTCTTGGAGTTACAATAGCTCTGCCACCTTGGGCTTTTAGAGGACCAGTGACAGGACACGAGGGAATGACCTTAAGTTGTGTCAGGGGAGGTTCGGGTTGGGAGTTGGAAGAAGGTTCTTCCCCCAAAGCGTGGTTGGGCACTGAACATGCTGCCCAGGGCAGTGGGCACAGCACCAAGGCTGACAGAGCTCAAGAAGTGTTTGGACAATGTTCTCAAGCCCATGGTATGACTCTTGGGAATAGTCCTGTGCAGGGCCAGGAGTTGGACCTTGTGGCTCCCTTCCAACTCAGCATATTCTGTGTAACTGGTCTGTACTACAGTATCTGAAAACTGTATAATGGGTGTTAAAATGTTTATTAAAAGCCTGAAATACATATTACTGGTGGTTGACTTCACGCAGATGATTAGTCAACAGCCTCCCAGTTTGGGCTTTGCAAAGTATAAATCAATGATTTGACTAAATGTTTTGTTAAAAACTATTATTTGAGTGAATAGCAATGCCAGGCTGCTCCAAGCTTGCAGTCAGTTTATGGGTTTCTTAAGGCCCCTTTTAAAAATTCATTAATGTTTCAAGGAACTTTTATAGTAATTAGTATTAGCAAATAAAATGCAGTTACTGACAAAGATGCCTGAAAATCACTTCTCTCTCATGAAAAAAATCACAGTTTTTGGTCTCTTTGGTTTCAGATATATCCATCCATGTGAAATCTGTGGAAGGATTTTTAACAGTATAGGAAATCTGGAAAGACATAAGCTTATACATACAGGTAAAAATAGTGTTTCTTTATCAGTACTAAAAGGAAATTTCTATTGCCAATGCCTGTCTATTTTTTTTTTTTGGCTGGAGGAAATAAATTATGGGGTTTACTGCAAGTTATAATCAGATAAATGCTATATTTTTGCTTTTAGGGTAGACTGGTTTTCTAAGGCAGATAATATTAAGGAGATTTGATCTGGGCACACAATCCAAATTCCTGGTTAATATGTTGCAGGATTCACCTAATTCTGTATTCTGTACTTCCCCAAATCCTTATCCATGCCACCCTCTCACCATTACACAGGCTGAAAACTGCTACTGCAAAATCATTTTTAACAGCTCATTACTATTTCATGCTACTCAGTATTTTCCTACCTTAGGCTTTACCTTTTTTTTTCAGATCTCACCCAAAGAAACAGCTTTTCTCTCTCTCCAAAGTCTTCTAATTTTAGTTTGGGCTACAATATGCATGAAAGGTGTGGTTGGCAGCACAGGGGGGGCTCTTGCCCTCTTTACTCACCACTTTAGTCGATTTTTAGGATTTTTAGCACATTTTTCATTGACATTTTTTTTGTTTACGTTGTCTTTTAAATTTATTTTTAAGGTGTAAAAAGTCATGCTTGTGAGCAATGTGGCAAATCATTTGCTAGGAAAGACATGTTAAAAGAACATATGCGAGTCCATGATAATATCCGAGAATACTTGTGTGCAGAATGTGGCAAAGGTATGTCTGATGCCTTGTTTTCCATTCATTGTGATACTGAATAGCAGGTGAATATCTGAATTAAAGCTTCCATTCTTAGACTCTTGGGAAGGTCTGGGAGTGCTGTAAATCCTGCATTTTTGACAGGTAGAAACTGTATTCATCAGGAGGCTTATGGCTGCACAAACTCTAATTTTATACAATTTAGTTTTGTGGCCTGTAAGAAAACACTGATTTTTATAAAATACCTGGCTGGGTTCTAATGCATTTGCAGCACAAAAGTCAAGGAAAGTTGTTTTTTTTTTCCATTCTAGACTTGTTTTCAGGCTTAAGAAATAGAGTCATTTCTCCCTGTTAAGAGCCTTAAGAGTCAAAGTCGCTTTGACTTTTTTAATTGCTCATGTTACAACTTGAGCAAATCTGAACTGGTCTTTTAGTGGAAGGCAGTAGTAAATATGGCACCTCTAATGATGCTTTGTCTTTGCTTGTCCCTGCTGTTTTGCTTCTTCCTCAGTGGTTACTCACATGTTTTCCAGAGCTTTTCCCTGGAATTAAAGTAATAATGTTAATGTGCATTGCTACATAAACAATTAAAAATATGCAGTTGTGGACTCGCAGCAAATACAAGCTTAGAGCTTTTGGCAACCAGATGATCATCCTGAGTTCTCTGAAGGAGGGAGCAATGGAGTAACTGTCCTGCTGTGCCTTTTGCCTCACAGGAATGAAGACAAAACATGCGCTTCGTCACCACATGAAACTCCACAAAGGGATTAAGGAATACGAGTGCAAGGAATGCCACCGAAAATTTGCACAGAAGGTCAATATGCTGAAGCATTACAAAAGGCACACAGGTGAGGACTCTAAAAGTGCCACTGACTCAGTTAGTGCTTCCTAAGAGAGCCCTTACCTAGAACAGTCAGAGGGTAACAGGAAAACTATCAAAACACACATACTTTGCTTTTGAAAAGGGAGATTTTGTTCTCTTCTCAGCCAAGACCACCTTCTCTATAGTTGAAAGATACAGTTTAGTTGGTTTCAAGTTCTGCTTTTTTGAGACTGGTTGTTTTGGTGTAGGGTAGGTCTAGAGTGTTGGCTTTGTTTTCAGTTAGTCTTCAGGTTCTTATTTCCCAAAATAAAATTTTACCTCCCACATCACTTTCTCTTGGATTTATTTTCTGCCAGATGTAGTGCCATGGCTTAGATAAAAATAGCTGGTGAATCTGGGCTGTTTCTACTTGTTTGGCTATGTTTTTTATGTTAGTAATGTGAGACTCTGAATTGTCCCACATACCTCAGACTGCTTTGACAGATGCTAAATGTGCTCTTCATGCAGGAATCAAAGATTTCATGTGTGAACTCTGTGGCAAGACGTTCAGTGAGAGAAATACAATGGAGACTCACAAGCTGATCCATACAGGTAAACCCTCTAAAAAACAGTTTCCAACAACAATATCTTAATTTTGTTCCTAGGCTTGCTTTAGACTTGCCAGTCTTGGAACTGGTGTCACCAAACACAAGTAGTTCCTCTTGTTGAGATGTTGACAATACGATACTCATCTCTTGGGTTTCCTTCCATCTGCCACCAGTAGGAAAACAGTGGACATGTTCAGTCTGTGATAAGAAGTATGTCACTGATTACATGCTGCAGAAGCACATCCAGCTCACTCATGATAAGGTGGAAGCCCAGAGCTGTCAACTGTGTGGGACAAAGGTTTCTACCAGAGCCTCCATGAGTCGGCATATGAGGCGTAAACATCCAGAGGTGAGTTAGTTTGGCAGGTGGATTGTGGGGTGGTTTGGTTTGGGGTTTTTTAAGGATGAACATGGCCTTCAGTGACTTGAAAGGAATTAGGTTTTCTTCTCTCTCTTTCTTTTCTGCACTTTTGGGGCCAATTTTAGGTAGTGTCTGTGAGGCATGCACTTAACTGAAGCAGCATTTCACTGTGTTATGTTTTAGTAGCAAACATACCTGATTGCCAGTCCCTAAAAATTAAGTTCTTCTGATTATTTAAACCCTTTTCTTTTTCTGCCTCAGCTTAAATATGGTTTTTTCATGTTTTGTCTTCATCCATTACTGAGTATAATAGATTCTTTTTTCCCCATTGTGTTCTCAAGTATTCAGAAGTGATCTGAAAGAAGTGGTGAAGAGAGAAGTGGTGGCAGCATCTGCTGATGATACAAAATTATTCTCAGTATTAAAGATGAATGCTGACTGGGGAGAATCTGGATTAGAGGGATGTTTTGTCTGAGCCCCAACAGGGTTTTTTTGCTGTTCTCACTTTCTGAATAGTCATTGTGTTTCCTCAGCACTTCTTGTTGAGGTTTGACTAAGGCTTGTACATTCCCTTTGAGGCTTTTTAATTTAAAACTACTAATTTACCATTATTGTTGCTTTGCTCTTTTATCATGATGACTGTGAAGGAAGTCAACAAAGTGCTTTATTTATTGATTTGGGGATTAAAAATGCTCTCTTCTTTGAAGAGCTGAGATGTATAGATTCAGCTGAAAATAATGAAGTAGCACACGGGTTTTTTCAAACACATTGTTTTCTATATAATTCATCACTTCCCAGTAGGTTGTGTTCTGTCTAGAATAGGAAAATAAATATATTCTTCTATTGGTGTCTCTAAACTTTTCTGGTTTTCAGTGAGAATGAGAAGATTTTATGCCAAAAGGTTATTTAGAAAAAAGCCATGGTTAAGTCCCTTGTATTAAGGGATGTGTGTAAAATGTTAGATTACATCATTTTTGCTTTGTGACAAGACATATTAGGGAGGTGCTGTATTGTTTGACTGCAGTTCACCAGCTGATACCTCTTTGTCTACAGATCCTTTCAGTGAGGATTGATGATTTAGAGCAGCTGCCAGAGACAACTACCATTGATGCCTCTTCAATTGGGATTGTTCAGGTAAATTCCAGGCCTACTGGAGGGTGAGGTGGGGACATTTTTGGTACATAACATAGCTGAGCATAGGCTGTGGGTGAGGAATGTGCTTTTTCAGAGTCAGCCCCAGTGTAACATGTCCAAGCAGCTGCAGGTTCTTGATCTGCTTGGTTGTATAAGAGGAGTGCTGGTAAAACAGAAGTAATTACAGGGTGAGGTCTCATTCCCCCAAATCAGGTTTTTGCTAAAGTTTGTTTTCTGTGCTTGAGAACTGACAGTAAAACAGCTTCAGGTGATAGGCTCTTATTTGGAACTTCACTAAGCAAAAGGACTTGATGTTTTGTTTGGAAATGTGTTGCTCCAGCCGGAATTAGCCTTGGAACAGGGCGAAGTACCAGAAGGCAAACAGCATATAAAGACTCCTAAACGTGGCCAGAAACGAAAACAAAAATCAGGTGAGGAGGAGGAAGCTCAAGTGCCTGAGGATCCTGCCTTCAGTGAATACCCTGAGAAGGAAGGTGAATTCACAGGGAATGTTGGAGATGAGACGAATTCAGCTGTACAGAGCATCCAGCAGGTGAGCTCCAGCAGCAGGGTGGGGGGTCACAGGCATTGCTTGGAGGGATAACCTTTTTTTTTGGCTAATTGCAAACACAAAAGTGTGATTGGAATATTTGGAGCTGATTTGATAACTTGTTTTAATGCAAAGATGGATAGAGATTTTAAAAACCAAGGAATTGCATGAGTAAACTCCTTACATTTGTTTTCATTGCCTTTGGTGTTGTCACCTCCTTGTTTGCCAGGTACCACTAACTGGCTGAAGCTGTGATTAAAAGCTTGTTAATTGGGCTGCTTGTTTTGAATGTTGCATATCCCTCTCTCCCATTGCCATCTTACTTCTGTATGTGGAAATCATTATGTTCCAAGCTTTCTATGTTCCCCTCTGTGTGTGACTTCTCCTGCTGGCAGCAGCAACACGAGCCCCTGGGGTGGTCTTCCTTGACGATATTTTATACGTGCAAGGTATAAGGTCGAGGTGACCTTTGTGTTTTCCCCCAGGTGGTGGTGACCCTCGGCGACCCAAACGTCACCACCCCTTCCAGCTCCGTGGGGCTCACGAACATCACGGTCACGCCCATCACGACGGCAGCCGGCACCCAGTTCACAAACCTGCAGCCTGTGGCCGTGAGCCACCTGGCCACCCCTGAGCGCCAGCTGCAGCTGGACAACTCCATCCTCACCGTCACCTTCGACACCGTCAGCAGCTCCGCGATGCTGCACAACCGCCAGAGCGACATCCAGATCCAGCCGCAGCCCGAGGCGGCCAACCCCCAGTCCGTGGCCCATTTTATAAACCTGACCACCCTGGTGAACTCCATTGCTCCTCTGGGGAACCAGATCTCGGAACAGCACCCGCTGACCTGGAGGTCGGTGCCTCAGACTGATGTCCTGCAGCCCCAGGCACCGGCCACGCAGCAGCAGCCAGGGCAGCAGCCCGTTCAGACAGAGCAGCAGCAGCAGCAGATGTACAGCTACTAATTTATACTTTGGGGAGTTTGGAAATGGACAGTACTCAGAGACAAAAAAAAAAACGACCACACGGACGTTTAGGAAAATTTCTAATTTGCTGGATACCAAACGGAGATGGGGAAATGTTTATACAATGAGATTGTGAGGTAAAATTGGCGTAGCCCCCTGCGACACCCCTCTGTGAGATTCTCATGCTGTCTCTAGACCTTGCACTGTCTTAAAAAAACAAGCAAACAAAACAACAAAAAAAATCTCACCACAAATTCAGCATCCCCTTGCACTTGTGCAGTAAGATGGAGATTTGACAGGTGCATCATCATACACCTTAACCAAAGCAGGGAAATCCTAAATATTGTGGCACTTGTGATGTAAGACACCCTTTCAGCCATACCATGTCACTTCTTTGCAGTCTGGAGGTGAAATATGAAGACCTTGTTCACAGTGAGTGGAATGTACTCGTGGTCAGCTGGTAGAGACTGAAATGTGAAGACACAAGCAGACAAAACAATAATTGTCTTTGTTTCTTACCTTCTTTAGGTCTTGTATCTAACAACATTGGTAAATAGGTGGAATGTGGGGCTTTGGGGTGGGCATGAGCGTGGTGTGGAAGAAAATATACCAATTTCACAAACTATTTCCATTTTAGTCATGGGAAAAAAGCCTGTACCCATCACACAGTGTTAGTGCTACTTGAATCAGATAGCTGGTCTGATGGTAAAGCAACTTTCATGATCTTCTAGTCAAGTTTGAATCAAACCAATTGCAAACTGAAAAAAAAAAAGGAATGTGATACAGTTTTATGTAATTTTTCAAACCTGCTCTTTCAATCTTGCTTTTAGCTAATAGGCCTGAAGAGCAATCAGTCCCCTTGGATCAAGTTCAGGATGTGAATTTTTTTCAATTAGACTTATTTCATCGTGTAATAAACATTTGAGAAAGCATTCTTTTTATATATATATACATATGCATATATATATATATAGCCTTTGTACTTTACTGTGTGTTCCTGGTGAATATTTGTGTGAAAAACACTGTTACCAATACGAGTCATTAATTTTTTCATCCCCATGTTGCCCTTTCTCACGGAAATAACGTGTGGATTCTATTCCTTCTGTTTTCAAAACTATTTCCAGAATGCAGAGCCACACACAAAGGACTGTGTGAAATGCAAGAAAAAGGAATGTCTGAAGCATATTCTGTGTCCTGCCACATGGAGTCAGTGTGCCCCAGTGTATAAAGGGCAAGGTTTGCATGACTGTTGGGAATACAAATAGTGGGGTTGGGTCAAAGACATCTTTGCTGACACTTTCATTCCATTCTCCATACATTGATGTGCAGTCTGGACTTTTGCATGTCAAGAAGATAGTATTGTTCCCACAGGAAAAAATGAGCTGATAGCAAAAAGGAATAAACTAAAAAAGTTATATATAATATATATATATATATATATGTTGCTGCCTGGAATCCTGAAAGGCAAATCTGCCCTTCCAGCTGAAAAAACAAGGTCCTTTGGGGCAGCAGACTGAGCCACAGAACTGTGCTGGAGGTTTTTGCTGAGGATAAAGCAGCTGCTGTGTTTGACAGTGAGGATGGATTGATGGTTGTAAAAATCCTGTCTGTGCCTATCATATTTATGAAAATGTTCTATGTATTAGCAAAAATACGAGTAGGGATGACTTCAGCTTTGAAAGTCTCTATTAACATGGACTACTTGAGCCCTAAAGGATGCCTTATGATCTCTACAACAAATTCTTCCAAAGTATAAATGCCTGGATATTAAAATTAACCTCCAGTGGTTTTCTTGGTGCCATAGCAGTGTCCAGAGCCTCCCTATGCCAGCTTCTGTGTAAAGCTGCAGGACACAAATAAGAAAGGGGTTTCTGGTGATGGATTTTGTGTGTCAAAAGGAGCAGAACTACTTTTCTGTAAATGTCAACAAGTCTATAAAATGAGTGCATGGGGGGGGACCTGTATTTGATGGGACAAGGATACATATCAGAAGGAGAAAATACCTGTTAGTGGTGCAGGAAAGAGAACTTTTCATTCCCTACCCCCTTCTGTCTTCCTCAACTTTTCACACAATACTCTGACATCTTGTGATTTTTTAGACTCCTGGCATCTCAAGAAGTACAGTTCCCAGATTATTTCACCACTGGCTTGAGCTAGTTAAGTTTCTTCTTGGCTGTCCTGTCCACAAGTGCTTCCCTTCCACACCAAACCCACACCAAACCCATGAAATATGGGGTTTATGTACTTGAAATTTTTTTTTCCATCTGTGTTTGGTGCCTAATTGCTAAAGGCATTTTATCTTTTGGCAGGGTGCTGTGGAGGGGGGCAGGAAAGGGAAGGGAAAGCAAGTGGAGAGGTCCTAGGTCGAGCTGTTATGGCAAATTAAAGATGGCTAACATCTAAAAAGATCTATAGATCTGTACACAGAGACGGAGGGTTGCAGTGCTGCATGTAGAATATCTGCAAGATCAAAGTTTTGTTTAGACATATGTAAATGGTGATTAAGCTTTGAAGTGGGGAAGAAGAGGTTTTTTGCCTTAGCAGAATCCATCTGCTCTATGTTAATACTACTGACAGTAGCACTGATGCTGCATTGAATCAAGTTTTAGCACGTGATTTCCCATTTGATAAGAATCACACATGGGGGTGATGGACCACTAGAGACCTCCCTGGCTTTACAAAACCTCTTTATCCTAATGTGGTCCCTTGGTTTTCTGTACTCTTGGGGCCTGGCATCCCTCCCATGCTGCCTGACCTTCATATTCCCATCCAGGCAGGTAGGATCTTGCCTTTCTGGCCGGTGTTGATTCCAGCTGATTTTAGAAGGAATGATCACACAATAAATGCTTGCATGTGGGTGGTCACATAGAAATATCCCTCATTGGTCTCTCAGTATCCCCAAAATCATAGAACAGCCCAGGCTGGAAGGCACCTTGAAAGATGATCTGGTCTAGCCTTTTTTGGGGAAAGGGAGCTTAGATGAAGTTATAGATTCACAGAACCATCATTATCCAGCACCCTGTCCAATTGCATCTTTAAAGGCTGCAGTGACAGGGACTCTACCACATCCCTGGGGAGGCTGTTCCAGAGGATGGTTGCTCTTATTTAAAAATTATCTTGAATAATGTTCTGCTTTGGGAAAGGAAAAATAAAACCACTAGAAGGGCTTTGGCTATGTCAAGCAATAGAAAGTTCTCTGAAAGCTGATCTCCCCAGATCTGCCTTTGAGACAGGATAGTGACTTTCCCTGAAGCCCTTGCTATGGTACCTCATCATCTCTCAGCATGACTTTATTACTACTGTTATTAGCATCCCTATGAGAACACAACCGTATCTTGGGTGTGCTGCACCATGGAAAAATTTCAAAACAAATTATTCTGTTTGCTTTTGTTTCAAATTATTTTGTTTGGAGACATTGGAAACTGCTGCCTTTTCAGACAGAGCTTACCTTGGACAAGCAGTGGCTGCCAGTGCTCTCCCACCTAAGCCTTTTTCAGGTGAATGCCAAAGTTGTACTGATGCTGTTTTCAAACTGCACAAGAAATAAAGCTACGTAAGGGATGTGCAATCTAAATTTCCTCTGCCCGTTTGTTGCCTGTCTTTTCAGCTGTAGGATGTGAAGGTTATTTTTTTGTCAGCCACACACTGGAGATTTTTGCATAACAACTGTTCAGTCACAAACTGGAATTACTTGGAGCCAAAGGAGTGCTGCTGTGTAGTGTTCTGTGTATTGTCATTGTTTCTGGCTGAGACTATTAATTAATTGAATGCTGTTTGTGGCACACAGGCTCTGAAGTAAAGGAGCATCGAGGTACAGAACCCTTTCTCTACCAGTGTTATTCTTTTCTGTCTCTTAATTAAGTTATCAAACATCTTCAAATCACAAAGATTTGCTTCAAAAGCAATAAGTCCAGTCGTTATTTCACAGAACTTTGTACAGAAACATGGGATAGTGGTGCTCTAAAATACTTATTCCAAAGCTTGTTACTGGGTCATAACTGAAAGCAGAGGAGATTGAACCTTCCTTGCCTGTGCTATGTGGTGAATTCTCTCAGGAAAACTGACTGTATCAAGTGCTATTACACTC
This sequence comes from Dendrocincla tyrannina, assembly GCA_035047865.1. Classification (NCBI taxonomy): domain Eukaryota; kingdom Metazoa; phylum Chordata; class Aves; order Passeriformes; family Dendrocolaptidae; genus Dendrocincla; species Dendrocincla tyrannina. Next base: position 114,250,076 of record JAWWMP010000001.1, read on the forward strand.
TCTAAAACTAATTTTTTTTTTAACCTGTGTCACTATGAAAAGTGAATATTTTTGCAGAAACCTACCAGTCAGTCTCCTGGCAGTCTAACCAGCTACATTTCTGTACCATTTTATTGTTCCAGAGATTGTTTGAAGTTAAGAGCCAGGAAACAGTTGGATTTATTTCAGGAACTGAATTTCCTGCCAGTTTGTCCGAGTGATTTTCTAGTGTTCTGCATACATAAAGATGTCTCAATTTGTCTTCTTGAAAACTAGGAATGGAATAAATCCCACACATCCAAATGACAGTCATATACAAACTGAAAGTACTACATGCAAATGCATGGGGTAAATAGCTTTGTTGGCATTGCTTTGGGAATTAGTAATGAGATTTTCTTGGTGCTATTTAAAGTAAGAATAAGTCACTCCTTCTAATTCCCTTTGGCCTGATATTTATTATTGATTTGGGTGTACCTGTTGGAAAATCTTTAACCCCTGTATTTTTGGGTGCCTTTTTTGGCTGTGTGCTGGCCTGATGTGGTGTAAAGGGAGTAGGAAAAATAAAATATGGGAAGAGGATACTGCTCAACCACACCACGATGCACAGCGAGGCTCTGCTTGAAAAGTGGGTTTGGAGACAGACCAAAGTCACTTCCATCTCTGAGTTATGAGGTTTGTGTTCACATAGCGGCTTTTGCCCTATAGCAAGCCCAAAGTGTCATGGTGGCAAGAGGATAAAGGAAAAATAAAGTATTTCTATCTTGTTTTTCCTCAACTCGGAGTGATTTTCTCGGGTGCTGAGAGACTGCTGTGCCATTTGCACTGTGTATGGCAAGAAGCTGTTAAAATGTCTTGAATAAAAATGTTGGAGCACTGTAAAAAGCCACAGGTCCTTCACCATGCATTACAACCATGACTGGAAAATACATTTCTTGCCCTAAAATGCTTTGAGAATGCTCTTCTGGATTTATTTTCCCCCCTGGGTGCTGAAAGCCTGCTCTGCATGTGTCCTGTGCTGAGTCAGTTCAGACAGGATTCAGCACATGCAGCCCCTGCAACAGAGGCACAGAATAGTTTGGGTTGGAAGGGACCTTAAAGATTATCCAGTTCCAACCCCCTGCCATTGGCAGGAACACCTTCCACTAGCCCAGGTTGCTCCAAGCCCCATCCAGCCTGGCCTTGGACACTTTCAGGGATGGGGCAGCCACAGCTTCAGCTGTGCCAGGGCCTGGCCACCCTCACACCCTCATATCCAATCCAGCCCTACTCTCTGTCAGTTTAAAGCCATTCCCCCTCACCTGTCACTGCATGTAAAGTTCATCTCCTGTACAACTGACCATGGCTGACACACTGGATCACTTATCCAGAGTGTCCAGGCTCACTGCTGATAAATTCCCACCATCTGAGCTGAAAGGGGCAGTGAGGTGAGACTTGTCCAGGAGACAGGACAGAGGCAGGATCCCATCATCATTTGTAGTATAATGCTTTTGTCTTTGTGCCTTATCCATGAGCTGTGTTGGCCAGTTATTTGCCAACACTTTAGAAAAGCTGATTATTGGGTGTGATAGCTGTAGAGCAGCTGACACCAAAAGCAATTAAAACTACTGACTTTGGGGATTTAATTCAACTAAAGCAAAGTTTTTCAGTTCTAATGGGTTGTTTTGGGGTTTATTTTTGCTGTCAGTTGAACGCTGTCTTGTACTGTTCTGTTTGCATGCAGATTTCAGTTCTAAGAAGTTTTTCAGGTGTCCTGGAAGTGCAGAAAAAAGGCTACCAAAAAAAAAGAAAGTTGTGTAGTAATGACAGAACGAATTAAAATCAGGAGAAACTAATGGTGCTGATTTTCCACTGATCTCCACCCTTCTGCTGCCCACCTGAGCCTTAGGTTCTTGCCATGATGGTGGCTCAGGGAAGGAGACTGCACATGCTCTGGCTCGTTTGCCAGAATTCCCCTCGTAGGGATTGACGCGCTGGGTGTTGTTAATGAGCGCAAACACCAGCCAAGTTCTGCCAGCCTTCCCCTCAAGCCACGTGCTCGTTTCAGTGTCTCCTCCCAGCACAGCTGGCTGTGTCCACAGAGCTCACAGTAACCTCAGTGTCTCCAGGACTCGTACCTTTTCGTGTTTGGAGAACATAAAATCACAGAGTCATTGAGGCTGCAAAAGTCCTCCAAGTTCATCAAGTCCAACTTGTGACTGAACATCACCATGTCATGAGTGCCATGTCCACTTGTTTCTTGGACACCTCCAGGGATGGGGACTCCAAACCTCCCTGGGCAGCCCCTTCCAATGCCTGACCATCCTTTCTGTGAAGAAATTCTTGCTGATGTCCAACCTGAACCTCCTCTGGCACAGTGTGAAGCCGTTTCTTCTTGTCCTGTTGCTAGTTATCATAGAAACATAGAGTGGTTTCGGTTGGGAGGGACCTTAAAGATCATCCAGTTCCAACCCCCTGCCATGGGCAGGGACACCTTCTACCAGCCCAGGTTGCTCCAAGCCCCATCCAACCTGGCCTTGGACACTTCCAGGGATCCAGGGGAAGCCACAGCTTCTCTGCCCAACCTGTGCCAGGGCCTGGCCACCCTCACAGGGAAGAATTTCTTCCTAATATCCAATCTAACCCTACCCTCTCTCAGTTTGAATCCATTCCCCCTTGTCCTGTCTCTACAGTCCTTGGTGAGCAGTCTCTCTCTGGCTCCTTCAGACCCTTGAAGGTGCTGTGAGGTCTCCATCCAACCTTCTCTCCTCCAGGCTGAATGGCCCCAACTTTCCCAGCATCAGGAAATGGATTCAAAACTGAGGGGAAAGAAGGACCTGAGAGCCAACAAAGCACATTAGAAGTATAGCTAAGAAACCTGTGAGAGAACACGTGCTCAGCCTGCTGTGCTGAGCTGTGGTGGCTGCAGGGCTGTTAATTAATTAGTGATTATTGCAGTTGGATGCTTTCTTTCTAGCAGAATCCATGTTCTGTTGCTTGTGCAAGGGGAAAGTGTCAGTGTGTGTTCAGTTTACCACAAATTAAATCCAAAGGTTTGGATTCACAGGCTCGGTGTGTCATGTGCAGCAACACGCAGAGACCAAGGAGGAAGATGCTCCAGGACAAGGGAAGGACGAAGGCCCACATTTCAGTGCTTTTGGAAGAGCAGAAGCAAGGTTGTGGGCAATGTTTTCTCCAGAGTGACTGTCCTTCCTCACACACAGAGTAGACCTATGTGATACGTGCACACAAGTCAGGCACAGGAGTGCTGTCACAGGGATGACACTGGCACAAAGGGGTGGTTTACAAACAAAAGAGCCCCTTAAAAAATCAAATCAGCTCATTAAAGGGTGGAGAAGTTCCATCCCTGGCTGTGCCAAGGAGAGGTAGATAAAAAAGAATGGCTCTCAATCTGTTATGCTGGCTGGTAGATTAAAAAAATAAATAAATAAACTGCATGCTCACACTCCTTTTCCCTTCTCTCCACACCCATGCCTGTGTTAAGACCTTAGTGTGAGCTTTCAAAGGAATAAATGCCTTTGTCTGACATACAGATGGCACTTGTACCCAAGGGCCCTAGTTAGGGTATAAAATTCCAGATTGCTCTACTGCAAATATGAATACATAGGTAGGGGGTATTTGGGCAGGAGCAGGTTGGGTTTGGGGCTGTATGTGTCTTCAAAGGCAAAGAATAGTTCCTTTATTGCCCTCCTGGGAAGTCCATGCTGGTGCAAACAGAAGATTTTTGATGAAGAGACTGGAATCAGTGACAAAGCACCATTATTAAAGACGTAAAAAAGAAGAGTTCAGATTGCATAATCAAAGAGAAAAGTGAGAAACTTTGTCCTAGAGGCAAATGCACCTACTCCTCATTCACTCTCCTCCCTTTTTCACTACTTTTTTTCCCATGAAATACATGCAAATCCCAACATGCACTTAGTTTTCCTCCAGGCATGATATACTTGTGTGGTTATTTAGGTAAGAAGTGGGCTGAATAGAGATATGAGGTGTTCCTGGCAGAAAGCTCTTGGAAAAGAGTGCTCTATTTACTGCTGTTGTTTTAAAGTCATCCACTCACCTCTGAAAGCATTTGTACTTAAGGGGGGGTATCTGTCATTCTAATTATACAAAATACACATCTCCTTCTTAATTTACTTTCTCTTCTCACAGCACAGCCAGTATTTCTGAGCCTACCTACTTGAAAAAATGTCTAGAAATTAAGTGTAGGCATTCTATCAAAATGAAGAGTGGCTTAAGAAGTAATTCAAGGAGAGCGAGAACTTGGTGTTATCAATTAATGCCTGCAAGAAATCACAGATTCTGGTTGCACAGGACACTTGCGAGTCTGGAAGCTGTAAATAAATGTGTGTGGTCTACCCTTGGCTACAAATCCTTCCAGGTCTCCATTGCCAGCTGTACACCCTCACCTTTAAAGGTGTTTTGTGTGAAGGATATTGAAAGTGGTGGGGTTTAGACAGCACTATAAATGGAAGGATTAGAGGATGGGTGTAGAGACAAGGAAAGGGGGATGTGGGTGTTTCAGGTGGGATGTGGAGACGAGGAAAGGGGATGTGGGGATTCAGGTGGAATGTAGAGACAAGGAAAGAAGATGTGGGCATTCAGGTGGGATTTAGGGACAAGGTGGGACTGTGCCGTTATGGGCAGGAGGAATTTCAAGGTCACTCCCACAGTTTTCCCTCTGGTGGTTTTTGCCTCCAAGGTTCTTGTTGGGATATTATGGATACTGCTGCTGGGCAATTAGAATAATTATAACCTGAAATATTTTGTTCCAGTAGTATTAGTACTGTGGCTGGAATAACTTTAACAAAGTTATCTGACCATGGATTATTTAATGTGCAGCATAAACACTATTCTTCTCGCCTTTCCATCTGTCTTTGGGGATGCCAGGATTTCCTGCTTCAGGTCAGTGAGCTGGAGCATTGGGGAAGGGAAAAGGTTGGTTGTGGCTGTTTGGATTAAACTGTGACAATGTGGGAAGAGTCCCACTTGGAACGCAAGACCATCAGTTCTCTCAGAAGCTTTCAATTAAATTCCTGATAGGGAAATACTTTCAGATTGGTATTTTTGGTAGCTGGAAGTGTAAAGATGCTGCCAGTTATGTTGATGGTGTCAGTGTTTAACACCATGGAGTTGGCCCAGCGATTCCTGCACGTTTTTCCACTTGCACACTTGGTTTTTCTAACCTGGCAATTATGTCAGCTTTTTTAATCAAAAGAATCAGCACAAGCATCAGGGAAGACACAGTCAGGCTGTTACACTGATGCTTTAGGCTATTGGACAGAGTTTGTCTTCCAGATTTGTACGGGCTGATGAGAAAATGAAGAAGCTCCTCCCAGGTGCTTGTTGCCATCCTCCTCCCGAATTCTGCTGCTGACTGAGCTCCGTCAGCTGATCTGCTTGGAGGCTGTTTAAACTCCTAAAACTAATCCAGAGTGCTGGGAATGAAGTGAGTTAGGGAGTGGTTCTCTCAGCAGCTGAACTGGCAGATCTTGGAAGGTGGTAACACAAGGAAGAGTAGGGAGGTGGAAAACCACAGAGAACAGGCCAGTAGGTTGGGGTTTTTTTTAATAAAGTTTGCTATTGTTGTTTCTGGTCAGAGTCAGGAAAAAACAGTGGAACTACTTCTCCTTGGTCTACATTCCTGTTGCCTCCTTTATATTGATAAAAACATGCATCCAGTTGTGCAGAAAACTGACTTATCCATCACTCCCCCCAAGACCCAGCTTTCATTTTCTCATCAATTTAGGAGCTGGCTGTGCCAATTCCAGAGCTGGATCTTGAGAAGAACAAGCAGGGATGAGTGGTACCAGCCTGCTCACGCTGATGTCAGGCTAAAGGGACTGCAATTACACTCTTGGTAATGGTTGCTTTGGCTTTCTGTGTGGAAAGAGGTTTTACAAATCCTGCCGTGGAGTTAAATTACAATAAAGGCACCCTCAGCAGTTGCTTGAGATGGTGATCATGGGACTCTTACTGTGTGGTTGTAATGAAAATGTTACAACTTGTGGCTTCTGGCAAGGCATAAATGTTTGCAGTATATGGCCTTAGATTCTTAAAATGAGGTACCCAGTAATTAAAAAAAAAATAAATAACATGTTCACATCATTGAGGAGACTTTAACCCCGACTGCTAATTTTACAGAAATGTAATATGATAACTAAAACTTCTCTGTACTCCTGAAAACTTTAGGCAATGGCCCCTGGAAGCAAACCTAGGGAACACTGAATTGATCCTGCCGTGTCAATGGAAAGAATGCTGCTTTTAGGGAAATGCATGGAGGAGTTTTGTAATCCCATTGCGGAACACTTGGACAGGTACCTGCAGCACCCCCTGGAAACAGCAGGTCATTCATAGCTCACCTGTCCCATGGATTACGTTGCATTTTGGAAGATTATTTCTAGCCTAAGAGATAATTCTGACTTCAGGGTACCTGGAAAATAACACTGACTTCATTTCACCTGCACCTCAGCCTTGATAAGCCCCAGCTGCACGAAGTCCTTAGTCAAGGGCCAGCTTTTTGCTTCATTCCTGGTTACCCTGGATTTTTGTGTGTATTGACAGCTATTACTAACTTGGAAAGAGACTGGAGAGGTGATGTCATGAGAATTTCTGCTGAGGGTTTTTTTTAACAGGGTTTTTAAGATTAGGGCTTTGGCACATGCAGATTTTAGCAAATTGTTTTGAAATGGCAGAGTTTTTCCCTTTGAGGTTACTGGTCTGCTACAAAATGTTAAGTTTAAAGCATGATTTGTACAAATCTTTATAGAAAAAATGGAGACTTTCATTGTTTGTATGGTATCTGCCTTGTTTGGGCACATACACTGGTGTTTTTATGATGGGTATTGTATTTAACACTTTTCAAATGGTACTGAATGTGCTCAAAAGGAAACAAAAAAATCCGATTCTGCAGAAAATTACAGGCAGTCTCTGTGGATGTAATAGCAATAACACACCAGACTTTTAATATAGCTGGTTTGGCTCTTGTGTATCCTGCTCTTTATTCTTAGCACTGTAATCAAGTGTAATTACAGGTGTAGACATTTTAATTAAAGGTGAATGAGTTTTAATTAAAGGTGAAAAAAGTAGAATTGGACCAACATTAACAATGTCTCTGTGACCTAAGCTGAAGAGTGTCATAGTGTATACCCAAGAAAATACTTATTTTCACAGAATTTTCCTATGGAATCGATGAAGTGCCTTCCTGCCAAAAGCTGTGCTCTGAGGAACAAAGCACTGTGGCGTTCCTGCAGTTCTGAGACAGCGGGAAATCTGTTTGCCACTGAGATTGGCAAGTTCTGTCTGGGGCATTATCAGCAGAGAGCAATTCCCAGCTTCTTTGCTAAGGTTACTCCCAAAGTTGTTGCATGTGTAAGGACTGTGGGCATTCTCGGGGCACAGATGCAGATTTCATGTGTTTCATGCAGATTTCTGCACTTCATGCAGATCTCAGTGATCCATAAAACAGCACTTCTTTCTCGTGTTTTAAAGCAAGGGCTGGTGGAGAATTGTTGTTGGGAATTTTGGGGCCAAAGATCCCAGAACTCTGATAACACATGTCAGTTTTCACTCCAAACTGAAAGACTGGAGAACAACCATAGCTGGCATCAGTTCCCACGGCCTTTGGAGGAGTCTTTTTGCTCTTGGGAGAATTGTGATGTAAGTAAATACTTGATATTGGCTTTTTTTTTTCTTTATTTTTCCCCCCTTTCCTAACTTTCCTTAGGCATTCTTTGCATTTGACTCACAATTGGGCGTTTTTTGCTCAGTCTTAACTCTGCACGCTGTGTCCCACTCTCTCTGTAAGCAACACATGATTATCACAGTGGCAAGCAGGAAAATGTAAACCACTGGAACAGGCTGCCCAGAGAGGGTGTGGAGTGTCCCTCACTGGGGATATTCCAGAGCCATCTGGACACAATCCTGTGCCACGTGCTCTGGGATGGCCCAAATGACCCACTGTGGTCCCTTCCAACCTCACCCATTCTCGGCTTCTGTGATATTTGCATAAAATTTGCAACCTTGAATTTGAATTTTCTTTCTCTTTGTGGGGACTAAAATGATCTTTTTGACAAAGATGCGACTTCTCTTGTGCTTTAAGAGCATATATGAAAAGCTTTATAATACCCAGTTTAAAGAAAAATTAACAAACATGTTAGTTCATAGCCAGGTCCAGAAATGTTTATTGTTTGTCTGAAGAAAGGCAACAGAGTATCTGATATTTCCTTGGTCAGTTGGAAATGTTTGGGACTTTTTCTTTACTAGAACAGAAATCCCACATCTGCAACAAGTTGTTGATGTAAGTTTAATGTTCAAACATGGACAGGACTGGTTTCAGCTAAAAATGTTTTATATCTTGACCACTCTTTTGGTGTCCTGGGTTAAATAAAATCATTTTTCCATTCCTTTTTGATTGTGGTATTTGTGTATCAAGTAAACCAAGACAATAGCAGTTACTATCCTTTTTTTTAAACAATATTAATATAAATAGTGATGCCTATATAATTTTTTTCTGCATCTTGAAGGTGTTCATTCCTGATCAAAAGTGGCTTCATATTGATATGACATTATGAGAAATTTCTGTCCTTTATATGTTCTGTCAGTTAAGGGTGACTTTCTGCCACTCTTGGCCTCCAACCCTCAGCTGTTATTTATGGCTACTGAGCATTACCTTTGCACCCACAAGTGTGATGACATTTTCTTACCATCTCCTTTGGTCTAACTGTTGAGCAAGATAATCCTTAAGAAAAAGAAATAGAGCAGGAAAAATTTTTATCTAATGGTCCACATTAATTTTTTTTCATGTTGCATGAGTTTTTCTGTTTCATTTGAGTAATATAATTGGAAACAAAACATTAGTGAAAAGAAACCACTGAATTGAGTCACTGAAAAACTGTAAAACTAAGCAAATTTTCAAACCTCACATGATGTAGATTTAGTAATGGTGAACTATGAATCAAAACAACTTTATTTTTCAGAGGCCTTCGACCCGTTTTTCCTTATGTCAATCTAAGCCTTTCAAATATTGATGGGTTATCATCCTTAAATCCCATTTCTCCGTTATCCACAATTTCATCCCAAAAGTTGTGATAAAATTAATGGCATGAACTATCTTTTTGAGGTTAAGAACAGGCACTAAGAGGATGAAAATATAATTCCATGCAAGGGAAATTCACACTGGTGGTGCTTTACACAGACAATGTGTCCCTCACATGCATCAATCCTTGACCTGGAGCCAGGGTGATATTTAAGTGAATCTACTGCAGTGATGGAGTGAAAATTCTTTTGTTTTCTGATGGCGGTCACAGACCATGCTTTGCTTGGCTAACCTTCACCTTACTAGGTCTAAATCCATTTCCAGTTTCCCCTTAACATTTTAGCTTAGAGATTGTTTTCCCATTGCACATATTAAAGGTGAGTGCCTCCTGGTCTGTGTGTTATTCCTGGATAGAATGTCTAGGAATATCCACTTGGCTCTTTTGGCTCTGACTTCAGAATATCTACGTTCACATAATGCTTTGATGCCCCTCTTTTCATTAATTTTTCCTTACACAAAATAAGGAATGACATTAAAATACGAGAGTGAAGTTTATAGAGAGGGGTAGTTCTATTGTTTAGTCAGTCTGTGAGAAACTATCTCTGTAAATAAAGGCTTTTATTTACTAGTGGATTACTCATGTAGCACTCCATTCTTTTCTTTTTAAAGCTGCAAGCCTAAACATATAATACAGAGCATTATTTATGATAACTTTTGGATTATTTGCATAGTTTGATTACAAACTACTGTTACAAACAAATCTTACTGCCATTATGTCTCATATTTTACAGGAATCATATTTCTTACAGTAGTTATTTTTGTTACTAATGCACTTTAATACATACCAATATCAGTCTTACTCACATAGTGCCATGATTGGTCTACTTATTTTAAAAATTGAGAGGTTCAGAAAAAATTCAAAGCCCTCACAGTTTTACTTTGCTGCATCTGGCAGTGAGTGCAGTCTTTGCTTGAAAAACATGCTCAAAAATAAATTAATTGATTTCATGTTTTATCTTTCATTTCTGTAAGTGGGCAGTTTTGCTGATGGAACCCCCGAGTCCACAGCTTTTTGCTAAACATTTTCATATGTGTTTTTTCAAGTCCCAACTATGTTGTGAATTTTATTAATTAAAAGAATGTTTCCCGACTTAGTAGGCAGGCTCCACCAGACCCAGAAGGTGGGGTAGGGCACACTGTGAAAGAGGAGAATTTTGAGGGCAGGGAAAACTGCTTACCTTTCCCACCCTCCTGCAAATATGTTCCCACAGTTATGAATGTCATTCTCTTTGAAAATCACCCATAGAACTTCCCCCTACACCTTTGCTGCCTCTGACTGTGTCGGGTTCAGACTCTCCAAAGGTGAAGCTCCTGACTGAGGCAACAGCCCCAAAACCTTCTGTTTACATACAAAGAACATTCAAGAAGGTTCAGGTGAAATGCTCACAGTTTTGGTGCCAACAAATTCAAATGGCTTTAAGCCCCATATGGTTACTCTGATTAAGAAGTGAGGCGGTTTTCGATCTGTCTAGCTCAATATTTTAGTTGATTCACCTTGTTATGCCTATGTTTCCATATACACAAGACCTTGGATTTCTCAGATCCTGTTTCAAGCCCTTCAGAGGAAATAAGGGCTTGTCTCCCTCAGGGAGCTGTTGTGAAATACATTGGAATATGAATTTAAAATGCAGCGTTTGCCTGGATTAACTCCTTGTGCGAACGCTCTGTTCCACACACAGAATGCCTAGCAGCACGTGAGTTTAATCCCCTCTACCAAGATCAGGATGATTAAAACCAGATAATCCTAAATAAATGGATTTCAACCAAATCAAACACTGGGGAGAGGCAACGGGAAATGGGTGAAACTCCTTAGGCTGGTATTGCCACTGATGAT
>JAWWMP010000001.1:114261079-114327278 GCA_035047865.1 Dendrocincla tyrannina
TGTTTACATTTTAATCAGCTGTACATTATCATCAGTGGCAATACCAGCCTAAGGAGTTTCACCCATTTCCCGTTGCCTCTCCCCAGTGTTTGATTTGGTTGAAAGCCAGTCCCAAACCCAGTGTGTGGCCTTACAAAGTTGTGCCAGCAGAGCAGGGAGGTTGAGGCTTTAATTCTTGGGAACGGAGGGGAACACTCTGAGTTTAGACTGATGACACTGTTGAATGACACCCTGTGCCACTTGAAGAAAATGCAAAATAACAGTCGATCTCCAATCTCAGGTGTGGGTTTTTTGTGGAGTGAGGCAGGGGCTCATTAAGGTTTAGTTCCCCCATATCATGTAAGTACTGACTCCTGGAGTGCTGCATCCTGACAATTAATTCAGCTCGATTGTTGTGGAGCCTTCCCATTCCTGTTGGAATTATCTGCACTGCCCTCGTGGAGCAGGAGCAGGGACAAGTGGAGCGAGGGGAGAAGGTAAAAATGTACCAAAGAAATAACTCACCAGACACGTCCCTGCCACAAAGTGGGGATCGTTTGCTCAATTAGTCCAGACAGACCTTTCCACCAGGAGATGGCAGGGGAGAATTCAGGGCCTGGGTTGTGTTGGGGACACTGCAGAATGTTCTACATTTTTGTAGTTGATGTCATTGTGTCTGTGTTGGGGTGAGTTAATTAAATGTTACTGCAATATTTACTGGTGTCTCTTCTGTTTCTAAAAACACTTAATTCTACGTTCCTGTCAGTTGTTTTCCTGCCAGAACTGCCTTGTCTTCTCCATGCTTCTATTTTGGTTTTAGGTTACCTTCAGTAACCTGGTGTGGTTTTAGGAGCATGTTGCTCTTCTTGTCTATGATACTGAGGAAGAAACTGATACAAATCAGAAGAAAGTTATTTATTGTCACTGAAAAAGTAGTTCATATAAAAAAATCTGTTTTAAAAAGTATTTCCCTGCAGTGTTTCTTATAAAATTCACTTGGTGCTACATGTTGCGTAGGAACATGTGAGACATCTTCAGATATTTTTTTAATTTATATAAAATAATCGCAGAAGCATTTCTATTTTATAGCACCACGGTTTAAATAGAATAGTTCCTATCATCCATAGGCAATCCTCAGCTTAGACTAATTGGGAGCTGAATGCCCTCAACTCCCAATTAGCCCAAGCTGAGCACTGCCAGTACTAAACAGGGTTGGGTTTCCTCATAACGTGGTTGATAGTTCACACACCATTCAAACAGCCTTTTCACTTGCATTCTACCAGGCAGGATCAGGGTTGTCTCCCTCAGAATAATATTTCAGGGTGAGTTTACTCTTTGCTTTCCCTCATCCAATCCCTTCAAATCAAGGGAAGCACACCTTTTGCTGTCCTAGTTTTTTTTCCCAACTCTGTGGTAAGAAAGAGCATTTTTAATGCATTCTCTATATTGGTAGCTACCTCCTGTCTTAAAATTATTGCCATGGCTTCAAAGCTGCTGCCCTTGGCTGTATTGGAGAAGCCACATTCCATTGACAGTCTTTCATAGCAGATGCCTGGGTTGTTTGAGTAAGGGCTAAACTATGGACTGTATTTGCTGTGCAGGCAGTTCAGCTTCAGAGCTGTGGAGTGTAAGAGCAGGACCTCTCCAGAAGAAGAGCCTTTCTGCTGAAGAAAAATGAGGCAATCTGTGGGACTCTGGTCCTGGAATGGATCCTTCTGTGCTTGCTTTAAACAAATCAGTTTGGCTTTGTCTTGTAAAACGTGTCAACAAAGTCCAGATCTGATTGGGACCCTCCTGGTGAACCCCCCAGCTATGTGTATCTTCAATTTATGGGTTAAAGTTGCTTTTTGGGTTAGCTATTCATGACAAAACCCCATCAGTGGGTGCAAAGCAACATCAAGTTGTTCATTTTCCCTCTTGAGATTGGCTAACAGATGCGCTGGTTTTTTGGCTGGGGAACTCCCCCCCTCAGTGACCTGGTGGTGTAGAGTCTCTAGTCCTAAGAGGAACAAAAATCACACATCATTGTGATCATAGCTTTAGAAAGTAAAGCCCATCAGGACTGGTGAAGAGACTCCATCAGATATAACAGGAGAGGTGCACACTACAGGTTAGAAGAACCATTTTAATAGAGTGAGGTTTTAGGATTTCCTTTGTCTCTCAATAAGCAGTTTGGAGCTGTGTCCCTTCACTAAGTGTGTTAATCTGCAGCTCAGAACTCCATCTGAGGAGGTTGCCTATATTCTACCCCTTGGAAGGGGTGTGGGTTGTGATCAAGGCTTTTACACTCTTGTTCTACCTGCAGAAACATCCTGATGAATGGCAGAAATGGAGCCCATGGTGCACCTAGCTGGCTAAATGAACCAGGCAAATCCTTTTTGTTAAATGTGTTTTATTTACTCATTTCTAAGACCAAAAGGTATCCAACTTGTCGTTGAGCTTGATTCATTTGATTATTCTTATCATCAATAATATATCTCTTTCTCTACCTCTTGCTCTCAATTTGAATTTAGTTCTCTTGATTCTTGACTTTGATTGGGTCTAGGCTATCACTTCACCTTTCTAAAAAGGTAGCTTTCTGCATAGCTGTTACCTTTGTTAGGTAGGTGAGAGACACTTGTGGCTGCTTCTCCTTATGTCAGAGGGTAGGATACTCCTTACATCTGTCTGAAGTTTTCTCCTGAAAGTAGTTTTTTAGCTCTGTTTACCCCTAGACATAAAACTACTTGGGATTTTCCCCTTGTCACGTCAGCTGTCAGAGCTTTCCACTTCTGCTGTTAAAGCTTGCACTGTGTCCTCAGTACCAGAGGGTTCCTGAGCTCCAGAGATCTGAGCACAGAGCTTTTTATATGCAAAGATAGTTTGGTGGATCGCTGATTGCTTGTGGTTAACCACCATGTGAATGTAAACGTAAAGACAGAAAGTGTGAAGATAAAAAAGAAAAAGGAGGTCGGCAGGCTGAGTTCTTGGAGATGTGCAGTTGTCATGGACTCACCACCCCATGATCCTGGCTCTCCAGAGACTGTGAAGATTGAGAGGGACCTCCCCATGTCCATCAGTCCTGCAGGGAGAGGGCAGAGCATGGACCAGGCTCTGTTTGGGGGTGCCCCGCAATGGGACAGGAGGAACAGGCAGGAACTGATGCCCAGCGAGTTCCACCTGAACCTGTCTTAAGAGAACTCTGATTGCTGACAAATAACCTGACTTTGGCATGGATATTTGCAGGGTTAAATGTCATGTGGTGTTTGTAATAGTGGCAGCCTGACTTTTTTTTTTTCCTAGAAGTTTGTGTGTTTCTAAAATCATAGCAATAAGATAAAAGCACATAATAGCCTTTTCTGTTTCTATAGGAGAAAGAGCACAGGGCTCATGTGCAGCTTTTTTGTCTGCTTGTTTGGTTTAGTTTGTATTTAAAGGAAGGTGTAGGCTATGAGAGCACTTAAGATCCCCCACAAGAAAAGGCTGTATCATGTCCTGTTTGTTGAGGAATGTTCTCCAATAACATCAAGATTTTTGATCATTCAAGGAGACAGGTTTCAGAAGAGAGGAGGTGGGTATGTTCTTATTTCTGTTTATATTTCTAGGATTTAAGGTGCTTTTTGATAACATGCATGTGTGATTTAATAAATATTTCTATTTTTCAGATGAGTCAGCTGCATGAAAGCAGGCTTTGCTCCAGGAAGGCCATTATTTTCATGAAGCACACAAGTTCTCTTGACTTCCCACGTTCGGTGAATTGGGGCAATGAAAGTGAGCAACAGAACACGCTCAGGTCTGTATTTCATCAGAAAAGCTTTGAAGAGAGAGTTTCCACAAGAGCCAGACTTGGACTGAAAAAAAGATCTCTGCAAGTAACCCCAATGAGCATTTAACCACCTTCAGGGCAGAAAGCCAATTTTCTTCTCTCCAGCTTTGCTTTTCCAGTAAGCATTTTCTTCACCAGAATACTCTGTACCTCACCCAACTCTGTGTTGGCTGACGTGCTAAAAAGGAAGGGAGAGGTGGTGGTTTTGTTCTGGTTTTAAGTGCTTGGAATACATTTAGGATTTGTGGATGTTTTGGTGACAGAAAGCAGGAGCGTTACTTGACAGAAGGTCTCAAATTTCAAACTTGGTGTTTTGAACAGATTGTTGTTCTGTTTAGGATAAAATTTACTGACTGATAAAAAACTGTTTTCATTAAGCCATTCATTATAAAGAATATTGAAACTGTCTCAATGCTGTATTAGTTTACTAATTAAATTGGCAGCTATACATTATTAATAAATCTTTCATCAGTTATTTGCTACTAAATGGATTTATGTTTAAATTCAGAAAAATAATTTGCCTGCCAGAACTGTCCAAAGTATCTTGCCAATGAAGGGACAATATCATGTGAAGAAACATGGGAAGTAAAAATAAAATGTCTTTTCCTCAAGGTCACCTTGTACAGAACAGGTTGGATAAATGGCAGAGTTCTAATTATCTTTACAGTAGCTGAGAGAGCTGGGGTTGTTCAGCCCGGAGAAGAGACGACTCCAGGGAGACCTCAGAGCCCCTTCCAGTGCCTAAAGGGGCTACAAGGGAGCTGGAGAGGGACTTTGGACAAGGGATGGAGTGACAGGACAAGGGGGAATGGCCTTAAATTGAAGGAGGATGGATTTAGATTAGATATTAGGGTGAAATTCTTGGCTGTGAGGGTGGAGAGGCCCTGGCACAGGTTGCCCGAGAGGTTGTGAATTCCTTATCCCTGGAAGTGTCCAAGGCCAGGTTGGATGGGGCTCTGAGCAACCAGGTCTTGTGGAAGGTGTCCCTGCCCATGGCAGGGGATTGGAACTGGTTGATCTTTAAGGTCCCTTCCAACCCAAACCATTCTATGATTCTATGGTAAAGAAAATTAGTATATGCAACTTGGGCAACTGCATTACAAATGCTGGAAAATAAGGGCTTAATTGCCTGGAAATTCCATTCTTTGTAACTTCAGATCAGAAGGTTTAAGGGGCTTTTCTACTCCTGCAGTAGCTCCCATGCAGATCTCTTTACTTGCTTCCACAGCTCAGTTAAAGCCAAAGGTGTGTTTTAGCTGGGGCTGCAGCTCCGCTCACCCCGCAGTGCATAATGAGCCCCACTCAACACAGCAGCCCTTCCTTGACCTGACCACAACCTCCCTCAGGTCCCCAGAGGTTCCCACAAGCCCGACTACAACAGCTATGACTTGCTGGGAAAGAATCCTACGGCATCCAAGCACGAGGAAACCTGTGCTATTGCTGTGGGACACACAGGAAATGCAGAAGCCCAGAGGAGGGTGCGTCTCTGCTTTGGGAACAGGAATGTTCGAGCCAGGTAGCCAGAGCTGGGAACATTGAGGTTGTATAAACACACAAGCAGCTTTGTGCAGACTTGCTCAGTCGGGGTAGATTCTGCTTTCTAGTTGCATTCTTAGGGAAACATGATTTTTCACTGGCTGGAAGTCAACACATCGATGCTCAACAACTCTGCTTTTCATTAGATGCTCACTGTGAGCTACCAGCTCTGACCATGTTTGTATTTAAATGGTTTTATAGCCAACATTCCTCTGACTAAAATATCTTCATTTTCGTATTTTATACTAGAAAATAGAGAATTATTTTTGTTTGGTTGACTGGATTCATTTTATTCCTTTCTCTCAAGGTGCTTTAGGAAATAAATCGGAAATAAACCCAAATTAAGATTTTTTTTTTAATCTTATTAACTAATGAAGCTGCTTAAATACGCTGTTGATTGTGGGGTGGTTTATTTTGGTTGGGTTTTTTATTAAAGCATAACACATCAAGATAGATTTAATATATTAAATAAAGCACGTGGCTAACTGAACTATTCTCTTCCGGCTGCACTTAAAACTCTGTGAATTGCAGAGTGTGTCTGGCTGTCCTTGTGCCCTGATAACTCTGCCTGCGTTCTGCTTGCACAGCCAGGGAAAGTCACAAGGTGGCTGGACTGGGGGACAAGGATGGTGTGACCCTGTGCCATGGCCCAGTAAGGCACAGTGAACCAGCACTTGGGAGGCATCCCGGGGTCCAGCTGCTCAGGTACAACATGAATCCCTTCAGATAATAAATCCAGTTACGTCCCTGGCTCATGATTCAGCTTTCTTTAACAATTCTGGCAGCACACACGTCTGCATGTTGGTGCAGACATGACGCTCTCACACTCCTACCCCAGCGTCTTGTGAAACAGCTCTCTGATAAATATTGAAATTCCCTTTCAGCCAGCCTGCCTGCCTGTAAGAAATTAGTCTGAAATAAGCTCTGATGCGAATGCAAATGCTGTAGATATTCTGAAATTGCTCCCTACGTGGTAGACAACCAAATAAGTTGTTGGATACTCCCAATTTGGGAGACTGATGAAATTCACTGACGCGGTTCTGCAGATTAAGTTATTCCAGACTAGTTTTTCATATAAATGGATTTATTTTAGGAAGGGGGGGGAGGGGAAAGAAGAAGAAGAAAAATTCCAGGTCTAAGGCAAACTATGAGGAAAAGTGACTATTCAGGGAGTGATTCTGGAATATACAGTGCATTATATTTACTTGGGAAAACATGAGCACTTCCACTGTCTTTTTCTCCCTGGACATTTATAAAGCACTGGGCTGATTACAAAACAATGCAAGGCATCAAAATCCTAAACAAAACAGATTTTTGCCTGAATTCAAACCTTCTTTACGGAGACTCTTCCTCCTGCAGGAATTCATCCCGTTGCTGACTCATATGCACAGAGCAGCATTTGTTCAGCCTAAGCTGTTCCAGCCCTTCCTGCCCATCTGCCAGGGGTTCTCCCAGTGCCAGAGTCATCAGGGAGCAAAGCTGTGTCTCAGCCACCACTGCAGCTCCCAGTCTGGCAGCTGGGCAAGCACCGGGCACGGCTGTGCCCCAAGCAAATATACCCGAATGTGAAGCAGGGAGGTGCAGGACACTCTTTCCACCACTTTTTTAAGAGCCTTACACTCTGAAAATAGATTTGCCAGTGCTCGTGTGTCAGAACAGCATCCACTTTTTAGAAACCTCCCAAAGTGCCATGGGCAAAACAATAATCATCCCTTTTGTGAGGGCCTAGAGAGTGAAACATGATCTTCTACATCTCCTTCCTTTACCGTCTATTTTTTTGGGAAGTAACCTGAGATGCTTTAAATTGACCATTATTTCACTACACTCTTTGTTGCATCTGCATTCCATTTTGATCTCACTCTTTCTCTGTATATTTTATTCCCAAGTGTATTAGAATATGTTAGTTTTAATATACTTCAATAATTATTTTTTGTCATATGTTATAGCAGACACCACACAGCTGAAAGGAAGGTTTCTATTCTACCATCCTTTCTAGCTAACCATGTTACATGTGCCCTTTGGGATATGGTGGGCACAAGTGCCTGCTCATTGAAAGCACACATCCATTCCTGACAGCATCATTGTCACCTCTGTGACAGCAGGGAAGAAAACCTGAGGCTTGTGGCATTGTGTTGTGACAGACCAAGTTGCATATAAAATAATCATTGGCAGATTATGTTTAAATTTGCCTGAGAAGACGAGAGGCTTGGCCTTTGAATGCTGGAAATGGGATAAATTATTTAAGTACTGTTGAGTTCATGTTGTGGGTGGACAGAAGGAAATAATCAGAATTTCTAGACCAGAGAGGATGAAGTGACTGATTGAAAGTGGACAAGGATTTTCTCCATGTGAATATAAAGAAAGGGTGATAATTGTGGAAAAATTACCTAGATTTGGGCATGGTGTGGATGTGTGAGAAGAAAGAGGAACGGAAAATGAAATTCAGAGCACATCAAAGAGATGTCTGTACTATCCCCTTTTCACAGGTGGAAAAACTGAGGTAGAGATGCAATTTACACATATCCCGCTTTCACTTGCTGTCGTCAGAGCCAAAAACTTCTACCTCCCAGTCCTAAACATTAACCACAAGGATACTCCTCTGTACTATTATATCTGTTATTTGTTTCACCTTGTTTTCAGTTTTAAGAGCGCCTCTGATCTGCATAAACGTGTTGAAACACCCCATGATTCAGGTGCCTACAGCTGTGATGTTGAAGGATGTGGTTTTATTTCACGGACTTTACTAACTTTGCAGACAGCACTGCAAGAGAGTGCATGTGGTGAGTACATTAAACAGCGGGATAAAATATATCCCTATAAATGAGACCAAAGTTTCAAATTTACATGCCTTTAGTTTCATGTGAATTAATGAAATGTTTTATTTTCTTGCATCAAATCAAGTATTTATTTGCACACATTTCTGGGACTCTTGTAATTATTATGCAAATGCCTGATTCTTCCTTACATACAGATTTTGAGTGCTTACTTTAGGTACATGCAGTTGCACTCTCACAGTCTTGAATTATGGCCAACTCCTTCCCCCTTTCCTTTTTTATTTCTTTAAAGAAATAAACCACATGCCAATTCTAATCTCAACAGCAAAATATTTCAGGGATTAAAATCCAATGTCACTTTTCTCCTCGTGTTGGTGCTCCATCTTTAGAATTTACATGCTACCTGAAAACAAAGAAACTTTTAGTTGGGTGAGTGTGGTCGCATGAAAATTCAGTTTGGGCTGCTCTAATTTATGGATGCTTGTTGCCTGAGCTGCAGTCAGGGCTGTGTTTAAAATGAGTATATTTTAGTGGGAGCTGTGTGTCACACTGCTCCTGGAGGTATCTGCAGTACCGATGGCCAGTGCAGAAGATTTCCATTGGGCTTCCTCAGTCAGGCAAGTTCTAACAACCTCAAACTGGAAACGTTTTAGGAAGTGAACTTCAAAAAGGTTTTCAGCTATTTAGTGTGGTTTTCCATTTTTCAACAAAGGATTAATTTTTGTCATATATACATACAAGCCTTCCTGGACTCTTAATAGTCTTTTTTCCCACGAATAAAATGGCATTCTGAAATATAAATGCCACATCTGTCAGAGAGGTTTCTCCTGGAGTTACTCGTTGACCCAAGATCTCCAAAAAGTCCATTATCTCAGCAGTCACACTCATTTCAGGTGTGTTACCAATTGGTTCTTGTTCAGATCATAAAGTATTTTTTCCTAAAACATTTTGTTTTAAGAGGTCCAGATATTTAATTAAAAGCTCTCTTAACTCTGATTCCGTTTTAGAAAATCTGAGTATGAAACAATTTATTACTAAAGTTTCATTACCATGATGGGAAACCTAGTCTAAAGATGGTTAAACCAAGGAAATAAAAAGGTCTTTTTGCTTTTATAGCTTTTACCATGATGAAAGTCTTTAGCCCCAGTTGTTGGAAGAAATGTTTTAACCCTGCAAGTTGTATCCACCAAAGAGAGTATGTAAATATATGAGCAGCTTTTGTAATATAAACAAGAGGTACTCTCCATTTTGGGACAAGAAAAAAAAATCCAACAAATAAAATATTATTATAAATAGGTATCTCTTATTTTCTGTTATGTGATGTGTATTTCATAAAAACTACTTATCAGGACCCTCTTGCAGGTGTTCCTTCACACAGAGTGCCTTTTGTTTGAGTGCCACAGAGTAAACAGCAATCTAATTCATCTTTTAATTGCAGGCACTATCAGTTTTGGCAATCTGATTAGATATTATTCTTATTTTCTCCCTAAATGCCATGTTTGTAACTTATATTTTCAGTTTTATTCCCCTAGCTGTAAAGGTGACAATGAAGGCCATTGGAATTTGGATGCTGTGGGTTTGGGTCAGGATCTCCAGGTGGTAACAAGCAAGTGTTGATCAAGTGAAAATAGTTTTGGAAGAGAGGAGGGGACACCTGAACAAGCTTCAGCCATGGTCACCAGCTACAGGAGAAAATGTTCTGGTGGAAACAGAGTCTTCTCTGCCAGAGCCAGTTTGGAATGAACTTCAGGCTGTTTCGGAACCTGTTGTGCTTTTGCTGAAGGTGATGGAGCAACACCAATCAAGATGATGGAAAACCCTGGTAGAAAGGGATCTGAGCTTGAGAATTCAGATAGATTTCTAGAAAAACTGCTTTTATTGGATTTTTACTGGAATAAATCCAATTTTTTTACTCTTTGGAAGAGGTTGACTTTTTTTAAACAAAACATGTTTTGAAGTTTTCACTTTTATCCTTGTCAATCTTGTGTGTAACCCTGTGTTTTCTCAGCATTCTTGTTAAATTATTCTGATATGCTTAGAGAATACATGCAAGATAAACACAATATTATGCATATATGATACCTTAATTGATAGCCATTCATATTCATATATATGATGTTTCATTTTGGAGAAGAAACTTTTAAGTTCTGTATATTCATATGTGTGTATTTATATAATAAAAAACCCCACAGTCCATGGGAAAAGTGTTGAGCCAATGCACAAGACGGTTTGAATTAGTAGGTAAAACATCCCATTTTTTTATTAGCCTGCTATGTTATTGATTAGACATCAGATAACAGCTTGTGAGATGTATACAAGAAAATAAAAATGTTGGGAAGTTACTTAGTGCCTTTCAAATTATTTCAGGACTTATTAGAGAGAATTTCAGAGTGGACTTTTAAGTTAAAATCTATCCTTAAATGAATAAATTTACATTAAAAAGAAAGTTCTGAGTAAATAAAACAGTTAAAGATGTTCACAGAGCTGACTTTAGGATTTATATACCATTTATACAGATGTGCTCATTGCTGCTTCAGCCTCCCAACCTACCCCAGGTTGTCTGTGGTGTTCAGCAATCCTGGCCGGAGAGAGCAAAGGAATTTAAAAGCCCTTGTCGCAAATACAGTCAGATTAAAATGGTAAAAATCTCCTTCCACCGTGCTGCTGCCTCGAAAGCTCCCGCTTTGCAGGCGGCTGAGATCTCTGCGCTGGGGTTTTGACCTTATTAAATGTGCTGGGCCATAAGTTGTGGCCATTCAGGTGATGTTCCAAGAGCAGCTGAGCCCTCTGTGCAGTGGGGGCAGCCAGACAGATGTGGGTGGCAGCCTGATTTTAATCTGCCTTTGTGCACGAACCAGAGAGCCAACATTTTTAATACTTTGCAGCGCAGGTAGAAGTGACTCACGTTTCTCTGGGGCAATGAATAGGTACCACTATAGCCCCTGGGATTTCCCCTGCTAAATATCAAAGGCCTGCCACAAACAACAGAGGTGTTAATGCTTCCCAAAGAAAGAGGCTTTTATAATGGAAAGTATTAGTCAACCAGAATACAGGGGAGCCTTGCCCAGAGCTTTTACAATGGTTTACCAGAAGTCTCTAATCCAATACCCAACAATTCACTGCCCATGCCTGCCTGATTGGGAGCTGGCTGCCTCCAGTGCAAGCTGCGTTGCAGGTACCAAGGTTAATTTACACCAAGGCCATTCAGGCTTTCACATGACAGATTTAGACACGGCATTATGGAATTGTACCCGAGCTGTGGAACTGCACTCGCTGGGCAAGAACATGACCTGCAAGTCCTAAATTCTCACAACTATTAAATACAGTGTGGAGGGCAAAATCAAGTATGGGGCAGACCCAATGGAATAACTAGTAACAAGGGAGACCTAGTTTTGAAAATCGTATTTTAAAATAATCTCCCCCGGTTATGCTGCTTAATGACACTCTAGAGTTTTATCTGTACCTGTTCCACTTTATTATTATTATTATTATTCGCAGAGTTTGCATTCACACAAGGGCTTTGCAAAGCGAAAAAGTTACATCCTTTTTTTTCTTGTCTGTAATCTATTTTAGAATTTACAGTCTTGTATTTAATTTATACAGAGAGGCTTTTCTAGCACCTCTACTAGGCAATAGTGGTTCGCAATGATGAATTTCAAGGGTTTTCTCCAGACTTTGTGTTAAGATTTCTAATTTACGTTAAAATTACTACCACTCCAAGATGCTGGTTTGCATATACAAAGCAAAATAAAATATCCATCTGAAAGCATTTTGATGCAAAGAGGCGCTTTTTTCCCCCCTGATTTTGATGCCAGATTTTAATTATTTTTTTTCCATGCCGGTTATTTGCACCAAAATAACTGCGTGTGAATCTGGGTTTGAAACACAGAATCCTCTTTCTGCTTAATGTTCAAAGTGATGATGAAGCTGTTCTCCCCCAGCGGCTGCAGTGTGCCACCCTGCCCCACGACATCCTGCGACAACGGGGCATGTGACAGGCGAAACACCTTTGCCCTGCACATCCTTTATTCGGTGCCTCCTGGAAAAAAGCGGCTCCGCAAGAAACAAGGCGTTTATTTGCCGGGATTTGTGGGATCCAGCCTGAAAAACCAACTTCTCCCCGTGCGCAGCGGGGATGAGGTGGCCGTGAGTCACCGGGGATCTGTTCTCATGGATCATCAGATAAGGACCTGGGGCTGCAGAACCAGCACGGCTCTGGCACGGGATCTCTGCGGATTTCGGTGGGGCCAGACTAGCCCTTGGCTCTGTGGGAGGCAGGAGGAGACAGCCTGCCAGGCTGACAAAGAGCCCTTTTGATAATGACCCCGCAGTGATGCCCTGCAGCAAAGAGGGGGAAAAATTGTACCTGAAAAATGAGGGTGTCTGCCAAGGTGCAGAGCAAGACCCGGCTTGGGGAAATCATGCAGAACACCTTCTCTGTTCTCTGAGAATGGAAATTTAAAACCAGGCATTCTTCTCCTGAATACCACAAAAACAACCCTGTTAGTCATTTGCTGCTAATACAAATGGGATTAATCTTTTTTTTTTGTTTTTAATTAGGTTCTTTTTTCACTTTGTACAGCCTCTCTACCATCATAAATGAAGGTGATAACAAGATATATGTAAAATTTGGGTTAATAGTTCTCAATTAGGTTCCTGAATGCAGGGTTTTTTTATTATCCTTACAGAGGAAGAACATTAGCAAAAAGAGTTCAATGGTTTCTAAAAAAACAGAGGTGAAAAGAATCGTATTTGTCTCTGGGGGAAAAAAATCTCAAAGCTAGATCACTAAGCACTGCTATTATTTTGCACAGACTTTAAAGTTTAGTGTCTGGGAGAGGAGTGGTTGACCTGATATGGTTTTTAGCATGTAATTCCATTAAATAAGACATGTTAAAAGCAATCTGCAAAGCCTCCCTAAAGCCCCAAACCAGTAATTTTCTTACTAGATCACAACAAATAGAGAGTATGTTCTGTTACTGTCTACAGTAAGGAGCTTATGTGATCTCCATCAAATGATGATGTGCCTCAGTTCTCTGCCTCTAAAGAAGAGTTCCCAGCTTTACAAGGAAGCCACAAGATTTTTATTAACTTGTGTTCTCATTTGTTCAGCTATTATAGTCACAAGAACTAAAAGCAGTCTGCTGAAGGCACAAGAATGGTCCCCCAACCTGCCTTTTAATTAATGGCTTAACTTTTGTATGTCCAAATCAATTTATAAAGGAACTGACTCTTAGGCTACTGAGCAGACAGAGCTGCCATTAGCTTAGGCTCTGAACTCGTAAAAATTCATACCTGTGCCTGAGTGCCTGGGGGAGTCCAGCTGGAATGTCACTGACCAGCAGGATTATCTCCACTGTCTTTAGGAAAAGTCGGTTTAATTCCCACCCTCTTCCTACCACTCATTTCCATCCCCACACCACACTCCTCTGGTGTCTGTGAGGGTGTATTTTAAATGAGATCAGCAAGGGATGACTCCAGCATCTCCTACAATGTGCGACTGTGCCCCTTTCATCACCTTCTGCAGGGGTAGTTTCCTTCCAGCCTACTCGCCTCCCTTGCTGTTGACATCAACAAGCATCTGGTAAGCCAGGCCAGCTTTCTCATCCGTCTGAAAACTCACCGAGGGAGCTTTTTCCTAAGTGAGATCACTGAGCTGATTCAGTTACTGTTCAACTACACGAATGCAAGAGCGCCCTTGTGAATACCAGCACGGCACAAGGAGGGGACAGCAGGCTCCTTCAGACAGAGTGGATTTCAATTGGCCTAAGCCATCTGCAGTATTGCACAGTTTGTGTGTAAAAACCTAGGTTTAAATACTTGCAGAGTGGGCAAATAGATGTATTTTTGCTTTTGGAAAACTGACACCTGCAAATTAATGCTCTTTTATTTCAGCTTTAAGGCTATGCCCTAGTTGCCAGCTGTTGTTCACGGAACACAGAATCAAAACATTTTAGCTCAAACATACAGGACAAAGGTGCCTCATGACCTGTTGAAGCAGCAGGTTGGTTGAATTCATACATGCTAAGCAACCCTTTTAGATGGATTTCATTCTAAAATGAGAAGGCTGAAGCACTGGATTAAATCCTGTTCTTTGAAAGGACTGAGAAATACTGCAAAACAATGAAGCACCGTGAGAAGAGAAGCTCTTAGTGATGCCTCTATTAACCTACGTGCACAGGAGAGAATTTAGATAAGACTGGTTATCTTGCCACAAAAAGCTAAATTAGGCCTGTTTCATGTGATTTGTTCTCAATAAACTTAGTACTGACTGTTGTTTGCCAACTTGGCTAGCTAGTACCATATTTATTTATTTATTTTTAGCCAGGGACCTGAATGCTCTGGAATTCCCTTTCTGCCTTTTTCTGGCTCTTGAAGACAAGCTCTTCCTCTGCCCTTTTCCAGCATTCCTACACTTCATCAAATAAAAGCTGGGATCCTGGGAAGCCAGTTCTCTAAGCACCTTAAATGTGAGGTTTATTCAGGCCTAGTCCTTTTGAAAGCACTTAAGTAACTGGAATTCTCTCAGATGAGCTCTTTCCATGTTCACTCATGATCTCTGACTCCTTTATTGCTGGGGTTTCTTGAAATAGTTCTCAAATCATAGTGCAGGTAGAAGGTATACAATCCACTTTCTGGTTAAACTTCAAACCAAATGCAAGTCAGGTTCTGTCTAACTCAGTTTTACAACTTTCACCATCTTTGCCACGAAACTGGAGTTTGAATGACAAAGTATCATTAGAAGAATAAAATATCTGGTGTGCTATTTGGAACAGTCATTCACCCCTCCAGAAGGCCCTGATTCTCCAAATCACTTCAGTCAAAGTAGAGCTCCTTGAGGGCATGGCACTCTCTCCAGGCTGATCCAGTGACAGCTGAAACCCCAAATAAAATCAAGGAACAAGCCAGAGTGATAGCCAGGAGAAGAAAGCCATAGAGAGGTGCATTGTTGGGTGACACAGGTGACCTATGGGCTTGTCTCTCCACACAGCTATTTCTTATTTCTGATTTATTTATACATAGATGTTCTCATTCAGAGTAATCCATTGTTTAGTTTAATCCAGAGTAAATTAAGCAGGAAGAAATCAATGTGGAATAAAGACCTGAGAACAAACTTGATGTCCCGTGTGTTCTGAAAGTAATTAAATGTCTCTGTGGACTCTTTTTTAAGTGGAGCTTTGCAAAGAACTGCTATTATCCTGGCTTTAAAACACATTGTCCTCTATCTATTGCCTAACTTGCCAGGTTAAATGACACACACTCACTGCCTAGAACAATCACCTTGAGCCTCACATTCAGTACAACAAACATTAGCTTTATTAGCCTTTAGACCTGTGATAGGTGTGAAGGTCGTGATGCAGATGAGAACAGCTTCTTTACCATTGTGTTACATACCAAAGGTTGCAGGTTCCTTCCTTCCAGCTGCAGCATCTCAGTAACACAGTGAGACCCCGTATCCATTGGTCTGAGCCATGGCTGAACATGAGCCCAGGTGGCCAAGAAGGGAGGCCAATGGCATCCTGGCCTGTATCAGGAATAGTGTGGCCAGCAGGACCAGGGAAGTCATTTTCCCTCTGTACTCAGCACTGGTGAGGCTGCACCTCGAGTGTTGCGTCCAGTTCTGGGTCCCTCAATTCAGGAAAGACATCGAGGAGCTGGAACAAGTCCAGAGAAGAGCAAAAGAGATGAGGAAGGGTCTGGAGATCATTCCTGTGAGGGCCAACTAATGAAGCTGGGGTTGCTTATCCTAGACAAAAGGAGGCTCAGGGGAGACCTTATCACTCTCACAAAGGAGGTTATAGCCAGGTTGGGCTCTCCCTCTTCTCCCAGGTAAAAGTGACAGGACATAAGAAAATGGCCTCAAGCTGCACCAGGCGATGTTTAAGTTGGACATAAGAAAGAATTTAATTTGTCCATGAAAAGGGTGGTCAGGCACTGGAAGGTGCACATCCACCCAAGGAGGTTTGGAGTCCCCATCCCTGGAGGTGTTCAAGGAATGACTGGACATGGCACTCAGTGCTCTGGTCTAGGGGACAAGGTGGAGAATGGTCAAAGGTTGGACTTGATGATGGTGGAGTTCTTCCAATCTAAATGCTTCTGAGTCCAATGGTAGATGCAATTACACCCACAGGAGGATCCAGGCCCTCAAATCTGCCGCTGGCATCATCCAAGCTTCTAATCCCAGGGGCAACTAAAACCCAGAGACGCGTCAGTTCTCAGCACTGCTTTCCCAGAGCCTCAAACCTGTTGCTTCAGAGCGTGTCTGGACGGAGAGCATCCCTGGCCAGGCGGTGCAGGCTCCCGGAGTCCCGCAGGGCCGGGCGGGGCGCTCAGGGGAAAAGAAGGGATGGAGGGACGGGGACCCGCTGGGCTTCCCTGAGCGAGGCAAGAACCAAAGGCAGGAATGCAGTGGCTGGTGCTTCCCTCGCCTTTATTTGCCACAGCTCGTCTGTCCCTGCTCAGCAGCGAGCGCTCCCTCCCCGTCGCTTTTGCCCGAGGAGCTCCGGACAGCAGCGCTGCCCCGGGGGCACCTGTAACCTGGCACCTGCCCTTCTCCACCACAGGGGCCGCTGGAAAAACCCACCCCTGGCCCGGCCCAGGAAGTGACGGCGGCCGCGGTGCCCCCTCCCGGCACACCTGACTCACCTGGCTCACCTGACTCACCTGGGCGGACGGACGGGACGGGACGGGACGGGAAAGGAAAGGAGCAGCTGCTGCTGCGCTCCGCGGAGCCGGGCACAGCGATGGCCAGGGACAGCGGCTCCCCGTGGGCCATGGGGCTGCTGAAAACCTTCGAGGAGGGCGAGTTCGGCAGCTGGGAGAAGATCGGCTCGGGGGGGTTCGGGCAGGTGTACAAGGTGCGGCACCTCCACTGGAAGACCTGGCTCGCCATCAAGTGCTCGCCCAGCCTTCATGTGGATGAGAAGTAAGGAGGGGGACAAGGGGAATGGGCTGGGGGGACCGGTGCTCTTCCCACAGAGGTGTCCCGGAGCCCTCAGTTGCCCCTGGGTGGATGTGCAGGTGGAGGAGCTGTGGGGTGGCAGAGGGCTCCCCATCCACTGCCCTCACAGCCCTCTCTTTCCACACCAACAACAGATAGGATTAAATATTCCACATGCCTTGCCGGTCCCCTCGGAAAGCATTTTTTGCCCTGCCCAGGTGGTGCGTGTATGGCTTGTGCTGATAGCACTGCGCCTGCTGTGGCTCCAAAGGTCGTGGAAAGGCAGGAGGAAGAAAAGTGCTGAATGGGATCCAGGGGCTTCTCAGGGGGCTCCCTGCCTTGAGCAAAGCCAGTCCTTTAGCTCTCAGGTGTATTCGCTGTGACTCTTGTGTGGCTTAGGGTGGGGGCATTGGGGTGTGGGTGCTGTAGCCGCGGGCTTGGTGTCTTTCGGGAGTGGGTGCTGAAAGGAAATGTGCTGGGAAGTGTGTCCTATCAGCTTCAGTTCAGGGCTTCTCCCTGTGTCTGTCTGCTCGGGATGGGGCTGTATTGCATGGCAGGTAGAGGTACCACACAGTGGGATCCCCCTCCAGCCCATCTGACCTCTGTGCCCAGTTGTGGTCCATGGTGGAGGACCATGGGTTGTGCTGCGCTCACGCTGTCAGTACGAGATCACAGAATCACAGAATGGTCTGGGTTGGAAGGGACCCTTAAAAATCATGCAGTTCCAATCCCTTGCCATGGGCAGGGACACCTCCCACTAGACCAGGTTGCTCAGAGCTCCATCCAACGTGGCCTTGAACACTTCCAGGGATGGGGGCCTTCCTTTGCTATCAGAGGAATGCTGTCAGTTGCATCTTCGGAAACATCTTTCAGTTGTAGGGAGAGTAGTGATTTTCAGTGTCTGTGCAGAGGGAGGTGAATATGGCCAGCATGTTCATGGAGCTCTTCCAGCTCCACCTTGATCTTTGGGATCTCTACCAACTCAGTGAGCTCATTCTGCAGTTCACTTTTTGAGACGGGGGGTTGGTTTGGTCACAGAAGGTTTCCCTTGCTGCAGTTCCTGAAGGAGAAGGGAGGCAAGCTGGCCCAAGTCTGAACTCGTTTGTAAGCCCATCTTCTACAAGACTTCTGGGGTAGTGGGGCATTTTTTCTGGTACCTGACTTTGCTGTAGGCATGGCTTATATAGTATAATAAATGAAATTAAATGTCCTTTTTAAAAAAGGGGAGAGGGACAGTTTAATATATACATAGGGTAACTATGCTGTCTGTGAATAAAAATGGTCTTTTGACCTCAAAGTTGCAGAGGGTGTTTTATTGGGTTAACCTGCAAGCCCCTCTACCATTAAAACTTCAAAGTAGTTTTCAGGCTTGATGCTTATTGAGGCCTAATCAAAACAGTACTGTAGCTGATTAATTTTGCAGTTAAGATTAAAATGTGTCTTAAAAATAAGCCAGAACATTTGTTACACTTTGTTTGCAGAATGCATCTAGAAACTTACTCCAGAAGTTAATCTTCCCTCTGAGACAAAGCATGCTGTCACCTTTTTGAATATGAACAATTAATTTTGAGAGCTGCTACCACAACTGTATATTAAACTGTATATATACTGTTTGCAGTAGGGAACCACCTGTCCCTCAGTGGCTATGAGGTGTGCACATACTGGAAGACCATACAAATATCCAGTGCAGTAAGCAAAAATGCCATGAGGATTTGGGAACTTCGAGGGCGTGGGGCTCCTGCAGCTTCTGATTCACTTTAATAAACCAGTCCTTGAAACGCTCATTTATTTTACTGTAGAAGTTGTGCTTCAGATGCTCGAGGGGAGCATTGATTAGAAATTGGAGGGTTCCTGGCCTTTAAAACAGCTGCCCTTACAAAACAGAGCTTAGCTAATTGTTATTCTTTTTCATTTCTCCTTTGGTTTTTGGGCTGCTCTACCAAACCCCTTTCAGGAGTTGGTTACACTGAGACTTTTCACCCCGAACTCTTTTAATAAACTTTTGCTATTCAAATGGTGGGGTGGGGGCCACAGACAAAATCAAACACTACCTCTTGAGTTCACAGGTTGAAACAAGCCTGTGTAATTAGATTGTTAATCCAGGAGATTAACTTGACTAGCTGTTACTTGGAACCCTGTGAAGAGTTAGAAATATTGCCAGTGGTATCAGAAACATTAACTGAAAAACGCAGAGGCTTTTTCTGATGTATTTATTTGGTACCACATTAAAACCCTGTTTGTAATGGCTTGGTGGTGGTAACAGTCTGTAGTCTCTCCTACCGTGTTTCTGCAGACAGTAAGAGATTTGAAGTAATTCCCTTGGTAATTATCACATCGTAGAGCCAAGTGGCCTCCAGCAGAAGAAAAACTGAATGGAGAGCCAGAAGTGTTTTTTACCTTTAAACTCAAGCCCTCTCAGATAATCCAGCCAAATTCCATTCCTAACACCTTATTTGCTCCCACTTTCCCCTTCTCCTGAGATTGTATTTCCCAAATATGACTCAAGATGCTCTCAGGATGGGGAGGTTCAATGTAAGTCTGAAGGGAAAGAGTGTGACAAAGAAAAGTGGAGCAGCCTCTCCCCCAGCACTTGCAGTGGGGAGAGTGATTTCTCTTTTCCCGTTTGGCCCAGAATGGAAGTGTGGTCTGGAGAAAAAGGGGTGACAAGCTTGGAGAGAACCCTTTGTGGATTTCTTACAGCTGGTGTGGCAGTGTTAGAATAAACCATCCAGTTCCAGTCCAGAATTTTAGCTTGTGACTTGTTCATTTAAGACAAACCACTAAGCACTTCCTGGATTTGGGAAGGGAGCAGGACTTAGAAATTTAGGATGTTTTAGAAGTGCCTTGCTGTAAGCAGATGCTGCTTTATTCAGGACATGAAGGTGAATGAACGTCTCTTCTGGAGGTCTCTGGATGTGTAGGTAGAACCTAATACTGCCCTCGTGCTCCTTCAGGAGTAGGGGTGAGCCTGGCTGTCCACCTTAACCTGTAATCCTCCGCTACCAGGGCTGTGCAGCAGAGATCTGTTAGCAGGGCTGAGATCTGTTAGCCTGAAAAAAGGATTTGCTTCTTTTTCCCCCCCATTTTTTTCTTTCTTTCCTTTTTTTTCCCTTTTCCCCTAATGTATTCTGCCCACACCATGCAGTGGTTTTTCTTGTTTTCTCTTACATTCTTCTCAGAGTGTCAGAGGTGTGCAAGTCATTGCAGGTGTTCCCTGCAGAGCAAAGGACACTGTGTGCCCTTAAAACATATGCCATGATGCAGATGAAAAGAGTTCCTGAAGAAATGCAGAGATGTTATAATTTTATGGACCCCGTCTGCACCACCAGCAGTTTGTGGAGAAGAGGAACTTGCATTCCTGACCGGAGAGCTGTGTCCAGGGCTGGATCTCCCATGGGCTGGGAAAGCCAGGCTGCTCTGCCTCTGGAGGTGGTTCACACAAATGGCCCCATGACAGGTTTTCAGGGCTTTTTTTTTTCAGTTTCTCTGGAGCAACTTTAACTGCTCTGTCTTAGACTCCATTAGGGAAATGTGATGGTACTGGTGGGGGAATATAAAACTGCAAGGACTGCCTTGTGAGTTTAAAGCTGTATTTTTATACCAGTGTTATCTCTAGGGCATAAAGATTGGATACACACAAATGCAGATACAGTCGTAATTCCTGCTGTTCTGGTGGCAGGGTTTGTGGTGCAAAGGCTGGGCCCTGGGGAGCCGAGGAGTGGGCAAGAGCAAGTCCCTTGTCTCTCCTGTAGAATCCAAAGAATGCAGCCCTGTCTGTTCGGGGTCTGACTTTGAGTGGAAGCAGACAGCTGGTTTGAGGATGTCAGGGGTCTCCCGTTCATGTAATATTTCTGATTGCTTTGGAAATGGCTGTTCTGTTACTGACTCCTCTGACAGAGATGCTATTTGGCACTGCACCCAGTGCCAGAGCTCCTGATGTGTGTGCCCCTGTCTCCTATTTCCATTACAGGGGAAAACGTGTGCACCCCATGATTTACACGAGTTCAGGTGTCCTCTGTGCAAGTTTCTCCTTTTTCCAAGAACTTTTATTACCATAATGTTAGGATATAGTACTGGAGGGGGAGGGGAATGGAGCCAAGGTTCTTAGAGAAGATAATTCTGACTCTTTAATAGTGTAGGTGTTAAACTATTATAACAGAGGCTTGTCCTGTGCCTCTTGACGGAGAAACCCTACCAGGAGCTTTCCTTTTCCTCCACTTTGGCTACTGCAGAATAATTTCTAGGCGCTGGGAGTAACTGAGCTGCGTAACACATACCCCCATCCCATGCTTTGATCTGCTAAATGTGAACGTGGAGGATCCCCGCAGCATCCTTTGTTGCAGCATTAGCACTTGTGTATTGAGGCGATGGGTGCATTGAGAACACCTCAGTCTGTGCCGAGTGCCAGTGGCACCTTGCAAGGGAAAAGGGAAGGGAAAGACCTTTGATCTTTGCCTGATGGAGGAGATCTTGGTTTAACGAGCTGTTTGTGTTAATATGATTAGTGCAAGTGCACTCCAAGTTAGCACTTGGCTAATGACTGTTTTGGCTCTCTTTATTTCTTTTGTCTTCTCGCCTTTTCTGTTTTCAAAAGGTGGCTGGGAGGCCTTTTTGAAAGGTATTTGAAAGCCGACGTGTCTCCCCTGGCTGTGCCAGACCAATGTCTGGACCAGGTTTGAATGCTCTGGGTATGGGAAAATGATAAAGGTGGCAACTGTTGTGTGGGGGCTTTATTTAAACAGGCAAATTAGATAAAGGGCACTTGCCTGTTGGTTAGTTAATTCACCCAATTACCTGGGTCTGCTCCAAGCAGAAAGGGAGCTTTTTTTTAAAATTATTATTTTGTTGAAACTGAAAATTCTCTTTTTGTAGGGAAAATACCTCATTTCCAGCAGCCAATCTTGTGTGTTTTTGGTGATGCTCTCTGGGGCTGTTGTTAGCCCATCCCGGGGAGTCCAGTGGCTCTTGCTAGGCTTTAGCTATTGCTGGGTTCTTGCCTTGCCTGGGAGGGCTCAGACAGGTATTTTACATCCCTGACTCCAGCGCTCAGCCCGCCGAGGCTGGTGAATTATGCTGGCTATGCATGTGGCTTGGGGGCAAGGAGTTGGTTGTGTTATTCATAGGCGCTCCCTTCCAGCGTGCCAAAGAGCAAACTGAGTACTTGTCTGCAAAGGCAATTATTTCATAAGAAAGTTGCTGTAGGGAGCAGCAGGAGCCAACATGGTTAATGGAGAGAAAAGATTTGCCTTATCTTTTTTTTTTCTTCTTCTTTCAGCCTGTACCTTCCTCTTAAGCCATTTTCCAGCCTGATCTTGCTTCTGAAATAGGTTTGCTGCTTCTGGCTGAGCTCGACTTGCCCCTAGTGTGAAATGTTACCTGCATCAGGTTATTGCAGCTGCCACAGCAGGTGAGGAGAAGGCAGCAGACTCTGTTCCCAGCCTTGGCTTGGTTTAAATCCCACAGCAGACAAAGCAAAAGGGAACCTCAGTGTTCTAATGTGGAGTCAGAGGGCCAAATGACTCCCAAAATCTCTCCCACGTTGGGAGCACTGAGGGTCCCTTGCAGGCTGTGAGTGGTGTGTGCTGCCCCCGAGCCATCCAGGCACTGGGGGGAACACACGGGTAGGGGAGATTTCACTGCATGAAGGTTGGACATGGCATTTCTCTTTTTAGAAGAGGCGAGTGCTTCTAGCTGGCCTTGGATTTAAAATTTAAGAAGAAAAAAAAGAAGTTTGAAGGAGCTGATAGCTGTGCTGTGGCAGAGGCTCCCACGGCTTTAACTGGCATCACTTCTAGTGGCACAGGGCACAAACTGTGGCTGGGTCAGGATGTGTCTCCACGTGTTTTCCAGCCAGAGAAGGCAGGTGACAGCTTTTTGCCTTGCAGAGCGTACAAGCATCCTCTGATCAGTTTTTGCACCTGCTGAGAATGTGCTTGCTGAGCTTTATGTTTAAATCCTGATATCTCCCAGGAGAGCTGGTCACCTCAAAATGCCTGCATGGGGTAGGGGAGCATCAGAGCAATGTGATATTTTTCTTTTAAAGTAGGGCCCTCTGTTTACCAGGTATCTGTGTTAAAACTTTGTCCTATTCCTTCAGGTGCTGTTCTCCATTAAATGGCATAAACATCTTGACTACATTGCAGGAGCTGTCGTGTAATAAGAGAGGGTCTGTTCAGGAAATATTACCTGTCTGACCTCCCTGTGTCCTCTTGTGGATCGGTGGGTGACAGCAACAGTGATGACAGCATCGGTACTGACAGCATCAGTACCCACAGCCCAAAGCTGCTCTGGGTATTGTCCATCACCACTGATAGAACAGTTTTTACATACTGAAGGTTCTTTCACCCATGCTGTGTGTCCCCTCTTTGTGGGCACAGACGGACTGGGGAGAAGACCCTTGTTTCTTCTGCCCAGCTGGTCCTTGTGGGCTGTTGCAGCACAAAGGCCACGAGTGAGGTGCAGAAGAAGGGCACATCAATTAAGGGTCTTGACCTGGGAGGCTGCAGCTTGGACTGAGTAACACTTAACCCTCCACAGGGTCAGGCTGAAGTGACCTGTAAACAACCCGGGGTGCTCATTACACCTGACAGCACCGGGCCTGTTACATCACTTAATATGACGGGAGTTTTTGGCATCTGCTGGAACTGAGTGAGCACGGCACTGGAGTTGTCAAATCTGTATTTTGAGGACAGGGAGGTTCTTCCTGTATCTTCCTGGCTACAGCAGGCAGCTTGCTCCCCTAAATGGTGGCTCCCAGGGACTCCTCTCCCAGCAGGGCTGCTGGAGCAATGCTGCCCGTGCTCTCTTCTGGCTAACGCAGCCTTATGACTCACAAAAAGTTAATGACTTTAGCCCAAGGAGTTACAGCCGTGGTAAATCTGGGCTCTGCGTGTATCGTCCTCACAGCATAAACATCAAAGCAGGAGATGGGCTTTACGCTCAGGATATTTGCACTGTGGAGTACAGCTCACCCATAGTTTGGCAGGTGTGAGCTGCCTACATTTAGAACATAAAAACCAGAGTTAAAAGTGGAAATACGCTTGGAGTGCAGGCTGGTGAGATGTAGTGTGGTTCAGTCAAGTGATGATCATGAAATGTGGTGTTCAGTTTTATAAGAAATGTTTTGTGGACGTGTGGCAGGAGGAGAAACATCTACCCCATCCTTCACCTTCCATTCTTCTCTCCCCAGGGAGCGCATGGAGTTACTGGAAGAAGCCAGGAAGATGGAAATGGCAAAGTTCCGCTACATCCTCCCTGTTTATGGCATCTGTAAAGAGCCAGTTGGCTTAGTCATGGAATACATGGAGACAGGGTCTCTGGAAAAGCTCCTGGCTTCTGAACCTCTGCCCTGGGAATTGCGCTTCCGCATCATCCACGAGACAGCCGTGGGGATGAACTTCCTGCACTGCATGTCCCCTCCACTGCTCCA
This sequence comes from Dendrocincla tyrannina, assembly GCA_035047865.1. Lineage (NCBI taxonomy): Eukaryota > Metazoa > Chordata > Aves > Passeriformes > Dendrocolaptidae > Dendrocincla > Dendrocincla tyrannina. The sequence continues at coordinate 114,285,544 of JAWWMP010000001.1, forward strand.
CCTGGACCTCAAGCCTGCAAACATCCTGCTTGATGCCCACTACCATGTCAAGGTGTGCATTGGGCACTCTGTGCCAGGGACCCACCTTTGGGTATTCCTGCGTGGCTCCTGCCAGATGCAAAAGCCTGAGAGAAACCAGCAGCATTCCTTTTGAATTAGAAAATGCCCACTAACCCAACCCTGCCAAATTTAAATCCTGAGATCAGCTCAGTTGGTTAGAACGTGGTGCTAATAACACCAGGGCTGTGGGTTTGATTTCTGTATGGGCCATTCACTTAAGAGTTGGGCTTGATGACCCTCGTGGGTCCCTTCCAGCTCTGAATAGTCTGTGAAAATACACCTAAATAAAAACCAAAACTAAATCCACCTGATTTATGTACCATTTTGGTACATAAATAGAGGTACAGTTAGGGAGCTTGTGAGAACTCTCCTGAAATTTTAGAAGGATGTATTGAATTCTGGTTTTGAGATGAACAGGTCCTGCTATAAATTTCCTTGCAGTTAGGGTTGTGAGGCAGATGAGAACAGGGAGAGAAAAGCTGTGTGAACCTCCAGATCATCTATGCCACTTCCACAGCTCCCAGTGGTTGCCTTGTTCTGCCTAGGTCTTTCTGGCTTTGTAGGCAACACTAAATACGCAAATCTCATTTACAGCTGGAGTCTGGAGAAGCCTTCCCAGAGGCAACTCATTTTCCTCTTTCATTTGTTCAGAGCATATACAGTGAAGAAGTATCTCTGTCCTGTCTGTTCATACATACCTAAGGTCTCTTAAAGGGATTTTTTGTGGCTGTGACAGCATGAGATTCCTTTTGTTGTCCATTTCCAGATTTAGCCAGCAAACTTGTTAGCCTTCTCTGTTGGAGGGTCAGTTTTGACAGCTGCACAGCAAGGAGGTTGTGCTTGCTTTCTAATCTTTCCTTTTGGAGAGGAAAAAGACCAAAATACAGCTTTTTTTCATGGGTTTTTTAGGGTTTGATTTTTATTTTTTAGCAGAGCCATAATCCAGCTTCTTCCTGTTTTCCTGGCCCCCTCTCTGGTCAAGTGGTTTTGGTCTTGCGGTACCCTTCTAAAAATGAAGTTTTCATTGATTAAAGACATCTCCCCTGATGTCCATGAGAGGGCTGGATCCATGAGAGGTGTGTGCCTCTAATGAAGTCATACCTGTGACAGTCTCAGGTTTTTTAACTAGGCCTCTGAGTGGTTTACTTCTTAGAAGGACTTTCTTCCTGAGGTAGGAGGCATCTACAGGTGGCCATGCTATTAATACAGGAACATCAGGATTTGAACTGTTGAAAGCCTGTTCTCACACACTGGTGCTGAGAGGCCCTTGCTAAGTATTTATTTACTTAAAGTTCATGCTTGCTTGCATAACTTCTTAAATTCCTAATTCTTGACTCATGCATGAGCCAAGATACGAGGGCTGTATTTTTCTCACTGTTTCAGGAGGTTGAAATGCCTGATGTTCTGCCTGCTGTGCAGCCTATATGTGGGTGGTGATATAAGAAAAGGGGGCAAAGTGCAAAAGGCACAAAAATTAAAAAGTTTCTGGTGAGGTCATTGCTGACATCCCTAAAATGTTGCTACTCACTCCATATATGAAACAAATCTTCAGACCCTTCCCATTAAGTTCAGAAAAGAACGGTTTAATCCAAAGCAGGAGTCCTTTACATCTACAGGCATCCTGGAAACCCCTCTCAGCAGGAAAGCAGACATAGGAACCTGTATGCAAAATAAGGGATGAACATATTCTGTGAGGCGCCTTCACTTTAAAAGTGTGGCCCCAAACCTTCTATTTGTGTGATGTGAAATTCGTAATTGAATTTCAGACCCTGCAGCTTGATTTAATGTGGATTTTCTTGCTGGGAGGCTACTGGAGCTGCTGATTGAAGTGTTTTTAAATGTTAGCATTAATTTAGTAGGTGACCTGTCCCTAAGAGAATCCTAAGGTGATTGAAGAGATGTTGCACACTGCAGGAGAAGAGTTTGGAGGTAGGGAGGACTTTATAAACTGTTTGCCCTTGAGCCAGGAAACAGGCAGCCTTGCAGTGGAGCACATTAGAAATGCTGCTGTGCCATACTCTAGTTAAATGGAAACACACCCTCCTCCTTTTACGAGCACAGTGCTCACTGTAAAACCCCGAGTGAGGCTGATGACTAACGCAGTGGTGTTGTACAGAACTTATCATCAAGTGGGTGCCTCCATATCATAAAGCCTGGGCATTACATAAGTGTGTGCTGAATTTTGTCCTTGGGAGGATAATTGGGAGGATGGGATTAGCCTGAGCAGGGATATAGATAGACAGATATTAACTTTATTGAAGGTATGTTGGGGGATTCCTTGGTGGTTTTAAGTATGTGCAGTGCAAGGTAGAGCTTTGCTGTTTTTTGGAGGATTGATTCATGCATCCTCCCTTGGGAGCTGGTGGTGGGCGCTCCCTTCCCTGCCATGTCCTGCTCCATCTTGGTTCCCTTAAGCAGCGTGGTTTCCTTGGGAGGATCATTCCATACCCAGGCTGGCTTTGCAAGAGGGGTCAGCTTGCATTTTTTTTTCCCCCTTACTATCAGCCTTCTGCTTCTATTTGTACCAACAAGATCTTCCCTGCCCTGTTCTCCAGTGTTGCATATATGCACCCTTCCAATATTTACAGGCTAACTTCTGCCTTTTTGCTTAACTCCACCATGTCTTATAAACTTGTTCTTCATCTCTCCTGCCCTCTGAACACATTCTGGCTGTCTCCCCTGAGCCACCTGTGATGTGGCAATCGCTGGCACAGGGAAGCAATGCCACATTCCAGCACTGCCCTCGTGGGCTCTGAGTTTGCTTATTCTCTCCTCGGATCTGATCTCTCTCCAGGGCCCTCAGTAGGAGAAGAAACACCCCACCATGTGCAGAAATCTCATACCCTAATTTGCTGCCAGCTGCCATGCCCTCGTGCTCTCTCTCTTGCTGCTTACCCAGGTTTCTCATCTTCAATATCTCATTGTCAGGAGTCTTAACTTTTTGCTCAGGTATGTAAAATGAAGTCAACCTGCAGCTTAATACTTTTTGGGCAAAAGTATTATTTTTAAGTTCTTGTTTCTCTTGCTGTCCAGCCTGGGTTTGGTTTTTTTGCAGCTCTTCATCTTGTCATATGTATGTGTACACACACTGAGAGACAGATACCCATGTGTGGGTTCATGCACACAGAGGCAAGCCCAACCAGTTATTTTTCATCTCCTAGATTTTATTTTTAAAGCACTTGAAGCAGAATGAGCTGCCCTCAGCTGTGCCCTGCTATAAGCTCACTGTAGTTGCTTTTATATCCTCCCCAGTTCTCCAGCTGAAACCAGTGTGAACAGTGAAGTTTGCTGCTGTGTTGTCCTGTGCTGATAGTCTTGCTAAACGTGGATAGGTTGCCTTTATTATTTGTTTCAGCTGAAGAAGAGGCTTCAGAATTTCTGAGCATGCAGTTAGAGGCAGCCTAGTCAGATGGCAAATTTCTTGATGAGAAATCTTAATGTAGATTGTTAACTGTAGGTCCAAGTAATACCCAGAGGCCAGGCTGGTAAAGAGCACTTGACTCTTTTCATTAGAATACAAGATGTAGTTAGCACAGCCACTTCTTTATCAGCTGCAATTACTCTCCTGTCCTTAGAAATGAGGAGAGTCTTTATTCTGGATATCCCTTCTGCCTGTTTCCCACCCTTCCTGATCAAGTTTTCCATGCAGGGCTGTTGTTGTGTGGCTCTTTAATCCCAACCAACAAAGCTGGTTTTGCACCTTGATCAATTCTCTGACTGATCTAATTGTGGTGGCACAAAGGAGGGAACAAAACCATCCCTCTTACAGTAATGCAGATTTATGATGGATTAAAATGGTTGTTTGGCTTTGTTTTGTGCTGCATCTGAAGAAGGCATTGCAAATATCCCACCTGAAATGGGTTTTGAGCAGTTAAAGTTTCAGGGTGGGCTGGAAAAGGATGGAAGTACAGTCTGTTTCAGAAAGACTTCTTTTAGTAGCTAACTGAAGTGTGTTCATGAACACTGAAATAATGACATAGGTTTGAAGTGCAGATGCTGGTTGTGTCTATACTTGGAGTTAATTTTGAATCATCATTTTGAGCAGTCCAAATCTCTGCATATTTCTTAAAAATTTCTGGCTTTCTTAAAGAACAAAATTTAAACAACAAGCCTTTCTCCACTACCCCCAGGAAAAATAAACAAACAAGGCAAACCCCACCCTGTGCCCAGACAGGTGAAAACCCCGTAGACAAATGTGGTGACATTCTCAATATCCAAATGAACAGACTTTGGACAGAGACAAACACTAGATGTGCCAGCAGCGATTAAAAATTAATCTGATGGATTTGTTTCCTATTTGATTAAGAAAACCTTTAGGTGAACTCTGTCCCTGAGTCCATGGCAGGGGGTTCTTGAGACTTAGTTGCAGAAGAATGCAGTGCAGCATCAGGAGCTAAGGTCATAGCTCAGGATGGCCTGTCAGGAGTCATCAGTGAAAGAAAGCACTTCCCAAGCACTAATTTCTAAGCTAGATCCCTGCAGGTTTGGAAATAGCTGACTGTAGTAACCATTATAGTTATGTGAGCTTGCTTATCTGCTTGTTTAAAAAAAAATGAGAAAAAAAATCTTAACAAACTCCAAGCATCTAAAACTTTTGCAAACAAGTGGTTTTGTGCAAACTGGAATGGAAATGGAATGGAAAAATCCGTTTTTCCATTTCCGTACAAATGACAGAGGCAGAGAAAGGCCAGTGAGTTAAAACACAGTAAACTAAAAAAAAAAAAAAAAAAAAGAAAACCAAATCTTCATGTCCTGGGATCTCTCAGTAAAGTGGGTGTTGCTGGGAAGGAAGGAGAACACGTGCAGCTCCTCATCCCAGCCGCTGCTCACGTGTTTGTTCTCATGCAGACCTTTAATGAGCAGAACTGTCTGAACATGAACCATCCCACTGTCTGCGTGGGCTTTGGCCAAGGTTTTTTCTTCTCTTCTTCCTACCCTTTCACCGCAGGTTTTGCATGAAGCCTCTGTCGCCTCCGTGTCTCCTCTCAGCCCTGCTGATACCACGGGTGCTTTTGAAGCACGGTGGGATCCACCTGAAATAAAAATAGGTGATGTGAGGAGCGAGATTAGGGGTTTCCATCGGATGGTGGGGAAGGGCAGATCCCAGGGTGGGCTGCAGGGACTAGCAGGGATGCAGAGGGAGTGGGGAGGATGCTCCACTTTCACTGCCTTCACCAGCAAGGGTGCCTGCTGTTGCAGAATGAGGTGCCTGGCAAGCAATTTAAAGGCAAAATAGGTAAGTTAAATGGCTGTATCTTCCACCCACTGCACAGTTCCCACTGGTGTTTAAAGAAATTGCATGGCTAAACACACCATGCAGTGTGGAATATTTACCCTAGAGGAACTAACAAAAGCCACAAAAAGCTGTCTGCAGAATCTCACTGTTTTGTTGCAGCCTGCAAGATAACAATTCCTCAATTTCCAGTGTTTTCTGCAGAATTTGGTATGATCGAAGCCCTGCTCTACAGGTGAATTTCCTATCAATTGGTATGAAACCCAGTAGGTAGGGGCAGGTCCACAAGGTGAAGTTCTTGCTAGGCTGGGGGGATTATTCTGTGTACCTTAGCTGTTTTTTAGTCCGTAGGGTGATTGGGACTTTTTCTATCTCATGTGCTTAGGTCCTTCCTTAGCCCTCAGCCTTAGACTCACACCACATCTCTGGGTGCTCTGAACACAGGAGTGCTGCTGTGCTGCCTGTATTCCACCTTTATTCCTTAACTTGCACAGTAGGAAACACGGCATTGTTTAGGCAGAGGGGAAGGTGTATGGCATTAGTTATGCCTGGATTTTTTGAGGTGTGTACGAGCCTCTGCTCCACGTTAATCCAAGGGCAGCACTGCTTCTCCGAGTCGGATCCATTCAGGTTTGCAGCGTGGGGTTCATGTGTTACCCCGACACCACGGGCTTGTGGGATGCTGGGGCTGTGCTTTTGTTCTCCTGTGGAGCCCTAAGTGCCCCAAACTCATGCAGCACCTCCTGGGGCAGTTGATTCAGCTCTTCCCAGGGTTAAGCTGGATTGCACACGTGGATTTTTTGTCTCCTTGCTGTTTTCCTGAAGCCCAGTGCTTGGCTTGTTGAGGGGTCCAGCAATCCCCCTCTGAGACTGTAACCCTACAAGCACAAGGAACTATTCCTCCAGACGACTTTGCTTTTTGCTCTTTTCCCCCTCTTTTTCCCCACTTTTTGTTTTGTTTTCTCAAGTCATTCCCACATTACCCTACAGATTTAAGACAGAGGTGGACAGCAGGTTGGATATGCCTGTGTGCCAGGGTACAGAACTTCATCTCCCTGAGAATGCCTCTGTTGAGCTCTTTGTCCATGGGAAAAGTTCTTCCTGAAGCTGTGGTGGGTGGCTTTGTTTGCTTTATGGCAGAGGGAGATTCCTTGCATGGCTGTGTAACCTGCCTGTTCTCCAGGAGGATGAAGCTGGCAGCACTTTGCTCCCTTTCCAGTAATGGACACATGTTCCAACTAGTTTTGTGGTATCTTTAGAGAGAAACTTCTGAAAGTGTAAAGTCGTAGTGCATTTAAAAAAAAAAAAAGAAAAGCTTTTTTAATTATGCTTGTTGTTTTGAGGGAGAACTTTCTCAAAGGAGAAGCTGTGAAGATCAAAAGGGGAATGAGTCATTGAAAAACCTGAGTATTTATTAGATAAAATGAATGTATAAGTCAGGGGGAGGGGGAATCTTACCTAATATGTAGGCAAAAATCGGTGGGCTGAGGGGTCCAAAAAGACCTGACTTTTCTTGAAATCTCCACTTATCATAATAGACATTTTTGTCCGGTGGGAAATAAGTAAGACAAAGGAAATTCCTTGCCTATCTGTTTGCTCAACGATTGGTATGCCCTTGAGAGCAAATGAATGCATATTTGTTTGACACTTGAAATTAAAGTGGAGGTGTGTCCTTTTTATAAACTTGCTGTCACTTGTTTTGCTCATTTCAGCTGCGTTCACTGCGTCACTGCACCAACTTGCTGTATCTCCCAGCTGCCAAAAAGAATTCCCTGTGTGGGTTTTTGGTGTGTTGTGTGTTTTAAATTGGGTTTTTTTTAACGCTTGGTGGCCCTGCTGTTGGGCTTGGTCCTTGTTGGCAGGGTCAGTGTAACAGTGATATCTGAATGGGCAATTCTCTGGTGCTCATTGGAGAGCCCAGGGTGTTTAAACACAGCACACAACGTGAGGTTATGTAGGGAAAAGGGGTGGCAGCACCAATAATTACATTAAAGTAGTTTGCACTAGCTAAATTTAAATTACAATAAATTGTCTTGACTGTTTGTTGTGTTTGCTATGTAATGGGCTGACATGCTGCTGCTTGCAAAAACTGCTTGCCTTTATTTTATTTTCTTCTTTTAGCTTAACCATAAAGAAAAACCTACCGTAGCATTATGCTTCCAGAGATGTTTTCTTGGCTTAATGTTTCTGAACAGCGGCTCACTGTGTTTTTGGGTCATCCTGTTACATCTGTAGCTCTTTGCAGAAAATCTTTTGTGAACACCATGAAAGTCTAATGGTACCCTGCACTTTTCTTCCCCTCTCTGTTTCTTTTTTTGCAGATCTCAGACTTTGGACTTGCAAAGTGCAATGGCTTGTCCCATTCCCATGACATCAGCATGGATGGCTTGTGTGGCACAATTGCCTACCTTCCTCCAGAGCGCATCAAAGAGAAAAACAGGTGTTTTGACACCAAACATGATGTGTACAGGTCAGTTAACTGTGAAAACACTTAAAAACACTGTTAGTAGTACTGGAAAATTAGTCCTCTTTTTCTGGTTATAAAACTTAGTTGTGAAACCCCTAAATCTGGTTAGAGCCCCATGCTGCAAAGTGTCACGTTTGCTTTGGTTTTTGCAAAGCCTTTTTAGGGTTGAGGCCTTTTAAAAATTAAAACTACAGCTGATCTTGGGTCTTGAAATTATTTATTAGCAACTGGCATGGGAGGCACTCTGCCCACCTTTAATTTCCCATCTAAAGGTACATCCTGACCTACTTCTTGAGTCTCTGATAAAATTCTTAGTTATCTTCAGTGGATTTCATCACTATGTCTTTGGCTGTTCTTTCATGGCGAGATGATTAGGAAAAGGAAATCAGAGCTGTAGATTAAAAAGATATTTTTTTATTCCAAGTGGAATGTATATCTTTAAAGTCTATTTGGAGGGTAGAAGTATTAAATGAAATCCACTGTAATGCTTTGCTGACCTCTGATTTTGTCCGTGTTGATGTGGAGTAGTTGGTAAATGCTACCAAGAACTTGGCAGCCTCCAGCAAGTCCTTGTGTTTGCTGCCTCAGGTTCCTCCCTGCAAAAACAAGACTTTGAAATTGTTGTTCTTGACTGCATGTTGCACTGTGTGTTCAGCTGAATTAGATGCATAAGTGGAGGGACAAGAATAACTTAGGAAAATAAATTATACTTCTGTGGTTTGGTGTTTTTTTTTGCTTTGTTTAAAATATAACCCAACAAATTTTTCTAGAAATAATTCTTTTGCTTTTTTTTTTTTATTAGCTTTTCCATTGTGGTTTGGGGAGTTCTTACACAAAAGAAGCCTTTTGCAGGTAAGTTGTGGGTTGTCTTGGATTTTTTTTTTCCTTTATCCCATTGATAAGCATGCTTCCTGTCCTACCAGCCCCAGATTTATGTACATGACCTCCAAAGTCCTGCATACTTTGAGAACACAAATATAAGTCCTCCTGTGTCCTGCTCATAAAAACACAGCCCATGTTGCTTGTCTGCACCTCTTTGCTCCTGATGGAGTTTGCTGCACAGCTCTGTGTTAGTGTGTGTGGCAAAGCCAGCTTGGCAGGCAAGCTCTGCTGTTTTCAGAAACAGCTTCTCTGTAGAGAGGTTCTGTAGTTTATTTGTAGATTGTGGGTACAGATTTGTTCCTTAAAAAAAAAAAATATAAAGCTGTCTGTGAGAATAAGCCTTGTTCCACCCCACTGTAAATGCACCACTCAACAGGCAGCTATTTATTCTTCATGACTTTTCCTGTGTCTGTGACTAGTCTATGTATAGCAGACGTGTCTGAACAAGTTCCAGTCTACTATTAATTTTTCTCCCAGTGAGAGATGCCGTTTAGCCCAGTGGTTGATTCCCAGTCAGGAGCCACATTACTGCACTTCTTGATTTGTGTTCTTCCTTCCACCCTTATGAAAAGTTCAGGTACCTGGTCTAAATAAAACCCAAGGTTCAGTTTTTTCACAGCAGAAATCCAAAGAGAGGTAGCAAAGAACTATTTGAGGGTTTTTTCCCTCTGGTTCTGTGTCTTTTGTGGGTGGAAAAAGAACACAGTCACTCATGGACAACTTTTTAATTGGTATGTGGGGAGCAGGGGTTATTGCATTGAAAAATGTACTGTGGGAGAAGACAACCAACTTTTTTGCCCCCTATCGATAAGAAATCTGGGAAAATACACATGAAATAAAAATTTCAGCATTGTTAATGCTCTTAGACAAAAGAGAAATTATTTCTTTTTGCTGGGAGATCTTATTTTGTGTGTTTTTGCTTTACAGAGGAAAACAACATTTTACATATTATGGTAAAAGTAGTTAAAGGCCACCGCCCAGAGCTACCTGCTGTTTCCAAATCCAGACCTCATTCATGTAATAACTTGATCAAACTGATGCAAAAATGTTGGCAAGATGATCCTGGTGAACGGCCAACATTTCAAGGTAAGATTTCCTCGTAACTTGGCTACCCGTTTATTCCTCTATGAGTCACGTTATTGCTCAGGACTCTGCTAATCCTTGGGGTAAATGCTGTGAACCTCTGTGACAGAATAAATAGAGCGCATTGTGTGGCAGAGACAATGATACAGGCCACTTATTCATTTGTGGAGGAAGGGATTATCTGAGGACATGTCTGACCATGATGGTGTTATGTAAACAGGCTGAGAACAAGCCTTGTACCGAGCCAGAAAATTTTATGTTCAGCCAGAACTTATGTTTATTTCTGATTGTGTGTGTGTGTTGGGGCATAGGGCAAGCTGGAGTTGGTGAGGTTTTCACCATTCCAAAGCACTGAAATTTACTGCTGTATGTTGAGAAACTGAATTCTTTTCTTGTAACGAAACAATTTGTACCATCATCTTTCTGCCAATAAAAGGCAGCTCTGGTGAAAGGCCTGAACTTGTCCAAAGCACCTGTTATGAATTCAGATGTGCAGGAGGATGCAGCACGTGCTCTAACCAGGTAGCTTCATTTAGCATTAAGAGGAGGGATTTGCCTCTTCCCTCTCCTCCTGCTCAAACAAGGAATGGGGACTGAAGGGGCCCCATATTTTAATAACCATATGTCTAAGTGCCAGCAGTGCATTGGTTCTGATTTCAGTCCTGCAGTGTAGCCACCATGTAACACCAGTCTGGTTTGAATGCAAAAATGAATTGTTTGGGCAGCCCTGTGCACACTTTGCTTAGCTGCACACTTGTGTCCACTGATGGGCTGTTAGGTGGAATAGTCTTTCTCCCACAGGATCTCAAGGCTGTTAAGTTCTATTGCTAGAAAGAGGCAGCAGGGTGTCTCTAAGTCTCCTGTAAGAAAACCCTAAAACTTTCTCTTACTTTCTTCAAAGAAATCACTTCAGAAACAGAGGCCCTTTGTGAAAAACCAGAAGATGAAGCAAAAGAGATGATAACTCAGGACCTGGACACCAAGAATTCCCCAGAGCAGCAGCCTGAGGTATTTTCTCTTTCACTTCTTGTTGAAACATGCTGGGTTTTGTGAGGAACAGTTTCCTCTGTGACCTGCAACATCCCAAGCAACCTTCTCTTTGCTGCTTTTGAGCGCTGCCTTGCCTGATAGAAGTGGGTCTTGGTGAAGGGCTGGCATGCCAGAGTGACAGCAGGTGCATGCAACCAGCTCAGGAAAATGTCTGTGCAGGACCAAGTGCAAGTGGATCTTATTCAGCTGAGGGAGAGCAAGACAGTTAGGAAATACAGGCTGGAATGGTGTGGGTGTGACTGATCTTAAAAACCACTGTAGACAGAAGAGCCACATGGCTTTAAGGGCTGTGTGAGTACTGATGGAAGCTGCTCTCCTGCTTCTGAAAAAATTCAGTGGCCTTATTCATAGATTTCATTTAATACAAATGGTTTTTAAAGGCTACCTGCAGATTAACAAGTTTGTGTTTCTTCTGTAGGGCCTCACACTCAGTTTTCTTTGCTTTCTAAAATGCTTGTGTGCTTCTCTTGAAGGGAATTTGTGCACTATCCCAGAAGAAGCAGCAGCCTGCTCTACCATCAGTTAAGGATTACAGTCTCTCAGAGTTGTTGTCCCAGCTGGATTCAGGGATTTCACAGACTATGGAAGGCCCTGAGGATCTCAGCCGCAGCTCTTCTGAGTCCAAACTTGCCTCCAGTGACAAGCGGCTTTCAGGAGTTTCATCTGTAGATTCAGCTTTTTCATCCAGAGGCTCCCTTTCCCTTTCCTTTGAAAGGGAGAGTTCAGGTAATGGTCAGGTTTTCCTTTGTAGTTGTTTGGACTGGGGCATGGGAGTCAATGGGTTGGAGAGTAGTCATGTAAAGAATAACATTCTGGAAATTACTGTTAGCCTTGCTTTCTCTTGCTGTCAGCATGACAAATTTGTTTACTGGAGGTAATTATTTAAAAGAAAAAATAAATAAATATAAAAAAAATTATGTGGTTCCCAAAGGTGATCTAATGAGAAATAATAAATCTCATTTACTTTTGTAAGGGAGTGACCTGAACTCCCATCAAAGCAGTTGAAGAATCAGTCATATAGAGGTTGGTTGGAAGGGAGGTCACCTAGTCCAGCGTCCTGCTTGAAGCAGGATTAAAGCCAATACCCAGTCAGGCCAGCTGAGTTTGTGGCTTTTTCAGTTATTCCAAGCCTAAATCTGAGTACCTTTTGTGTTTTGAAAAGACTCAGTAGCCTCTGTGAACAATGTAATAAAGACCCCCTCACTTTTCAGTCCAGTCCAGATATCTATTTCCCAGTTGGGTAAACAATGATTCGTGCAGGGAGATCAACCACAGCATCCTTCAGTCTTCATGTCACAAGAAATGGAGTTAGTGGGGTTCCAGATCTGACCTGAAATTGTTCTGGGACTATTGTGGGACAGGAGGGTTATATTGGTTTGCAGTCAACTCACTGCTGAGTCCAACACCTCTGTTAGCCATTGGCAGCTGAGGTTTGATGGGTATCAGAAATGTGATGGTGTCTTTTCCATAGATTATAGAACAGTTTGGGTTTGAATGGACTTTAAAGGTCATCTAGTCCAGCCTCCCTGCAATGACTAGAGACATCTTCAACTAGATCAAGTTGAATGTTTCCAGGGACGGGACACTTAACATCTCTCTGGTGTAGTGTTCCAGTGTTTTACCACTCTCATTGTAAACATTTTCTTCCTTATGTCCATTTAGATATTGGAACTACAGACATACAGAAGAGGAAGCTAACAGAGGCAATTTTATCTGGAGATACCAGCAAGCTGATGAAGATCCTCCAGCCTCAAGATGTTGATATTGTTTTAGATGGGAACTCCAGCCTTTTGCACTTGGCTGTTGAAGCTGGTCAAGAAGAGTGTGTCAAATGGCTCCTCCTGTACAACGCTAACCCTAACCTCACTAACAAGAAAGGATCCACCCCTCTTCACATAGCCATTGAGAAGAAAGTTAAAAGCATTGTGGAGCTGATTATGGCTAGGAAAATCAATGTCAATGCCAAAGATGAGGATCAGTGGACTGCCCTTCACTTTGCTGCCCAGAACGGGGATGATTTCAGCACCAAAATGCTGCTTGATAAGAACGCCTCCGTGAACGAGGTCGATTTTGAAGGCAGAGCCCCCATCCACATAGCCTGTCAGTACGGCCAGGAGAACATCGTGCGGATCCTGCTGAGAAGAGGCGTCAACGTGAACATCAAGGGGAAGGACGACTGGGTGCCACTGCACTACGCTGCCTGGCAGGGCCACCTCCCCATCGTCAAGCTCCTGGCCAAGCAGCGGGGAGCGGACGTGAACGTGCAGACCGTGGACGGCAGGACCTCGCTGCACTTGGCCGCCCAACGAGGGCACTACCGTGTCGCCCGCCTCCTCATCGACCTGGAGTCGGATGTCAACGTCCAGAACGCCCTCCTGCAGACTGCCCTGCACATAGCTGCTGAAACTGGCCACACGAGCACCTCCAGGCTGCTCCTCAAGCACGGCGCAGACATCGAGGCGGTGACGGCAGAGGGGTACACGGCGCTCCACTTGGCATCGCGCAGCGGCCACTTGGCCACGGCCAGGCTGCTGATGGATGAAAGGGCCAGCGTTCTGGCCAGGGGCCCGTTGAATAGGACAGCACTGCACCTTGCTGCGGAAAACGGGCACTCTGAGGTAGTGGAGGAACTTGTCAGTGCGGAAAATATCAACGCATCCGACAGCGAAGGGTTCACGGCTCTCCACCTGGCTGCGCGAGGAGGGCACACAAAAACAGTGGAGGTCCTCCTGAAGCACGGGGCACACACTGACATGCCAAGGCCCAAGTGCCAGACCATGCTGCCCCTTGCCCAGCAGGGCAGCAATAGCTCCCTTAGTGTGGTGTTGAGTGACACTTAAGCCAAAAGGTGCCCAGTGTGGTGCCTTTGTACCCGGTGTGAGGAGGCTGCTGGAGCTTTGCTCGCCAGGGCCTCTCCAGCTGTGCAATGACCCGCTCACCAGCGGTGTCAGGGATGGACTGAGGCGCAGCCAGCAGAGGCTGCTTGTGTTTGAGTGTGTGATGACACTGCACATGGGCTAAGGGCAGATGTAAGGCCAGGAGCTGGAGTCTGCCATGCCCTGGTCTGTGTCGTTCATTCTGCACGTGCCTGCCCTGTCTGGATCTGAACATTCCTCTCCTGAGGGTGTTGTGAGAAGGATGTGACTTGTGGGATACCCCTGCTTGCCTTTTTTTTTTTTTTTTAACATGCCAAACTAATTTAAGAACTAACATGATGATGCTTTTTTATTTTCCTCAAAACAAAAAGGAAAAAAAAAAAAGATGGCATAGATTCCTGGTTTATTGCAGTGATCTATATTTTGGGCTGAAAGCCTCCAGTGTAGAATAAACAAAACACCAAATCTGCTTGAAATTAATGCAAGAGATGAGGAAAGGGCTATTGAAGATACTGCCAATCATGTTTCTGGTACTTTTTTTAATGGAGACATTGATTACAGGTTTCCATGTACTCAAAATATGTGAGGCAGGCTGAATAACAGTGCAGGATTTCAAAAACGATAAGCAGAAGTAAAAGGTTAACACTGGTGCTTTCATGTACAGTACCACCTTGTATGTATTGTAAGATCAGTAAGCTAGACTAGGTGTTTAGTGGTTTGTCTTAAATGAACAAGTCAAAAGGTAAAATTCATACTGGACTGGAACTGGATGGTTTATTCCAACACTGTCATACCAATTTACAAAACAATGTTTGGAGGGGTTGATGACCAGACTGATATACTGTGTATATAGGATTTCTACCTGTTGTATGCTTTTTTCTACTGAAGAAAATAGATTGCTTAGAGTGGGTATGTTTTAATACACCTTTTAATTTCACCCTTTTGAAAGTACAAATGTGATCTGTTATTAATAAAAGATTGTGTTCTACATCTGTCTGTATTATGGAGTTGTTAAAGCAACTGAAAACCCATTGACCTGTAGCAGCACACAACTCTCCTGTGTTCAGTGATCATAGAATCAGCATGGCCTGGGTTGGAAGGGACCTTAAAGATCATCTAATTCCAACCCCATTGCCACTTTCCACTAGACCAGGTTGCTCAGAGCTCCATCTTCAATTTTAGGACAGTTCACCGACAGCCTATGAAACAGTATTAAAAAGTAGGTGGTGGATTCACACTTGTGCCAATAAATGGAGGCTGCAAAGCAATACACCTGTGAGCAGAGCAAGGCAGCCCCAGCAAGCCCCTGAAGCTGCTGACAGTGAAACTTCTCATCTAACAAACAAAACTGTAATTTTCCTGCTGCTTCCTTCAACTTCTTTTGAGACCAATAGGCTGGTTATGTTTTATTAAGCTGTGCTTAATCAGTCTCTCATTACAGCAAATTCAGCCACAGACCACTTGGTCTCTTAGCACTGTGCTTAAACACTTGGCCTGGCCTTGCACAAACCATTTCTTTCTGTTTCAGAGTACCCTGAACGGTGAGAGTTGAGATGTTTTAAATCCAGTATTTGCCTGAACTGCAAAAGAGCTGTAAGACCAGGGAACAGCAGCCTTGCACCTCCTAATAAAGGTGGTTCACACCAGTGAGGCAAGGGGAAAGTACACTTATAAAATGCTTTTAAAAGAACTCAAGCACTGCTTTGCCAGTGCATTCCTTCAGTGCCTAATAATAATAATAATAGCACATTAGCTTCTAATTAAACATGAGGCCACACTCATGAGTCTTTATTTCCATGCTGTCTTTCACAATAACAGGCACCAGCTATGCATTTTATAGAAGGCAACACAGCTGGCAGTGGGCAAAAAAAAACCAACACGGAAGGGATTGCAGTGACATGCTGCCACTCTTGGAGTGGGTATTTGTCCCTGTGAACCAGCCTTCCTTGGGGGCAGGAGGGGTGAAGGGGGATGCTAAATTAGCACTAAGGCAGCAATTAGGAATTACTGTTTTGTAAAGGTCTCCTACGGGTGACTTTTCTGGTTGCATGTGCGTCTCTTAGCTTAAATTCTAACTGGGCTGTTGACCTAAAGCTTGCAGGCATTTCTTTGTCTTTTTCCAGTCTTAAGTGTGTACTTTAAAAAGCCCTGCAGGCTCAGGAGGTGGTTTTGAGAGGTGGTGTGATGGCACAGAGGGGAGCTGAGCCTTGCTCTGGGTCCCCTGTGCTGGAAGGGACATCAGCATCAGCATCAGCACCAGCACCCCTTGCCCACCTCCAAAATCAGTCAGAGGTTTTTTGCAGGGCTCCTGTGTACACCGTGTTATCTGCTTTCCTTGCGGCTTCAGACCATGGCACAAGGTGGCTCTTCAAGGAGCAACACATGTCAGAAAATAAGCCACAGTGCAATGGCGCTACTGAGCATAAAAGCGTCACCTTTCCATCTCTAGATGTGATTTTTCAGCCTGGCCTCTGCCCACACACCTGTGGGAGCGCAGCCTGGGGTTCTGCCAGCGCCCGCCGGTGCCGGCTCCCCAGCCATGAGGAGGGTGCCTCACACCATCCCCATTG
Source organism: Dendrocincla tyrannina (assembly GCA_035047865.1). Taxonomy (NCBI): domain Eukaryota; kingdom Metazoa; phylum Chordata; class Aves; order Passeriformes; family Dendrocolaptidae; genus Dendrocincla; species Dendrocincla tyrannina. Next base: position 114,301,765 of record JAWWMP010000001.1, read on the forward strand.
CTCACCCCATCCCAGCCTCTGCCTCCGGGCGACGGCACAGCCCCTGATGCATTGCCTGCCTTTGCAAGAGTCTGTTCCCAGCACCAGGCAGCTTTATTTACCTGCTGCTTAGCACAAGGCGCTCAGCGCCCTGTTCCTACAGGCCCCCGAGAGGACTCGACAAGCCTGCGGTTCCAACACGGTTCCAACATGCTGCTGCTCGGCCAAGGGGAGGGAATTGCTGGGTGATTGCAAAGAAGCCCCAAGGCAAACCTCAGCCCTTTGGTTCCTGCCTCATCTCTTGCACCACCTTGGCTATTCTCTACAGGGTTGCAAGAAAAACAAGGTGTGTGGGAGCTGCTCTGCAAGGTCTCCCTTAGCGGAGAGGACGGGAAAGGGGGGTATCTCCTCTCCTCCACGCTGCTTTAATGCCAGCTGGGTGGCATAAGGTGCAGACCGGCTCATGGGTGTCCCCAAAAATTGCAGGCAAAGCCTTCGGGTGCCACAGTGCTCGTGGGGTGCAAACCTGTGTTACCTCCCTGCCTGCACCTGGGCTCAGGTGCTGATCAGATCCCTTTGTCCCTGTGCCTTGGGCAGAGGATGCCCAGTTTTTCCCCTTTCTGGCAGTGTTCATTTTGATGTGTTTCTTTGAAGGAGACCCACACAAGCAAGGAAGACAGAGCAGCCTTTACACACAAGACCTGGGGCCAGGGGTTTGAGGGAAGAAGTCAGGCACACAGCCTGTCCTGTTCTTTGGCCAGAAACGCCCACACTTGCATGCAGGTCTCTGCAAGAAGCCTTTGACCATTTTTGCAACACCAGTTTGGTACTGTGGAAGGATGGATCATGCACTCCCTGCTCCCAGGATCCAGGGCTGTGGCAAAACACCAAACGCAGGCGCTCCTATAGAATCACTGAAACACCTGAGGTTGGAAAAGACCTCCAAGATCCATTAACCCAGCACTGCCAAGTCCACCACTGAGCCAGGGAGACAGATTCACGCCCCAAAGCTGGCGCTGATTAAGCAGGGCAGGGTGACAGCACAGGAAGCCCTTTCACAGGGGAGGTGGCTCAGGCAGATCCAAACACGTCCAGGTGATGCTGCTGCTGCTGCTGCTCGGAGGCTGCACATCAGGGGCTGCTGGCACAGACCTCTGATGGAGACAGGGCTGGGGAGAGGCTGTGCCCTGGGGAGGTTGGCACCACACCCGGCTGGGCTGGGAAACCCTTTGCTGCTGCACTGGGGAAGTCCTGAGCTTAAAGGGAACCACTAGGCAGGCACATGAGGAAAAAAGGGGGTTAAAATCCGTGTTGTCGCCAGCTTACTTACCTGGTGTTTTTGAAATGCTGTCAGAGAGGCTTTCAGGCTTTGCTCTGCAAAGTGATGTAGAGCAAAGACCATTTAAAAGCTAATAAAGAGCAACTTGTGATCTATGCAGAAACACCTTGTCTGAGAGGCTCGAGTAGAAACATGCAGAAGCATAAGAAACATACTACAGCTGTGGCAATGACAAGGGGGAAGATACTCTTCACTCCCCCTTGGATGAGCAGGCAGGAGCCTGTTTGCTCTGCCCCAGAGGCACAGAGTAACCCTTGACCGTGAGAGGAACAAGGGCCATGGGCCAACTCAGAACATGCACAAGGAGAGAAATTTGTCTGATGAGTCCCCCCCACCCCATTCTCCATTGCCTGATCGGATCAGAGGAAATAAAACCTGGCAGAGCCAGTTTTCACAAGTTCATGCCCTGACCCTGCTTCAACAGGGACTGGGTCCAATACGTTTCCCTTTTATCTATTTAAATAGGATTGCTTTTCCTAGTCCACTAACAGGCAAAACATGCCAAGTCCTGTGCTGAATTACTGATGTCTGTCATGTGTTTTAAAACCCCCAGTGAGCCTGGCTTTGCCCCAGCACCACCTTGCTCTTTGCAAAGATGCTTAGCTAGGGGCATTGTAGGATGTTAAGCAGGCCACAATCATAACTGACATTGGGAACTTCTATCACAGTTTCTATATCCAAAAGCACACGTGCAGTGGGGTTTAGGCATTTACAAAATCAAAGTCTAGGTGTTTGTGGTGAATATAAAGGCTGGGTTCAGCCTAACCTGAGTCCCTCTGCCAGTCTTGGCTGCTCACAAAAATCTGCAAGATCTTCCTTTAAACAAAAATATTTTAAATCTGATCAGCAGACTAGTCCATCCCAATTTGAAGAAGATGCCAGATGCCCCAAGATTAACTTAGCCTGACCACCAGCTTCCCAAAGCAGAACAGACTTGATTCCCCAGTATCTTCCCACTTGGTCCCAATTCCTGAGCACAGCAGCACCTCTCTGCCCAGTGCAGCTGGGGTACAACTGGGCTAGTACTGTCAGGATGGGTGGAAGGCACCAGGCTTTCTCCCCATGTTGAAGCTCCTTGTTTTTCCACATGAGGATGTGTGAGTCTATACTCCAGTGTGTGAGCCTACACTACAATGTGTGAGCCTACACTTCAACTGAGCTACCTCATGGGGAGCAGAAGGGAAAAGGAGGATGAGGAGGAAGCTGCACTGTGTGGCAGCTGGTATAGTGATAACCATGGGCTGGGGGAGCAGAGCAGCAAAGGGCCGCTGACCACTGATGAGCAGCCAGGGCTTTCTGTCTCCACTTGACCTAAATCCAGACTCGGATGGTGGTTTATTAAGGAAAGGCAGTACTGCTCTATTGCTCACCAGGTCAAACCACTCCCAGGACCACCCCTGTTCTCCTCTCACCCTTTGGGGTCCTGACACATTTGTCTAGTGCACCAGTTCCCAGGGAAGAAGTTTTAGTGCAGCAAAACCAGGCCAAGCAGTGCAGATGCAGACAAGCTCTCTGGCCACAGCTACAACCCGCAGTGTGCACCTCCCTCCCTTGCACCAGGGCAGTGTTTCCTCTGTTGAAAAGCTCCCAGCTCTGGGATGTTTCCAAAACCAAAAACCTTTGCAGAGTTGGGAACTGAGGGGCTCACTTCCTATCCTTCTCTTTGCTGCCTTTGGGGAAAGAGAGAGGTGCAGAGCTGCTCCCGGCATCCCCTTCCCAGGGCCACGACAGCGCCAAGGACGCAGCCGCAGACATGCTTTGAGCACAGCACCTTCTCCCTTTCCTTCTCATAGGCCTGCCAGGGCCAGGCAGCTCTGCAGCAGCCCTTTGCCCTGGGTGGCACTCGCTCGGCGTGTGCCGGCACGAACCGTGCCACAGGCGGCTCCGGCTTTGCCACCACTGCCTTTCCATCACGGGATGATCCTGCCCAGATGGGGCTGGCTGAGGTTTGCCAGCCAGCTTTCTTGGCAGGGAGGTGGCATTGCAGGTGCCACTGGACTTTATTCATTTGTTTCTCCTCGTTAGCAACCAAAGCAGCTGCCCGAGCCAGGGTGAAGCCCGGCGGTGGAGGCAGTGGTAAAGCAAAGTGGCTGGGGAGTCACTGTGGCTCACAACCAGCCTGTGCCACTGGGGAGGCTGAGGCATCCCTGATCCCCCCCTTCCTCCCTCACCTCTCAATTACTTTTCTCCTTCCTGGAGGAGTTAAAAGAAAAAATAAACTAAAAGGCCAAAAAACGTGGAGGAGCATAGCAGCTTCTCCCTGCTGGCAGAGGTGGGTGCCTGGAAAGGGTTCCCTGTTTCTCCCCGCTGGCAGCTGGAAGACAGGGTGAAGAAGGGCTGGCTCGGCATCAGGCAGAGGATGCAGCTCCCTGGCAGCAGCACAGCCAGGCTCACCCTTGGAAAAGGACTGTTCTGTTCCATAATATTTTGGGGATAGTAGGGCTGTGCCAGCCACCTGACAGTCTCTCTAGCCTGGAGCGGGCCAAGGGAAGGTGGTCCACAGGATGCTGTCATTCCCTTAACAACAGCAACCTGTTTCCAAGGGATTTTATGCATCTGACTCCCATTAAAACCAGAGGGACCCCGACCTAAGGGACTTGGCCAGCGCTGTGCTTGATGCCTGAAGGCGTGTGGATGCCACCTCCTCTGCTCCCTCCTGCCCCCACACCACAGCACCCTGCTGCCTCTCTCCAGCTGACAGCCCTATGCATGTTCTAAAGCATCCAGGAAAAGGCTTAAAGTCAGGCTGTTTCCATGCAAAATTCCCAAAACTGTGCTCTGAGCCGTGCTGCAAGGCCCCCCTGTGCATTGCCATTAGTTTGTCCCTGCTGTGAGCTGCCAGGCAGGGCTCTCCCCGTGACACAGGTTGGCACGAGTGTCACAACAAGGCAGTGGGACTTCCCAGAGGAGGACACAACCCACGGATTAGCCCTGGCTGCTGCTGTTTGCGAGCAATTAGCAGGGACGTGGGACAGGGTGAGGCTGGGCGAGGTAGGAGACCAGAGGCAACAGGGACGGGATCTCAGGCTGGTTTGGCTTTTTAATGTGGCTCTTTCCTCACTGCCATCGCAGGGGTGGCCGGGTGCCCGTGCATGTGCTCCTACCTCCACAGGCACACGCGCCTGCCAGGCTGCACACGTGGGTTTACAGGCACACACGTGTGCCCATTCCCTGCCCACACACCTGCACACACAGGGCAGCGTGTGCACTGTGCATTTCTCGTTTCTGGGGTGAAAATTAGCCCCTTTTCAAGGCAAGGAGCGTTCAGATCACTGCACCCACCAAACTCCCCCCAAAACCAAGCCACTCAGACAGGGCCATCACCCTTTGCTTTCAGAAATAGACTGAAAAAAACAAAAAAAGGAGGTGGGAGATGTGCACTGCTGCTCGTGTAAGGCTTTACTTACTGGATCACACTGATCCAGTGTCTGCAGCTCTCCCCTTAAGCTACTCCATCCCAGCTCCCTGTGTTCTATCAAAGCATGTGGATGGCTAAAAGTTGCCTCAGGGTGTGTCCCTCGAGGCTGCCAAAGGTTCCAGTTAGACACATCACAGCACTGCCACAACCCAGTAATCCATTCCCATGGGATACTGCCACTCTCAAGAAGAAATCAAATCCCATCTGCAAAAGAAAGAGGAACAAATATCCACTTGCTCAGCCAACAAACACTGCTATGGGTGTTCCCAACGCAGCAAACACAGTCAGGATCAGACCAGCGTTCCCCAAATTGAGTGTTTTGCCTCAGAGTTTCCTGTGTTAAAAACCCAAGGAGGAATCAAAACATAATCCTGCTCTAAGGAGTTAGGAAATACAATGCTCATAGGGAAAACACCTTCCACATCCCAGTCACTTATCACAGTGATCATGTTACCTATAATAAATATTTCAATGTTTCCAGAATCCTATGCTGTTCTTAACAGTTACCATTTAAAAAAATATGTACATACATTCTTTAATATATATCCACACACATATATATCTATGCATGCATATATATACACACACACACACACACAAAACCCCTTGAAAGCATTTACTTCATCAGTGCAGACACATATTGCCTTTGGATTCTGCTCCTACCTCCTGTTGTGGCAGAGTAAGTCATCTTTATCTTCTCTCTAGCAGTCACACGGGTCACGGGATACAAACTCTTACTGATTCCTCTACGATGTTCCTTATTGACAACAGCTTCAACCTCATCCCATCCTAACAACCCAAATCCAAACCCAGCTGCAAGGATTTGGGTCCTAAATGGTAAATGAGGCTGCTGCTCCTGCATCACCAAAAACTGAAGGAGCTGCAAGTAATTTACTTTTGACCTTATCCCTTTCCATTGGTTTATAGTGGTTTATTTATGACAGAGTGGATGGATCTTTGAGCAACCTGGTCTAGTGGAAGGTGTCCCTGCCCAGGGTAGGAGGTTAGAACTGAATGATCTTTAAGGTCCCTTCCAATCCAAACCAGTCTATGATTCTAGGATTCCTCCCCTTGTCCTCCAGCTGCCTTCTTCAACACTCTTCTAATAACTGTTGCTCCACCAAAGGGCAGTCTTTGGCCTTTAGAAAAGGTATTTCCTACATATTTCTTACATCCATTGCAGACAAACCCATGCACACACAGGGAAAGTGGTCAGTTGCAGTGCTAAACTGCTTTCTATCAAGCCTATTCCTGCCCTTCTGCTGTTTCCCCAGGTTTGCTCTAGGCCCTAAATATGTTCCAGATCAACAAAATTCACCAGAGACCAAGATGCAAGGGGCAAAAACTTCCAGCCAAGTGGATCACAGCCTCCAGCAAAGTTAGGTTTATATATCTCAGTTAAAAGGCCCTTCCTGGTGCCTGGTGGGTGCCAGGGGCTCCATGCCAAGCCCTGGCCACTCCTCACCAGCCAGGTAAGGAGGAGCAGCTGCGCTCTGTTGACATGCCAGAGGATTATGGCTTCCTCGAAGGTCTTGAGAGGCTTCAATTATCTTCCTCGATGAGATATCAAAGCTCCTGTGCCAGCAGCGAGCAATGGGAGCAGACCTAGCTGGGGAGAAGATGAGCTCCTGGGCAAAGCACTTGGTTGCCTGCAGGGAGAGTGAGCCCCATGTCCTCAGATCCCAAGAAAGTCTAATTTCTGGAGGGGCAAATCAAGAGATGCTGGTGCTTGGAGCTGCAGAGTTGCTCCCCACGAGAGGATGGGATATGGGTGAGCCAGAAAGGGGAAGTCATTGCTGCTGCTGCAGAAAACTGCCAGAATCCCAGAGCCAGTTTTTGGGTTTAGCTCCCCCTCTCAGTGCTTTTAACTCCTTAATGCCCTTCCTGAACCACCCATCCAATCCTCCTATTGTGCCCAAAAGGCATTTGGCCGACAGTAGTAAAGTGGAAATGTCAGAACAAACATGCCTGTTGCCAGTAGAGCTTGGCTGCCTATCCAAGCTGTGACACAATTAATACATAACGAGGATATAAATATTATATTGTGACATACGCCAGATCATCAGGTTTCCACAGAATACGTTATTGTTGAGGAGCCAAGAAATAATCCTTTAACTATGGATTAAATTTAGCACTCTATGACATCCCATCTTTCAATCAAGCCATTAAAAGAACCCGGGACAGGAAGCTATCCTTGTTCCTCACCAGAAATGCTCACATCTGGCTGAGATTTTTTCAACATACATGCAAATGGGAAGTGATGAGGCTCTCCAAGGAATGGCTGCTCCCAGCTAGTGCCTACTTTGTGCCTAGGTCACGGGAAATGCTGACCCTTTGTCTGAGAAAGGTCATTAAGCTGCAGATGTATCTGTCCAGTCTTTCTTGGGCTCAGTCTTAGCCACAAATGGCACCCACCAGACCTTCAAGGTAAATCCTAGATGGCTGCATTTGGTGTCCCTGAAAGCAGGGATGCTGTCCTGGATGTATCTCCCAGGCACACAGATGTGCCTACAGTCACCACACATGCCAAGGGCCAGCCTGCCCTTCTCTTCCTTGGGTGTGCCAGCTGCCACTGAAGGGGTGCTTGATTCTGTCTTCATCTCCTGCTCCTCCTCTAGCTCCTGCCCTGTGAGTCGTGGTGAATTGATGCATCCAGAGCTGAAAGGTGAATCCACAGGAACTCACAGAACAGGCAGGCAGGGAGGGAAATGAACACAAGGGACAGGTCATGTGTTTCAGAGCCCTCCAGTGCAGCTTTTCTCTCCCCTCTTTATCCTACGGACTGCACCATGATCTCCAGAGGCTGGAGGCAGCAGGTATCTGCTTCCCTGGAGAAGCTGGTCCAGTGTTTTGTGGGAGTACAGCTGCTAAGATCCTCTGGAACTCAGCCTACCTGTTACCCAGCCCAGTCACTAGAGGTTTTTCCCCCTCTCTCCCTCATCTATGATGGAGGTCCCCAGAGATCCTTCTTTCACTTCCTCCTACCTTAGCTGGGCCAAGTTATTTGCTGCACTCTCTACAAGCAGCAAAATTGGGAAACTTAGGGAGTGAATGAAAAGAAAGCCAACTCCTGAAACAGAATTGTGGAGGAAGAGGAAGAACATCAGTAAGAGAGCTGGAAATGAAAAGCACATTGTGGAATTATGCAGCATCCCTGCAACAAAATCAGTTATACAACTACCTGTGAGGGCACCTATTTGCATTATTCATAGGGTATTAATTACACAACTCTTAATTTTTCTTTTTGAGTCTTTGCCATTACACTTCAACACCTGCAGCAGGTAACCCAGCAGCGCTTTGCTGCCTCCACTCCCCCCCAACACAATCTATTCAATTTTCTCCTCCTGCCTAATTATGACAATTACTTTCTTATCCTCCTCTTTTATTTCCCTTTGCTCACATTGTTTGAGCCAGACATTACAGCTTCAACGTTCTTGTGCCAAAGTTGTTCTCTGCAGACCCCACCCCAGACGGCACCATGGTATCACCCGGTGTCAGGTAACAGCTGAAATCAGCTCTCCACCAGGTGTTTTTCTGGCAGTTCCTAGCAAAAAGGAGTTTGTGGGTTTGTTTTGTTTTCCTCTGACTGCCTCATCTCTCCATGGCTTCCTTTTACTCTCCTCTCATGATGGATGAACAGGAGTGCTGTTTCAGAAGTGACTGGGACCCTAAGGAAGAGCTCAGCCCATTGCCTAAGCACAGCATTCCAGCTCCTCAGAGCTGAAATCCATGGCATCAAGTGTACCATCATTGAGGATTTGTGCTCCCAACCCTCCCACACAGCAGGACCAGACAGCCCCTGCAGTGTGGGCTCCCCTCTGGCACATCCCACACCAGGGGGTTGCACTCAAACCACCGCAGGTACCTTGCTGAGCAATTAATTATTGAGAGCACTCACAAAGAACCAAAGGAGCACATTTGTGACTAATGACCAAGTCAGACACTAACAAAACAGGGGAATAGGGCTAGTCAGCAACACTCACAGTTGTTTAAGTTATTTATTAAATACAAATTTTCATAAATTTTCATAGGTAGAATGCACGACACCCAATTCCAGGTGTCCCATAGGCTGCAAGGGTGCTGATGCTCTCTGAGCAATCATTAGAGAGAAAATGAGGAAAACTCAGTGTATTTATTCATCCCACCTTTCTCAGTCACAGAGCTGAGCCTCTGGGGGAGCTGAGTGCCCTGCACTGGCCAGAAAGGGAGACCAGACAGCCCAGGGGAACTGGGCTGGCCAAGGGCAGGAGAGCCAAATGCCACCTGCTTTGATGTTAAAACAGCCCCAGGAAAGGCAAACAATGAGAAGCTCTTAGGACATGCCTCAGGGTATCACTGGAGCTATGAGAGGCTTTTGTTTTAGGAGCTGTAGCACTGGGCTCATTAGTGTGTCTTGAGGGAGGAAAAGGAGTGTGGGAACAGCAGAGCCAGGAATCTCCCCTGATGGGTCCTCCTATATATATAGTATATATATACTACCTGTGAGAGATTGCTGGCGAAGCTTATTGTTTAATAGTTTGGGCTGAGCTGACCTGGCTGTTGGGCTAACACTAGTCTTAGGGTTATGCTTATGGACACAAGTCCAGAAGGAACCAAAAAGCTGAGTCTACCACTCTGTTATAAAAGCAAGGACTGAAGACCTTCAGTAAGTCTCTAGGGGTCATTGGGTCATCAGCCCCTGAGCTAGTGGTGCTTCACTGGTCTGCTGTGTTAGGGTTGGGGTTTAGGGCTGTCCTGGCAGAAGACGGAGTCAAGTATCTGAAGGGCTTTAGATAATTCTGAATTTGGCTGAGGATTCCTGGGTGTAGGGAAGCTCAGAGCTGGAGCGCTAGGTCAGAAAATCACTTGGGTGTACTGTGTTCATGTGGAAACATTTGGAGGGCTGATGGCAGGGGCTACAGGGGTGGCTCCTATGAGAAGCTGTTAAATGCTTCCTCTGTGTCCTATAGAGCCAATGCCAGCTGGTTCCAGGATGAACTTGCTGACCTCAAGCCCATCAGCAATGGTGGCAGTACCTTTGTGACAACATATTTAAAAAGGGGGTGGTGGGGGAAACCTTGCTCCATTGCAGCTGGAGAGAGGAGTGAGAGTATGTGAGAGGAACTGCTCTGCTGACCCCAGGGTCTGTGGAGAAGGAGGGGAGGAGGTGTAGTAGGAACTGGAGCAGATTTCCCTGCAGCTTGTAGTGCAGACCCTGGTGAGGCAGATGTGCTCCTGCAGCTCATGGAGGTCCATGGGGGAGCAGAGACCCACCTGCAGCCCCTGAAGGATTCTTTGTCAGAGCAGGTGGATGCCAAAGGAAGGCTGTGATCCTACAGGAGGCCCATGCTGGAGCAGTTTGTGAAGAACTGCAGCCTGTGGGAAAAACTCGTGTCAGAGATACTCATGGAGAACTGTCTCCCATAGGTGAGAGCCCAGGGAGGACTCTTCCCCCCAAGGAGGAAGGAGCAGCAGAGACAAGTGATGAACTGACTGCAGCCCCCATTCCCTGTCCCCCTGCACTGCTGTACAGTTGAGCCCAGGAACAAGGAAGGGGTGGGGGAGAAGGTGTTTTTAAGATTTGTTTTTGTTTCCTCATTATACTACTCTGCTTTGATTGGCAAGAAATTAAGCCAACTTAAGTCAATTTTCCCAAACTGAGTCTGTTCTGCCCATGACAATAATCAATGAGTGATCTCTCCCTGTCCTTGTCTCCACCAGTGAGCTTTTTGTTATATTTTTTTTTGCTCTGTCCAGCTGAGGAGGGGAGTGACAGAGTGGCCTTGGTGGGCAACAATCCTCCAGCCAGGGTCAACCCACAGCATTGGTACAGGTGGGTTTGAGTAAATTCAGAGTTGGATCAAACAGAGACTAAAGATGGATGACAAGGCAGGGTGCCAGCAGGAATTAGCAGCATGTCTTTGGGCTATTCTGCTAAGGCCAGAGTCAAGGTTAAGAATCACAGGATCAAAAGAAATAACCTGACTAACATTGCCTAGAAGATAAATACAGGCCAAAGATCATCGTAGGAACAAGTAGCTTTCAGCCTCCCCAGTAACACTCAACCATTCCCATTTGTCCTAAACAAAGATATTCCATTCAGCATTCCTGGCATCAGCCTCACAATCAATTATCAGCCAAGCTTGACTCTCACTTCTCTTCATAATGAGGACAACTTCTGCTTTTCTGAAACCTGACACCCATCTTGCCCATTGTCCTAAGCCTAGTCCACAACTCCACCTGCTTTTATGCTGTAGTTTCCTGTACCTGAGGAGCAAACCATAATACCTGTTCAGTGGGTTGAATCTGGCCCAGAATAATCAGCTCTGGATCCCACCAGGAGGCACCAGCTTGTTTTAACCTTCCAGAAAAATCTCACCCCACTTCTGAGCAAATCAAAGCCAATTTGCCTGCACATGATGCAACCCTTATCTAAGCCAGACAGGCCCTGCAGATGCTTATATTATATATTAAACTCCTCAGCTTTTGCTGTCAGCACTCTAGTCCAGTGATGTTGAGCTGAACCTAAATGAATTACGACCCTTTGGCCCCAGGTGATGCTAACTCTTCAGCTTTACAGGACTGCAAAAACCAAGCAGAAATTACAGCTCTATGTAAGCCTTGTTGAGCTCTAATAATAGGGTGAGGTGATATCCTTGCTTACAGACCTTGAATTGGTACAAAGCAAATGAGGACACTCTCACCTACACGGTTGCCATCCTACTTAAAATGTGTAGCAGGACACAGCAGAACAGGACACAAAGCCCAAGAGATCTTCAGCCCATGCTAAACCAAACCTGTAACCGTCATGCCTTCTGTTATGTTTTTTCAAAATGCACCTGAACAAATCAAAGATTGATGTTTTCCCTGAGGATGGCACCCTCACTTTTGCATGTTTAGCCTTGCAGGCACGTGAAATCCAGAGGGGGGACACGAAGCTGATAAGAGGACTGAGCACCTCCCCTATGAAGGAAGGCTGAGAAAGTTGGGGCTGTTCAGCCTGGAGAAGAGAAGATTGTTTGGAGACTCCAGAACACCTTCCAGTATCTCAAGGGACCTCCAGGAAAACTGAACTGGAACTGTTCATCAGGGACTGTCATGACAGGACTCTGATGGCTTCACAGTGAAAGAGGGGAAATTTAGGTTAGGTTATTAAGACAAAATTCTTTACTGTGAGGGTGGTGAGATACTGGAACCAGTTGTCTAGAGAAGCTGTGGCTGCCCCAACCCTGGCAATGTTCAAGGCCAGGTTGGATAAGTCCTTGAGCAAACTGGTCTAGTGGGAGGTGTCCCTGCTTGTAGCAGAGGGGGTGATCTCTAAGGTCCCTTCCAACCCTTAACATTCCACAATTCTACGAATGCATTGGTGCGTGCAGCTCTTTAGCCCTTTACCTTTCCACATGGTCCCTCAGACAGAGGAGCCACAAACACCCACCCACATGGCACCAGTGCTAATCAAAGCCCAAAGGCAGTGGAAACGCCCCAGAAAGCTTAGGGCAGGGCCAGGGCTTCATTCAACAGGAGCTGAGGAGTTCCCTGTTTTACCATGAGGTAAATCCGAGGGCCTGGGATGAGAACCTGTGCAGCGTCCTCAAGGGATTAATTGTTTTTCATAAGGATGAGCTCCCAGAGATCCTTTACTAAGATGAGGGCCAGGATTAGGAACAATAGGGTTTGTGGAGCCCAAGTGATTCCAAAAGTTCACAAGCAGGAGGAGGGCTGGCTTTAAAATGAGCAAGTAAATTTGGGACTATTTTGGGATGAAGCAGGGACTCCGACATTTGTGTCTATGGGCACATACTTAATGCTTGGGTTGGAAGAGCCTGTTTTCCTGCTGTAATTGGCCCAGTGGGAAGGCAGGATAGGAGCTGGTATCGCTGTTGGGGTTATTTAGCCCTTCTTACCATCACAGTGAGCACTGTGGCCAAACTCAGCATCAGCATCATCTCCACCCGTGGGGCTTTCCCAGCTGCAGCAGCAGCGCTCCTTTTCCAGTCATACCCTTCCCGGTGCCACCAAACCTCAGCAGCTCCAGCATCTGGTGCCTCCTGATCACCCTTTGGCAACCAGCAGCCTCTTACCACAGATGCCAGCAGCACTGTGTTGCATATCAAAGGAGGAGGACGGGGCAGGATTAGGGATCAAAACAATGCATGGGAGATCTCAGGCTGCTTCTGAATCATGCAGTGCTTGGAGGGCAGGATTAGAGACGGTGCCACTGGAAGCCAATAGCTCCTGCTTTTTTTTTTTCTTTTTTTTTTTTTTTTTTTTCTTTTTCTGGGGCAGGGAATGTTTTCTGAGATGATATTCCATGGCACAGTAGTTTTTAAATACAGGGTTGGCACTTTAGCCCAAAGTCTATGCCAAGTGATAAATCCTGCAGATTTACATAAACAACTGGTGTCAGTCTGGATGGCTTCTGTGTAACTGTGGGGCATGTGTGGATCTCCTGGATATACAATAGCAGGAGCAAACAACTTAATAGGTCTGTTGTGAGTAAAGCCTGCTTCAAAGGCTGGAGCTGAGGTCCTGATTAAGAAAACCAAGGGATGAAGAGCTAAGCTGATTTACACATTTTGCAACACCTCCCAAGGTAGAATGAGGGCTGCTGGTAATAGCAGCAAGCGTCTCCTGGTTTGTCTTGGGGCACAAATAGTTCTCCAGACAAACACAGGCAAGCCTAGGACTGGGCTTAATATTAGGGAAGGAGACAACTGGAAACCTCTTTATTGTTGCTTTCTCTTTAGCTTAGAGCATTCCAGGGACTGCTGCCGTGGCAGGAGGTTACCAGTAGATTCAGCACTCGCTGCCTGGCTGGTGCCTTGGGTTGATCAGGGTGCTACAGTCAGTGCTCAGACAGTGGCCCCTTTTTGCTCAGGCCCAAGAGGTCCATGGGGATCAGTTCAGGTTAACACCAGAGCCACCTGCCCTCACCAGCATCACCTTTGCTCCTCAGTCATAGCACATGAAGCCATTGAGGCACAAGCCTCCCTGCTCCCATGGTACCAACCCATCCAGGGGGTTTTTTTGTCCCTTGCTCCTGCTCCCTTTTTACCCCATAATGTTCTGCTGCCCAGACATGTCCTGACACCCACTAGAGAAGATATACCTTATACAGGAACACATACAAATCATTAGGGGAACTGCTTGGGAGCTTCTACACAACTTCTACACGCTACACATACTGTTGTCCCCCCACCCCACTCCCCCAATAGCAGACATTGGCTTAGATGATCTCTCTGAATTTTTCCATTTCCAATCAATTCCCTTTATAAATGTACATTTTTTAAAAAGTTAATAACTGAAGATTTTTCTTCCTTTTAAGGTCATTGTTATCTATTAGATTTGTAGAACCTCTGTTGACTCTGAATAATTGCCTTTCTGCTTCAGGTTGGCACTATTGGAAAGGCTGTTGAACACAAAGCAATATGAAATACAGTTTATAAAATTTACATTCTATTAAAATTATTTTTCACGAGAGGTACCTCAGCCTCATTTTTGTACCCCTGTCCACCTTCATGTGCAAATGTAATGCTCATGAATTTTAACAGATATTGGAAATGCTCACTGGAATGAGAACAGGCTCTTTCCAGTGGCCACAAACACAGTATGACGGCACTAACATTTTTTTCCACCCTGATCATTTTTGTTTTCTTTTTTTGATCCTGGCTTCTTATTTAATAATAAACCAGGCTGTGAACACACTGACTCATCTCTTGTTTTCTCAAAATAGTGAGAAGTTTTATTTATTTTTTTAATCAGTAACTACCTGAGAGAAAGGAATGCCTCACAAGATAAAGGCATTTAATTAGTTTGTTTGCTGTTAAGAAAAATATGTAGGTGGATGTGGGCGAAATGCCAAGCCAAAGTGGTCTGGCTTTGCTGACAGTTCAGCAAAAGAATAAAGATTAGACGTCATGGAAAAAATTACTCCCTGAACAGGAAAAGCTGGACATGGCACATATTTTTCCTCACGATCCAGCTTTGTAACAGTAAAAGGAACCTCTAGCATTAGCTAACAGAACGTACTTAGGGTGTAAAAGGGCTGCAAGACAAAAAATGTACAGCTGGATTGGAGGGTTTTGGTGATTATGTGGGATTTCTTTCAAATATCTTATTTTTCATTCTTAAAGCCAAAGTGAGTACTCGCTGTACCCCCAGACTGCTCAAAGGCCAGCATGTTAGCACTGCTCAGGGGCACTTTGTCTACACTGTGCACGTTTCAGAGCAGACCCAGACATCATTTCTAACGCAGAGCACACTACAAAGCGGAACACCTTTGGTAACTAGGTTAGCAAACAAACAGCCCTGTATCAAGCAGCCCAATCTTGGTTTTAATGCTTCTCACATTCCTGTGGACGTGAAACACTTGAGATGCAACCTGATGGAATCCCAAAACAGAAACAACCCCAGTCAGCCCATGAAGGCGCTCAGTTCTGTTTAGAGCTTGGCCGTTCTTGCTGAAGGCTGAGTTTGCCGCTGGACATCCTCGGCACTCTGGATTCTTCTGGCCTGTTGCTGCCAAGGGGCCATTCATTCCCCACCCTGAGTTTGTGCCTGTCTGTATTGAGCTCCTCTCCAGGGACTGCATGGCATTTCAGACAAAGCTTTCCAGCTTGCTGCTACCTCAGGAAAGTCTACCAGCATGTTTTGGGTACAGTGCCTTAATTCCAGTCATCCTTTACCCTTGAGACTTTTGTCCCAGATGATGACCAACAGCTCCATACCTTTCCTGAAATCCGCGATTCTTATCGTAGTGACCTGGCTGATTTTCTGATCACCCAATTAACTCCCACCTTCGGATTGTTCAATCAGTTTCTATTAATCAGGACAGATACTGAAATAGCCAGTCCATTATTAGCTGCCTCTCATTTCTGAGGGTGAGTTGTCTCTACTGTGTTGGAGGAACTTGGCCACTCAACTCCTTCTCCTCTTGACCTTCTCCTGTTGACCTTTGGGAGAGTGAGATGTCTGTTTACCACAGACAGGCTTGGCAGGGATTTTTTTTTTAAAAAGTCACATCCATCCCTTTCCATACTGTAGGGGTCTGTTACATCATATTACCTTGGTTTTCCCTTTTACAACTGAAGGGTTTGTGTGCATGATTTGCAAGGAGCTCGGTGAGACAGTTTTTTCAGAGCCACCCAATCCAGGTGTGTGTGAAGGACACATTTGCACACACATCTCCAGGACAACTTGAATTCAAAGGGAGGCATCTACTTTTGAAGACCAGGTTGAGCATTTCCAGCAGCTCTTAGTGATGGCACAGAGAAATATGAACAGAGGACAGGAATTTACATCGGGTCAAAGACCACCATATGCAGATTGGAAGTTTAAAAAAAAAACTAAATTAGCAGGTGGATGATCTGCTCCCCAACCAGTGGGGAGAAACCTGGCTGCCACCCTTTGTTCTCCCATAGGATCTTCCCTTGCATACAGTTATCCCATTACAACTTCCACTTCCCCCGTGCCCTTGCAAGAATCCCAATCCGTGCCCTTGTGCAACTCCGATTCCCTTGGGAGACAGGATGGGAACCCTACCTGAATAGACAGCACCTGGCTCAGCACTTCTGGCTGCTGAGCCAGTAACCCCAAAGGCAATGCCCACACCACAGGCTGCAAGGGTGGAACTGTGCCTGGGAAGCCACGGCTCGGGCAGTGGCAGCAGTAGCTCGTGTCCCCCAGCACGGCACCAGCAATCTTCCACGCTCCCAGGCAGGGTTTGCAACTTGTTATTTCACCCTCTGTTGCCATTGCATCAGGACTGGTGTCAGGCACTTTGAACCTCAGCTGGTTACTTTTCCTTTCAGAGTTGTCAGGAGAAGGCAGAAAAGAGTAAGGTTGGTTCTGAATTTTCTCCTCACAGAGAAATTAGAAATTCAATCCTGGGTTAGTTACTCTGTTTTACCCAATCCGTCTCCCTTGAATGGAGGTAAAGGTAACACGTTCTCCCTGCTATATCCACAGGGCTTGGCTGGCTGCTGACACAACCATCATTTTGTGACATGTTGCCTGGACACACACCAGTGTGGACCTCTCTCCTTTTCTGCCAGAACCCTCCCCAAACTGATGAGCTTCTCCCTCTACCACAACCATGGCTGGTGTTTTTGACAGGAAATATGTCTGTGCATACACAGCTCCCATTGCACAGGGCAAGGGCTGAACTCTTTCCTTGCTTGGTTGATATTGAAAGCTGATTCTGGAGCACAGAGCTGTGAAATCTCCACTCTGATGGGAACTTCCCCAGCACAGTGCAGTGCCCAGCAAAGTCCCACCTCTGTTCCTCACCCCTTCTACTGATATTTCTCCAGTCTCCACTTTCACTGTTTTGTCCCCAAGGATGCTCCTGGAGTCCTGCTTCCCACCTCAGAGAATCACAGAATGGTTTGGATTGGAAAGGACCTTAAAGACCATCCCATTCCAACCTCCTGCCATGGGCAGGGACACCTTCCACTAGCCCAGGTTGCTCCAAGCTCCATCCAACCTGGCCCTGGACACTTCCAGGGATGGGGCAGCCACAGCTTCTCTGGGCAACCTCTGCCAGGGCCTGCCCATCCTCAGAGTAAAGAAATTCTTCCTCATATCTAATCTAAACCTACACTCCTTCAGCATAAAGCCATTCCACCCTGTCCTGTCACTCCATACCCCTGTGAAAAGCCCCTCTCCAGTGCACTTGT
Organism: Dendrocincla tyrannina; assembly: GCA_035047865.1. Classification (NCBI taxonomy): domain Eukaryota; kingdom Metazoa; phylum Chordata; class Aves; order Passeriformes; family Dendrocolaptidae; genus Dendrocincla; species Dendrocincla tyrannina. The sequence continues at coordinate 114,319,157 of JAWWMP010000001.1, forward strand.
AGCCCATTTAGGCTCTAAGGTCACCCTGGAGCCTTCTCTTCCCCAGGCTGAACAAGCCCAACTCTCTCAGCCTGTCCTCATGGGAGAGGTGCTCCAGCCCTGTGATGAACTGGGTGGTGATAGTCTGGTGATAAGGAAATACAGACTGGTGTGTACTACTGCAAGAGACATTGGTACCTAGGAATCCTGTGTGGCCCCAGGTAAGGAAAAGGTTTCTCACCCCACTTGATCCAAACAAAAGCCTTTCCCCTCCGCTTTAGTTTCTGTACTTTCCATACTCAGACCAGCTTAATCTTCCCTGCACCCACATAGAGCATTCAGCTGTGTTATTAAGCCTTTGTAGACTGCAGCACACACCACACTATGTGAAAAATACAGGAATTAATGTAATTGTTTTTAAACAGGGCGCACTCTCCAGCATCAACGAAATACTTAAAGGAGGGAAAGGTATGCATGGGAGATAATGGTAGGAATATAAAAATGTAACCAGGCAAAAGACCATGAATTTCTGGTTAAGGGGGGAAAAAGAATCAAGAGAAGGACACTGAAAAAGTCTTCATACATGAAATGCCTCCAAAATAATTCTTGAAACTGTTTTTGTGAAAATTAATATAATATATAGAGATTTGAGGACTTAAGAAAATCCTTAGAATCCCTTATTTTTATTAATTTGAATAGCATATTTTTATACATACGACAAATTGTATATTTATCTTGAAAAACCTAAAGTAGACAAATTGGCTGATCAGATGTTGGAAAAAGAGTCAAAAATTGGGAACAAGCTTATTAAAGAGAAAATGTTTCTCTTTGCCAACACACAGTAGGGTATATTTAAAATGTCAATTAAAAATGGAACAGGAACAAGGACTTCATTTACGTGAAATGCATATCGACATGAATATAAATTCTGAGCAAATTACAAGTTTTGCCCTTAAAATAACCATCCCAAACCCACTGTAAAGATGTCACCCCAGCTCTTCACATCTTCCTGAACACACTGCTCTTCCTCCTCAGTGATGATGTGGAGGAGAATGGTGAATTTTCTGGCCGTGGGAGATGTGGGAAGTGTTTCAAAGGTATAAGGAAGCTCAATAGGAGGTGCAGTGGTGATGAAAAGAGGAAGGAGAGAGGTGACAAGACTGGAAAATATATCCCTTAAGAGGGAAAACCTGACAAATTAAGAACAAAAGAGTACTGGGGAACGGGAAGCCAACTTAACAGGCTGTGAGCAACAATGAACATTTCCAATGCTTGACTCTCATAGGAGCAAGTTCAGGCTCAGCTTTCACTCGTGCCTGTCTCCCAAGCTGAAAAATGAGTGAGCCAATAATAACCAGCACATTTCCTGTACAGTTCACTGGGGAACAACATCATTTACTTATCACCAGAGCTGTTATTCAGACTCCGAGTAATAAGCTTGTCATGTAAGTAGGTCAAAGGCACTATTTGAAACACAAGTATTGATCCCAAGATATCCCCTCCACAGAATTTTACAGTTAAATACTGACATATAGAAAAGAAGATGAACCAGGGACATTTTTCATTCTTTAAGTGGCACACAGTTGTTTTCATCCCTTAGGTCGCTTTGTCACTGTCATTGAAACATACTGGGGTTTTATTACCTTAAACAACAGACTTCTCCTGACTGTTCACATGCATCTACTGACTGGCAGACGATAAAAACCTTATTTCCAGCAACTGGCAGCCAAGGAGCTGACAGAGCAGGATGACTTGGCTCCTCTACACATTGACAGCCTGGGGTTAGAGGAAGGGAAAGGAAGGTTTGGGAAGGGAAGGTTTGGGAAGGGAAGGGGCTATCATGGAAACACTTGGAGAAGGTGATTTATTTCCAAGTTGTGGAGAACAACACCAGCTTAGACACCAAGTTCTCTAAAGCAAGGGTCAGCTTTGAGGGATTTCATTTCACAGAGCCAGGTATGGGGGAAGGAGGAGGATTCAAGGGTGAGTCCTGAGCCATGACTGAATCACATCAGAAATCCACAATACCATAAGCAGGGGAAAAAAATAGTTAATCTTGACAGCAAGAGCCCAGAGTTTTCTCCCTCCCTTTGGGGCTGGATGGGAGTGGTACTGGTGGGCAGCCCTGATGTCTCTGTGCACACACACACAATCACGCTGGATTGTCATCAAATGTGCGTGAGCATTTCTCACCAAGGGCAGATTATCAGCAAGACAGCTCTGAGAAAATGATAAAGGCCAATATAATTACACCTGCTTGTCTCATCGCTGGGTAAATATTGTGGGACTCATGCTGGGGAGTGCCAAGTCCCTTAAAATTCACCCGAAGCCACCCTGAAGCCACCCTGCACCTCTCAGGTGAAACACTGGTCACTCAAAATCTAAAAAAAGCTAATTAAAACATCTGAGGGATGAGGGTTTTAGTAAAAGAAAAAAACAAGTCAGTTTAAACAGGATTAAATGCTTTGCAGAAATGGTTTGATGTAGATTTTTTTCAAGAAAGGAAGAGGCAAGTCAATTTTTCAGATTAACCAATGGAATGAGAAAAGTGTTTCAATAGTGTGACTTTTTTCTTTAAACTAAGATCTCTCTCTCTTAAAATCTGTTTTCCTTGTAAAACAGTAGAGTATAAGATATCCATACTATCAAAATGAAAGGTTTCTGGAGATTTTTGATTAGGCATAATTGAGTTTTGTTTGCCAGAAATGTGGGCTTTTTATTTCCACACAGCATTTAAATGTCAACACTGGCCTTCAGAACAGAAGTACTAATTTCTCAGCAGCTCCACCACTAAAAACATGCATCCCCTAATTAAATTCCGTGGTAACTCCTGTAATAAAGGCAGGGACCACATAAAGATACTTTTCCTCAAGGAGTGAGGGAAAACTCTGTAAGCCATACTTGCTTGGAAAAGATTTCAAGTTAATACCTCCTTCCACAATGGCATGTTCTTTAGACTGGCCAAAAATAATCAAAAAAGCACATAGAAAAGTCATGTAGCACATACCAAGCCCAAGGAATTCCTCACTTTCCCACAGAGAAAACTGGCCACTGGGCATTTTCATCTCTGCATCACCAAGTCATTACATCCCAACCACTCACAGGATAGACTTCAGCTAATTAGATCCCAGTCTCCCAGGTTTTAATCCTTGAATGTAATTTAAAGTTTACACCATAACACCAAAAGCTCCCTGACACTGACAGCTTAATTTGCTGTCACCGATCCCTCCACTGCCACTTTAATCAGATAGGCTGTCAGAGACCCACTGAATTACACCCCTGGTGTAATCTTGGGTGCGTAATACTGAGTTTTATATTAATAAAGGCTGATATCACCATGATGCACTCCTGAGGCAGATAGGAGATGCTGAAATGAGTGGAGTAATAAGGAACCCCACCCTTTCCATATATACTTGTTAATAGCTGGTTTCCCTTAATAAGACTCTTCTAAGGGACAGGCCTTTTCCTTCCCAGCAGCCATACTTAATACCCACATCAGCATAAAGGGAGATGTTTCCCTCCAAAGCATTGCTGTTGTGCAATGTGAGAAGGTACATCTCCATCTTCTCTAGTGGAAGATGTCCCTGCCCATGGCAGGGGGCTGGAAGTAAATAATCTTTAAGGTCCCTTTCAACCCAAACCCTTCTGTGATTCTATTATTCATCAAGCCATGGGTATATAAAGATAAAACCACTATTAAGTACAAGAAAATGAGGGCAAAATGGGAGCTGTCCTGTCTGTGAATGAGCCCTGGTGAAGAAGGGCATTCCCAAACATGCCCACACACTTTTCCAGAGAGGCAGAGCACAGAAAGGGACAAGCAGCCACAGCTACATCTCCCAGAGCTCGTGTCCTTACTCAGATGCACAGAGGCAACAGAAGAACCAAGGACAAAATATGCACACTTTATGCTTTTAAAATTAATTTCCTGATAACTAGCCTAGAAGTCCACCTTACAGCCTCCTTTAGTTGTAAATTAAATCCTTTCTCTTTTTCCCTTGCTCTTTGCACAGAGAATGACATTTTCTCTCAAGCCCTCCCATAACTCCCTTCCCTTCTTGCTGTGCTAGCTTGCACTTAGGCTAATTGGGGAGACATCATCAGCCAAGTGAAGTAAGCCCTGAACACAGCTGTGTGTCATATCTCTCTGTCCCTCTGTGAGATAAAGCTGGGTGGAGCTTGGGGAGGAAAGGAGAGCAGAGGGGAGCTGGCCTGGGGCAGGGGTGAAAAAACCCAGAAGGGAACTTAAAATCTCTGAAATAGAGGGATGGGAATAGGGTGTGACACAGTTAGTGCCTAGCAGTGCTCCTTGCACTGACATTAAGGGCTACCCAAGCTAATAAAAGTACTGCAGCTGTACCAGAGTCCCACACCTCAAAAAAAACACAAAAAACCAAACCCACCCACCCTCTCCTCCCATCTCTAGCTTGAAAACTTTGGTCTGGATCCCAAAAGCTGACCCAGCATAAGGGAATCAGTCCAACCCACAGACCTCCAGAGAGACCAGCAAGGCTCAGGAGAGGCCCTGGAGGTGGCCTTTGAGGAGAAACACTAACTCAGGGAGAGGTGTGTGAAGGGTCTGACACATCCAGGACTTTGACCAAAAATCCCACAGCTCTACCACTACTGATGTTAAGGTAGCACAGAAGGAGCCCCAGGTGCCTACAAGTCCCAAACATGTACAAGTGGAGCAAAACATGCATCTGCCTCAGGAAACTGTGAGGCTCAGGATGCTGAGGCAGCACATGGGCTGCCAGCAAGCACCCAGGCATTGGTCCTCCTCCCTCACCACCCTGGGGAACAGCCCAGCAGGGCTTCTGGGGAAGACTGGGTGAAGGGCATCACCCCAGCTGCCTCCAGTTAGCCTGCCCACTGGTATGGAAAGGTAGGGGAAGATGAAGTGAAGGGATAATGAGGATCAATTGGCTGTGATCACTCCCACAGGCAGCAACCTCCATGCAGCAGTGTTGCCTAATCACTGTGGCAATTCTGGCAGGGATGGGGAGGGGCAGGAGGACAATGTGCAGAAGCCCAAAAGGTCGTGTTTTCTCTCAGAGAGGATGGGTGATGTCCAGGTGTCGTGCCAAGCCTTGCCTTGACTCAGCAAGGTCGCGATCACAAGACATGCACCCAGACAAGGTCAGAAAGTACCTGGTGCTCGTCACATGGAAAGCACTATGGCAACTGGAGGGGAGCACAGGAGGGCCAGACCCTGAGGTGATTACTCTGACCTTACTCAGTGGGAATTTTGCCTGAACAACAACTGAGTAATGACTTTGCGTGTTGGCACACACATGACACACCACTGCGTTCTGTATGGGAGTTGTCTAGATTTCTAATTAGTTTGCACTTGTCCTGGTTGTATTTTGACAGAACAGCACTAGAGAAGGCTATTTTCTTCTACCCCCTCCTGTATTCAATAGCACTTATGATAGCCCTAGAAGACACCCTGGGGTTCCTGGCTCTGTGCTGCAGCCAGAGCACAGCTACGAGGCACACAAGTGCAAACTCACTGCCTGCTCCAGGGATGGTGGCAGGGAAAGACCAGCTCTGCTCTGGACTACAGTATGGACAGCAACATTTCCACCAGGCACAGGCACTGCTGTTCATGACTGGACTTTATCCAGCATCTCCTGTCCCATAAGGTGCGGTGACTCTGCCAGCAAAGTGCGAAGATGTGACCCTGTGCTGTCTTTGCTGAAGGCTGTGGGGGCAGCTGGGGTTTGTGGGGCAAGGAAAACACTTGAGCACCACCTGCTCACCCAGATGACAGCTCTGCCCATGGGCAGACATTCACCACCTAGGGCAGAGGTCACAAAGCACCTGTCTGTTCAGCTCTCAGGACAACCCTGCCCAGCACAGCCCATGGATTGACAGACACCTCGTCCTCTTTGTGGTTTAGTGCCTCTCCACCACCACCACCACCACGACCACCACTGTGTTTGGGAGGAAATCCCAAAGCAGCAGTGTCTGCAATCAGGCTCTGCTCCAAAATTCCAAGGCTGCCCGATCTCCTCCCCACCACAGGCAGCCACGCTCCCTCACACAGGCCTGACCCGTGATGACTCTTCTCTCCAGCCCAATTTCCTGGTCAAAGTTCTCCAGCTCCTCTGAGCACACACTTAAGTTGTTATGTAACACCCTGTAAGAGCTGTAAAGTGTTTCAGCATCATCAAAACATCATCTCTGGAGATTGAAAAATAAAACCTTGACACCTGTTTTGGTGACCTCTGTCATTGCAGAATCCATTCCAGTTGAGGCTGAAAGGAGAACATTGCAAGTTTTACAACATTGGCTGCTCCTTCTTTGGAAAGACAGAAAGAGATGCCCCTTGCAGGCACCTGAAATTTTATTTTTAAACCAAAGGAAGATGTGAGTGTGTGTAATTATGCAGCAATGTGCTTTCACATGGGGATTTAATAGTAAGATACAGGAAAGAAAAACACCATGCGTGTCAAACTAAATATTGTCCTTATGAAACATACTGATAACAACAGATCAAACCAGAGACCAGAGTGCAATGCCTATTCCAAACAGCCCCAAAAGTCACATCTCTGTACAATGGAGGGCTTCAGATCCCTCCCACAGCCCCACTTCAAGCTGAAGGCATTGCAAGGAGCAGCCGAGCCCAACATGCTGTTCAACCTTAAACCTTCACCTGTTGCGACAAGTGTGTTGTTTTAGGAGATATACTGCAAGCATTTGGCACCTTAAAAATCTATTTTGATCTTCAGATAAGATCAGTGTACTAAAACAAGCACAGAGATTGCAAAGGTCTTGTTACTGGCTTAAAGGAGAACAGTTCCAGAGAAGCTTTGCAGGGCATGGGTCAAGCATGCAATGCCAAGTTTAATAGCTCCAATTTAGGATGCTGCGACCTGTCGAGCTGTTTGCAACGCAGGCCTTTGCACTGCAGGGCCAGCCACCAGCAAGGCTGTGAAAGAGACCAGGTGTTGGCACCTCGACCTTGCCAGGGCTGAGCTCACAGACTAGTCCAGACCCTGTTACGGGCAATCACTTGGCACCAAAACAGCCAAAGCACAGGTGCATTATTTTTCTGCCATTAAAGGCACAGACTTCTGCTGCCAAAAGTCAGTTTGCCCTTAAACCACCATGGACATTTCTGCTCCAAATGCATTTTTTTAATCTCATTTTACTGGCAGTGTTTTACTACTGTTTTACAATTAGTAGTGTGTGCAAATAAATAAATGGAAACATTAGAACCAAAAGCAGACTGGCAGAGAACACCTGATGGTTTCCTTTTCAAAACATGAATAAATCCACATTTCAAAACTGACCAAATAAGTTGAACATAAGATTCCTGCTCTTTTTGAACAGTGGCCAAGTTTCATATCCAGCTCAAGTGCAGGATGGCTGCAATCCCTTCAGACTCCTCAGATCTATCTTTTGGGCATCACCATTGGTCTTACAGAAGGTGCTCTGTAATCTAGCATTTTACTGAATAAGCATGGGGATCTATGGAACTTTCCTTAACTGGCAAGGAAGTTCACGCTGAGTCTATTTGAGAACTTACCATACAGGATAACTCAGCCGTATTGCAACAAGATATATAAATCCCTGCACACAAACCCTTAAGAAGAAAACCTCATTACTCACTTGAATTTTGTCATTGTGTGACTGCTCTACAGGCTGCACACAGGAGGCAACAAGTGTATGTGCAGAGTCACACAAAAAAAGTCTCTGCCATTTTCATAACAAAAGACATACAAGCTTGAGTTTCCTCACCAAAATATTTTTGGATGAAAAATTGCTCTGACCTCAGAATTGAAATGTTTTTATTTTGTGCAGGTTTAGGATTTTCTGGGCAGATTCACACCACCTTTCTAGAATCAGTCACACAGTACAGAAATTGAGGTACACTGTGTACTTATTGTTTCCCAATAAGCTGAATTTCTTAAAAGTCAGATTTTTATGGTGTATTTTCTACTTATCCAAGCCATACACTATTTCCTCAATGGAGATGTTTTTCAACAAGGAAGCTTCATCCTAAAAGAATAAAGGATGTGATGTGCTCTAGTTTCACTTGCAACTGGACACCTGAAAATCCAATAGCAGCAATTGACAAGCTCTAATCTGAATAATTTCTGGTTGAAGCTTTTTTTACTTTTATAGTTGTGGTGGG
>JAWWMP010000001.1:114327378-114338371 GCA_035047865.1 Dendrocincla tyrannina
TTTACTTTTAGAGTTGCCATGCCCCCCCCCCCCAAACATATAAACTTTTCAACTGACAGGAATTTCAGGTTTCATTCACCTGTAAATATCTCCTTATCTGCTCATATCTGTAGAGATACAGAATAGTCACTTGTCCTCAGCGCTGACCTCAGTACATTTTTCAAGACATTCCTGTGCCGACAATAAACTTGTGCTTGTATGAAAGGTTCCCTTTGTTCCACACTTTTATGCAACTCATTATTGTTGATAATCAAACACTATGTAAAAAAAAAAACAAACAAAAACCATACTCAAACCAAAAGCCTCTCCTCCCCTCAAAAAATCCCAAGTATTTTAAGTGTGGATGAGCACTTCAGGAAGTAAGAAGACAATGTGTCAACAGACAAGTTACCATCCCAAAGCATTAATGTTTAGGGCAGAGAAACAGATGTGGCAACAATAGCCTTTTGAGGGCAATTAATTCTTGAAATTAAGATGTGACTCTTGTTAGTTGATGGATCTGCTTAGTGCGAGTCGTCTCCTTCTCCTGAAACAATTTCAGTAAGAAGAAGAAAAGAAAAATGTAGTAGAATATAATGAAAGGATCTCCCCTAAAAGTACACCCCCAAAAAGCATTTCCTTCCTTTACTAGTTGAAAAGTTCCCTCCTACAGATTTCCTGGGCTTACTTTTCTATATATTTCTTTTCTCGTTGTGGGTTAGCACCGAAGTAAATAATTTCTTCGGCAAGAGGTTTAGGAAACAATGGGGAGGAGGAGTGGCTTGTTTGGAAACATAATGACACAGCCGGACACACTCAATGTCAACAGAGATTTCAATGCACTTGCACAAGAACATATTATGGGAGAGGTCTGCGCGGTAACTGGGTGAAATACTTCTTGTATCAATAATGTCTCATCATTACAGTGTCAATCTGTCTGTACCACGTTCTGCCTTATGGCATCGGTGCAGACACTCATTACCAAGCCACCCTCGGCTGTAAGAAACAAGAGGTCATTTCTTTCAGCATCCCATTAGTGACCTGTCTACAAATATCTGAACTCTCAGCTCCAGCACTCAGCTGGCACAACAGCCTAAGAGAGGATTACTTCACTTAGGAAGAGAAAAAGCTGTGTCTATTAATTAGATTCCTGTGTTGAAAGATATCATTTTAAAATCTGCTCTGTACAGTATTTCATCCAATTTACTGAACTTTCTCCCTGACAGACCTTAATAAGTGTGTGTACACTTCCTCCCCACTAGCCCCCTGCCCCCCAAAATGGTTTTGAAATAATTGTCTTGTTCCTGCACCAACAAATCTGGTATTTGGAAAATTATTTATTTAATGAAGGTATTTCAAATCATAGTCTGATATCAAAGCAAGAAAACCTCAAGAAGAAAACACAGACTAAAACACGGACCATTTCCAATTCTTTCAAGTTAAAAATTTTAATTGTCAGTATTTGTGGAGATCATTTCTATCATCCTATTGATACATTAATGAGATTTTAATTGACCTTCACTTCTTTACTTTTCCTCTTTGCTCTTTGCACTGCATCTTTCACAAGTCTCTCTCTCTCCTCCCCACAAACTAGACAAGAGCTTGTCATAGACTTTTTCTGAGGACAGACTGGAGGTTTGTCACCCCCTCCACCAGCACAAAGACTGGCATCTCCTCCTAGATCTTGCTGTGCAGTCCAGGGTCATGCCGCAGCCTTTGCCTCAGCTCCATCCTCAGCACCAGCAGCAGGGTGACTGCTGCCCCTGCTCTGCCCCTTGCACTCCATTCCCTGCTCCGACGTAGGAGTTCACATCAAGGCTCAGTAACCTCTTGCTACCACAAGTGGAAGCTCCTGCTCTCCTTCCTTCCTCCTCCTCCCTCCACCCACCCCATGGCAGGCAGCCAGGCAGAGGACACGCTGCCTGTTGGGGTGTGCATGGAGAGGGCAACCAGGGTTTGGCCTGTGAGCAGTCACCTCTTCCCCTCCTTGCATAATGCACACCTGGCCTGCTCTCCCCTCTTTCTTTGTGCAACAAGCCTGATGGTCACACGCAGCTTCTACTATTATTTAGGCATCGTGTTCGCCTTTGTGGAACCTGCTGGCTCTGGTGGGAGTTGACTCAAGCACACTGTTCACTTAAATAAATTAGTTTAATGTTATATTAGAAATATCCTCAACCCAAATGTAATTCACCCTCTTGTTCATGCTCTCCACTTGGTGTAAATAAAACCCTAACTGAACTTTGTTGTAGAATCCACCTGGTATGCAAGCAATCCCAAATTTTATGTAAACATAGAGCCTTTCCATGGCTATTAAGACTCAGCAGGCCATCCAAATATCAGTCTCAGTTGTAACTCCAACCTGCTCCTCACAACAGCAAAAGCAAAGCTCCACAAAGCTCGGGAAATGCCTCTGCAGAAAGACAATGGAGCACGAGGTTTGTAAGCCTGGTTCTCTCTGGGTAGAAATCCACATGCCAAGTGTGAGTTAGAGGGTTGTTTTTCTTTTCATTGTTTTTAGTGGACAAGACTCCAACCTTTGTTTGTCGCAGGGGAGTCCTGCCAGAAAAAGAGCCAGGTACAGACAGTCACACACGCCCAAGCGTGCAGAGGTCTCCAAACAATGACTCAGCAACTAGACCTCTCTTGGCCATCTCACAACCACCTCAGCACGGCAGAGTAACAGCAATGACAGTTCAATGTCAACATTAGTTCTTCAGAGTTGATCTTTGCTGGGGGTTAAGCAAAGGCTGCGGTAGGTGTGAGGATCATAAAGAGGTGAGAAACTCTGGAGCGAGGGAAATGCAACAAAAGGGGAAGAAAAGACACAAAAATGGAAATGAGAGGGCTGGGGCATGGAGGGAGAGAGGAGGTAACAGAGTCAGACAAGTCAGAAATAGCAGCCACCTAATGGGCTAGCTTGTGAAGAAACCATTAAGAAATCCCACTAATTAAAGAGTAGAGAAAAATTATATCCCTGCTGCCTCTATGCAAGCTGCTTCTTGATAACAAGGATTCTTCTACCAGGTGAGACTAAACAAAGACCTGACCTTAGAGTCAGTTGCTCCTAGAAAGGAGCTACAAATAAATCTGCTGTACAGGAGGCCAGAGAGGAGTCCCTGGGCTGGGAATCTCCTGAACCACCAGCACTGTAACTGATGGAGAGCAGCTGCAACACACCTTGTCTTCCCAAAAGGCTGCTTTTTCCTCCCAAACAGTCTCTTGGACACAGCACATCCTTTGTGGGTAGGTGAAGTGCTAACCTCTCTGCCAGTGTCTCCCAGCAGGAATTGTGGCTGAGCCTTCTGCTCCAACCTGATGTTTGCTGGGACTTTTAGAACGTCCAGATATGTGATAAATGATTTATCTTTTCCTAGCACAGGTCGGCTCCCCTCCTACTTCACAATACCCCAAGGGCACAATTAAAGCCCTTCTGGATAACAGGAACACTCCCTGGAGTGCTAATCATGCCGGAAAGATTGTTGGAGCAGTTAGAAACCTAAAGCTTATCTTCTGTGCCATACAAAAGGGGATCTGCTTCTGCAGACATGCTAATCTTCAGGATTCTATTTAAATTTCAGTGCATTCCCAGTCCCACACTGGGAATAAGAAAAGGCTGATTAGAAGTTGGGTGAATCAATAAGTGCTGAATGGCCTAGAGAAGTCGGAACATTCATCTTGGCAGTAATAAAACTGGGAAAGCTGTGGGTGGATGACTAAAAGGAACAAAGGGCTGCTTAACAGCGTTGAGCCAGGGTAAAAAGGCCAGGAAGAAAAGCGCTCATAAAACTTTATGACTAAGATCAGAATGAGATGAGAAATCCACTGGAAGGAGTGTTGGATCAGGAAACATGCCACTCAAACCCACAGTGAGTCACATCTGCGCCTGCCTTTTAGGACAGGAGGTCTGCCCTGCTGAAAGGGTGAAGTTCCACTCTTCCAATCCCCCAAGAAATGGCTGATTTCTTTCAGTGGACTCATGGGAGGTCCAACCTCACATTTCAATGCAAGATAAGCACGGAGGCGCCAGAGCCTCTGGGAATCCCAGAGTTGTATTAAGAGCATTAGGATGAGGGGGGAAAATTACCCAGAGGAGGATACAGGGCAACAGATGTGCCCTGAAGGACTTGAAACACAGAGACAGAGCAGCAGCTTCAGCCCTTGGGAAGCGAGGCTGAGTGTTCAACCAAGGCGGAAACGGGACAACCTCAGGCCAACGTTGCAGCACTTTGTCAGGGCCTGCTTTTGTTCTGCCCTTGCTTTATTTGCCCCATGGCTATATGGAGAAGTTTCTTCTCCCAAGTTATCAATTTGCAAGTCTCATGAGCGTTTAACTTGCTTAATAATCTGGTTTTTGCTAATGCACAGTTTGAGGCGCAGTCTCTTCTCATTAAAACCAATTTTCTCCTAGAAATATAGAATGGTTTAAATAGTTTGGAGCAGCAACATGTGAGGTCCCATGGAGAGCTACTGTTCAGACTTATTAAAAAGATTACTAAAACATTCAAATAAGATTGTTTTCTATTATGTTTCAGAATCAATATTCAATATTAAAACAAAAATACATTGGGATACATACCTAAAGGTGCTTGGGTTTGTGCCTTGATTGCCTTCTAATGGTTTTTCCTTCTTCATTGTCCCCGTTAAAATCTACAATCCCACCACCTTTGGCCCTGATATGTAGTAGACCATAAACAACACTGGGCACAGATTTGGAATTACAGGCTTTGTCATGAGGTCACCATGCCCCTCACAGAGCTTCAGTCCAGATTTTGATTACTTTTAAAAGTTATTTACAAATCTCAATAGGAACGCTAGCACAAAGCTGTTGGAATTACACAGGAAACAACCAGTGGGATTTTTAGCTGGTTTTTTTTTGGTTGGTTGTTTTTTTTTTCAGTAAGGCTAAATTTGGGTTGCAGACACTCTAAACCGCAGTCCTTGTCAGGATGCTCATTTTCTGCATGAAAGACTTCAAACATCTTTGCTTTCTACAGAGATTTTGAACTTCTGCTGTCCACACAACCCAAAAGGTAAGGAACAAGATGAAGTGGGGTTCTGAAGTGAAATGGGATGCACTTGGAGTGCTTTCCACATTCCCCACCACCTCCAGCAAAGAGAGATCTGAGACAGCAGCAGAAAAGCAGTACTTGGGGTATTCCTAACCCTACAGAAGTGTACCAAGACTCAGAAAAAAAGCCTTTTATTGCCAGATGACTTTCACTGACTCAAGAGATTTCCAAGATGAAGTAAAATCTGGTTGAATGCACACACGCTTGGGTATTTTCAGACTACTGCTGACAAATATTGAGCTTCTTGATTGTTCGAGTTAACTGATTATAACAGACCTATTTATGTCAAAAGAGCAGGAGATTCTTTGAAGCTATTCCTTCTATTTATGATGGAAGGGTCAAGAACATACATCCAGTGAGGAACAGCTGAGGGTACTGGAGTTGTTTAGTTTGAAGAAAAGAAGGCTCAGGGGAGATCTTATCTCTTCTCCCAGGCAACCAGCCCCAGGACAAAAGGAAACGGCCTCCAGGTGTGCCATGGGAGGTTCGGGTCGGCTATTAGGAAGAATTTCCTCACTGAAAGAGTGCTTTAACATTGGAACGGGCTGCCCGAGGAAGCAGTGGAGTCACCATCCCTGGAAGTGTTCAAAAACCAAGCTGATGTGGCACTTCACGATATGGTTTAGCGGGTATGGTGGTACCCAGTCAAATGCTGGATTTGATGATCATGGAGGTGTTTTCCAGCCTTAACTCTGTGATTCTGTTCTAAGTACACAGCATATCTACGGTGTCTGTCAAGCACATGTTCAAAAGAACACACTTTCTTACGTTTAAGTGTCTCACTGTAGCACGGAAACACTGATGGTGTTTTCCTACTGACACAGGGGTTCGCTTAGGATCAGAACCAACTTTCAGTGCTGTTTTCCGGGCATGTGAAGGAGGGGGAGGAGGAAGCCTAAAGCTTTCCAAACCGCAGTAGGCTGCTCCGGCTTTGTTTCCCACACCTCAGACTACACCGCTCCTCTTAGCAACTCTAACAGACTGAGGACACCTAGTGGGGTTTTGCTTAAATACCAACACCACAAAACCTCTTCCTTCAGAGAACAGTTTATTAAAAAACACCGTGTCACTCAGATCTTTTATGTATTTAATTATTTAATTAATTATTTTTTATTTTTTTTTAAATTCAGTTGCTGATGCTACAGGTAAAACCCTCAGACTATTTCCCCAAATGTTTGCTAAGCCTGGCCGTGCCACCAAACACTGCTCTGATTTCTTTCCCTTTCCACATTCTTTGCCTAAACTGGTTTTTCTCAGAGTCAGAGGTCAGCAGATCTCTGCCAAATTTTGACTGCTTCATGTCCTAAACCCACCAGAAGTGTCAATTGGCACTAGCAAGGTCATCAGCATTACTATTTAGAAGGGCTCCATGGCCAGCACAGCTCCAAACTACAGGATGGCAACCAATAATTTAAACTGAGTGCAGGCAGAACTTTTCATTTTTTCACATTTGTAATGACTAGGATATTACCCTGTCAGCAGTAAAAGAAATACTTGCCTAAAATCTTATTGCTGACTCACTAATATATTGAGTGGAAATATATTATTGATGCCAACTGGTAGAGTTTTTACAGTGGGCACTGTAAAAATCAGTTCACAATTTCTATTTTATTGAGCAAGAATAACAAGATGAAGATATTGTAGTATGCAATCCAATCCTTGACAGTTTTTGGTTTGTTTTCTGTTTGGGGTTTTGTGTGTGTGTGTGTATTTTATTTGGTTGTTGTTGTTGTGGGCTAAAGCACTTCTATCCCTTGGATTTATCTAAGCTGAACACTTTTGTTTTGGATTGCTGCACCTGCATGACAGGTTTTTTAAGAAGGCAGAATTAAATGCCATGTGTCACTTTGGGATTCTCAGTCCATCTTCTGCTTTAGTCCTGGAACTGAGCTTTTATTAGACCAGAGCCCTAGAAAAGTTATTTCCTGTTGTCAACTCCTACAGAGTATTGATTTGGAGCACTATCTGAAACTATAAGGCATGAGCAGGTAAAGTAACAACTTTATCTACCTCATTGCAGATTTAGCCAAAAAGGAAATATAAAGAAATCCCCAGACAGCCCCTCTCCAGTACCTGAAGTACCGAGTGTACTGAATGTGCTGAGTATGTTCTTTCATGTCTCCAGGTAGATCTTGCAATGATTGATAACTCAGCCTGTGCTCCAGCCTGCCCCTTAATTGCCTTAAATACCTGTTTCATCATATTCTCTCCACTGGCTCCAAAGTTTGAGAGGCAGACAAAGCCAGGCAATGTTGCTTGATGGCTTCAAAGTAAAACAGAGTCAAACAGAGACAGGAGAACCTCTTCCCACCCCTTCCAATCAAAGCTAAATGTACTTCTGAAACATACTTTGAGAAGAGATTGACTGGGAAGGGCCATTTATCCTCCTCTCACTGATGGTGACACAAAGCCAACAGCTCCCCAAAAGAGCAGCACAAGCCTGAAACAGGTCAGAGATTGTGGTGAGGGGGAAGATGAATGGAGACACAGCCCTAATATAGTCTAACGACAGAGATAATTTCAGATATCTTCCCAGTATGAAAAACTACATGAAACTGGTAACTGAACCACTATTTAGTCTGTCTCTGGGTGAATTCACCCAAATGTGCAGGATAATTCACTGGTACAAGACACTACTGTTAGGTTTATATTGTGGGAAATCAAATTGCCTTGATTTTATGTTTAGTCCCTGAGTACAGAGAAGGTACAAGATCACACATGCACTCACAGTGATCACAGCAGTGCAAGGATGAGCCACCACCTTGGCTTGCACATTGAAGCCCAATGGCTAAAAATCAGGGTCACGTCCCAGGCTACCAGGCAAGCTGGAGATAAGGGCACTGCTGCTTTGGGGAGCTGAAGGATGACGCACTTTCCTTTCACTTGGGCACTAGGTCAGCCTTTCTGAATGAGACTTCCCTTCTGCCCAGGCTGTGGTTGGTGCTCTTATTGAATGAACTTCCATTATCAGATAAGAGCTGGGTACAGGCTCCATTGTTCCCCCAGTTCTTCATTTCTTACAGAGAGATTTGGGTTACACTAACTGAGTGTGCAGTTCATGCTAGGACACTCTCTGGCCATCCATCCAGAATGACAGGCTATGAAATTCAGAGCTTGGACACAAAAAGCAGAGGTAAGATGAGCTGCCAGAGCACAAATTAATACCTCTCCACACTGTTGAGCACAGTGAACCCTGAGCGTGGTGCTGTTCTGACTAGACATGCCTGTTCATGGCATGCTTCTGTGGTAAGAGAAGAGTCACAGCAGTGAGTTATCACCAGTTTTCTTCCCAGCACACAGGGACACCGTCAGCTGTGTGACAGGAAAGCTCACCCATAACTGCACTACAGTGCAAAAACCAGAGATCTGCTGGGTTGTCTCCTTTTCAGATTTAGTGTTGCCAGTAGCTCTCTGTGACTTTGTTCAGTGTTCAGAAAACACCTCTGACAGACAAACTTGTACTCTTTTCCTCTTTGAAGGCCAAGACTTCTCTACCACTCAATGTTAAACATAAGGATCCTTCGGGGAAAGGGAGCAAGCCTTACTTATTTCCTTGTTCTGAGCAAGTAATGAATCATCATTTAAACAATATTGCCTGATAAACAAACAGTCACAGTCTCTGCATTTGCCCTGAGCCTTGTGGATCCTCCCTAAGCATCTCCTTGGCACAGGGCAGAGACTGTGCAAGCACTATCCTGGCCCTTAAAAGTTCTGTGCACTTCAAATGTTTATCACGATAAATGAAGATTATCAATAGACGAGGGCTGGGGAGGGGAGGATTAGCCTAGAAAAGACCACAAATACAAGACAGACTCGATGGTTGAAGTCTTGAGTTTTCCTGTGCTTGCAGTGGCTATAGGTGATCTATAATGTCCCCTCTGCCATCCTCTGGGCACTGTAGCTGGCCATCTGTAATCCCATGGGGTTTCATCATCAGGAAAGTCTCCCACCAGGCTGTTTTCTTCTCCTTTGCAATGCTTCCCTACCGGGCTTCAAAATTTAAAGGTGTTGCCTGTTCTTGTGATTTTATCACAACTGTCCCACATTGGTGTTCTTTTAATTAAAACCTGAACTCCCAAAGGCAAGCTACTGTGTAGGAATCTCAGGTTTCATTTAACAACAATAATAATATCAAAATATTTCCAGATGTCACAAATCCTAAGCTTGGATGTGAGAAAAATATGTATTCTAAAGATTAACACTGTAGAATGAGAAAAACAAACTTTCTAAAAATGAGAACAAGACTGTTCATATTACAAACTCTTTTATTTTTTTTCAAATAAAATAATTTTCCCCTACTTGGAGGGAATAAAAGTATATAAAGCTTGAGTCAGTGTTGACTGTCTAGGATTACTAATACTGAATTTCACAGTTAATTTTACAAATAAAATCTGATGAGTCTAAAGAGGTCAAATCATCTCATACACAAGGAGGATTCTAAAACTTGTTTCTTGTTCTAATCCCTGTTATGAGTGTCTCAGATTAATTGAAAATTAATTCTGCTTTGTTTCTGCTATTGTTTACATAGCACTAAGAGAACATCAAACACTTTAGAAATGCTGGAGGCTGACTTAATGAACTCAAATATGAATATATGACCTTTATAGAGGGATAGAAGCTGAATAGTTTTTAATTATATTCTCTGACTAGTCCCAGACTGTAACTTTTGCTAAGCTGAAGAGCATTATTGATACAAAAAGCATGTTTTGTGCCGCACGGGCACCAGAGGAAGGCAGGCAGATTCAGATCCACAAAAGCTTTCCTGTACCTACAGGGCAGCTGGTGTCTTCACCAGGAAAATGCTTAAATACCATCAATTCCTTGCATGTGTCTTTGCTTTATTACAACCATATAAGCTCACACAAACGTATCACTCAGATTACCTCACCTGATGGACTCTGAAGAGTTTATTTATTGCACTCCTAAAGGAGCACTGTGAACTGTCAGTATGGGGACACTGTCAGGGCACTGCTGTGACAGGAGGCTGAGTGAGGCAGGTGACACAACAGAAGGATGGGGCCATCCACAGGGACCTGGGCAAGCTTGAGAACTGGGACCATGAGAACCTCATTATGGGTGCACGAAGTTACCAACAGTGGAAAAAGACAAGGTGGAAAGCAGTCGTGAGCAGAAGGCAAAGAAGACTGGGACTGTGCACCCACCCTGGAAGGCCATGACGAGTGATCGAGGACACAAACCCATCTGGGACAAAGTTGTTTAGTTGTATAAAGTTAATACTATAGTTTAAGGAGTTTATTGTGATATTACAATAGAGCTTTAATTTTTAAATGTCCTATGTATTCTAATGCCCCATTGGTCGTTTGTACCCCAGTTGCCAATTGGCTGATGTTTGGTGCAAGGCATCCTTTCCTTTTATGGTGGGACCTATTCCCTTATATGGTTTTTGTCCCTCCCCTATTTCCCTTATATGGGTAAGCTCCGCCCATGTTCCAGAACCTTCCCCTCAGACCCTATATAAGAGATCCTTTCCCCTCAATAAACTGCCATTCTCTCTTCACCCTCTAAGAGTGTGCCAGTCCTTTCTTCCCTAAAAAAGGATTGCGACACCTCATGAGGTTCAACAAGGCCCAGCGGTTGTTAACAAAGCCCAGCAAGGTGCTGCACATGGATCGGGGCAATCCCAGAATCATCAAGGTTTGGAAGGGACCTTCTAGATCATCCAGGCCCACCGTCAGACCAGCAGTACCTAAATCACCCCAGCCCATCACCCCTAAATCATGTCCCCTACTGCTACATCCATGCCCATGGCCAGGCAAGGGGGGACAGGTTGTGTGTCACTTGGGCAAGTGGCCATTGCTTGTGGGGCACGCCAGGAACCCGGTGCTGGTGTGAGCAGGACGCACTTGCAGGGCCCTGTTCTGAGTGTGCTGCTTGTGCCAATGGGATGTGCGTGTGCAGGGCACGGGGGCAAGCACAGCACT
>JAWWMP010000001.1:114350956-114386805 GCA_035047865.1 Dendrocincla tyrannina
GCAGCTGCTGCCTCCCGCGCCAGGTGCTCTCCGCAGAGTGGCCACCCCCGGGCTCTGCGCCTTTTCAATCCCCCCCACCCTGCTGTCACAGTGGCCTCTGGGCACGGCGTGGCCCCCGCGTCACAAAGGGCCACCCCGGCACCCCAACAACCATGGAACCCGCTGGCACCAGCTGGGTCCATGTGCAACAGGCCTTGCAAGGACCTGGGTATGCTTGAGAAGTGGGACCATGAGAACTTCATGAGGTTCAAGAAGGCCAAGTGCAAGGTGCTGCCCCTGGGTCAGGGGAGTCCCAGAATCATCAGGGTTTTGGAAGAGATCTATATCATTGTGTCCCACCATTAGCCCAGCTACACCAGAAGCACCCTAAACCCTGTCCCCATGTGCCATATCAACATGCCTCATGAATATATTACGAGTAATTCACTGTGTCTTTAACAGGGTTTTTGTTTTGAGCATCTGTGGGGTTTTGCATGTGTTCATGATCAGAAAAGCAATGTCTGTCAATCTTCTGTACAGCTTTTATCCCAAACTCAGCATAACCTGGAGCATTGCAGTGCCACCAAGATCCCACCATTCCAGGAGGGTCTCCCAGGTCCAGTCAGAAGAGTGCCTGGGGCCTTTTGTATGCTGTGAAAAAATGCCTGAAGTTGGAAAGCAGAGGTCTCTTGAGGCTCACTTTATTGCCCTCTGCATTCCCCACCCACCACAGGTTGGGCTGTCACTGCGGGAAGGGTTATCGAAGTGGAGTCCTCAGCTCAGAACCTCTTGTTTGCCCTCAGAAATTTCAGTCCTTAAAACCAATAACCTGGGCCACATTGCAGGTATTAACTGTACTGCACCTGTGTTGCAATCAAGGGCAAAAATGTACCTTTGCAATCCTAAACTTGTGCTTTTAAGCAAGATGTTCCACCAGATTAACTGCAAGAGGAAAGGGTCAGTTAGAAGCTATGCACACTTGTCCTCACTGAGCTATGTAAGGTCAACCTTTGCTGATAGGGATGAAGGTGCACCATATTCCTTTAAAAATGGGATCCCTTATGAGGAAATAAATCGGGTTTATAAGGAACTGGCTTCTGCTATTTATTTTCAATGCATGAATTGCTGTCATTTCAGTACAGCTTATGAGAACGTGAGTGCTCACTGTATTCATATCACTGATCACATGAATAATCTCTAAGATTGAATATTGAATTTTTTTTATATAATGACAAAAGTGGGCTTGGCAGAAGTTCACGACAAAATGCAAGCAATGAGGGTTCTGAAACCCTTTTTTGTATTGACAACACACTCAGACAGAAGGTTTCCCCTTACTCTTGTGTTCATAGATGGGGTTGTATAATGGAAGTAAATTTTTAGAAGAGCCCAAATGAAGCAATAGCCTTGCAAATTTAAGATCAGGAAAACATGGCAGGACGAGAAAGGGCACCTAGGGAACTCCTGCCAGCACACCTCAATGTCTGTAAACATGACCAGAACAGCCCTCTCCTAAGGGATGAATGGCACGAAAACCCCCAAAGAACTGACGTGTCTGCAGGCACCAGCAGTACACATTTTCCTGGCATCTCCCACCCCAGACAAAAGTGTCTGAGGGAAACCCATACAAAAGGGTGTCCTGCAACCTTCATTTATTTTTAGTAGAACAGGTAAGACATGCACAAAAGAGCACATGATAGATTTAGACTCACTAACCCACACAAAAACAAAACAAAACCAAAAATCCAGCCAGAACTCAGAAAAAACTCTATCATGGGACACAAAATAACTGGCTTTCTGTTTGTTTCCCACACAGCTTTACCGAAACAAGTCTTTCAAGTTGCCTTGTGGCAGACTGTTTTATGCAATACTCTGTTAAATGTTTTTCAGAGGAGGGTTGTTTCTACATCCCATTTTTTCTGAGGTCAGCACCCTTAGAGTATGTTTCAGCTGCCTGCCCCCTTGAGGCTCATGGAGCCAGGCTGCCTCCCCGAGAGGATATCTGTCCATCAGTCAGTCTCTGGAAAATGTGGAAGACTTTTTGCAGGCAACTCTTTATCTTCCATCTCTCAAACCTATTCCCTAATTTCACCCTTGTATGTTGCTTTGAGGTCGGATGGTCTGGGACAAAGCCGAACAGAGGACTGGTTTGATGCAGGAAGTGTTAAGGTCAGCAGGGCTCTCCCCCAATAAAATTATTTTAGTTCAGCAGCCCAGGACAAAGTCAGTCCCTTGAGCAGATCCTAATGGGGCAGTTCATAGAGACTGAACAGCCTCCAAGCTGTAAAATGCAGGAATCTCCCCCAATTCCACTCAGAGCCCTTCTCTGAAAGGCGCTGCAGGGTGGGATGTGGGGGAGTGGGTTGCCCAAGTTTGTCAGAGGTACAAACAACCACTAGCTGAGATCTGAGCCAGGTCTTGAGGGATCTTTCCCTGTTCAGATCAGCAACAGCAGAGAATTATTCCTTAGAAAGGATGGCAGCACTCAGGTGTCTTCGCAGTCCAGTCATGACACCTTTAGACTCAGCTCTGTGTGTTTAAAGGTATGTGTATAGGTCTGATTCCCACACACTTTATTGCTATATTCAGCTCTCATTATGAATGTGGGTTTTTTCCTGGATGAGCTCTCTGAGAGAGTAACAGATTCCCCCTCCCAGAGCTTCATTTTTGCTGCTTATCAGGATTGTTTTCTGGAGAGGCACAGATTTTTTCCCTTCAAGATCCTGAAAGCTATATTTTTTTTTGTAGTGTTATCCTTCATAGACTCTGTCACTGCAGTCAAGGAAGGCAGCACAACATGAGATGAAGTATCTGTAAATGCCCGTGGGGAAAAAGAGGAATTTACCTGCCTCTTTATCCTGAGGAAGTGGGCTGTGAAACAAGACAATTGCTTTGAAAAACACGAGGCTGCACTTGTCAGTTCCCTTCAGGAGAGCTGGGACAGTGGCTCACAGTGCACCTGAACATCTGAAGCTTATGTTTTGCCATGAATACTGAACAGTCATCAGGAGATACAGGCAGGACTTACAGTGCTGTCTGTAGGTGACCACACTGCTGAAATAAGAACAAGGAGTCAGGATGAGGTACACTGATCTGAGACTTGGCTGTGGGTCTCTACACCTTGAATAGTACCTGTGAGGGGAAGAATTACAGAAGATCTCTTAATTGAGAATCATAATGTGCTGGACCTTTCCCTGGCATTTTTGTAACTTCTTAAGACAGCCCTGAGTGAATGTCAAACCGGCACGTGGTATTGACGTTCCTGAAGAACGTGGAAAAGCAAGCCCAAGTATGAATGATAATGCCAGCTCCACATTTGTCCTTGCACCAAAGCTCTTAATTTCTAGAAATACTTCTCAAAATGCCTCAGGGCCTTTATATTCTGTCTCATCGTAGCTCAGATGTTTTCTGGGTGCAGTTATAAAAACATTGACAAAGACTTCACACAAGTACAGTGAGTGCTCTACACCAGGAAGGAGAACCAGCTCCTTCTTGATGTGACATGGATTTATAGTCCTGGATAGCTTGTCTATCTACTTTTTCCAGGCAAGGATTCAATGGGAAACACAAGATCCTTGGCAGAGTTCTTTTATGCTCACTGGTGGGAGGAACGGGTTAAAAAGCGGAAGACTGGGGGAGGATTGTGAATTGCCCAAGTGACCTTGCAGCTGGGAATAACCCTTGATAAGCCTGTGTAAACAGCAGGCCAGCGATCCTCTGGCATGGACCTAGTTTAACAGTGCAGTGCCCCTGTGTCCACTTGTGTGCCTCTGCCTGGGTGTAGCTTCAGGGATCCCCTGGCTAGTGAGGTAATGGAAATAAATTTATTCTTTGTGTTCTAGTCGTGAATTTGTGGTTTTTCTGGCTGCCTGCCTGTGCTGACTCACACACTCACTGTCGAGCTGACATAAGCCTGCGTAGACCACAGGAGGGTAGGGAAAAGCTCTTGATTTCAGGTTTAAAGTCTGCCCGACTCTAAGCTCTCCCATTACATTTCTGTTGGCTAAACCAGGCTTTTTACAGATCTACCATGCCTACCCACCAGCCTTTGAACCCAAGACAGAACACCCTGTGATGGAAACTTCTATTATAGTTGTGTTTTCCTTAATTACAAACATTACTAGGACACGGAGGGGGAAAATCCCATGAAAACCTCTGACATTTCCTACAATGATTATCAGTAGTTAGTGCCATTACTATGCATTATGCCCCTTTAACTTCTTTCAGCATACATTTTATAGTTCAGCCACAACACCCTACCGATCCAGAACCTGTGTGTGGCTCAGCCAGCAGGGTTTGTGTGTTCCACGCAAGAGCCAGAAGGGAAAATCAGGTTTCTGATCCATAACCCCACTAGACAATAGCCTCAACACAGGGTAATTTGCAACTGCTCTGCTCTGAGGGGACAGAAACACTGTCCTGAGAACAGTATGTGCTGTGAGGACCGCAGTGTTAACACATAACCAAAAGCGCATTTCAAGCACTCTCTGGAACAGTGTTCCCTCCAGTCACTTCAGTGGATACCCACATTTATGAGGCAGCTCCTGACGTGGACAGCCTGGAGAGCATAACCTCTAGAAGCTTCAGTGCTCTTGTGGACACTTGAGTAGAAACAAAAAAAGAGAGAGAGCCTAAAAAGCATCAAAGTAGGGTGCCTCAACTTTCTATTTCATCCCTACAGCCCTGTCTCTTGCACAGTGGCTCCAATGCTCTGAAGTACTGCAGTTTCATGCTATACAACCAGTTTTCTCTGAGGGTGACCAAGACTATTCTTCTTTGTGTATCACAGCAATATTTTTATGAAGTCACACTGAAAAATTACCTTCTTGCAGGTTTTAAACCAACCTGTGGCCAAGCATGTGGCCAAGCTCCTACTGCTAAGGAAGGCTCAATCTTTCAGCCACCTGGGAGAGAGGAGCAGTTTTTCTCCTTAGCCTTCTCTTCTGTTCACTTTCCTTTTATTCAGGTGATGGAAGAGCAGTCGGGACATCTCTCAATTTCAAGAGTACTCTGAAAACGATGCCAGTGTTATGGATATTACCCCAAGTCAGGAGTGACAGAGCACCTGCCTTTTACTTTGTGGTTTTAGCTTTGGATGCATTATGAGCAAAACAGGATCTGCAAAAATGGTCACGCAGTTTCAGGGATGTTGCACAGGACTGCTCACCTTCTGCACTGGGTCACTGGATGCCCCCAGGACAACAGGATATGAAAATTCCCTGGCTGAAAACAGAAAACTGCTGCTCCTCCAAGGGAGGGACTATTTTAGGGGGTTAGATCTGACCTTTGCAGAGTTTTCCTCTCTGAGTTACCGAATCCCTCTGGATCACCATGTGCCTGTAGTGCTTGTAGGAGACATTACACTATGTACTTGCACCGTTAACCTATCCCTGTTCTAGCTTATGCTATATTTCACAGGAGCATAGTCCATATGGGGTTTTCCCTGCCCCAAGAGGAGCAGACTAAGCCCTCCACTTCATCCATCAGGGCATGGTCACATCTTCCCCTTATTTACCTCTGGACAGCCTACACCTGCATTTATCAGCACATTCTGCTCATCCTTATGGACAGATACACAATCCTAACTTACTGGGCTTGTTCCACAAATCCTTCCTGGCTGTAGAGGCTGATTTGGGTGCTCATGTCCTGCAGGGACTTGTCACTGCCCCTCTCTCACCAGGCAAGCAGGCTAACCTTGGCCAGCTGAAATAATTTCTGCTAGTTTACTCCCCCTCCTCCAGAAGGGAACATCTGAAAAATCTCTGAAAGGATGACTGTCGGTCCTTCTGGGAACCCTTTGAGGATGCAAAAACACAGGCATTAGGCTCCCTTGTTCACATGCAAACCCGTGAGATCTCACCACAGTCAAAACCTGCTGTTCTTGGCCCATTCAGAGCCTGACAAACAGCCTGAGATCCCACCTAGGTCACAGCCAAGACTGTAGCTTTTGTAGCCCCATCACAGAGTGCTACCATTTTCGGATTAGTACAGATTGGTTGCATTTGAACTACCTATGATCTATTTATTCTGTGTTCACAGGATGCAGAAGACTCAATGGCCTCCTTAAAGTCTTTATAAGTGACTGAGTGTTTGAAGGTCAATCAGACTGTGCTGAATGAAATGACCCATTGGCATCTGGGCAAATTTGTCACCTTTAGCATACCCAGGACAAAAATTCCAAGTATTGTCAGACAGTGGTCAAACAAGTGCTGAAGTACAGGTGCTCTCCTGAATTGTTAGCTCCAAACCCGCCCTTCTGGGGCATGTAAAAGGTTGCTGAAGGTCTGACTATTTTGTGGATTCTATGCCTTAAGGTCTTCTGACAGTTCCCAACTTCCTCTCTGAGTCTCAACTCTAAACTCTGCAAGGATACCCAAAACGTCAAATTTTCTGGGTGGAATCCTGCAGTTCTTAAATTTCAAGTGCAGTCCAGTATTATAAGATGTGTATTGACTAGGCTTTTCTGACAAATCTGACCGGTGGTAAGACACACGAACAAAAGCAGAATAACTGCAAATAAAGAGATTATTTTGTATTTATAAGCCTAGATATTATCTAGTCAGCCAAATGCTGCCAACATCTATGACATGCACCGTGGTGAGGTGTCCACCTTGGCTGTCCTGCTGCTCTTTGAGGGATTATCGGGCTATCCCACACTCCGGGAATTATTTTCTAAGGTCTCAACCTTCACGTGTTTACCTGCTGACCCTCCCAGCTTGTGCACTGGCACTCCGGTGATAAGCCAGTCTCACCGGGAATGAGCCTGGAGAGCTCAGGAAGGGGCAGGACACACAAGCACCGAGCTCTTGCATCACTCCTGAAGCAACCTGAGGTTGTAACTCTTTCTCTCCCGCTTCAGCACAGCCAGTGGAAGAAGAGGTTAACTCCCTATTTTCATACAAAAGGCTCCTTGCAGAGGTGTTCGAAGGTGTGGAAATCCTCTTGGTCAGGCTGGAGCAGTTCAGTAGAACTAAATTCAATGGACACACAGGGCAGAGGATTGCTTTGTCTTGAGGATGCAACAAAGAGGAGAGAAAATAAACAAGGTAATGTTTTCACTTACTATGTAATTAACAGTTGCAACATAGACTCAAGTAGAAATTACAGAAACGGAGACATTAATAAAGTGGCAAAATACTTTTTTTTTAAAAAAATCGTAAAATATTTACCATGTGCCTTCATCAAAAGCAAAGGAAGGGCAGTCTTCAATTAGACTTTAAAAAAATAAAACAGGACATGGAAATACAACTCCCCCAAAACAATTACAACCCAGTTGGTTCAGATACTCATCATCTATTAGGTAGCAATGTAACAGCAAAAAAGAAAGTGGCAATATTAATCCAATCCAGATACAGGAGCATCTTGTCTGACAGACCTTCTTTTTACTCCTCAGGGAAATGTTCTTGCAATATTCCATGAGTTCCTGGGCACTGCAGTACCTGTATCACTTGGTGCAGTTTAAGATCCTTAGGGCACTGAGAAGGCCACACAGAAAACAGCAAAGTTGGATTTCCAAGTACCTCGAATATTTACTGCAGCTTGTATAACTTTCAAAAATAATATGGTCTACCTACAGTGATTTTTTAATGTGTTATTCTTTCAGTTCTAGCATTCGTGTGTCTCTGGTGATGCTAAAGGTGGAATAAAAACCTGACTACAGACACAGCATGTTAATAAAAATAACTATCAGTTGGTCAGTTTCTTAAATTCGACTTCCACCTGTGCTATCCATTTTGGGTTTTTCCTTCAAAACCTGTCCACATAGACAGCAACTTAATCAGTATTTTGCAAAGAAACTCTGTAAGACCGACTTGAGCAATTAGGAATAGTGGCATAATGTTAAGATCTAAAGCACCATCTTTGTCAGCTTTGAGTATTTATTTCCTAAGGCCATTTTCTCTAGTGCCGTTCAATGTTTTCTTTGCACCTGTACTTTGAGCAGTTTTATGGTAAAGCAGCAGGGAAGATGCCAGCCCTCACTGGTACCTGTTTTATGAGGACTGTTGCTGTTGTTACCCCAGAAGCATTTAATAAAATTGGTCCATTCCCAGCAGAAACACGCATGAGCCGGCTTGTACTCCCTTCTCCTTGGAATGGGTTCAAATTACCTTCTGAAAATTACTCACCAGGTGATTGCACAGGAGTCTCATGACCTGTGTCCAACCAATCCCAGAGAAAACAAACACTTCCAGCCAGCTTCTTCTAGCTTCACATGAAGCTTTGATATGTTGCAGTGTGGTTGGGATTTGATCACAAAGGAGTTATAGAACTACTAAGAAAAAATTCGGTAACCAAGCAGTTAAAATCATATAGTTATTTCCTCTTCAAAAATTTACTTGGCTAATGATGAAGTGTTGGCAATTAGGCAAAGATCAAATTAAAGCACCAATCTTTCACCTCTTAAGAGTAAAATAGTAATGCCTCTGTTCTCTTTACTGACCAGCAAGGATCTGTTTTCTTGTGCCACCTTCTCTAAAGATAAGAGGTATTTTGGCTTTGTTTTATTTGTGCCTTCGAACACAACACTTCTTTACACGGGCAGCAGGCAAGCAAACACAGTTCTTTCACAAGGAATTAGTGTAGCCACTGAACCAGAATAAAGAGAGTCAGACCTAAATTAAAACAATGAAGTAAGACATATTTTAGTCATTAACAAGGAAAACGTACCAAGTAGCAAGAGTGCCCAGTGTATGATGTCCTACCACAGGTTATTCGTTTTTATCCCAAAATGTGGAAGAGCAGTAACTGTGATTCAGAAATAATCTCAGAAATCACCATTTCCCCTCCAACTGAAAATATATTCATAGTGCAAACAGTGTTACACTGAGGCTCTTCAGTTAGAGAAAAAAAAGTCAAGAAAAATCAGATATTGGAGTCACACTGTAAAATCTCGCCTTACTCACAAAGTTATCCTGTGAAAAGTTATGGACAACACATCTGGCTGCTTCCAGGCAAAGCACAACTTCCTGAAAACTGATATCTTGCGTTTGCATATGCGCTCAGCACTTTCTCATACTCACAATTAAATATAGCTTCTCCCTGAGTTAATCGCTGGCTTGAAGAATGTAAAGAAGTGAAACTGAACTGCATTTCCCCTCCTTTATAACATACCCGATCCAGTGAACTGCATCAGTGTTTTGTTTGTGACCAATCAGGGATTTTCGGTTTTCTGACTCCGTCTGCACCGTTTATCACGGAATTAAAACAATGTCACATTGTTGATAAAAATCAAGTACTGATGCAGGAACAGACCATAAAAGCTCGTCTAGCTGCAGGTAAATACAAAGAGGACACTTTATTGTTACCCTTTTATAACAGGTTAATCAACAAGTCTCCAAGGACTTTTACAAATATTTGGTTGAATGTGAAAATAGCTGTGCTCCTGCTGCAATTGCATACCATTAATTCCCGTTTATAGGGCAGGAGATGCAGGCAGATGGAAGCAAATGTGCCGAAGTTATACAGCAAATCTACAGCTGAACTAGTATGGAAAGTAGAAAAAAACCCTTGCCTCTTTATTATTCGGACAAACAAAAGGCAATTCTTTTCGGGTAGGATTTGTCTCCGGTTATCTCATGCAGGTATTCAGAAAATTCAGCTGCTCAAAAGGTCTTGTTAATTTTTTTCTTTTTACCTCTCTAGCATAGAATTATTACCAAATAAATGAAAAACTGTGGTTTTCCTGGAGGTATAGAAAATAAGGTTTGTTTTTTTAAAATATAAGATGGCATCAGTAACACTGAACATTTTAAAAGAAAATTAAAATTAAACGATCATTTCGGAAGATCTGGTTCCACCCCACTAAATCAATGGTAATTTTTTCCAAGATTACATTTGGATTCAAAACTTAAATTTTGGTTTCTAACTGGAAAAAAAGTCATAATTTAAGATTTATTGTTGTTTGTTCTTTTTATTTTACCAATCAGTATTTTTCTGTATGCATAAGCAAGACTAAATATATTTGATTCTAATTTATATTGAAACGCAGTTCTTTCACTAATAGTTTAAAGCCAATTGCATAGGGAGTAATTTTCCTCTTGCAAATTCATACGAAATAAAACATTTTAAAATGTATTTGTGTGATTTCTTTTTATGAGAACAGTGAGATCATTCTTCACTGCTGCACTGTAGTTGCTTCAGACCTGCTTGCTGGCACAGGAGTAACTTTAAACCTGACTTAACTGGCTGAGTAGTTTGGATTTATGGCTGCTTTGTGTTAAAAAGGCAAGACGGAGCTTAACTACCAGATCTGTGGGGAAAAAAAGTCCCAAAAATCAGGGGGGGAAAAGTACAATAAATGAAAGTTGTCTTTCAATTTCTGTGTCACAAGAGTAGGACTATTTTATTATGGGTAACAGGTCAAATTTGGAGGTCAAATTCTGTTCTGATGTAGGAAAACGCAGCTGTATTTACGATACACCCAGAAAAATCCAGCAAAGAGCAGTATTTGAATTTTTATTTTCTGTTGTTATAAAGTAACAAAGAAGAAACCCACTGAAACAACATGCACCTAAATGAAACTGAAGGTCACTTATTATTCCTGACAGTTTCTTCCCTCTGGGAGACAGCAAAGAATTTTGTAACTCGGAGACTTTGTCTCTATACCAGAAAGCTAAACTGTGAGGAAAAACGAAAAAAAATAAATAAATTGAGAACCAAGAAGAATCTGGGCAATATTCTGGGTTTCCATCTGTGTGGGGTTTGAAACTCCTGGCACAGTTGCTGAAAGAGTGGGAAAGAAGTGAGAATGTTCTCAGGGACACACCTTTCTAATCTGCAGGGCATGAGACCCTCTCCCAGTTCCCAGATAACAGCGTAATTGGTTTAAGGAGTTGTGTTTCTTCAGCATATTTAGTTAATGCCCTAACAAAGGACTGCCTTCTGCTTCATTCAACAGTTAGAATTAAAACCAAAGATTATATTTGAAGATGTCTGCCCATTTATCTTGATCTTCAAATATACCTCCAGCGGGTAAATTAATGTGCGCGTATTCATGGTAATACCAGCCAGATGCAAACGTACTTCCAAAGTCAACATACATTTAGTTTAAGCTTAGTTATTAAATGACTAATTGTGTTCCCAGGTTTGATGTAGTTTTATGGGTGAGTGCACAACTGTAGTGTCTGTCATAAAGTGTCAACCACAGAGATCTTTTTTCACGCTACTGAGGGAAGAAAAAATGTAGAGAGAACACCACTGTTTGAATATTGGTGGGGTTTCCTCTCCCTCCCCCCCCGGCCCCCCCCCAATTGTGGGCTTTAGCACTGCATTTCCCTGGAAATAGCTCTAATTGCAGTTCTATTGGAATGGTAAAAGAACGTCTTGTGCTGAAAGCCAAAGTGTCAAGGGCAAGCTCACCCTGATGTGCTTTGAGTACTCTGGTGTTTGGGTTTAAGGAGACTTTATCTCCCACTGCTCGGGGGGTTTTGATTAGACACATGAAACAGCTGAAAATCAGAAGTACAGTGGAGCATGTGACACTTTGGGCATTAACTGAGTGGGAAATGAACCGTGGTGACAAAGTGCCCGCAGAAACAAAGAGAGTTATGATAAATGACCTCATTTCAGTATTCCACATCCTCACCAGGGGAAGCAGAGGGCCCAGGTACCAACCCTTTCCCTCTCGTGAGCAGTGACAGGACTGGAGGAAAAGGCATGAAATGAGTCAGGGGAGTTGAGGTTGGATATCAGGGAAAGGTTTTTCACCCAGAGGGAGCTGAGCACTGGAACAGACACCTCTGGGCAGTGCTCACAGCACCGAGCCTGTCTGAGTTCAAGAAGCATTTGGACAACATTCTCAGGCACATGGTGGGATTTTGGGGTGCAGGGCTAAGAGTTGGACTCAGTGATCCTGATGCATCCCTTCCAATTTAGAATATTATGTGATTCTATAAATAGGTGGACAGAGCTACCTTTTAGGACAGGGTAAAGAAGGTGCCATAGGAAACCAAAGGTATCACGTTGTAGGATGGACAATGGTAGGACATGCCAGACACTTAAAAAGATCAGTTTATTCATCAGTTTAGCACCAGTTTGTAGAAAGGTTAGATTGTATATCTGTAAAACACGAAAGAAAACATCATTTCCCCTTCATAAACGTTTGCCAAACATTTAACTATCAATATTTAAGTGAGATTAAGGTTTTGGAGTAAGTAAGCATTAGGTTGTGGCATGTTGAACCTCTTCAACACCTTCAGTTCTGGGCACTGAACCCTGGGCTGCCCAGCAAGGGCACATCCCTCTCCATCAGACACTGCCTGCCCCTCCCAAACCATGCAGCCACTTCGAAAAACCAAACCCTGCCCTGATCTCTCCTTCAGAGGCTGCTTGTAATCCATTAATAAAATGAGTACTCAGCATCCCGCTCCGCAAAAAGCCACCTCTGCGTGAATAAAACACAGAGCAGAGAAGACAAGCTGAACAGACCTGACAGCTTCTGCTGCCAAGGGGAGGCAATGTCCCCCTCCCCACCTCTGCTGCCGCTGCTCCGGCTCTCCCGCTCCTCTGACCTTTGTTAGCAAGCCCAGTTAACCTTGGGGAATATTAACCCAGGTTGGAAAAAGAAAAAAAAAAGAAAGCTTTTACTACGTTAGAGATCTGAAAGGCCAACTCTTTTAGCGAGTCAGGAAGGGAGGGAATAAGCGGGGGAAGGAGGGTGGGAATGAGCTGTTCACTGACCAGCTCAGCCCTCTCGGAGAAGAAAAGGTGTTAACAGGGGTAATCAGCGACCTGCTGGCTTATGCCCAGATCTTCAAGTCTGTAACTAAGCAGAGCGCCATTCATTTTAACCGAGCTGCACTCAAATCTCCCCCACGGCACGTCTGGTGCTTTGTTCCCCAGCGCACAAAGCCACGCGGGTCCTCGTAAAGGGTTTTAAAGCTTCCCTGGCACGGCGTATCTGATCCCTACACCTGAATTGATGTAGTACCTTAGAGTGGCTGCATACAGATAACAGGGACCAGCCTATATTTTTTTTATCTCCTTTTTTAATGTATTTGTAGCCGTTGTGCAAGACATTTTGGCAAATCCAAAGCGAGATCCAGAATATTCTAAACTCAAAAAAAAACCCAACACAAACCCTTTTGAAATACATATTGTTAGGCATCCTAATAACTAAATGAGCTTTGTCTTGAGAGAGGAACTTGACACCATCAACATACAGAAGTATATAACCTCCACATGACTTTCAAAGGGAAAAAAAGTGGATTTCAAAAGAAAATAAATGTTCAGGTTCTCCTGAACAGATCTTGAGGGATTTCTTCTTGTCGCCCTGATGCCAAGTGACAATTTGCAGGGCCATTTTCCTCTGTCTTGGTAAGGAAACTTAACAAGAACACTTCATGACCAGGTACCCGCTTCTAACCCAAAATCTAAACTCTGAAGGCCACTGAGAGAGTTACTGAAGATTAAAGACAAGGATGTGCCACACAAGTGGACAAGCTAGAGAGCCACAGAAGGTGGCAGGTGCAGAGCATTTTGGTTGTGACTTGGGGTGATTTTACATTTTAAACTTCAAAGGAAATTTGAGCTCCAATTACTGCAACTGAATCCATACTGAAAAATTGCCAAATCTCACCGATTCCTTCTGGGTGCATATAAGTGGAAGTAGCCCTACAAATGGTGCAGCTGGAAAGCCTAAGCTAGCTTTTAAAGCCAATGCTCCTTACTTTTTTGTACTAGTGGGTTTGAGGATCCATTAGTTCTCTTTGAACACACACACAGAGCTGGAAAAATACTGAAGGTTTGATCTTCTTGTTGCACTTGATGTAATTCCTTGATATGCATTTGAAAATATCAACAAACCCCAGACACTTATCATGCCAAACTTGTGTACTTTGCCTTATCTACATCTCCATGCAGAGATGTAAAGCACCGCATGCAGCAATAATTGCGGCTAATTTGGAGCTGTTACTAAAAGTGAGTGGAATTTTTTTATTTGCCAACTTTTCCAGTACGACTCTTGAAGTTTTGGGATATAAGTGGTCAAGTGGTGTGGTTTTCTTTTTTCTTTTCTGTGGAGCTCAGCTTTGGCAAAGAAAAAACCTCACTCGTTTTATCACAGAATCATAGAATATGCTGAGTTGGAAGGGACCCATCAGCATTATCAAGTCCAACCCTTAGCCTGGCACAGGACCCTGAGAATCCCACGAAGAGCATCGAGATGCCTGAGAGCATCGTCCAAACACTTTTTGAACTCAGGCAGACTTGGTGCTGTGACCAGTGTCCTGGGGAGCCTGTTTCAGCGCTCATCCAGAACGTTTTCCCCATCTCCAAACCTAAATCTCCCCGTCTCAGCGTCATGCCATTTCCTCAGGAGTAGTTCTGCTTCATAGGAGTCACCACAAGTCACCAACGCGACCACTGAGAGAGCAGTAATTTTCCAGAGTGCCCCGTTATTAAATAGCCCTAAAAAAAAGAAAAAAAAAAAAAGAAAAGCCAAGTAAGACGGAAGTCATTTCCCCGGGCCGGTATTTTACGAGCAGACTTTATCAGGCGCTGACCTGCCCTGCTCAGGGAAGCGTTGTGACTCCTTAGTTCCTGAAACGGGGGCCAGCAGGGGCCGATGGGCGAGTAAAGAAAAGAAAAAAAAGCAGCGGGTCCCTTGGACTGGAGCAGCCAAAGCCAAACTCGGGCACAGAGCACGGGGGTCTCACACAGGGAGGGTCTCACACACCGCCACCGCCTCCCCCTCGGGGTGTCCCTTCGCTCCCGTCCGTGGGAGGAGGACGAGGAGGAGGAGAGGGAAATCCCGGGGGTCGGGAAGAGCATCCTCTGCGGGGTCTGGAGGGCTCTGTGCCCGCGGGTCCAGCCGCGGGGACACCGAGGCGGGCAGCGCCCTCCTCCCCGCCCGCCGCGGGAGGGAAGGGGCCGGGCGGCGCATCCACCTGCCGGCACCTGCCCTTTTCCCCGCACCTTGACTCCTCCCCGGCCGCGGCGGCTGCTCCCGGCTCCGTACGACCGCCTTCCATCCCGTCCCGTCCCGTCCCCGCTCCGCTCCGGCGGGGGCAGCGCCAGGTGAGCGCCGTGCCCAGGTGAGCGTGGTGCCCAGGTGAGCGCGGTGCCCAGGTGAGCGCCGTGCCCAGGTGAGCGCCGTGCCCAGGTGAGCGCCCTCCCCTCGCATCGCACGGCGCTGGGTCCCCCGAGAGCCGATCGGGGCCACCTGGGGCTCGGTGGCTCCCCGAGGGCCGGGGAAGGGAGAGGGGAAGGGGGAGGAGGAATCGCCATCCTGGCCGCTCCGAGCGGCGCCTGCCGCTTTGGGGCTTTTTAATTAAGGAATTTTTCGGCTTTGCCTGGCGGGGATGCGCAGGGACCCCGGCGGCGGCTGGAAAAGCCCCGTCCCGCGGGGGGTGGGAGGCGATGGGTGATAAAAAGGCGAGGGGGGACGCGGCTCGCCCCTCTCGGCCGTGTTTCCTCTGCTTTCCCCGGTCGCCCCCTCCTCGCAGCCGGTTTGTCCGCTGGGAGATGCAGCGCGATAAAGTTGCGCTTCCCCTCGGGCAGGTGTGTAAGGGAAGCCGGGAGCTGAACTCGCCCGGAGGGGGTGGATGGGTGCTCTGAGCGCAGCGGGGAAGGTGCGGAGCTTGTCCGTGTCTTGCCCTGGTGATGAAGGGCAAGAGATGAGGCAACTTTCTCAAGGTCACCGGGAGAGCAATCGGTCACAGGGAGGGTAAACCAGAAAAACATGTAGCTCTGGGGCCTCTTCAGCGTGTTTTAATGCTGCCACTGGTTCGGTTTTCTTGCAAAAGGGGTTTTGGAAGACCACTGAGCCTTTGTCCTACGTATCCCTGTTTGCCTGAGTGAGTGACGCTAATGCCTCTAGTGCTTTACGTTTTGGAGGAGCCCTACAATTGAAATTTCTGGGCCGAAGCTTTGCAAGGTGAAATGACCCCCACTCCACACCTTCCCTCAGGTGGCTTTGTGTTCATAGCTTACCTGGCCCTGGAATTTCAACCTCAAGTTCCTGGGTGGGTGGGTGTCAGTGAATTTAAGGGGCCGTTCTCACACTGAGCCTTTGTCCTAACTATCCTTGTTTGCCCTGAGTAAAGTGACACTAGTAGTACCTTTTAGCACTTTAGAAAGAGCCAAAGGAAGCAGCTTGGATGATTAACAGCATTAGGTGGGGGAAGAGATGGGCGTTTTGTGTGGCATGGATCAATGAACTGGGAAGTGATTGCAGCTTTGGCTGTTACCTACAGGTATCAACATAAATGTAAAGCCAAAAGACAGGTGGACTAAGATAAAATTTGATGTCAGGGTAGGATTTAAAATGTCTTTTTTCCTTTTTTCTTTTTTTTTTTTGCATTTCACTCGTAAACTTTTAAAATTATACTGGTTCATAGGATAGTTGGTCTAGAGCAAATCTATCATGGCAGTTTAGCCTGAAAATGGAAATAAGTCAAAACCATGTTCCTGGATATTGATGGAAAAACAAAGTGACTCATTATTCATAGAATCACAGAATATGCTGAGTTGGAAGACACCCATCAGAATCATCGTGTCCAGCTCCTGGCTCTGCACAGGACATCCCAAGAATCCCACCATGTGGTGAGAGTGTTGTCCAAAGGTGTCTTGAACTCAGACAGGCTTGATACTGTGACCACTGCCCTGGGAGAAAAACCTCTGGGTGAAAAACCTTCTCCTGATTCTTGGATGCCGGTCAAAACATTTCTCTTGGAGTTGCCAGTCCTGAAGATAGGACCTTTTCCTCCTGTGGCTGTCCAGGATTGGTCCACACTGAGGAGTTCCAGGTGACACCTGAGCAGTGCCCAAGATCCTGCAGCAGTTCTTTCCCCACATCTTTGATGCCTGGATCCCGAAACCTGTTTCTGGCAACTCGAGCCTCCCCTTGGAGTGAATTCACACCTCCTGCCAGCAGATTTGCTTTTCATTCTTGTCTGCCATCGACCCATTAGAAGTGGTTTGCAGCTACTCAGGATCTGTAGTTCACAGGTTGAAAATACCTGACCTGGGCAGATACCTAAATAAGTCTGATTTGTTAACGTTTCTGGGTTTTCTTTTTTTGCAGAGTGGGTAACTATTGCTACCATATTCATACAATATTCATTTGCAACTCGAATATGGTAAACAAGTAATCTTGAGAGGTTTATTTCCTTGTCAGCGACTCTCAGTGACGTAAACACCTGAATTTTATTGCCAGAAGATAATAGTCAAATATGAAGATAATAAGCAAATATGCCTCTACCAGAAACTTACTTGCTTCTGCCGTGGAAGAAGGGCAGAGGCAGAACTGGGGATGTAGTGTAGGGGAAGTAATCTAAATGCCACGTCCATCTCCTCTTGTGAGAGCACATCTGGTTCTGCTGGGCTCTTGATCTTTTCTATCTCAGAAATGGTTGGTTTTGTTGTGGTTTTTTTGTCACTCATCATTCACTCAGCCAGGCAGGAGCATTTCAGCCTCCTTCCCCACCCCACCGTTCCTAACAAAGGCACGTGATGCCTTTGTGATAGGCTGAGTTTCATGTCAATGTCTGTTTTCAGGGAAGACAAATAGATGATTATTTGTAGTACCAATATGGCACCCTATAATTGCTTAAAAAGAAGATGCTACACTCAGAGATTTTGAATGCCTTCTTTTTTTTACATGTGGAAGTAGAACTAGTCTTGGTTTCTTGGCCTCAGGAATCCTGTTGTGGACTTCACTGAGCTGCTGCTGCTGCTGATAGTGCTTATCATCAAGAGGCACTTTTTTGACACGTGTTGATAAGTACCTTCTCCAGTACAATATTTCTGCAGTTAGTCTAGAAGAGCTTCAAACATATTTCTTAGGAGCTCTGAGAATGCTGAGGTTTTATTTGTGGCAACCTTTCATGTAAATATTTACACGGTCTCCTGTAGTTCTCTGGAAGATGTGTGATGTTACTGCCTAGGCATGCCAAGTAGTGATCACCTCTGTGGAGAAGGTTTGCTGAAGGGCCAGGATGGTGGAAGAACCTGATTTTGATGAGTTTGGGACTTTCAGTCAATTTGTCGCCTTCCACAAGATAATTTGTACCCTGTGGATTAAATTACAATAATTTCTTTTTTAAATCATCACAATAAAAATATTCAGTGCTACTTCCTGAAGAAGTGTTAAGAAAGTCTTGTTAATGACATGGAAAATCTTACTTAGTTTCTTTCCTTTTTCATAGTTTCTTTCCTTTTTCATTCATAACTGGATTTTTTTAACCTTTCTATACCTCATTTGCAAGTCATGGTAATTTTTAGTACTAATTGTTAAAGAGGTACCTTGACCACGTTTCTTTCCTCTTGTCCAGGTAACAAAAGCAGGAATTATCCTGCTTTGTGAAACAATAATGAAAATGCATCTGGAATCACCTTCTTGCTTGTTTTTTTTTGCCTCTTAGTTTTTTTACTGCCCCTCTAATCTTTCCTCCCCACCATCATATCATGGTTATATTGTGTTTATGGCTACTGAAACTACTTGGTGGTCATAAACCAGTTGGGAATAAGAAAAAAATGAAAGCATATTTCCTTTCTAGAGTCATCAACACAATAATTCGTTGGCTTGCCCTTTTCTAAGCTTGAGCTTTGCACTGAAATTACTGCTTTGCTATCTTAATGAGTTTTGCCAGTTTGTTCATTTGCATGTACTGGATAGAAGGAATTTTTTCAATGTGACACACTGTGTTAGATTCATGTAGAGTGCTAGGATGCTTTTATGCTTCCTCCTTTTAGAAGATGAACTTGTCTTCATTCATTTGACTTTTGACTGTTCTGTCCTCTCCCATCTTTCTTGTTTATGTGTGGTTGCTTTTACGTAGGTCTAGTTTGATTTTTTTTGCTTCTTGTTTATTTTTAATTGTTCATAGTTATCATGGAGCTTAGCAAACAACTAATGTTGTTTCTGTTTCAGGAAATAGCACAGAATATGTATTGAAGCAATATGTAAATGAAGGAAGCAAGCTGTTGCCAATATAACTGTGGCTTCTTTGGCCAAGTTGAATTCACGGTTTTGAATTAGGATATCTGGAGGTACTTTTTGCATCCTATTGGCTTAGGCATGGAAACAACCTATAGTGATTTTCATATAAAAGCTTGTGGAAACCAATGAATTGTTGCAACATGGTGTGTGCTAAGGAAATACCATTATTATTTCTTACATGGGGAACCAGGGTAAAAGCCAACAGGTCTGGTTTCCTTGGCAAAATCATGGTTAAACCTTTAGGGTTTCTTTGCCTTTCATTCTTTCTGTCATCTTTTTGAGATGTTGGCTCCTGGTTAGTGAAGGACACAGGCTGTTTGAAGGAGCCATGATGTGATGGTGCTGTAAGGAGGCAAAAGTGGAGTCTTTCCTTTGTCCAAAAGTCACCAGGTGAGGGGCTTTCGGAGGATGTGATGGTGACCACTTAGAGCTGAGCAGCTCAACCCTGTGCTTGGTGCTTTTCTTGTCCAGGCTGGCACTATGGTAGGGAGGAGGAGCACAAGACTAATTGTCTAGAAGGTCTATATTCCAATAAGTATGATATTATCAAATGAAGAATGACTACTGCAGCTTTTACTTAAACACCTGATTTGCAGAAATCCATAGAAAAACAAAACAAAACAAAAAGTTAAAGAAAAAAGCTATTGGATTGAATTTGGTTTGAATTAATCTAATATTTTTAAATTTTGTATTGTTGTTTTGTTCCTTTTTTTTTTTTCCATTTTGACAGGTTTTACTGGAAATAATGATGTGGTTTTTTAATCTTAATGATCCATGACATAACATTAATGTTAGCCTTCCTAAGGCATATGTGAGAAGCTCAGATATTTCAAGTAGTAGCTGCCAGCTGTGAGGCAGCCCATTTTCCTGTATTCATCAGTATCCTGTGTCAGTGATGGCTTTTTACTCTCCTTATCTCTTGTCATTAGGAACAGTAGCTTTATTTCTGTACTTTCAGAGTTACCAAAGAAAAACAGGCTCAGTTTTGGATCTTCTGTGTTGCTCGAGGTCCAAGTGCTGGTTTTGCTCCATCCATACTGGAGTAAACTTAAGTTTTTGAAATTCAGGGGCTTGGCTTCATGTGATGGACAGGTCCCCTTCGTTATTTGGGTTTGTTTTTTCCAAAGCTGACCTGCAAGCCTCTGGCACCCTGGGCCCTGTCTCTTACACCTTGAAGCCTCTTTTGGGGGGGAACTCAATGCCTGTCTCCTTGCCTGGGATCTGTAGAAGTTTGGTTTTTCAGATGTACCCAGTGAAGTGCCAGGATAACTCAGCAGACATCAGGAAGAATGACTGGCAGTGAATAGTTGTGCATTCCCACTAAACTCTTCTGCATCAGAGTGGGTTTATGACACTTTTACATGGGGTCTATTTAAATTTGTCTAGTGTGTGAGATGAGTTAAAGGCCAAAGATAAGACAGAGTGGTCTCTTCTATCTCTATGGTTGTTGGGATGGGGAGTGTTTGACAGGTCAATTTGTTTCTCCATGAGCCAGCTTCCTTATCTGAGAAGTTGTTGCAGTTCCCTTGATGTATTTGGAAAACATTTTGAAGTGTGGGAGTGATGTGTGCTTAAGAAAACTAGATTATATCATTATTGGATGCTACACATTGATTTTTGCCTTAAACATTTGCAAACTATTGGGTTTGGTTTCATCTGGTTTTAAAACACTGGCAAATGTGTATATGGAATACCGTGGAAATCTGTATGTACCTATGACCTCCCTGTATTTTGTGGTGTGGTAACTATTATTAATCAGAAGCTGGATGGGAAATAGATTAATAAGTACTAAATTGAGAGTGATGGTTTAAAGCTAGTTAAGCAACAGAGATTTTTTTCCCCTCACTCATTTAAAAAACAACCCCAAAAACCCTTCCAAAAAAGAGTGAGGAACATTCTTACCTGCCAATTTGCAAAGCCTTTCAAATGGTAATGTAAAAAATATTTGGGGTTTTTTCCTTTAGTCATAGTACCTGCTGACTTACCTCAGAATCACCACTTCTGTCTGCTATCAGTAAACTTGCTAATCCTTTTTTAACTCTCCTTTTCAGAGAACAAGGAACAAAAATATCCTCCTGCAACTTGCTAATTGTCCTCTAAGTCTGGGCAGAGCTGCACTTCCTGACTCCTGTGAAGAGCTGCCTAAGAATGGATGCGACATAAAGCCAAGCAGAAGTCCTGAAGCCTTAGTCACCAATCTGATGGACTTACTGTAAGTAGGAGGAAGGCTTGTTTCCTACCTGTCTGCCCTGCAAATAAGCTCAACGGTGCATTATTTACATTTTTTTGCTATCACTAATAAGCAAATACCAGCATCAACCTTCCCAAGCTGTCACAAAGTGTTGGCACGCTCGAGGTGCCAGGCTGCTGTTGAAATCTGCTTTAAAGCCATTTGCAGTTCGGTTTTGGGTGAGATGACACCTTGGTAGAGGTTCTGAAAAATAACCTTACGCTTTGGGCTGAATCATGCCGTGTCTTAATGCAGTTGCAGCGTGCCTGGGTGCAGGGTTCTCCTCTGCAAGCTGGAGAAGGGCATTTCTCAGGGCTGAGGCACTTCTAGGCTTTTTCTCACATGGAGTAACACAAGAGGATTCAGTAGATTCCAGTATTTATTAAAATGAAAGCTTGTGGAGGTGTATAATTGCCTGTTTTAGTACTGCACGAGCAAACATTTTGTGTTTCTCGTTTCTGTGCTAATCGGTGGTTTTACTTCACATTAATGTTTAACTTTAAAATAAACGATGGTATGCTTGAAACATCGGACATGGCCCTTCTCTTTTACTCTGTTTTATCAATGTGGCATATTGTTCCCCAGCTCTGCTTTTCCATCCTTTTGTGGTGGCTACAACACACAGCCAAGAAAACAGCACCTGAGAGTGGGAAAAAACGTGGCTTGTGGGGCTGCGAGCCATTACCAAATGAGTTGGATTTGTGCTTCCTGATGCTTTGCTCATGTTCTTGTTTCACAAACCTCAGAGTAAGTGTTACATGAGTAAGTGTTGAGAGAGGCAGCAGGACCTGAACTTGGTATTGACACCGTGTGGGTTGTTGCCAGGATATTCTTTAACAGTGAGAGTGAGCCCTGACTTAACCTCCTCAGTTGGTGTGGTGCTCGTGTTAATGAATAGTTGCCACTGTATAATCCTCAGGGTTGCATTGAGAGGCTATTGAGATCTGATTTCACGCTGCACCTTAATTTGTACCCTCTCTTCAAATACTTCCGTTTAGTTTGGTTTGGTTTGGTTTTTCCCCTCTCCAGATTTGGCGTGTTTCCAAAGGAAAAACTAACAAGAAAGGTGGATAAATCTTCTGGTTGTGATTGTTTTCTGTTCTTTGTTTTTTTTGTATAGGTTCATGGTTTACTTCCAAACACTGGAATTGTTCCTGTACTGTTGACAAAGGAAAGATGACCTCTACTGTAGTAAGTAAACAAAATGTTCACTATATTCCCCTCTGATTTTTTTTCCAACAGCCTATGGAGTAATGTAAACATGGAATATTTGTTGTGTTTTCTGTTCCTCAAAAAGGGAAAGAGACACTGTGAGGCAGGTGTAAGAGGCTTGAATTAACTAACACTTGAAGTGCTCAGATGCTCTCAAGAGAGATTTATGCTTTTAAAGCTCTTTTAGGTGGGATAGATCAGAATGGCTTCTAACCAGCTCTTGAAGCTTTTCCAGGGTAAATGTTCCACAACCTATTGTAGGCCAGTGTGTTTCAGAAATAGCTTAGGTATACCTGGTGTTGTCACAGGACAAAATGGGGCAGTAAGCATTTATCCTAGACCTGGACAAAGGCTGTTACTTGTCAGCATTTCTTTCTGTGACAGTGCTGTCTAAAGCTGTCCTTGCTGTTTATTTCTACCCTGTCAGATGTTCCAGGGCAAGTGTTTGTGTGACCAGCCTGGAGGGC
Source organism: Dendrocincla tyrannina (assembly GCA_035047865.1). NCBI lineage: Eukaryota > Metazoa > Chordata > Aves > Passeriformes > Dendrocolaptidae > Dendrocincla > Dendrocincla tyrannina. The sequence goes on from JAWWMP010000001.1 coordinate 114,373,782, forward strand.
TGGGCTCAAGAATCCCCCTTAGACTGAGTTACTTTGGATCAGGGAACATACCTCGATTTTTTTTTTTTTTTTGGCATTGATTTTTTGTTTTTGTCATAGATTTTCCTCACTCTGTGTCATTTTTATTATTCAAAAGTGGGGTATTAGGCATGTGCTGTAAATCTCTTCCTCTGTGTAAACTGGAGTCACTAGTAAGTGTCTGTATGTGGGGTGTGTTTCTGCACTGGCATAATTACACAGTTAAGGTTCTGAATGCAAACTTATTTTGTCCTAATCCTTTGTCTTGCCTCTTGTTTTTCATTTTCTCCTGTTTTATCCCTCGACATCATCCTTTAGGGTCCACCGCCATACTACGAGAACCATGGCTTTCAGGCAGAACACATCTATCCTGCCCGGCAGGCAGTGGGTGCTAATCCATATCCACAGTACTTCTCCACAAATGCTCCCTCAGTGCCAACCTATGTCCCCAGGGTTCACACCCATCAGTCCACTAGGCCAGTAGCACATCCATCCGGGAGAACGTGTGCATCGAGTAAGTTTTCCTGGGATTTCTTCCAATTTTGGGATTAAGATCTGCCACAGTAAGATAACATAGAAAAAGGGATCTTCCCTTCCATTTCATGCATTAAAGGAGCTGCCTCCCTCTGGATAAAGAAGTGGTGGCTGGCTTGGATTCTGGTGTCACTGCACAGGAACGTGGGTGATTGGAAGGAAGGATGGTGGAATGGAGAAAAGCTGTCTGGCAAAAAATGTCTCACTTTAATGTCAGGGAAATAAAGTGCTGCTGGATGGAAATGCATGAACCTAATTTCTCTTTTCCTCCTTGCTTTTGTTTCAGGTTTAAAGAAAGCCCTAATAATATTATTATCTATTTTAATAGTCATTTGTTGTGCAATTGCTGCTTTCTTCATCTGGTATTTTGGTAAGTTTTATTTAAATTGTTTTGTTTTGAAAGAAAAGATGCATTAAACTTTGAAAGTTAGAAATATACATTCTCATCTTCCATTTAATGGCCAAATTAAGGACAGGCAAGTCTCTGTCACTTATCTCCTGAGAGATAAATTACTGTTGCTTCCTAGTGGCTCAGTTTTATTTGTGGGTTGGTTTTTGTCATTCTTTCTCTTTAATGAACCATGCTGCTGCCTCCTTCCTTCCCCTTCATCAGGTAAATATGTTTTTGATGTCGTTAAGACAACTGTTTCACTGTCCCGGAGTGGCTTATTTTGAGGTTTCTCCTCTGGAAAGCTTCGTTTTGTCTGACAAGAGTTGGTGCAGGACAGTTTGGGCTGTTAGTGAAGAGTAATTCCACCTCTGGCAAAGGTTTTTGCACTGAGGGAGAGCTGGCATGTGACTGTGCATGGCCAGCACATTCTGTGATGTAATTTCTTGGAGACGTCACCATGGGGCGTCAGAAACAGAACTCTGTTCCAAGTTTCAACTGCACTTAATTCCAAGTGGAAGAAGGAGATTGCAGTAAATTTGTATACCTTTAACTGCAAGAGTGTAAATGGTCAAGATATGTTCTGTTTTGTTAAAATGGGATCTCTCTTGGAGCAGAGGTCATTTTTATCCATTTATTTGTTTCTGTGAGGCTTTTGTTTTGAAAGTGTGTAAACATTGCACAAGCCCAGCCCGTCTCACCACTGTGAGCTGTACAATGTACAAAACATTCACCTTGGAAATCACCCACAACTGGGGTGACTGAGCTCTTAAGCTGGGCTGGAACAATTCTGTTCAGCTTAGGTGGAGTTTGCCTTGTGCTATCTTAATTTCCCTTTCCATGAAAGCCGCTTTTCTTAGGAAATTAAAAACCAATTTGCTCAGTTTTTAGGAGTCTCTCTGTTCTGTGCAGCAACAAAGGAAGAGAGATCTAGCTGAGGGTGTCCCTGATCATTGCATTGGGCTTGGACTAGATGATGTTTAAAGGTCCCTTCCAACCCAAACTATTTTCTGATTCTAAGGGAGTTCATTTAGAACTACTAGGATGCCACTCTGTGTTCCTAGGGATGATTTTTTTACTCTCACTTTGATTTATACAGGGTGAGTGTAATCTTGTTTTAAATGACAGCAAAAGTATATAATTAGAGCACTCACTTTCTTCCTCCTTAAATTGTTATGCTTTGTCAGTGTAAAGCTGACTCCTTTTTGACGACTTAGTGGAGCTTATTCAGAGGAGGCCAGTGGCCAAAATCCAGTCTGCTGATTCAGTCACTTCACCTGACAAGTGATGTAAAGGGCAGAGCAACACATGCTCTGTCGTGTCATCAGGCTGGCTTTCCTCCCAGCTCTGAGTTCGAGCCTCATGGCAGTGTCTGTGTCTCTCCCTACAGTAGAGAATCATTGTCTGGGCTCCCTGATTGAGTGTGGATCTTCAGGAGTGTGCATGTCGCCCTCTCAGTGGTGTGATGGAGTGAGTGACTGCCCCAACGGGGAGGATGAAACCCGCTGTGGTGAGTCACAGCCTTGGGGGGCTTGGGGGAACACCTGAAGAGAGTTTTGGAGCAACAGGGCCATTTTAGCCTAAGCTATATGTCTAAAATGGTTTAGGATGCTTTAGAGCTTTGATAGGGGTATATCTAGATATTTAGTTTGTTTCCAGTCTGATTGAAAAGCTGAAAGAAAGTGTCTGACTCAGGGGTTTGAGCTGCCTTGACTTTGAATCAGTTTTAAAATATTACATTTTAATTTGAGCAGGGTTTGTAGAAAACCAAACGTAACATTGTCTGTAGTCTCTGGAATGAACAGTCATTGTTGACTTCTCAGTAAACTTCAGATGATAACATAAATCTGGTGGTCTTCAGTCAGGCTTGTCCTTTTCTGTGTATTTTGCATTCCTTGTTCTCTCCATAACTCTTCAACTACTTCATGACTCCTTTGTATAAGAAAGGCTGGCCTGATGTTGTTTCCAGCTGAAAAGATGCCAAGGGAAGAGAGAATGCAAAGCTGATGGTAGAAGGTGAACATCACTGATGTGTAGATTCCAAAGGTGTTGCATCTTGTTTCTGGCACCTGTTCCATGCTGGAAAACTCCAGCTGTGCTCTTATTATCTCACAGTGTACTGGCATATGCTCTAAAGCTGTTCCTCTCCATTTGACTGAATAATGGGTTCCTGGAGAAGCTTGTTCAGTCTGTGCTTTTGCTTGAGCTATTTTATATTCAATTCCTGTGCAAATAAATGGGCATGGATAATGCCCATGCATTGGATAATGTCCATGCATAATGGGCATGGAATGCCAGAGCTAATTGCTCCTTGTTACATTCTTGCTCTACAAGCTTCTCTGAAGAAATTTGGTGTATTAAGATATAATATAAAGTATATTACATAGATTATTTATACACAGTATATGATATATTAAGAAATACATTGTTGTTTAGGTAAAAGATAAGAAAAGATTGACTATTGCAATTTTTCTCAGTGGTGAATATTTCTCAAATATGGAAGAGAATTTACAGCATAAAAACTAAAATGAGAAGAGCAGTGTCTCATATACCTGCAGTTCAAACCTGGTAGTTCTTCTAAACTCTCTTACACAACAAGAACTATTTCCATAGTTTCATTTTGTTGCTGTATTTCTGTCTCCTGGATATTTACTCAGAATCTGAGTAGAAGGCAGCATTAAATTTACAACAGTTCATACGTAGAAGTGAATATTATGGGTAAGAATACTTTTATGTAGAGAAAGAGCAGTAATATAGTGTGATATGTTCTTGGTTTCTTTTTTTTCCCCTTCTTCCTTTTCTGGCAGTTAGACTTTTTGGACCAAATTTCACCCTGGAAGTTTATTCACCTCTCAGCAAATCCTGGTATCCTGTTTGTCAAGATGACTGGAATGATGACTATGGGAAGATTGCGTGTAAAGACATGGGCTACACTGTGTAAGTCCAACCTTCCTCAACCTTTGCAAATACACAGAAAAGGTTAAAATTGCTCTCTTTCCATTTTTACAAACACATGTCTGAGGCAAAAAGCAGTTGGCAAATCTAGTTGTTGTGAACACACGTGGGTCTGGTGGGATAACTGGAAGCTGTTGCAGAATGGAAAGAGATCTCTCAGATCACTGAAATGGCTCAATAACATCCAGTCTGACTTAACCTGTCATCACAAATATTACACAGAAAGCCATGACCTCCAGAGTACACAACAGCAGCTCTATGGAAGAAGGAGGAGGCTTAGGGGTGACCTAGTTGCAGCCTGAAGTTGCAGCTGAAGAGAGCCTCAAGAAACGTGGAGAGGGGCTTTTTACTAGAGCAGGTAGTGACAGGACAAGAGGAAATGGCTTTAAACAGAAAGAGAGTAGGTTTAGATTAGATATTGGGAAAAAATTCTTCCCTGTGAGGGTGGTGAGGCACTGGAACAGATTGCCCAGAGAAGTTGTGGTTGTTCCGTCCCTGAAAGTGTCCAAGGCCAGGCTGGATGATGCTCTGAGCAACCTGGAACAGTGGAAGGTGTCCCTGCCCATGGCAGGGGGATGATCTTTGAGGTCCCTTCCAACCCAGGCCTTACTATGACTCTGTGATAAGATCACTGTAAACATTTGTGACCCTGAGTGTTGCCCATGTTCTCCCCACATAATGCCACAGCCTAAATTCCTCTATGGTTGAAATCTTTGATGCTGCCTCTCTTTGATGCAGCTGGAAAATACTGTCTTCTTTTGTGCATGGAGCAATGGAGTAAATTTTGAAGGCAGGCAGAGCTTGTGTGTGCCCACCCTGCACTGAGGGGCTCTGAATGCAGGTCTGAACCAGCAGTGACCCCAGTAGTTCCAGCTCCATCCCAGCAGGAGGAAAATCCCAGTCAGAAACCCTGGCAGAAGAGCAACACTTGCTGCCCTTCTCGTTGTCCCACGGAAACATACCTGTCACAATTTACTGCCCCTGAACTTTGCTGTGCAATGTAAAAGTACATATGCTGAGTATTTGTGCTGTGCATATCATATAAAAATGTTATTTGAACCTGGCAAAAGTTTGATGGAAAATGGAACTTGACTGATGTTTAAAGAATCTGAGTCTCTGACACTGTACTGCACCACCAGGTTTCTGTGTTTACTTAAAAATAAAGATAAATATTTTTAACGTCATGTCAGAAGCTCCAGCTTGGCACAGCTTATTGCTACTTGTTTGAGAAGTGGAACTAGTGAGGTTTATAATGGGCTTTCTGTTTTGCAGGGATACATATTACTATAGTCGTGGAGTAGAACCTGACGTCAGCTTTAAAAGCTACATGAAGCTGAACAAAAGTGCTGGGAATATCGACTTGTACAAGAAGCTGTACAGCAGGTATCTTTGCCTGATACAACCCTCTTTCCTTTCATGAAGGGTCTCTTCAGCTGTTGGAAGAGGTGTAGGTTCTGCTTGCAGCACAATGCAGGCACATCTTTCAGCAGGCATTGTTAGAGGGAAAGAGACTTTGGTTTTAATCTGATCGCACCAACTGCTCTCCATTCTGTTTAACAACACAGCTGCCTTTTTTTCCATCAATCCTCTCATCTTTTAAAAGAAAAGGAGTCCCACCCTGTTCCCTCCTTGCTCTTTAGAAGGTTACCATGTCAAAGATAGTTATCCAAGGCTCTTTGACCATCAGCAGGAGTTTCTCTGTGGGGACAGTAGCTACAGGCTGCAACACATTCACAGCAGCTGGTACAGCTTTTATTTTCAGTCACAAGAACGCACAGCATGCAGAAATTGATCTTCCACTGTGGAAAGGACCATTTTTATTCTCATTAAACAGCTCTGAAGTGCCTAGTTTCAAAACCTGTAGACTGCTGTGCCTGCAAGCTTCCTGCAGCTCCCTTGTTTAGATGCTTCTGCAACTACTTCATAAATCAGCTCAGCTTTTTCTCACGCTGCTCTTCATCTTCCTTCTCAATAGCCTTACAAGCCTTTTGTACTGGTGTCTTCAGTCTTCCACGTGACAGTTTTGGTGAATGCTGGAAATTGTGGGGGCCAGATGGTTGCTGGTAGGGTAACTGGAGAAGGTGAAGAAGGAGGGAACCCTCAGTGGGAAGACGAGGCTGAAGGCAGGGCATGTAGCTGGAAAGGGTAGAAAACAGCTGGAGGGTGCACTTTTCTCACCATTTGCTTCACTGTGTGCCTAAGATCCTGTCTGGTGTTTTATTTCTCTTGCAGTGATTCCTGTGCATCAGGAAAGGTGGTTTCTCTGCGCTGCATAGGTAGGTCACTGTGGTTTTCACACTTCTGCTCTGAAATGCTCTGCTCAGTCCTTTTGAATCTGCATAAATACCTGCTGTCTTTGGATGGGCGAGTGATTTAACTCTGGTTCCCAAGTTTCAAACAGTTCAGTTCAAAGGGCAGGGTGGGAGAGAAGACAAGGAGGATGTTGGATCCCCAGTGGCTTTGGTCTTTGCTGCCACTGGTTCCTTTAAATGACTTGCCTGTGGTGAGGCTCTGTATCCCTCAGCTGGAGTTGTGGTGGGATGTTTGTGGAGCCTTTGCTCTCCAAGATGCAGCCATGGGGCAGGCAGTGCCTTCTTGGTGGTGATGGCTGTCCTGAGGAGTCTCCTGGCTGCTCTGTGGCACAACACAGAATCATGGAATGTGCAGAGTTGGAAGGGATCCATGAGGATCACCGAGTCCAACCCTCAGCCCTTCACAGGACCACCCCAAGAGTCACACGCTGTGCCTGAGAGCATCATCCAAATGCTCCTTGAGCTCTGTCAGGCTTGTGCTGTGCCCACTGCCCTGGGGAGCCTCTTCAGTGCCCACCACTCTCTAGATAAGGAACCTTTTCCTGAGATCCAACCTAACCCTGCCCTGACAACTCCAGCCATTCCCTGGGTGTTGTCCCTGGTCCCCACAGAGCAGAGATCAGTGCCTTCCCCTCCTCTGCCCCTCCTGAGGAAGTTGTACATGTAATGAGGTCTCCCCTCAGTCTCCTCTTCTCCACCAAGTGCCCTCAGTGTCCTCAGACTGCTTATCCTTGAGGCCCTTCCCCATCTTTTCTGCCCTCCTTTGGACACGCTCTAATGGCTTAGTATCTTATATTGGGGTCACCAAAACTTGTGTGTGTCTTGCCAGAGATGCTTTGAAGGTGGAATGACCCTCTGGTTTATAGTTTATGGCGAACCAAGGGCAGCAGCTTTGAAGGGGGGTCTGCTCTATGGGATAATTGAGATTTCAGTGTCAGGGCAGAGGGGCCTGAGCTGTGGCATATCCAACACCAGCAGAGCAGAGGGGGAGAATCCACCTTCCAACTCGCTGTAACTAACACCCCTGTGTGTGATTGACTCCCCAGAGTGTGGCCTGCCCACCAAGAGCGTGACCATCATGAACAGGATCGTGGGTGGCAGCGGGGCCGTGCTGGGGCAGTGGCCGTGGCAGGTCAGCCTGCACGTGGAGGGCACCCACGTCTGCGGGGGCTCCATCATCACCCGCCAGTGGATCGTGACGGCAGCACACTGCGTGGAAGGGTCAGTCCCACCTATCCCCCAGCTCCCCATTTTCATAGAATCATAGAATAGATTGGGTTGGAAAAGACCTCCAAGATCATCGAGTCCAATCCTTGATCCAGCTCCACTCTGTTTACTAGATCATGGCACTGAGTGCCATGTCCAATCTCAGATTAAAAACCTCCAGGGATGGTGAATCTGCCACATCTCTGGGCAGGCCATTCCAATGGCTGATTACTCTCTCTGTAAAGAATTTCTTTCTAATAGCCCTCCTAAATTTCCCCTGGCAGAGCTTAAGCCTGTGCCCCCTTGTCCTGTTGCTGGCTGCCTGGGAGAAGAGACCGACTCAACCTGGCTACAACCTCCCTTCAGGATGTTGTAGAGAGTGATGGGGTCACCTCTAAACCTTCTCTTCTCCAGACTAAACAACTCGAGGTCCCTCAGCCTCTCCCCACAGGACTTGTGCTCAAGTCCTTTCACGAGCCTTGTTGCTCTTCTCTGGACCCTTGCTTTGGGCTGAAATGCACAAATTTCTCCAGGTCTCCCAAATTTCTGCTTCAAAACTTGCATTTGAGTGTGAGGTGCAGTGCTTGGTCTGTGCAGCACTATGAGCTTGAAGGATCAAGGCATTGTGCTTGAAAAAGGCTGAAAGAAATTTTATGTGTTTATTTTATTTTATGTGTTAAAAGTGGAAATTAAACAGGATGGTGGTGTTGGACACTGAATTAAAGATGTAAATTCAAGGCACCAAAATTAACACCAGGCAGCACAAGGTTTTCATGAAGATGTTGAATTAAACTGTGAGAAAACCCAAAGAGAATGGGAAAAAAAATATTCCCAAGTGCACAAATACCACACTGCTGTAGATATGATCAATTTAAAGATAACTGTACCATTTATTTCCTCATATCTTCATGCCACAGGGTAGTAAAGTCCAAATCAGTATTAAATGTAGATTTATACTTATCCAAGGAGCACTTTACGTAGCCATCAACAAGAAAAAGAGCTGGTGCTTTGTACATTTTTAACCTGTAAAGGAGAGTTGAGGGTGCTGTGGTGCCTTGTGTGCAGTGGCCCAATATGTTTAAAAGGTGGCTGCTTGTGTTGGAGGGAAAACCCCCAAAGCAAAACATTTTCAGTGTTGGTTGGACCACAGTTTGAGACTAAGGCAAGGAAAAATATCTTTGCCCTTAACCTTGAGAAAGGAATGCAAGTGTTTACTTTTGTGTTGTGATCTTATCCCTCCTTTGTTTTGTGATTTCATCTCTGTAGTATGCAAAAGCTTTGGGAATGACAACCAAGCTGTAGCTGGCACAGACCTGGTTTTCAGTCTTGCTTTGGGTTTTTTTGAAGGTGGCATGACTTGCAGGCACTGCTGCCTTGGCAGTTCTCATGGAGGGAGTTTTAACACTTGTGGGAAAATTTCTATTAAGCATTTTGTAAACTGTCCTGGAGCACAAGAAGCTACTTCAATTGCACCGAGCAAGCATGCTTAATGTTAAAAAAAAACAACACCACCACCAAAACCAAGCTAAAAAAAACCCCTGGCATTTTCAAGATGGTGGAATTCCCTCACTAGATCATGTTTTTACTAATTCTGGCTTCTGCTGCCCCGTGTGCTTTGGGTAGAAATGTAAGGGATAACACTGACATGTGAGACCTCAGCAATAAGTGCTTGATCCCCTCAGCCATGGCAATCAATAGACTTCAGTGTTGCAGTCTCAGACTTAATTTGTGGTGCTGATTGACATCAGGGGATGGATAGTGATACTTAACCCATTTCAATGATTTTTTGGGTATATTTGAGGAATTAGAGTCAAGCTTTCCTAAAGCTGGATGTCTTGAAATTTGTTTATCTTCAGAAATGGTAGTCAAATGCATGTGCTGAAGACAGTTTTTTCAAGGTCATAATCCATGTCTTGTTATCCCAGAAGCAAACCTAGTATTTCTTTCTTCTGTAGACGACTTTCTGACCCACACAACTGGAGGGTTTATGCTGGGATTCTGAATCAGGATGAGATGCTCTTTAGAAGTGGATACAGAGTGCAACAGATTATTTCCCACCCGGATTATGACACAGATTCTAAAGACAATGATGTTGCCCTTATGAAGCTGGAGTCACCACTGACTTTTACTGGTATGTATTCTGATCTTCTTAAAGCAAAAATCCAGTGACAATGAGCACATCTTTTAAAACTTCTGAATTTCATCGGGAAATCACTGTAGGTACTTGTGGGAAGAAAACAAAATGTGGGTAGAGACAACTTAAGAGACAGAATGGAGGTAAGAAACTGAGGGCACAGCCTCTGATTTCCTAAGTGGGATTTATTTAAATCTGTTACATGGTTGGCAGATTGGGTTCATCTCAATAATGTACTTTTTCCTTAAAATGGTGCTTAAGCATTGCCAACTGCTGTACGTAGAGACAACTGTATGTGCAGTGGTGGAGCAGCTGATCAAATCCTAAATCAAGTTAGGTCAAGGGGTGGTCAAAAAAACCCCAACCCCAGAACCAAACATGATAAGAAGTTCCTTTCATATATGTAGATTTAGGTTGTTTGTAAGCAAGGGGTACAAAATGGAGGACAGATGACTATTTAACTTGAAATGGTTTTTGCGTACAGGTCCTTTGTATTTTAATGTATCATCTTAAATCTACTAGAATTATTCTGGGAAGAATTTTCTCCTGCATGAGAGCAGGGAGAGTGCTCTGTTTACCAGGTTTTTGTGCTGCATGCTTCTTGTGTATATATAGGCACTGAATCCTGCTTGCATTGAAATTATTTTCAGCAGAGTTTTGCAAAGAGAATGTAGAGCTGTCTGAAGTTTTTCCTCTCAGTCCTCCACTGATCAGAAGAGCGGGTGTTAATTGTTCTGGTTAGCCTGATGAATTGAGCTAGAACCACTAACTGTGCTTGCTCCTCACTTTGAGGTGAAGATTGGGCAGAGTTGAGGTGAAGATTGGGCAGAGTTGAGGTGAAGATTAGACAGTCCTCAGGGAAAGGGCAGCTGGTAAACTTTCTGCTGCTGCCTGCATTGCACAGCGTTGCTCACTGCAAGGGAAGGTAAAGTGTAAGTGGTGGTGGTGCTGAGATATTTCATACACATTTATTTTGAATTATGGCTGCACACCTGGGATTACAGATGTCACTCTGTTTGTTCTGCAGAAACTGTACGGCCAGTTTGTCTGCCTAACCCAGGAATGATGTTCCAGCCTAATCAGCAGTGCTGGATATCAGGGTGGGGAGCAGAGTACCAAGGAGGTAAACAGTGCTTCTGGAATGTTTTGGTCTTCTACACAAACTAGTCCTTTCCAGTCTGTGAATAACCATTTCTTGGCTTGATTTGGCAGTTTAATCCAGATCTGTTGGCACACTATCTTTTCACCTCTTTTACAGTCCCCATTATCTACCCAGGGCATTCTCAAAGCAAGTTGTGATCTCTTGCATTCAGCAGACTGCAAAGGACCCTCAAATCACTACTGAGGGGCAAAAATATTCACCCAGCAAACAATTCTATGCCCTTGCCAGCAGGGCCACTTCTCCTCTAACAAGGATTGCCATGTGCCAGACCGGTCCTGTGGAGGTGGGAAAAGGGCAGGAGCCTGTCCTTTACACCACATCGGGCTGAAATGACATGATGCAAGTGAATTTGTGAGAATGGAAGCGGGAGCAAAGGTTTCTTTCAGTATGAGAAGGCACTGGGTGGGAAGGGCAGTGTTGGGGAAGCTGAGCCCTGAATTTGGGAATTGCTGGCAGCTGATGCTGGACCATGAAACTGGGGAGCTCCTTTTCATTTCTTACAGACTTCTTATACCTTAAATGTCCATTCTTGTGCTTCTAGTAAGTGCTTATCATCTTGAACAGTGCTGGCTGCTGGGATTTGTAATAGCAATGCAATATGAAGCGTGTTCTAATTTTATATTTGTATGTTTGTGTGTATTGCAATTTCAGGTAAGACATCAAATAACTTGAATTATGTTGCGGTGCCCTTAATAGAACGTTCAAGGTGTAATTCTGTCTATATCTATAATGGCATGATTTTGCCTACAATGATCTGTGCTGGAGATCTAGCAGGAGGAATTGATTCCTGTCAGGTAATTATTCCTCATTAGCATCTAATAATGATCTGATTATTTTTGTGGTCTCTCTCTCTCACACAAACAAATCCTATCCCTCCGCTGCTGCAAAAATTAAAAACTGGCATAACGTTTGGTTTAGCTTCTGGTTCCTTTGGTGGTGCATCCTTTTAAAAGCTTTTGTTTCATCTTCTGCTGCCAGTGCTCAGTTCTCACTAAATACCCAGAGAGGGTGGAGCAGTTCTTATTAATGCTTCAAGGATGGTTTGTTATCTGGTACTTGAAAGTGATCAAACGCTCTTCATAATCACAACATTATTATCATTATTATGTTATTAATCACAGCATCATGGTTGTGAACAGTCAATAATGCAGATCTTTGTTAGGGCTCTGGGCAAATGATATTCATCACTATTGCATGCAGACATAATTTAATACCAAAATTGCCATCACTTTTTGTTTTAGTGACTCCCTAAAACAGTGTTTACCCCTTTTTTGAAGCTTACCCTGTATTCCTGAAGGGAAACAGGTCGTGTGTCTCCTGGTGGCCAGGCCACTAATTAAATGATTTTGTTCTGTGCAGGGTGACAGTGGAGGCCCATTAGTGACCAACAAAAACTCTGTGTGGTGGCTGGTTGGAGACACCAGCTGGGGAACTGGCTGTGCTACTCCCAACAAACCTGGAGTGTATGGGAATATGACCGTGTTTACAGATTGGATTTATAGAAATATGCAGGTAAAATATTTGGGTGTTTTTTGATGATTTTGTGTGTCCCAAATCCTGAAACATGATTTTATTTTTAAAAATAAATAAGTAAACGTGACTTGTCTGCTAATTAAGCTGTTCTGTTGGGAAGCATCCAAGTAATTGATAAGACAGAACTTGAACCTTTGTTTTTTGTTTTGTTTTGTCTTTTAAACAGGCAAACAGATGACAACGATGTCTGTCCTTGCTGATCGATGTTTCTGAGGACAAGAATAAATGAAGCCATGGGTGCCTGGGATATTTATTCACTTTGCAATTGATTTTTTTTTTTTCTCGTTGAATTTTCTTTTTAAAAACAACATGAAGGATTGCACACTTGGTTCTGTGCTGGCTACAGTGACTGATCTTAATCAGTGAAAGACTATCACAATGAGCACCTTTCTTCTCCTTGTGGTGCCTGGCAGAAAGTCATTCTGTCAATTGCTTGCTGAAATGTCTCTTTTTAGTTGAGTAACTTTCACTTGATAATCAGGTACAGGCTTATAATGGCAATTAAAATCACAATTTAATTTAAGATTTTCGTAGCAGGATGCTGAGACAGTTTAGTAGCTTCTAAATTAAATGTTAAATAATGTGAATGTTGAATCTCTGAGCTGCTGGTTGGCAATTTAAAAAGAATGAATGTTTTTTTTTAGTATAGAATGACAGAATGGTTTGGGTAGGAAGGGACCTTAAAGATCATCCAGTTCCCACCCTTCCTGCCATGGGCAGGGACACCTTCCACCAGCCCAGGGTGCTCCAAGCCCCGTCCAACCTGGCCTTGGACACTTCCA
>JAWWMP010000001.1:114386830-114421267 GCA_035047865.1 Dendrocincla tyrannina
ACTTCCAGGGATGGGGCAGCCACAGCTTCTCTGTCCAACCTGTGCCAGGGCCTGCCCACCCTCACAGGGAAGAATTTCTTCCTAAAATCTAAACCTGCCCTCTTTCAGTCTGATGTCACTACCCCTTGTTCAAAGTCCCTCTCCAGCTCTCCTGTAGGTACTGGAAGGAGCTCTCAGGTCTCCCTGGAGCATTCTCTTCTCCAGGCTGAGCAACCCCAGCCTGTCCTCACAGCAGAGGTGTTCCAGCCCTCAGACCACCTTTGTGGCCTCCTCTGGACTCACTCCAACAGGTCTCTGTTGGGAATCCCAGATTTGGATGCAGCACTCCAGGTGGAGTCTCAGGAGAGCAGACTAGAGGGTGAGGAGTACATATGAAGGGAATTTTTCATGCACTACACTAGAGGCACAGGAAAAAAACCCAAACAGCTGTATATTCAGGTAGTTAAAAATCCTCAGGATCTCAACACAGCAGCCACCAAGTCAGATTGTTCGAAGTGAGACCAGTCTGACTGCCTCAGTCATTAAAAGTGCTGTTCTGCCTTAAGCTGCTCTGAACCCACAGAGGGCAAGGCTTGCCATCACTCTTGATGTAGTCTATGGAGAGGGATGTAAGGTTTGGAGAGGGATGTAAGGTTTGGAGAGGGATGTAAGGTATGGAGAGGGATGCTCCAGAGCTGTAGCAGAAGTGACAGCCCCAGTGACAGACTGTGCATGTCGAGGTTGTCTCTTTGAACTCTCCCTGCTGTGAAAGGCAAATGGCAAGCTTTTTCAGCAAGGCTGTGTTGCCAGACCTCGGATTGCAGACACACAAGCAGAGACTGGGTGTTTTATACAAAGAAACACAAATCTGCGTTTCTGCGTAACGAGATGAACTACCTCATTTATTAAATTTGGCTTCTTCATTCCTTAAAGCTCTTCTATATGTATCTGCCTGTATGTTTTTAGCAAAACAATTAATATCTGAGTGCCACCTCAACTAGGATTTTGAAAATAATTTATAATCGTAGTACAGAGGATCAAAAAGCCATATCAAGTCACTTTGTTAAGAAGGATAAATCTTTATTGAATGAAATGACTCCACTCGTCCTGTTTTCTCTTTTGGTACTGAAATGGAATTATCTCACATGTAAACAAATAAATTTTTTTTTTTTTTTACTAATAGTTTTCCTTAGTAGTGCTTTATATCTGTTTGTGTGTATTTTTTTGGAAGCAGTTGCTGGATTCACTGCCAGAAGTGCTTTGAGAATCTGGTTAAAAACCCAACCCAAACAAACGAGAGAAAAACAACCCATGAGGGTGATCCAAGAAACTGCTTTAATTCCAGTATTTCAGGTCCTTGAACAAACCCAGGGAAAGAGAGCTGGATGTCCTGGAATGCTGAATTTCAGTGGTGGCTGGGTCTGATGGAATCACACCTGACTGTGAAATTGAATTAAATAAGGAAGTTTAGCCTACAGGCACTGCCTTGAGGGAGTCACACCCTGTTTTGTTACCACATCTCACACTGCCTCGAGCAAAGTGTACCTGCCTCTCTTCTCTAGGTGTGAGACAGGTGTTTTCAATAGCACATGTGCATCCGGTGCACCTTGGGGGATACCATGAGGTAATCAGCGAGTTCAAAGTACTTTAAAACCAGAAATTAGATAAATGAAGTTGTTATGGTATCAGGCTTTTTTTTTTTTTTAATGGCTTCTGGCCTGCAGCACTGCAAGTCCATCGTAGGAAAATAGTGTAGAGAAATGTGGAGAGCTGTCTGAAGGGACCAGCAGGGCTAAGGAAGCTGTGCTGTAGTGGGGGGAATGCTGTGCCACAGCAATCAGCCATCAGCTGCAGTTTCCCGTCAGAGGGTCAAACACTTTCTGTCATTTCTAGCCTGAGGAAAAAGTTTCTCTTGTCAGAATCTTGGAAATTACTACATGGCACATTGGCATAAGCACATTTTTTTTCTAGCTGATTGCAGACATTACTTTTGCTACAGAAAGCACGGCTTTGCCCATTAAAATAAATCCTCCATATGAAAGATGTCATGAACACAGTGTGCAGTGATACATCTTGCACTGGCTTCCATGAAATGAAAGAGCTTTTGGAAAGGTTCTTCTTGCCCTGGGGATGGGAAGGGGAAAGGCAGCAAATCACATGCTGAGACACCTTTCTAATGTTTGATCCATTTAAGGCATTCAAGTCCTGCCATCTGTTGACTTGCTCATCAGTCCCAAAATTTCAGGCATCCAAGAGAAAGAGCCTCTTAGCCTTTCTGTGCAAATCAGAGAACTGAAAAAGGAGGCTCAGCAGAGCCAGTGGCATCCTGTGGAGGCACCATCAGATGTAGTAAACTATTTTTTTTCTTCCAGGCTGGAATTGTTTCATGCCCATCGTGTGTTCCCTCTCTACCTATTGGGCCAACACTTAGCAGTGGTGACACTTTGCAGAGTTGTCTCTTAGGCAATGGCAGGAAAGGCAACTACAGCAAGAAAAAAACCCACAGGGAAGGAGGGGGTCACTATGGTTGTGCAGTAAACTTCACTTAGGAACTGAATAATTTGATTTCTCCAGTTTCTGAGTTATACAGCTGCCATCCTGATTAAAAAAAAAAAAAAAAGAAAAAAGCCCACAACAGAACTTATAATGCTCAGAGTGATAGCTTTTTAATGATAATTTCAATGGTTGTACAGAGTCCATGCAGCAAAAAATTGGATAACAGTAGTTTAACCCCAACTCCCCCAGTGGAGCCCTTTACGTAAAAGTAGCTGTTTGCATAGAACTGATTATGGAAAATAAAGCAGAGCTGAGCACTGGAAATGAGTGTTAAAGGTCTGGGCTGACATTGCATGTTTAGGGGACTATACAAAATTCTTCCATGTTGGTAGAAAACAAGGGAAGAGGAATACTTCTGAAACCCAAAGGAATTACAGTGCACTGAAGTCCCTCAGGTACTGACAGGCTTTGGTGAGGCGATCCACTCGCTGGCTGAGATAGTTCCTGTGTTTAGCAGCTTCACCGTCCTCCTCGAGGAGAACATTTAACTTGTCTTTATCTTGCAAAAGATGCAACATCGTGGTCTGTATGTGTTCTCCGAAGTCATGGAGGACAGAAGACAGGATGATCAGAGGTATCTGATTGGAGAGACGCTTACTCGCTCCCTGCAAGATGAGGGGAAAAAAAAGGCAAAAGACTAGTTTCTCAAAGAGGACTGAAAAAGGAAGGGGCTGTAGGGAATCTGGCAAAAAGCGATACCAAGGCTTCAAAATGTTGGATTGGGTTACTGTTCAAGAAGCGAGTACTGTGAACTAAAAAATGTTTGCAACTACTCTCTGTGCCTAAAGATCTAAAAATTAAGAGGTACTGGAATGTCAGCTTTTGCTTTCTTCCCTCAGGAAACTAAAGCCAGTGCAGGCTGTTCCCTGCTTGGTTCTGTCAGGTATAATTTATACAAGTTACAGGAGGCTGTACCTGACAAACAGGACTTGTGAACAATTTCTGGTGTCAAACCATCTTCACTGAATGCTACCAATATGTTACGGTGCAGGAAAGCAAAGAGTGATTTTTCCCAAAGCTGGTAAATTCCTGTATTTAGATGATATTACTGATGTGGTTGTGCTTTTAAGTGTAAGACAACTTTGGAATAAGATTTAGCCTTAAGGGGAAATGTCTTCAGCAGTAGTGAGACCAGACTGTGCCTACATTACACATGGTGATACCTCCACGAGATAATTTCCTGCCTAACCTGACCGACTGCCTGCTTGGGTTATTGATGCAAACTGGAACAGATTGACCCCGAAGAGTTTGTGGGGCCCTTTCTCCAAAGACATCTGCAGAGTTTTGGGGCTCAGCTGGTGCTCTTGGGCAATGCCAGGTTCAAAACCTCTCCCACATGGGATGGAGCTTCTTCCAGCCAGCCTGGTGCCAGGTAAGCACTTGTGCCTGAGCGACTGGCTGTAATTAAGAGGTGCTCTCTTCCTTTTCTTTGTAATATCTGAAATGAAAATGGCAGTGAGAAGACCTGTTTCATTTGTAGGTCCTATAGGTAGCCTGTTTTCACAGAAGTCTAAGGTGTTTCTGGTTTTGGATACCTCTGGAGCTCAGTCTCTGCAAATCTTTTGTGTACAAGGATGAAGTTGAACTTGAGCTGAAAAATACCTAAGCCTAGATGTTTAGTTTTTCTTTGTAGTTAGCAGAGATCTAGTCAATAGGAAGCAATTTGGCTGAGTCAACTAAAGCACTTACTGAGCCTACTTGTTCTCTACTGACCCTGTGAGGGAGACCAGGTGTTTTTCTGGAGCCAAACACCACCCAAAATCTTGACAGTCCTGTCATAGGTGACACAGTTTCATGCACGCTCTTTTCAAAGTCCATGGATGCTTAAGAGCTTCCATCTCATTCAAACTCTATTTGGCCATGCATAAGTCCCATGGAGATTTGATGCCCTGGAATTTGTTTTTTCTGTTGAAAATGGCTCGTAGGGCATTTAAAAAAAATGCTTAACTAGCATGTAAGACATACTTGTTATAGCAGTGAGTATAAGGAGGTAGGATGGAAGAGTTTATGCAGTTCTTTCTCCATCAGCCTGAGTAGCCTGAACATTTAATTGCAGAAACTTGTCAAAACCTTGTTACTGGAATGCAAAGTGAGCTGCTAGTTACTTTGCTGCATTATTAATATTGAACTTGCTGCTTTCTGAGGGAGTTTTACTACAAAGCAAATCCTGATACTGCATGCACTCTCTTATTCTCTAACAAGATCTTTTGTTAAAACATCCCATTTGTCTGCAGAGACTCAACTTCTAGGGAGCTATCTACAGTACAGCAAATGCACTCTGATCTTTACAGACAGCTGATGCATCGTAACTCGATGTTTTTTTCTCACTCCTCTTGCTGCATTAGCTCAGGATCTGACTGCAAGCCCTGGACACCACTCCCTGCTGGCTGCAGGAATATGCAGAGTGGCTGGAGGGCAATCTGAGCTTGCAGATGCTGTGCCAGGTGCCAAAGTGCCGTGTATGATGTTATTAAGCTTGTGAAAACTGGTGTTATTTGAAAAACGTGAGATGAACTTGCAGGGGACAAAGCAGTCCTAGGACAGTTGCTTCCTTTGCTGGAGAGGGGAGCTGGCTATCACTCAGTGACTTTTAATTACAGGGAGAAGGGGCTCTTCCTCACCCTGTCCTCTCCTCTGTGCTGGTGAGTGACTGTCCTTTTCTCCTCCCAGGGCTTGTCCTCAGCAAGAGAGCCCTGTCCGGGCGTGGGGCTGTGTAGGGTGCAGGGAGTCACCCCCTTTTCCATGAAAGGCTGGAGGAGGAGAGGACTCCCTTGCTGATGGTGTGTCCCCCAAGCCAGGGGTAGCTGCAGCAGGGAGCCATGCCATGCTGGGAGGTGGCTAACAAGGGGTTTAGGAGACAGCTGTCCCTTTAACAACTTGCAGGCTTTCCTGCTCACCATATCCTGCACTCTGCAGCCACTGCTCCCCAGTGGCTGTGCTGATACAGCCCGACAGACCAGCCTCCTCCTGACATTTTCATCACTGGTCAGAAGCTCTGATTAATCTGTGCAGCTGAGTGTGTACCTGAAGGAGGCACTTATATACCCTCTGGCTGCTATTCCCTGCATAGCAGTAGTATTGTATGGAAGACTATATTGATTACAGCAAGACCTGGAGGAGGGGGATGTGCTGTAGCATTCAGGGGGCACCAAAACTGCTGTATTGTAGTCTGTAAACTCACAGAGAAATAGGCCTTTGTGTGAGAAACCATTTCCTGGACAAAGGAGGGCTCTTCTTTTTGAGCTTGTAATGGATTAGGTACCCCCTTGGCCTTCACAGAATTAAAATCACGAATGTAAAGGTCATCCTGGCAGTATACAATTCTCTCCATTTTAAACTGTGTCCGGATATGTCTTTCAGCCTCTGCCGCTTGTTGCTCTTTAATGTCTTCAATTCTTATCTAGAAAAGAAAGGCACAAGAAATTCTAAGACATTTGCTTCCTTTGGAGATAGGAACGCCAATGCTCAGCAGTGTCCCCAGGGAATGGCAAGGTGGGCACAGTGTTCAACAGCCCTTCCTGCAGCACTGTCTAATCCCAGACTGGCTCTTGGGAACACAGGCTAATGCTTTAGATTCTGGTTACTCTGTCGTGAGAGAGCAGGAAAACACGGCAGTTTTGCCCCCTCCTTAGACATGAATGGGATCAGTCAAAACCTGGTGCTTGAAACCCAAAGGAAAACACAAAGTTGGCAGGAAAGTGCAGCACTGGCCAGCCATGGGTTCAGCCTGCAGCCTCTCCTTGGTTTTGGCATGTGCTTCGTTTGCATCTCCTACTTGCCGTGAGTGGTGGCAGCAGGCACTGATGGGAATTCCATTGCCCCTCCTGCTTTTCTCAAACACTGCAGTGTCCTGTCTGTTGTCAGCAAACCAACCCTGTCTAATCCCTCACTCTGGTGCTTTCTGGCCTTTTTGATACTTCCACCTAAAAGTCTGTGGGGACATCAAAGATCCCTCAAAGATTCCTCAAGTTCCCCTAAAATGCTTTCCTAGCATCCCTAAGAAAGCATCCCAGTTTTCTTCTCATGTCCAGTGTCTAACAGACCTCCTCCCAGTCCCCATGTTCTTGATGAAATAGCTTATTTGTTTGCTGTCTGGTTGGCCTGGAGGGTTTGACCATTAAAGTCAAATAGCAAACCACCTATTTCACTCACATTTGCCTTTGAGGTTCCTTTTCCAGCAGTACCCTGTGAATGGAATCTGCTTCCTGGCTGCCAGCATTGCTTCTATCTCTTCCTCATAGCCCTTTCTGAGAAAATGCCTTCAAGGGCATCCATACCATTTAACTCCATCACAGAACATGCTATTGCCCAAGCTGTGAGCAGTCATCTTCTAATTTTTTTCAGAGTTGAATGATTTTTGGCCTGTCTCCCTTTTATCAAGGATGAGATTCCTGCACTGGCTAACACCCTGGCTCATTTTCAGAGAGGGAAAAGCACTGTTTAGGACTCTGAGGCTACCCTCATCCTTACAAATCATCGCAGGACTTAAATCTGAAATTAATTATAGACTCTTCAAGGCAGCCATACCAAGTTTTCTTTCCATTCTGTTGTAAGCATCAAGAATGTGACCAGAATTAACAGGGAATATTTATATTAGATCTTGTCAAAGTTGTGCAAGATGCACTTTCATTAGTGCCATTATAAACATTCTATCAATTTCTTCCTTATTTTCCTGCAAGAAATTCCACACTTGCATAAGGGTAATGCAATGAGACATGTACCCTAAGCGTGGTTGTCTTTACAAATGCCATTCTGTCTTGTTTTTGACTTATCTCAGGTTATAGGCAGTGTCTCACCTTAGCAGCTCTGCTTAGATTGTGAAAATTAGCAAAATTCCTTTTAACGATTTCCATAAATTTCTCTTCAACCAGTTCTAAGGGAAGAACAAACAAAGTCAGGTAAGTAAGGGAGGTTTTTAAACTAATGTCAATATGAGACTGGGGAAACTTCTCATTTCCTGTATTAATTCTGAAACATCTGAGCAGCTGTACTGGTGCACTGTGTGGATACAAACAGGTAGGAATTTAGATTCCAGGTCCAAAAGTGTGGGCAATTAAAAACCTCCTGTAACCACTCAACACCTGAGAGAGTGAGATTCCTTTGATAAAGCAATTTCTGTGCTTACAGCTGTGTCTGCCAGATGTAGCATCACTTGGCCATGTCAGCACATCTGCATCTCGCCTTGAGTGGCCTTTCCAGGATGAGGAGCTGGCACGTGGAGTACAGAGCAGTGAGTGTGGCGTGGGATTGCTGCCCTCTAAGGCAACACAGGAGACACAGAATCACAACATCATTTTTCCTTGGTTGCCTTTTACTAGATGAGCTCTGTACCCTTCCCCCCAGCCCCAGCAGTCATACAATGTCATGCAAAGCAGCTGTGTTCAGGTTTGTGAATTCCACTCCCTGGGTTTGGGAATACCAAGCCAGGTATTTCTACTAGGTATTTCTACTATACTGTTTCCTTACACTGTTATTTGTTATATTTACTTTCTAACTCCCTTCCACCAGCCACTGGGAAAAGCATTAACAAATGCTGGAGACCACATGTAGAGAATGAAGGCCCTAGAGAAGAATCAAGTCCTCAGGTTGAATTGGATTTACTTCCCCACTCTGAAATATCCTGGCTGGAGCTCTTGCTCCAGCAAGGGAGAGCATCAGCTTATCCTGGAAAAAAATAATTGCCAGGCACCCCAGTGTGTCCCACACAAGAGCCTCCCATGGGCTGTGAGACTTACCAATCACGTTGTTCAGGATCTCAATGGCTGGCTCCTCCAGTTCCAGGATTTGCTCTTTTATGATGTCCTCAAATGTCCTGTAATTGGTGAAGCCTGGGAACTCCCGCCCACGATACTGGGCTTCGTATTTATTTGCCTTACTGGGTACGCTTTTTTTAGCTGCAATAGTAAAATGACATTTCTTTACTACCAACTCACTCAATGTATGCATTCCACATTTAAGAAGGAAGTCTATTTCTCCTCTTTGGGTTGTTCTTGAATGACTACTGAGATGATATTTCAAGCAATGCTGTTATTACAGAGCAGAGCTATCACATTGTTGCTCAGTGAATGAGGCATTTCACTTCCAAGTTTAAAAAAAAACAGAACAAAACAATGCCCCAAGCTCCCCAAACACCTATTCCAGGAATCTACTGCTGGCTAGCTATTTTTAAGATATCACAGTTAATATTTCTTTGTTGACATTATACACATTTGTAATCTTAAATGGGTTATATCCCTTTGAATATTTTTGAATGGTTTTGATTTTGTCCTGTTTTGGGGTCAGATTTGTGAACCATGGACCAAGTGCACATGTGGAAATAGAAATCAAGCCATGAATGCATTCAGTTCTAATACTCAGATATATGAATCTATGTTTGGATAGTAAAAAAAAACCCAAACAAAGAAGAAAACCCAAAACCAACCCAACCAAAAATAAAAAAAAGGAAAAGACAGAAGTAGATGTGGAGTGTCTTGTTCAGAGTCTGAAAACATACCTGTACAGTTACAGTAATACAAAGCCATATCAACATCCATCAGCTTGGAACAGAAAGTTCAAGGTTTCAAGTACCCAAAGTATTTGCTCTTTTTCATACTTAAATTTATCATAAGGAAGCTGAAGTTAAACAGAATCATCAGGCATGCAGTGATGCACCTTCAGAAATCTTAGCAGTGACTGATGCCTGTGCTTTTCATTGAGGAAGGTCTTGCTAAGCCACCTCTAATTTTCAAGCTAGATGTGAATACTTCCCCATGTCATTGGGGTAGCTGTTGTAAGAGCTGTGGGTGCTGCTGCCCTCATCTGTTGCCAAGTCAGACATAGTTTAAATCAAGGGGGATAACCTGGAAGTGCCCAGAGGATCCCCCACTGTGGTTCTGCTGCCATGTGATGCCTTGTGTGACTTGTGCAACTCAGGTGCTCATTATCCTCTGAAGAGGCTGAATCCTTCTGCTTTCTCCTCTCTTTACATCTATTCCTTCATGCCTTCATTGTCTTATTCTTTTATTCTCTCCACAAAATCATGTTGCTTGGCTTGGTACTTCAAGGATACACTACTACTGCTTCAAGGGACTACTTGGATGGGACATGAGAGGCACTGATAGACACCAATGTCTGTCTGTCTGTCTGTCTGTCTGTCTGTCTCCACATCTATCCATATATACACCTAGATTTTTCTCTGGCTGATGGCACCTTTGCAGCCTACATGTACCTATCATTTTTTATAATTTTTAAATGTTCATTCATCATTTTAGTCATTAGTGATGTTGATACAGACATACATCAAGGACTAAAAGAATTTGTTCCAAAAGCTACTGCTTCACTGGCAGCTGATGCTATTTTGTCTCTGAGGGCAAATGATGGGTTTCAGAGGTGTGAAAAAAGTTATGCAAAAGATGTTGAGTGCACAGCAGAGTTCACTCTGTGTGTATCACCCTCCAAACAGAACCCCAAGTTAAGAACTGAGTTCAGTCAAGCAGTTAGCAAGGTGCACAGAAAGGGATACACTCTTGGCAAGGTTGTGGTTATTTCAGACCCAGAATTGCTTTCCCCACACCTTAAACCAGAGTTAAGGTGGAACAAATGAAGACCCAGATTCTAAAATATTATTATTATTATTAATACAACAAGTTATTATATATAGTTGTTAATAATGATGATAATGATAATAATATTTTGTGTCAGTGTTGTTGCTGTTATTTAAAAGATGCTCGTAGCTTCTCATTCTTCACTTTTTTGAAAACAACTTTGTGTCCAGATTTAAAAGCAAGGGAATGGACTCTCAGGTCAGCTGCAAGTGGTGGTTTCTGTGCTTACCCTTCTCAGCACACTCCAGGAGAATCACTCCCCATGTTTGGAACTCTCTGCGGATTTTCGTGAAGAGTCTGACTTCGTCCCCAAACAGTTGCTCCTCTCCCCGCATCGTCCGAGAGATGTCTTGATTGAAGAGTTTGATCAGCTGGAATGAATTGAAGAACAAGCAAGCAATGTAGAAACTTTCAGTTCTTCAGTCTGATTTGAGTATGCTAAGTAAATTGAAGCAAGCACACAGTCCATAGAAGACATCCCCTCCTATCATCTTTTATCCTCTTAGCTCCTGTTTTGGCTCCTAGTTTGGCTTTGGGGTTTTTTGTTTTCAAAAGCATCCTGGCTCCTCACAGCTCCTCACATCTCCTCCTCACAGAACAGAACAAACTTGATGCCACTTTTTTCCCCCCTCTGTGGACTTTTAGAACAATTTACTAAATTCTAATTGACCAGACTTGTGTGAAGTCTTTGAAGACTGATGAGCCTCCCAAAGGCTTACTGTGAGGGATTAACTCAAATGAAGACACTTAGATGGATCACTTACATGATTTGGTATCAGGAATATACTTGAATTTACAAGTGCTGTAAGCAATGGAAACCCTTCAAAGTGCTGAGCAGGCAGGAGTGTCAATTTTCCCTCTCTGAGATGCTTGATTTTGACCAATCAACTGAGTTGTTGTTTAGTTTTCTTGCCACATTATCACAGGAAAAAAATTGCTAGAAGGGGCCACAAGGTCATCTGGGCCATAATTTTTGCAGGTATGATGTATTTCTGACAGGGGTTTTCCTCTGTTACTCTCAAAGCATTTCAGTGACAGATACCACAAACTTCCTGGTGGTCTCTGCTGAGGTTTTGATAAGTTTTTCTCCCCCAGTTCCCTCTTAGGTCTGCTCTGTGACCAAACTAATGCTCGTACTTACATCTGTGAGGAAAATCAGCTTCTCAGACTCTGTTCTGGGTGTGCTTCTATTGTACCTTTGTAGATCCTGTAATGTTTTATGGAGTGTCTCACGTATTTGGCTCTCCAGTGCTGGCAAAGTTTTCTGGGGAGTAAAGAAGGACATTGAGATAGGTTGAACATGCCTGATTTTGGAAAGGAAACAAAATTCCTCTAAGTGTGACCTACACTTGCATATGATCTTTGCTTCTCTTAGAAACCCAAGAGCTGATGTTTGTGTCCCATGTGTGACAGTGGGATAACATGGAAGTGCAAATATCCAGGATCTCCCTGAGAAATCAGGCTGGACCTCACTGCCAGGTGAGCAGAGTAGCTGCAGTCTAGGGCAAGATTATACCTACAGTGAGCCAGAAACTCTGTGCCGGGAAGGTGATGACACAGGGAATGTCCTGACTCAAATCCTGGTCAGCACCTGATTGCACATGGTTATTTAGCTGTTTATTTTCTGTAAGTCTACATAAATATTTTTTTCTCATTTGAGATTGAATTTAGAGCTTCCTGATATTTCAGCATCTTCCCTTAGTGCAATAAAATGTATTACTTACAGATAAATATATATAAAATAAACCTACCAATATACTTACAGTATATTACAGTAGTATAGTAATATAATAGAACAATTATATCTTGAGATTTTGAAGATATTTTCAGCTAAATGGAAATTACTGTTTCAGTAAGCTGTTATCAGTAACTTGTCACCCAGATAATCAACACTCCTTATAAACAAAAAGAAATGCCATGTCTGCCATTGAAAGGGCAGGAGTTACGAGTCACAAGTAGATAAAATGATCTGCAGTTTAAAGTCAAACCTGAGGACAGAGCATGGGCCTTTTTACCTCTAACTCCCAGTCCAATTTGCTCTCAGATTGCCAGATTGAAGGATCATTAAACACTATCTATGCATATAAAACTGCAATCCAACTGCAGTCAATTGCATTCCAGGGTTGAAGGGTTGAATTTACTTTTAGGTGGTAACTGGTACAAACAGCTCAGTGTGGTGCCTCTGTTACTCACAATGATGTGTTTCACAAGTTCATTTGTGAGCTTCACCGACAGATGAGGGATAGTAGCCTTTCCTTCTTCCATAAGAGTTCTGCAAAAAAAGAGGGAAAGGTGGTTTTGGGTAGCCAGGATGTGCAGGGCAAGGAGGCAGCACTGATGCTCTGCTGTTTTCACTAGTTCTAGCAAACAAATTGAGTAAAGAGCCCTCTGTGAAGTGCTGGTACAGATGTGGCCACAGCCCAGGACTCTTTTATTCAAGAGTTGTTTGACAGCTACTGGCTAAGCAAAGGGAAAGAGGGAAGAATCTGAAACCAGCAGACTCCAACAACAGATGGATGTGCTGCTGTATCATTTCTGCATGTGTGAAGTTCACTGATTCAAAGCCTTTTCACCTGCTATTCTCTGTATTATGATTGATTTGCTGCTTATGTTCTGGGCAAACTGTGCCCTCAGCACGGGCAATGAGTGGCCTCTTTCATGCTGTGTTTCATCACATTTTCCAGTGGAAAAAACCATTTAAGTGCTTGACTTGAAGTGCTCAGATGCTTAACTCAAATTCTTTGGGACTATTCTGAACTTTTTAAGTTCCCTGCACTTCTCCCATGTATTTTGCATCCAGGAAACATTTTTAAAGTTTATTTGGTATGTAAAATTCCTCCAGGTTACTGAAATGCAACACCACACAGGCTATGAGAAATATGACTAATATCTGTTTGTAACCCTGAGTTAAATCTCAGCACATCAACAGGAAGCTTTGAAGTGACTTTAATATGTTTTTAGTTAGATCTCTTTTGCCAGAAGTACCTGAAATGTCTGTGACTCGCAAAGAAGTTCCTCTCCTGCTGGATTGCAGCGGCCAAGGTCAGTCTGTTGTGGATGTCCTGCTGCCCACGACACTTCACAATCATGTAACCTTTTTTCAGGGGGATTACCTTGTTTTGCATTATTCTAATGATGGATTCTTCAGTTCCTCTGTCCACCAGGTCGGGTTTTGTGAGGATCCCTGTGAAATTACCCAAAGAGAAAGTTAGTCGAGCACAGGAGAGAGAGGGACAGTAGAAACCCCACCATCAAGAAGTAATGCTCTGTACCATGTTTTATAAAGCAATTTTTCTTTGTATTCTCTCTCCTAGAAAGCTCCCAGCCCCTGGGCTTTGCACTCTAAGACTTGGCCTCCCACCAGGCCTTTTGCCTTGCACCCCTTTTTTAAAAACTTTCCTACCATTAACTCTGAGATTTTCAATTTCTAGTTATTCATAACATGAATGCCAGCAAGACACAAAACCAAGGGGTTCTTAGAGCTACTCAAGCTTTGTAAATAGTTTGTTTAGGCTGTTTTCTTTTTTGTTTTGTTCTCTTCTTCTAGTAGCTAATTTCACAGATCTGGCGTAGAACACAGAACAGCTAAAAAAAAAAAAGATAAAAAATTGCATTTCTCTTCAACTTACAGCTTAAAAATTGTCTCACCTAGTGTCCTTTCTCCACTGGGGTCCACCTCCTGGGCCATTTTCAATGCTTCTGTTGTTGCAATGTCCACATTGCATGGCACCACCACCAAATTGATTGTCTCTTTGCAACCAATAATTCTTTTAAGTAGCATTTTGATCTGCAATTCAATACAGCAGTAAGGAGATTCAGTGAAATCAGATGCTTGCATGTAGGATGCGACCATTTCTAGCTGCTGCTTGATGACATTAAATGTCACATATGCTGAGGATGGTATAATATTCTAAAGGATGGCATGGAAATGGGTCAGCAGAAGAATGCAGGCTCTTTTCCTATGCAAACATCCTTATTCTTATCCAAACGTGTAGCATGAATGAGACCAGACTGTTGTTATGCCTGTCTCGACAGCTATGTAGAGCTTAACCTCTCATGCATGTAATCTTTCATTATGGAAATATTAAAGGTATTTGATAAATAACCACAAGTAAGAAAATCAGGTTCTGATGTCTAGGCACATGGAAAGAAAGCAAGTTAGATTATATTGATAAATCTCAAATTTATAACTCTGAAAGGAGAGCAAATATCTTATATTTCAGTGGAGCATTTGTAGGGAAATTAAAATAAAAAGCCAAAACCCAAGTAGCACATGACATGTCTTTGGCATTGTTTCTATGTTTCAACGCTCACCAAAAGGAGTTTCTCATAATTCATCTTGGTTTGCAAAAGCTTCACACAGTCCTATTGTGCTTATTCTGAAGTAATCAGCTCCTCTTTTCCCCTGGGTTTTGGTAAAGATGCCTCTCTTTTCTGCTTCCCATCCACCCCAGTTTCTGACATGCTACAACCCTATAGACTCCATCTCTGAAGCGCATAAAGAGCTGGGGATGATGGAGATGTTTGGATCATGTCACAGCTGCTGCTTTCTCCTGAATACAATAGAAAGATTGCTATCTGACAGTGAAATTAAATTACTCTCCTCTCAGAAAGTAAAGCCCAGACAGACCAATCTTGTCTCATTTTTATTTGGTATGTCTAGTTTAGTTTGGGCTCCCCTTAATCCAAGTCCCCATTTAAAGGTATTTCAGGAGAAACAGTACACCCAGCTCCTGCCCATCACCCTCACAGTGGGCTTTGTCCAGCTGGTTTTATTTGCATTTTCCAACATTTCTTCTAAAAGCAGCCAGAGGAAGAGTAGAGATCCCCTCCACTGTAACACTTCTTCCGTTTGCTGCAAAAAGGTCTGCTGGGATCCCTTAAGGAATGAGAAAACCCAGGATGGGTCTGATTTCGATGTGCTCTGTAAGTAAGGCATGACTGAGGAATGATCCTGTAAGAAAGACAATTTGCTGCCTTGCTCCAGGGGAGCTTGCAAGAATCTGTTCTCCTTTGCCAAATACATCCACAGAGCTGAAAAGAGACCAGTTTTTCTGGGATTTCTTTACCTTCCAGATGGAGATCTAGCCAAGGATCATAGGGCTGCAGTGTGTTCAGATGTGTGGCCAGCTATGAGGCAGGTTACAGAGGTGACCCTGTGCACAGGTTGGCACACAAGACAGTTTTACCTGTTCGCCAATGTCTTTTGGCTGGTCCCCCACGGCCACTCTGGCAATTCCAGGAAGATCAATTAGTGTCAGATCTGGGACATCTGGGGACCGAATCTCTAGGGAAATTAATTCTCCACTAATGGCACCTCTAGGACCAGCCACAATGTCCTGGGCTGCAAGGAGAGAAGAGCAAGGCAATGAATACAAGCTTCAAACAAAAGCTGAACGCAATGACTTTGAAAAGTACAACGACCACCTAAAGTCCTTCTAGGCTTGGCTTTCTCTTTCAGATCCAGCCACACACATAAATCAACTTATGCAAAAATCTAAGCAAATTATTACACAGCACACGTAAGGTCCTTTTGGAATATGAACTGCAATATTTTATAGAGCATATATTTATGAACTCTCATGTATGCAGACAAAATACATGTAAACAAACCACAGTAAAAGGAAGCAGATAAAATATTGGTCGTCTGAAGAAATGTTTCCCCAACAAACAAGACACTTTATAGGCATTAATTAATCATTAGATGCCTTGAAAGACAAATAGGTGTTGTTCTATATTCTTCACATTTTGATGGGAAGGTTAGGACATCAAGTAAATTGTCTCAGATCCTACTTGGACTGTGAGCAGCACAGAGAAGCAAGGAAAGCCCACAGTCATTCTCATGAGATATTTTCATCTCTGACCTTCCCTTAATTATTTCATACCAGTTGCCTTGCCAGTTTTGGAAAGATAAATTAAAAATATCGAGATAATATACTGAAAAGCTAATGAGAAGAAAAAGAACCCAAACTAGAAAGAATAACAATGTGCAGAGCTATACTAGTCAAGGAAATAAGGACAGTCCAACTTTCGTATTTAGGGCAAGTGCTAACTTTGCTTTGGGTAAGCAAAATGATTTCTTACACAGCACAAAATGCCATATCAATAAAGCTGTGACACGGGAGGGACAATGACTGAGACCATGGTCACAGTACCTGCCAGAATTTCTCTATGCTCTCCACTCTGCCTTCTTGTAATTTTCCCCAAAATTATAAGATTTCCACCCAGACACACTTTGAGCACTCTCTGAGCTTTTGAACTGATGGCAGGGAACATTTAGGGCTTTGACAGACAACCTCCCCAAAGCAGGAAACCAGGAAGACCCCATCCAGCTAAAGACACAGCCTGAGCCTTTGTCACAGATCATGATAAAAGGATCACGGATCTCATGGGTGACATCCCCACCCATGGTGCAGGATTGGAACTAGGTGATCTTTAGGACCCCTTCCAACTCAAAGCATTCTGTACTTCTGTGACTGTCATGGATCTTCTTCCCCACTGAAGCAGCAGGTGGTACAACTCTCTTGAGAACTGTGTTATGCTGCCCCACCTTATCCTGCTCTGAAGGCAGCTCTTGGTACTACTCATGGCCACGATCACTGGGGATTGCTGCTCAGAGATTCGGGGGAGGTTGAGCCAAGCACATTCACTCACCTTGTCTTATTGCCTTGTCCACCTCAGAGGCATTCTGGAGGTCCGTGACGACATTGCGGAAACTGATTTTCCCTTGCCATGCCTGGCCATCAGGTAACCTTTTCAGCTTAAGTTCCAGGGGACACCGAGTGACAATACCTGCAGCAGTGCCAAAGACAAGGGCAACTCAGCAGTTGCTACGCGTGGTACACAGCCCTGTGCTGCCTGACATTGCCAGAGGGGTCTCATCCAACTTCCCTCTCTGAATAGGAGTGTCCTTGGCACTAGATGAGGTCACCTACGGCTCTTTCCAGATGTGCCTGGTGTTGCAAAGCTCCACAGGTGGAGGTTTGCTCCTCTCTGGGTGACCTGTTTCAGTGCTGCACCTAAACCCTAGGAAAACTTTTCCTCAAGTCCAGCCTCAAAGACTAGAAGGTATCGTCAACTCACACAGAACTTGCAGAACTTATGAGTGCAAATATACCCACACAGGACTGAAAAGTGAATCTTCTTGAGCTGCAAAGTCTGCCAACCATCTTCTCTGACTTAAATAATGTTTTGGTTTTAAGTAAAGATCTTTGTACGTTTTTTGAACACCCCCCCACCAAAAAAAAAAAAAAAAGGGAAAAAAGGTACCTGTAAAAAAATATTAAGAAAATATTGTTAAAAAACTTAAACCCCAAAAGCAAATTCCAAAGCTAGTTTTCTACTTCAAACCAATACTCCTTGCTGAGAAATGTACAGAGTCATCTGACAGCACCTTTCAGTCTGTCCAGTTTGGAGCAACTATGCTACACTTCTTCCTCCTGGTCTCTTGACCATCCAGAACATGTGCCTTGCTGCAGTTACTCTGTGGAGCCCCCCACCACATCCATTTCTCAGCCATGGAGTCATTCAATCCTAGACCAGGAAAATTAAAAAAAAAAAAAAATCCCTTCCACCTCATCAAAGTGAAATTCAGGTGGAAACATGAGAAGGTGAATTCTTACCATTGCCCCTGGGAAGAGCAACACCAGACAGGGCTTCCAGGACGGAGCTTTTGCCGGAGCTCTGGTCTCCAATCACTGCGATGGCAGGCAAGGCCAGGTCCTTCTCTATTCCCAGACCTCTCAGGCTGTCCACGAGATCAATGCAGGGCCGGATCTTCTCCTCATATTGGTTGTACAAGGTATGTTCTGCAGGCTGCTAGAGTTAAACTTACCGTGAGTTCTCCACGATTTTAAAAGGAGTTGTTGTCACAACAACAACTACAACAAAATTTAGACATCTTTTCCAGCTCATCATTGTTTTAGTAAAACTTATTTACTGGCATTGAGCTGCACTTCATATCACTGTGCATTCTTGTTACAAACAGGTGTCTGTAAATATGAAAAAATCAGCTGAGGTTGGCTCAGTGACCATCCTTAGCAAAAATATCAAACCTTGGAAGCTACTCTGAGAAAATAAAGAGAAGGAGACCATATTACTAAATGTGCTTTGTTAATACCTCTTAAAATAACTGCCAGTTTCTTCCTGTCATCTACAGATGTATTGAAATGTGTATGCAAATGAAACTGGCCCTGGCAATTACAGAATTTAGCACAGAATAGCTCATTAAATCTTTGGCTTGGAGTTTGAAGATTGAATTTGTGTGAAGAGCCAAAAGTGTTCTGCTGTCCTTAACAGGTGGCTAAAAACTTTTAGATCATCCTGGCTTTTCTTTGCCTCATTTTAGGCTCGGGTAAGGAATGACTGTGAGTGGATTGTGTTAAATGACTGATTATTGTCATTTTTTGGTTTTGATACATATATATGTGCCAGATGTTAACACAGACTCTGCATCTGCATGAAAACAAGCCAGATAATTTCCAGTCTTTTACAAAACTGGTCCATCTGCTGTTAAATATGTTCAATTAAAGTATATAAAGATCAACTTGGTCCCTTCTCCCCATTCCTCTTTCCATTTTCCAGTCTGACTGCTGCATTTAGAAATGCAATTTTGAGAACACCAATATGTTTTAGATGTATTGGGCCAGGCACATTCAAACCTGACTTTTTGAAAAGAAAAACTGGAGTTTCTTTCCATCACTTTTATCCAAGAAAACCAGCTCTAAAAGTATGTCAGTGAATCAGATGTACTCAAACAGAGCAGGTTTTTTCTTTCAAGATGAGGAGGGCAGCACACATTACTGGAGGCAGGCACTAAAACCTCCTTGGTAACCCCTTGCCCAGTACCTTCATTAAGATGTTTTATAGCTAGAAAATTCTCAAAAACTTCATTAACTACATCACAAACTTAAAACCAACCTGTTTTCAGTGTCAAATACTCAAACAGGTTATTATTAACCTTTCTTTGCATTTCTTTTGAAGGTAGAAGAGCCTCTACATTTGTTGTTAAGAATGAAACAGATACAAGTCACACATATTGGCTCCTAGGTTGCAGCCATCCTTTTTGTTTTAGACCTGCATCATTAATATGTGTGGTCCCAGTTACATAAAGTACTCATTAGACCCAACAAGTGCAGATTGCACAAAAAGAGACAAAGGGACTCATTTTGGGGCACAGAGTGAACCAACAGAGTAAGAGTGGGGAGGATCTATGCCCTCTTCTTGCCTTACCTTGTCCTGTTCTCCAGAATACTCTTTCTCCAAGTCCTTCTGTTCATAGCTAGGCCTTTTCTCAAACATGTTCGCCGACAACTGAGCATCTTCTTCTTCTGTCTCTGGTGGGAGAGGCACTGCAACAGCTTCAAAAGATGGTTTTAAGAAAGGAAATGCAAGCCCTTCCACCTTTGGGGTATGTCTGCTTCTCTCAGGAGGTGGTTTGAATGCTGCATTCTTTTTATCCATGGCCTGATGATGTTTTAGGTTACCAAGCAGGGTGTCCATAAGTGCTTCCCGGAGCAGTGGTTCCTGCCTGGTCCAGCCCTCAGGTACAGCTTCTGAAATCAAACACGGGGCAGTGAGTGACTCCTGCTTGCAAGAGTGCTCATAGCAGAGAAAACCAAACACCACTTTCATTTCCTGGTCCAAACCCCCAGTAGATACCAAGGGCCACAGCTCTCTTCAAATCAGTAAAATTGGTCTCCAAGAGGCAGACTTGAAACACTGGAATCTCTGGAATGACTTAATTATTCGAGCATCCAGACATCCTGCAATGTCCACCTGGTGTGCTTATCTTAGAACAAATCCCACTGTAGTCAGAGGTGGAAGGGATGGGGGGGGAGGGCTGAGGATTAATGAGAAGACCCAATTATCTTCCCTTGCCCTTATAAACACCTAAAAGGGTGCAGAGCACAGGGGATGCACACACACAGACACACCTTCCCAAAGACACCTACAGGCAGCAGCAGAGTAAACCAACACCTGTGGATTTCTGAGGCTACCCAGCCATTCTCCCCCGATCAGGATCTGGAGAAGGTTAGTAGGTCGGTGCAACCCTTCCCCGTGCCACCTGGGC
This sequence comes from Dendrocincla tyrannina, assembly GCA_035047865.1. Lineage (NCBI taxonomy): Eukaryota > Metazoa > Chordata > Aves > Passeriformes > Dendrocolaptidae > Dendrocincla > Dendrocincla tyrannina. Next base: position 114,407,021 of record JAWWMP010000001.1, read on the forward strand.
ATAGTGATTTCTTTGTGCACTGAGCCCTGACAACATCGGATTAAAGAAAGGAGAGGGGGAAAATAAATAAAGGAACTGCAATTTTAAAGTGCCTTTCTGAAATGGGCCTGAATCCATGTGAAACATGACACTGAGATGACGTGATGATACTGAAAGTCTGCCAACAATTTCCCTTCACCAGAGCTGCCCCTGTCTCCTTGCTTGCCTTGAACTTTATATTTGGAATTCTGGATGCCTGTGTGTGTGTGGAAACCTCTCCCAGCACAACAAGGAGCACTGGGCTGCACAGCCACACCTGCATGAAGCACCAACCTGCTCATGGTTCTGAACAGGAATTGCCTTGTTTTCCTCTAACCATCCTGGCTTTGCATCTCAAGGACACAAAAAATCCCCTATCACTAAAATCCCCTACCAATAAAATCCTCTTTAGCCCCGAAGTGCAGAGCTCTTGCATTAAATCACCCTCTGTCAGGCCAGAGGAGCACATCGACTTCTGGCTGACATACCCTGTGAATTCGGGATATTTGGGGAAACCACACAGTCTCTGGGTTGTATGTTTATTAATTCTAGCTGTCTTCCCAGAAAAATAAAAAAGAAGCTTATGATGCTACATAGCAATACTGCTGGCTAGACCATTTTGCTGAATGCTGTCGCCCCCCAGGACACACTTTAAAACACGTGCTCCGATTTAAATGCAATCTCTCAGCTCTCTCCTTTTAAAGAGGAAATTATATTAATATCTTTTCTTTTTTTCCCACCCCAGAAAGCAACACATCCTACTCCTGGCAACCTTGTTTAAACACACTTACTTTAGACTCTCAGGCAACCTTCGCACATTAAAAGGAATGAAGATAATAGTCAAAAATTGCAGTATTGTTTTTAGAAGGGGATAAAAAGGAACTTACCTTTGTAAGTGTCCTGCAGCAAGGAGATGCAGTAACCTTTTTGAACTTCTTCGGGTGCTTTTTAATTCACAGGCTCCACCTACCGACTGTGACAAGAATCAGGAGAAACGAAAGCAATTCCTACACGAAAAATAGTTGGCTTCTGTGGAAAATGAGCAGGCTTGCTTTTTCCAAATACAGAGATGCCATGAGACAGCACCACTTGCTTACCTTGCACCCGGAGTTATCCCAACACCTGAATTGTGTCCAGGGTGAAGTGGGCACCTCACAGCCATAAGTTATGAATCCCAGAATGGTTTGGGCTGGAAGGGACCTGAAAGATCACCTAGTCCCTACCCCCTTGCCATTGACAGGGACATCTTAGCCTAGACCAGGTTACTCCAAGTCTCATGGAGACTGGCCTTGGACACTTCCAGGGATGGGGCATCCACAGCTTCTCTGGTCAATCTCTGCCAGGGCCTCCCCACCCTCATAGGGAAGAATTTCTTCCTAATATTCAATCTACCTACTCTCCTTCAATTCAAAGCCATTCCCCTTGTCCTATTACACTCCCTTGTGAAAAGTCTCTCTCCAGTCTTGTCACTGAAGCCTCAGGGGAGAGCACCCACACCTCAGTACTGCTATTCAGCACAGGAGACCTGGGTGAAACTAAGCTTGGTTAGTGGTGAAGTTAAACCTAGTGAATTGCAAATGATTAATTAACCACTGGCCAGACTTAGGATATTTAGTACTAGCACAACAAATACGTTTATCAACAGCAGTTCTGAATCTGTTATAGCTGGCACCTGAAAACCAATTTTTGACTTTGTGAAACCCTCCCCATGAAAGTCCTTGGAGGGGCTCTGTCAGGCAAATGCCAAATCCATACTCTTGACAGCTTCATGATAGCACAAGAAATAATAATGCATTGTGTTGGCTGTTTTCCCTTTCATTTCCTTGTATACTTGGCCAACTTTCCTCTTCTTCTCAGTGAAAAGGAGAAATGAAACTCCTCACAGCTGGCTCCTCCTCTCTTGGCTGCACTGCATGGCAGGGTGTCAGGAGCAAACGAGAGAGGTACTTGGAAATATTGCCCTTGAGCAACAACCCCCTTTTCCTCCCCAAAAAGTCAGCTCACCGAGCCAGCTCACTCATACCTGGGGTGAAACCTGCTGGGGTTGCTGGTCCTGTGCCCTCCAGGGGACTCTTTCAGCCTTCTCACCCCTTCATGCAACCATCAGGTGGGTGAGGGCCCCCTCCACAGGAGAGGGAGTATATTTTCCACCTCCCAGTGGGACTTTCCAGCCCAGCCAGAGTGGCAAATTGTGCCACCACTCACCTGGGCTGTGCCTTGGCTGCCAGTGGCTGCAGGGTATGGCTGAGGTTTTTGAATATAGGTGGTGAGAAAGCGAAGTGGCACATGGTGTGATTTGTCTCCCTGCAGCAGGGCACTCCAGGTCTCAAGCTGTTTCTCAAATCCTTGTGTTGTTTTCTCCATACCACTGGGTCAGGATGCTCCCTCTCCTGCTATCTTTGCTCTCCTCCCTCTTACTTTTTCCATTTTTTATTTTTTTTTTACCGGCTCTAGGCTGTTAAGCAACATCAGTATGCTTTGTTCAGCCAGGGGCTTTCCAAGTTGGGTGGAGGATCAGCCTTTACTTCTCACTCCCTCTGGTTTCGATTGCTGCCTTTATTGATCAGCTGCTCTCCGTTCCTGGCTGTTTTGGTGGGTCTCGTGGGTCCCATCCAACAGCAGTCCCACTGTTCTCTAGACCCAGCCCTTTCCCCCCTTTTCTCATCCAGCAATGACTCAGGGCTTGTTTCGGAGCTCTGGCTGCAGGTGAATGGCAGGATGTGACACTGAGCTGGTGCTGCACAGGCACCACCAGAGCTGGACATGGGTCACAGCAGGACACCACATCTCTGAGCTCTCCTGGCCTCCTCCACCACCCCCTTCCTTGCATTCAGGTGTAGAGGAGACCAATCTGAGCAGGAATGAGCTTCTAAGTCATACCATGGTCCCAAAACTTTCACCCAGTGTGCGAGAGGCTGATCCACACACAGAGCTGAGGTATTTGGTTTATTTGCAGTTCTGCACAGAAAGGGGTTCTAGGTGGTAAATCATCCAGCATGATGACTATCAAAATGTTTCACTCTTTATACATTTTAGGAAATAAAGGCATTAATCTTCATTGGCTACAAGTAATACAGTTTTCTTATTAATTAATATTCTGTCTTCTGTTCGTCAAATCATTCCCTCACTTCTTATGCTAATTAGTCTGCATTCTCAATCTTCTGGTTTTGAGTCGGTGGTCACGATCTCCCCTTGCTGGAATTACCCTTTCCTGGTCTGATGAGCTGGCCTGGTTTTGTTCCTCGTAATCTTCCATTATCTCAGTTGCTTCACCAAGTGTCCTTAATTGCTGGTTGGGCATTCCATTGTGTCTAATTTCAGTTGATACATTATCTCAAGACTTTTTTCATCTAGTCTTTTTTCCTCTCACTGCTGCAATTACTGAGTCATGTTAAGCATAATTTATCTATCTGGGAGCTGTTCATCATTCCCCCCTGCTCTGAGGATATGAAGCCTGTCTCTGTGACAAGACTCATGAGCCTCACTTTTCACAACCATCACATATTGTTCCAAAATGAATCACGGGGATGATAGGTCAGTCAATTGCTGCATGATTTTCCAAATCAAATATGCAAAATGTATGCAGCAAATACACAGTGCTGCAATTAAGGCAAAGCATAATAGGGTTAATATTAGGAGAACAACAACAGGGTGAAGTGTCGTATTAAAAGTCCCTCTAGCAGTTGCTGACCATCCCAAGAGAATGTCCCCACCAACAATGTGCCACATGGATAGCTGCATATTTCTTCCCATAGTCAGATTTTTCCCACTTGAGCACAAAGAGCCTGGCTCTGCTCATTCTCTGGAATGCAAAAGAAAGCATCTTTTCAATCCAAAACAGCCAAATTTTTTTTTTGCAATTATTTGTTTTATTGATATTAAATCCTGTACCAGCCTATTCTCCTGAGGACGAGGCTTCTTTCCCGGTGTCTAGTTCAGGCTGACACTCTCTAAGCAGCATTCAGGACTGCACCCAGGATGTCATTCCCAGGTTCCCCTGAGCTCTGGTTCATTTGTAAACAGATTAGAGCCTTCCATGCTTTTTCTTGTGAGATACGTAGTTTTCCAAAAAAGTTATCTGAATATTTAACTTGCATAATATATCTCATCCTAACAATGGAAAAGGACATTCTAGCATAGAGGGACTCATGAGTCAGTTGAGGATCTCCAGTTGTGCACTCCGTGAGTTTGAAGAATGGCTGGAAAGCTCATTCTCCCATTACCCCAACAATCAGAATGGTAACTTTACTTAGCAGGCCCTTGCAGAGAGTAATTACTGAGAGTGGCTCCACTATGGATCAAAAATGACTGGTTTCAATTGATATATTATCCTAAAAGTCTTTCTACTGTTATTATTTTTTTTCTAGAGCTGCTGCTATAGTTACTGAGACATGCTAAGCAGAATTTATGCGTTTGGGAGCCATACATAAATGTAGTGATTAGATTGTGAATTTTCAGCAGTGCCTTTGTTACATCATCAGTTTGGTTATGGGGTTTTGTTGAGTCACAGGACTGTGTTTCTCAAATAAAGAGGAACTGTGGACAGTATCACTTGCTGTGAAGGGTGGAATTAGGTTTCTCCTTTCTCCACACATCAAGATTTTGGTTCTCCTCTATTTTCCTGAAACAGCAAAATAAAATCTTTATCCGCCCTTAGTGGGAAATGTTTTAATGTAAGGCATTGAAAGCAGTTTTCATGTTTATGTAATGATTTATATCAGCTTGTTTCACAGGAAATACAGTTCTACCGATTAGGACAACACAATAAAGGATGTTTTAAATAATTAAGCAGAATTTCATTCAAATCTGAGAGAGTAGAGTATCTTTTGAAATAAATTTAATGAACAGAAAAATGGGGCGTGACGCAAAAGTTGAATGACCAAGCATTTGTCAAAGCCATTTCAGATGGTAATTTAAAGAGAAATATCAAAATGGAATGGAAATGCACTAGTTGGCAGGATCATTATGTGACATAAACTATTAGGGAAAATCCTTAATCATAAAATTACTCAGATATTATATTGGATGTTGTCCAAACCTTATAAATCAAAATGGTTCAGACTGTGTTGCTTGGACTTTATCCAAGTCTTGATAACCCTCAAGTATGGAGATTCCACAGCCTCACAATGAAATTAATCCAAATTATTAACCAATTATTTTTTTCTTCTTCATTTCCAGTTGGTATGTCCCCCTATGTTTCAGCTTATGTCCCCCATCTCTCATTCCCCCACTGAGCATCTCTGCAACATCCTAGCTGGGAGAAAGTTAATTTTCTTCCCAGCAGCTGGTACAGTGCTGTGTTTTGGAGAGTAATGTTGATAACACGGGGATGTTTTAGTTGTTGCTAAGTAGTATTTAACCTAAATCAAGGACATTTTGGTTTCCCATGCTCTGCCAGTGAGGAGGTGCACAAGAAGCCAGGAGGGAGTTCCCCATTAGCTCAGAGGCCTGTGTGAGATTTTAAACCAAACTGAACCTCTTCTGGTTTGTCAGTTTTATGCCACTCACACCCAAATGGGTGCACGGTGGGAATGAGAGTCACAGGTCCCTGCAACAATGCAGAAAGCGAGGAGAGAGCAGCCCAGAGGAGGGAAGCTGATGGTCTTCTCTGACAAGGACTTTTTACTGCCTGGAGGTGCTTTGCAGTTCCAATGCAAAGCTGGTTCAGCATAAGCCAATATAGACAAAACCAGTTTGTCCCTTATGGCAGAAAGGGGTGGGTGGTGACTTGAAAGGCTTCAAGCTAAACAGAGGAGTGGAAAGGTCAGAGAGAAAAGATAATTGGGGGAGGGTGAATTCTCAGACCTGTGTGTGCATGAAGGGTCTGAAAAATACATCAGTGGGTAGGATACCCTGCATGGTTCAGAGCAGACACACTTAAGTCAGAGCTTTTCTTCAGTTACATGTTTCTGAGTCTTGCTTTTGTTTAGTAGGGGATGAGTTATAAGGATTTGGGTGATGTGCTGTGTATGAATTCTTCCACCTCGTCCTGCAAATGTCTCAAGTGTATTTGTCTGCTTTTTGACTTGGCTGGTTTGGATCACAGTACCAAGGGTTTGACATGCAAGTTTCATCCTTACAGATGAGAGGGACAATCCTGAAGAACATGAAGAAAGGGATGAAACCAGTCCTTTTTCATGTGAGTATCCATCACTGTGTGGCTTCCCGTGGGTCACAGAGAGGGAGCCAAGAGTGTGATCTGTCTGAGTGAGGTTTAATGAGGTCTGATTGTCATATGTAAACCGAATATTGTAATCAACGGGATCTTTTTCCAGCACAAAAATACCTAAAATTTGAAAGGGTGGTTCAGCCTGTGCAGGGCAGACAGTATCTCTCCTGTGTTAACTACAGTGACCCTTTCCTCCATCTCTCTGTGCTCCCCTGTCCTCTCTTCCCTCTTCCCCTATGTCATCCTTGCACAGTTCCTGCCACTTGGTAGGAGCTTTTAAACACAATATTTCCTTGTGGAGAATGTCACTCACACCAGATTCCCATAATTACTTATGGAGCACCCTGTAGCTAGTCCCTACATCACAGGAGTCCCCACCTCATATCAGTCCCCACAATAGTTACTTTTAGCCAGCAGTGGGTTCATCAACCAGTGCCTGAGAAAAACATATTGAGCTACTGTGGGAACCCCTTGCAGAGTGAGTTGTAATGATATTTGGGTGAAAATGCTGTAACTGTGGGCCCTGGTCACAAACTGTCCATGCCAAAATAATTTTTCCTGTGTGGACTCTGAATTTTGGGCTGGTGTTTTTCTTTTTCTACACTGTGAAAACCTCCACTCCTGTCCCAGAAGTAGCTTTAAAGGAGTGTCTAAAGGAAGGCAGTTAGAAGTGAGCCCAGGAACTGACAACTGAACTCCTTCTTCGTTGTTGTTCACACTCTGAGTTTGTTTTCATTTTGGAGTTTTTTTTCCTCCATTGAGAAAATGATGAAAATCCGAGTGTACAGGGACTAGATGGTGTGAACTCCACAGTGAAAACTAGTAAATATTTGCTAAGAAGCAACAAAGAGCCTAACTCAGTAACAGTTGACAAAGTGACATATTTTTCTGTCACCAAATCTCAAGGTAATCAAAAGGAAAAGCAAACAAAGCAAAAACTGAACTAAAGTATCAAACAAGAAAGAAGAGCTTTAACTGTGTAACAGATTGGACACCCCCCCCCAAAACAAACCCCACCCAACAAAATTGCCAAAATAAATTAAATAACCCCAATGAATAAAATCTATCAAGAAACAAGGGAAAAAGAGGACAAAATTAAAAAAAAAAATCCCTCCTCGAGGGGAGGGACCATTTCTTCAATTTATATAAGGCAGAATGACTAAGAATTGAAACTTTGTTATCTAGAGTATAAACCCATTTGTTCAAGGGGTATTGAAATCTGTTAATCATGGTGATGATGATGATGGTATCTAAACAGTTGCCAGGGGGTAATGGATCCTGACATCTGGATATTTACAAGTGGTGATATTTTCATCTAACCTTTTTTCCTACGTTCCTAGCTTCTGATAATGGGGAAGGAATAGAAGACCATTATCTATTACAGATAAGGCAAATAAAGTCAGTTCCTCACAGCTGTTTATTGTTCGGGTATTACAATTTGTGTGGGGCAGGGAGAATCTGAAACCTAAAAGACAGCATATAGTGTACATGATTGCCCAGGAACTGCTCAGGTTCAACCAGCTTTGCACGAGCTTCCTCCACTTCTGTTCCTTTAATCTTGTTACATTAAAAATTACAGAGATGAGCTCCTCGATTAATGTAAATTATCATTGCCAGTAGGAAACTAAATGGTAGCAAAGGACCTGGCAGAATAGTGATGGGGGATTTTTGTATTCCTTGAGGTGAATTAAGCACACATTTGTGCTTGAATCCGAAAGGATTTAATGAACAGTGCCTAGATCAGAGTCCTGTTGCCCTAAGTGGTTCTACAAGGGCTGTGCAAAGATGTGCCGTGGGCTGATTCCTTACGTGTGCACTGGTATCCATTACCTGAGTGCTGGCCCAGGGCACCTCAGCCCCATGGGCCATCCCCAGCAGCTGCTCTGCTGCCCAAAGGTGGCCCCTGAGGGCTCCCATTGCACCACTGCTCCAGGACAGTGCTCCAGGATTTCTTATCTCATCACCCAAAGAAACTTCACTCCCTCCCAGAGAGTAATCCCGTCTCAGGCATCCCCAATTCCAGCCAGGGCAACCCTTTCTCGCCCTCTTTCCCTCCATGCCAGATCCTTCCTTGGTCAGGAATGACCACAGCTGAGCAGTTACAATTTGAGTTATCCCTTCTGTGCCACACTAACCAAACAAGTTATGAACTCCACTCATGCTCATTCTTTGCTGTGAAATATGTCAGTATTTCAGTGGCAAATTCTCTTCACTGCAGTTGGGTCACTGGAGCTGCTGCTGTGAAGGAATTTCAGTCCCAGCAGAGAAAGTCCCTGATGGTGGGAACCTGTGACTGCCAGAGTGGCTCCTGAATGGTCAGAACAGGGAAATTCCCTGAACAATGGAATGACAGAATCACAGAGTTATTTAGGTTGGACAACACCGTAAGGATCATCGAGTCCAGCCTTAAATCTAACACTGCCAAGTCCACAAGCAAGCAATGTCACCTTGGGAGTAAACACGGGACAATGGCATCATGAAATCTGCAGGGCCAGTTTCGTGTCTGAATTGGATCAGTCGTGTCTTACAAGTGTTCAAATACTTCATAAAAAGGTTTTTTCTAAGGCAAAAAAAAAAGCCTGATGGATGTATATATGCTTCACGATGTTTTCTGGATAAATTACACATACGGGAAACAAACCTTGTAAATGTCTAAATGCAAATTGCTCAGTGGGAAATCCCTGGGACATTATACATTAGTTTCATCAGCACTGGAAAATAACTGTTGTAGTGATAAATGAATAAACAAGGAGTATTTATGCTCTGCTGAGCAGGATGAGGAAGCCTTCCCTTCCTTAATTTTACTGCATCCCTGACAGAGCTGGAGCCAGCCCAGGTAGCCAAGGGATATGTTGCATTCCTGCTGAGGTGCCCTGCAATAAAAACTCTGGGAAATTATACCACAGAAAACTCGTGACCCCTTATTTTTAGTATAGTGTTATAAAAGCTTTAAGTGAACAACAGCAAAACAAAACCTTCCTTTTTTTTTTTTCTTTGTACATGGGCTTATTAGGCAAGGGATGGGGAAGTGTTACACAACCCACAAAGGGAGAGCTGTGGGCAGCAGTGGGGAAATTTCCTTTGCTGAAGTTCCCCTGGTGACTGGGGAAGTACAGTCTCCCAGAACAAGGTTATTCTGCACCCAGGTCTCACCAGCCTCTGGAGGGGGTCTCAGCAGCCATCAGCTGGAGATGTACACAGACAGGGAAGCCCGTGGGGACCTGAGCTTTCTGTGCTGCTGAAATGACACCACAAAGACCTCACAGTTCATTGATGTGAGCTGTGAGAGGTGGGACTGTCAGTAAAGAAGAGATCACTCCAGAGCAGTGGCTGGGGGTGTGCAGAGTTGCTCTCACGCCAACTCTGTGGTCAATGAAGTGAAGAACAGGGTGCACAGAGTTCTGCTGAACTCTGAGCTGAAGACACTTTACATGTCTCTAAAAACCATCAGTTTATTTGTGCAGGAGCTGTAGCTGTGCCCCCCAGTCCCATCTGTCACGCTGAGCAACCAGCTCATAAACCAGGTCTAACAAGAACACACTTACACATGCACATATATGATGTGTTTTAAATGAGAGGGATCAAAAGCCTCATCAGAAAATCCTCCATGGCAGGAGAAAGCACCTACCACGAAAAATGTCACATTCCTTGATCTTCAGTGCTGGGCAACTGGAGAGCAAATACGTGTGGTGTCTTTGGTTCTAAAAGACAGACTTGTGATGAATCACATGGCAGTGACCTCTGCAGGGGAGGCAAACATTTGTTTTTCATTTTTCTGTGAAAGGGGGGTTGCTTTCGTTTCGCTTTGAACACATCAGCTACAGCAGCAAGAGAGAAGTGATTTTCTGTTCTGATTTATTTTTCTAGCTTGTCTGAATAAATACTCTGGTGGATACACTGAGTATTGGGTCTCCTGTCTCTAGACTGGGATTTAAAGGATGCAAGTGGAAAGTATATTTAGACAAGCGTGAATAGCCACCAAAATTGGGTCTCTTGCCTCTCAGATGCCACAGACTGTGAGATCAATTATGGGACATGCTGAACCCAGAGACAGCTGGAAAGGTAGAAGTCCAGTCCCACTCCTGAGAACTCTAGCAGGGAATTTCCAGGAGACAGAAAGCAGCTATAAAAAGCACAAAGATGTAAGACTTACCTGAGAAGTACAAAGTTGAAAAGCATATTCCTTTTGGCTGAAACATTCCTATTAAAAAAAAAATTATTTTTAACGAGACCTGCAGTGGGGACAGGGACAGGCTAAAACATCTATCTCTATGCTCTCATCTTTGGAAGAAGGAACTGCTCCTGTGAGGTTTTTGTTTTAAGGAGGAGCAACTACATTTCCTATGCTGCTGAAAATCTCTCCCAGAAAGAAAAAAACTCCAAACCAAACCAAACCCCAAACCAACAAACAGAAAGCAACAAACTGCAGCAGAGCAGTGAAATCAAAAATTCAGAGTCCCAGGAAATGAGGAACTGATGTTGCTCAATATTATTGAAACCACCCATCTTAATCCCCTGAATTATAGTCATCGTTCAGCATTTCACTGCAGCTAAGAAGAGATCAGATAAATCAGTCATATATTGCTTCCCTCCAGGCATTATGTGTAAGTAAAAGCATCAGCTTCTCTTTGCTGGTCTGCGTGGATTGGACTCAGTGGGAGTTTTGCTTTAAGCACAGCCTGCCCTACAAAAGGGCATCTCATCCAAGAACTTTTCCTTCCTTGTATTTGTCTTTTAAATACAGAGGAAACTTCCCACTTTGAGGTAGATAACATTACACAAAGAACATGAAGAAATAGTTGCCACTGAGAAACTGAAAATGTTACCTATTATTCAATCAATACTTCCTACTGCCTCTGTCAAATTGGACTGCCAGGGATACAGGGATTTTTAAGAGACATGTCGAGACCCTGAAATGCTTCTCATGTTCTTAAATTGAGAGAAAAAAAGGTTCTCTGTCCGGGTACTTTGTTCTTTATGGGATTGGTTGGGATGTTCACATTGGAGGTAAAAATGGGAGCATCTGAAATGTCCATCTAAATGGTCAGAGAGTTCAAGGGACATTCCTGTGTGGAATGCTGAGTGGCAGCTTGCCAGTGCCAAAGCTCAGGAAGGGAAGATCTGGTATGTCAGAGGCAAAGCTGCTGGGTTTCCCCCAGCCCCAAGAGAAAGGCAAGGTGACCTCCACCCGTGTCTGTGTCTTCCAGTGTCTGTCCAGGACAGGTAAACACAGAAAGTTTGGGAATTTCCACAGAGATGCAGAAGATCTACAAAGACACTGCTGCCACCTGCTGTGCCATTCTGCTTCTAAACCCACGAACCCACGCCCTGAGGAATTCCACTGCCCAAAGCTCTTGTGTCTTCCCATGGGATTTGCCTGCTTGGGGTTAGAAAAAGATGGATTGCTGGGCAGGTTTCAATCTTGTTTCACCGTGCTGTACTAAGCACTCAGAGGTGTTTCACAGGGCACAGTGACCACAGCGCTCAGCAAGCACAGCAAAATCACTTCCACACCATCAGACCTGCTGCTTGTGGCTGGCACTGTCACCTGGCATTGACAGCATCCACCTCCACCACTGGAGCTGGTTTGCAGAGACCTGACAGAAAAGGTGAGGAAGGAAGGAGATCTGTGTTAGGGATTCTACACCCTATGGCCCTGCCACGAAAACAAAATCAAAGGTTTAGCTTCATGACCTTTTGATTATTTTTAAATCCAAAAATACTTAACCTGTCCCCAGATTAATTTTTCAGGATTACAGTTCCACAAAAGAGCTCTTCACTTCTCCTGAGGGGGCAGTGCCTTTAAAAGTGTTCAGGCTGTGGGTGCAAAGCTGAAATCCCACTTGCAAACCGACTCCACAAGATTGCTTCGGACCTGAAAAGAGATTGAAAAAGGGGCACCTGTTTAGCTCAAGTGATCACTTTTCCATGATTTCTTCAGCTCAGAGGGTTATCAAAGGACTTGAGGCTCCTCTGCCTACAATATTTCAACACTGTGTCGTGAACAAATTAAAAGAAAGCTGATGGTACCTGTTCAGCACTGCAGACTATTCACGCTCTTGTCCAGATGACTCAACTTCGTCTGTGAAAAAGTGAGAACACCGGGGAGTTAAAGACCATTTTGCAGGAATTCGTGCTGTGAAAGGTTTGATCTTTGATCCAGGTTGCAGGGATGCAGCTCTTACTGTCGTGAAGAGTGGGATACTTGCACGGAGTGAAGAACAGAGCGAATGTAAAGCATGAGAATGTAGTACCTGGAGTACTTGCACAGTTCATGGTAACTGCTAGACAGGAATCCAAGTAAAATTTAATTGTAATTGATGTGAGATTAATTGTGGCCTGGAGCAGAAGGCAATGACTGTCAGACTCCAGGACTCTGAGGTTTGCCAACAGTTAGCACTGTAATTATGTTATTTTTATAATTCAGGCATGTAACAAAGTGTGATTACAATGTAAAGGAATAAATGTTATGCCAGTAACATGACCACTGCCTGAATAAATTATTGTTATTATTGTAAGGAGAATAAGATGTGGGAAAATATTGAAACAGCTATCAAAGTACTTGATTTGTAAGCATCAGCAAGGTGCTAAGGAGCAACCACTGAGTCTGCAAAAGTCAAATTGAGCCCAACTGATTTAAGTGTTTCCTTGGCACTGTCCCTGGGACATGGAGCAGTTTGCAAACTGCTATCAGGAAATTATAGGGGCTGGTGAGGGACATGATACCCAAAAGCTGCTGGGAACACAGCAGTGACTACAAGTAGGCAGTGACTACAAGTAGGCAGTGACAGCTGTGACAAGGGTAGAGATTTGAAGATTTCAAGCTTCACATGAAATTTCAAGAGGGCTTCGAGCAGGAAACACAAAAGTGCTGAACTATCATTTTGGTGTTGAGAATAATTAAAGAAAATTTGAGAAAAATTAATAAGTAAAGAGAGATTAAAACATACCAGCCTAGGAAGGAGATAGTTGATGGGGACAGTCCTCAGATACACAATGGACTGGCATAAAAAGAATCGTGATGAGCTATTCTCCATGCAATGAGCTTGGTCCTTTTATGTTAAATCAGATATGTGGGGAATAACTGGAATAACAGTGGCATGCTACAGGAAGCAACTTAAGCTGTGGAATCTGCCATATGGGAGGCTTCTGAACAACAAGGGGACAAACAGCAGGTAAGAACAGCCCAGACACGCTGTCCTTCAGAAAAAGGAACACTGAATAAAGGGTTCTGCAGTTTCCTTTCAGTCATGTGTTTGATTCTATGGTTGGCATGAGCAACACTTCAGCTTGTGTGAAGACACTACATTTTTTAAAGTTAAACTTACAGGAACTAAAAAATAATTAAACCGAACTATGTAGATTTTAAGTCTGGTAAAATAATTCAAGTAACTGCATCTTTACGTGTTAAGATCCAATGCTAACATTGCTATTCTGTGCTGTCAGCATCACTAAAATCAACTCAAGAAATGTAACTGCTATTTCCATACTTCTTCTGAAGAGAAGCAATGTTACTATTAAACTAACATCCAAATGACTTGCTTTATTGTTAGGAATGCTATATAAAAATTTAGGTTATGCTCTATTTGCATGTCAGTATTTAAAAGGAACCAAAAGAAAATACATACTAAAAAAATCCAAGTGAAACCAAATCCCTGAAATTACTAATGGCAATGTATACTCACTTTCAAAAATCATTCTGTTTATGACTGATTTCTTGAACATTGTCATTCCAAACCTGAGTATTTTATTTCCACTTCTCATCAAAATACCTATTTGTTTTCAGGTAAGAATAAAATCACAGAGAAGAAAGAAAGGTTAAAAACTGTTCATATGACTTATTTTTCAATTAGTGTCTCAATGCTTATTGGGTTCTGAAGGCCATTTACAAGAGTCACAGATATAAAAATATAAAACTGTCTTTATTAATGAGATGTGCATTTGTTCAAATCAGGTTTCTTGGGATACAGCCTTCTATCTGGATTTCAGCTGGCCAGCCATTGTATCTGTTTGTCTTCTGGTCAGAGTGGTTTATCTGTAAAAACAAAACAGGTTTCAAA
>JAWWMP010000001.1:114424029-114435905 GCA_035047865.1 Dendrocincla tyrannina
AAAGATGTCAGGAGAAGGGATTTCGCTGAGTGAAGGATCTGGATGTAGTATTTGGTTAAGTGCTATTCCTGCCAGACTGAAATAATGGAGGGGGGGGGGAGAAAAGGGAAAAGAACAATACAAATTAAAAAAGAAAATAAAAAAAGACAATTAACTATCTCAGTCAACAGGAGAAATCCAGCTTTTAAGGCAGCATTTGTCATCATATCTGGCCAGAACATATTTTATGAAAACAGCAGCTGTTTGTTTCTGGCTGATCCCTGTTGTTAATACAATCACAGTCATTTGAAAGAGCAGAATAATTATATAAACGTAAGTCCTTTCCTCCTGCTGAAACACTAACAAAAGCTCTCTTTCACCCTTTTCCTTACCTCCTGCCCACATGTCAAAAAATTTTGTTGCTGCAACTTTTCCTGTTCTATCTGTAATTAAAAAAGACTTGTGTAAGTGTGAGCAAATATTATTTTATTCAATAAGCACATACATTTAGCATTTTCAGCTAGAACTAGGCATCTCTAATTTCGTGTATTGTTTGGTTTCTGAGCTTTCTTTTGTTTCAATTTTAAAATAGGAGTATGGAATAACAGAAGTTTAAGATTTGGGGAGAATATTTTATTTCACGAAGCCATCAAATGTGACTAAAACATTTTAATTACTCTTTATTTTAAGAAAAAAAGTCTATTTTTGTGTGCTTCCATGTTTTTATATCTAAATATACTAGACTAGGTCACAACCATTAAAAGGAAAATTGATTAAGACTATTTGAATGAGCTTAAGACTATTCTGTGCAGTGTTGGAGATGTTCAGGCTTTCATAGCATTTGAACATCAGCAGGCAGAAACACAATAATCATCAGCATTGCCTCAGAAACTGGACAAGCAAATAATTAATAATTAGAAAATATTTTGGCCAATATTCACCATCAATGATGCTGTTGTTCTGATGAATATCTTTGGTTAAACAAGATGTGTACGGCTGAAAATATTTTACAAATTTCTAAATCCGTGCCAATGGAATGAGTTGATTTTCATTGTCCAAGACCCTGCTTGGACCCCCGCTATGCGAGAGGATCTTTTTCCATCATCTCATTTCTAGTGAGAAGATCCAGCAGCTCCTGGTTCCTTTCTGACTTATCTTTGATCTATTTATGGGAAAATCATAATTATTCCAAGCACAGGACTCGAAATGTCACGTTTGTCAATGCTCATTAGGGGAAAAGGTGACAAAAATCTGTCAATGGTAAAACAGGTCACAAAAATGGAAGAGTTTGTACTGGGGACAGCAGAAATTCACACAATTGTTTCCCTCTGTGTTGTTAGTTTGGGCGTAACAGATCTGACTTCATTCTTACAAAAGACCATATTCATTCAGAGAAGAAAATGTTATCCTTATGGAATAAAATAAAAGTGTGATGCCATAAGACACTTATTGAGCACAGTCATCAGCTTGAGTGATGTAATTAGAGACCACGCAGAAGAAAATGGCTCACTACAGATTGGTGCAGGATAATGGACAGATTTACCTGCTCCTATTGCCATAGTCTTGTTATTGTATTCAAGATGAGTATTTGCCCTCTTACCCTAAAACTGTTTGCTGAAAACTAATTTTTAACTGTTTATCAGTTATAACCAGTAAAGTGTTTATGAATATTGGAAAAAAATGCAGTAATTAACTGTGAAAATAAATTGGAACAGATTCTTTTGGGTGGTTAATTTAACCTTCAACAAAGTCATGAAAGTTTAGAAAAGGTCAAGACCTTGCTTAGCAATAGTGAGAAAAAAAATTGAAATAGAAGTGCTTTGTGATCAAAGCCAACTTGACTGTGCCTGTGAACTCACTTTCTTCCTCTCCCCCACAAGCTTTAGGCATTCATTTTCCCCAGGATCCATTATTGAATACACTGCATTTCGTCACCATTCCCATTCACTAAACCAAAACGGTGCCTCCAGGTCAGTCTCAGTGCTGGAGATCACAGATATTTTTGCTTTGCTACAGGGTTTTTTCGCCTAGTAAAATACACTTACACCACTCCTATGTGCACATCTTCTATTTTCTTACACTGTTTTTGAACATGTTTCTTTTGTTTACCCAGAAGACTTTTCCTCACACGGATTTGTTTTTGTTTTTCTAACATTTAACACGAATCAAGTTTGCAATATTTTCCTTTTCCTCCCCTACTAGCTAGTAAAAACACCCACAAACTGAACAAAAAAAAATCCCAAGCCCCCCAAGAACCTGTGATTTATTGCTGTACAAAAATATGTTTCTCTCTAACATTTCTTCTCTTACTTACAATTCACAACGGCAATGTTTATACCTCTGCCAACATTACCATTCCCTTCACTTATGAGCCTGGAATTGAAATAAGTACAGTATCAGTAAAATGCATCTGATGCAAAGTTATATTTACAATTCCTAAGCAATTTTCTGATATTCGTGTTTTCTTCGGTTATTTAATTCAAGACTTTGTAGTAAACAAGAGCTATGGCTTCAAAATCTTGCACATTGTATCAGCCAGTTTCCTTCAACAACGACTCTTTCAAAATGAGCCAGATCAAGAAAAGACTTCATACAAATGCAGCCAGAAAGATAAAGGAGAAAAAAAACCCAAACCCAAGATAAAATGTGGGTTTGTGGCGGCATTCTCTGTGAACTGCAAGGTTAAGTCATTCTACCTGCTCAGTTTGAAAAGCTGTGGAAGAACCTGAATTTCAGAAGGTGTTGATCACTCAACATTCTTTAAGTTTGCTCTCCTTCACATGGAAATTAGAAATCATACTGGAAGCTAACAGTTGAATGCAGCCTATGCAGAGGAGCAGATTAAATAACTTGAGATTAGGTTTAAAAAAATAAAAAAGCCACCAGAAAAAAAAGAGTTAAATACTGTCATGTCACCCATATATATATATATAAATATATATATAAAATACAAAAATATATTCTCAAGGTTTTCATCAGAATAGGAGCCCCGTGGCAAGAGCTCATTTGCTGCTAGTGAAGCGAAAGGCAACAGCCTTCCTCACGCTAAAAAGCACTTGTTTGGATGTAAAGTTAGACTGGTACTCACAGCTCATCCTCAAAACAAATTTTGGCCATCTTTTCTTTGCCACCACCACTGAGGATCCGATAGGCGTAACTCCCAGGGGGGCAGGGGCTCCAGTGATCACACTTCTGCCTTCTGGGGACTGGGGCTACAACAGCAAAGATGAAAAGTGTTTCCTTGGATGCTGCATAACCATTTTCTGCATGGAATGAATCACTAAATGTCAACGCTCTAAGCTCAAACACAGAGAACTCAATCCTGCCAATTTTCCAGTGTCATGGCAACATTATCACAGGTTTGTCAGGCCTTTAGGTTATCATTGACTCTCAAATAGATATTTGGTCCAATTGCACACTTATCCAGGGAAAAATGCCCCATTTAGTACAATCTGATTGAATCTGGGGCAATTATTTTGTGCTATTCCATGTAACAGGAAACAAGGGCTAGAGGGATGAAGGTTTTCTAACAATAGCTGGAAGTTAATAACTATCATTCTCATTTGAAGCCTTTATGCAATACCACAGTCAGAGAATGAGGAAAATGTACACATTAAACCACCTGTGTAGAGATAAAAAATAATGAGAATTTAATCACAAAGTTTGGTTTGTGGCTCAACAGTTTACCATAATTATGAAATACATGTGATAGGACCAAAGCTGCAGCTTTGCACTTATATGCCAGCAAAAAACTACAGAGTTCTTACAACACTGTTCAATTAATTACATTTGCATACTGGCAAATATAAGATGACATTGTGTTTCTTCAAAGACAGCATCTAAGGAAAAGTTTAGCCTTGCATTAATTAACTTTACACAGCCAACTTCACTCTTGTAGTAGCACATATTAAACAATTTCTTAGCCAACAAGCCATTTATCACTTGGCATATAAATGCACAACACCAGATATAGTATAAGAATAAAAAATATGTACAACTACACACCCCTCAACAGTGGTTTCTTTCTGATGCCTTGAAATTCAGCATTAGATAGTGTTGCTTGGGGTACATGAGCAGCAATGAAGAATCCCAAATGCCAAGCAGCCAACGATGTCAACAAGAGCCCTGTTAATCTCACAAAACCTGTGAAGGGAAAAATAAAAAACAAAACCAAACAAAACCCCCCAAAACACAAAGATGTTTTCACAGCAGCACACAAAACCTTGTATTTTCTTCTGGCATTGCTACACAAACTGGCTGATACCCTGTGTTTAACCACAGCCTTCAGAGAGGATTTGTTGCACTCTCATCTCTGACACCCCCTTCCATTTCTAAAACTTGATCTTCAGGCAGAAAACTCCCCACAAGGCTCCCCTCAATCCACAACCACAATACCTGAGAGAAACACGAAGTTTAACTTAAGCCTAGTAGGATTTTGAAAAGTAAGTATCAGATACTACACATGTATTTCTGCAGTTGCTATTGATTTTCTGTGATAGGCAAACACTACAGGAATGGTTTAAAACACTGGCCATACAAAGAACTCCCTCCATCCACCCTTTTCACACAAAAGTAACTGAAGAAGGCCCAAATAATCTCATCCACACAATGAACTCTGACTGCATTCATAGAATCATAAGATAATTTGGGTTGGAAGGGACCCTCAAAGGTAATCTAGCCAACTTGCCTTTAATGATCAGGGAAATCTTCAACTACATCAGGTTTCTCCAGCCTGACCTTGAATGTTTCCAGGGATGGGCAGCAAACACCTCTCTGAGAAACCTGTGCCAGTGTCTTAACACCCTCATGGTGAAACACTTATTGCTTATATCCAATCCAAACCCACCAGTTTAAAGCCATTCTCTCTTGTCCTGACACTAAAGTCCCTCTTCAGCTTTCTTGAAGGCCCCCTTTAGGCACTGGAAGGTTGCTATAAGGTCTCCCTGGACCCCTCTCTTCTCCAGGTTGAACAATCCCACCTATCTCAGCCTTTCCTCATAGGAGAGGAGCTCCAGCCATTGGAGCATCTTGGTGGCCTCCCTTGGACCAGCTCCAACAGGTCCACAGCTTTCCTGTGCTGGGGACCCCAGGGCTGGATGCGGCATTTCAGGTGGAGTCTCAGGAGGGCAGAGTGGAGTGGCAGAATCCCCCCTCCCCTGCTGCCCACTCTGCTTTTGATGTAGACCAGGACATGGGTGGTTTCTGGGCTTCCAGAGCACATGGATAGCTCATATCCTTATTTTCATTCACCAGCACCCTCCAGTCCTTCTTTCCAGGGCTAATCTCAACCTGTTCATCCCCAGCCTGTTCTGGTATCAGAGGCTGCCCTGACCCATGTGCAGCACCTTGCACTTGGCCTCACTGAGCCTCATAAGTTTCACATGGACCCATTTCTCGAGCTCGTCCAGGTCCCTCTGGATGCCATCCCATCCCTCAGGACTGTCAACCACACCACACAGCTTGGGGTCATCTGCAAACTCGCTGAGGGTGCCCTCAATCCCACTCTCTGTGTCATTGATGAAGACATTCAAACGTGACTAGGGTGAGTGTTTCACCTTCTCCCAGCGACACCACAGCGTCCATGGACTATTAGCAGTGAATCTACACACTAGGAAAACAACAGGATCCGCAATTTTCTTGGATTTTGAAGAGATATAATTAAATTCCATATTAAATATCTCATCTTCCTCAACACCAGAAATGCTAACAGGCATTCCTGACCTAGAAGAAATGCACCACTTAATTTATGATGCTACACAAGGAAACATCACACTGCAGTTGTGGAGCATACTGGTTTTTAGTGGCATGAGACATTTCCTGGTGTTTAAAGAAACATGTCCTTGAAATAAGGGTCTGTTACAGTGAAAAAAGAAAATTGTTACTTTTATAGTCCTGAAACCCAAGCTCAAAAGAACCAGTGTCCAAAAATATCCAGTATGTTCACTTTCCAGCCTTCTAGAAAATGTTGTGTATTATTGAGCCTAAATCTTCCTTATAACAGTATTCACTCATAAGATACTCCTCTCCTTTCCTTCTTGGAACTGCCTTTTATAAACAATGAGATTTCTGCCCTACCCCTTCTCTAGAAGAAGGCCAAATTTTTCACTTGTCTTCCTCAAGTCCTGTTTTGCAGGTTCTACCAGTTTCCTGTGAATTGTGCCCAACTGGTCTGCATCCAAATTCCGAAAAGTTCTGCAGAATGAGCACATTAGTCCAACAAACACATTCTTGAGGCTTCACTTCTGGTTATTCATGCCAGAAGGACCTTAGACCTTTTTTTTCCCTTCATGACTGGACTTTATCAACTCAGGTTCTGTTTATAATCCACCATAAAGATTGGATTTTACCTCTCTAACTCCATATCCTGTTTTTGTGCCTGTGGTTATTCCTGTATTCTACCTGGCTTTAAAAGTAAAAAAGGCCAGCAAAACACTGCAGAAACATTTCTGTGACTAGGAGGAGAATACTGTTAGAAACTTACAATATTTTAGTCAAAGCTCTAAGATTGAAAGAGTAATATAATGAATCTTCAGATATTCCAAATTTCCTTAATTATTACCTTAATTATAATTTTGCACTCTACAAAGGTAGTGGTGCAAACTCACACTAAATACTGAAAATTACTCCAACATTTCATTCATACAGTGAGTGTGAACATGAACTCTGACACAGTTCACATGCATAAATAAGGAGGCTGCTGGAACCAAGCACAGCTAAATTTACCTTTTCTCTTTTTGAATATTGAAAAATATTCAAAAATATTTTAAATGAAAAAATATTAGAAACAATACCAGATTTGTAAACAAAATATATTTAATTTGTAAAGCAGACCAACTCACAAGTTTCAAAGACAAAACCTGGGAAGAATTAAGTGAAACCTACAAGTTTATTGGGAGATTTTAGTGATTGTTTTGGGGGATGAGATGGGATGTGGTGCACTGTAAAGATGTATAAGATCATCAGTCAGGTTTTGTTTATTGTTGGCTTGGCAGGGTTACCTTTACAATGATTTTACACTGTTTGTCAACAAAACTATAGAGCAACTTGGTTGCAAAACACTCTCAACAGTGCAGCATTTTACCTAAATAGAAGAGAAAGTACAAGATGTCCAAATGCTGTTAAGTCTGACCGTGGTGCCTGGGAAAATAATGGAAGAGACCACCTTGAGTGTGATCACGGGGTAAATAGAGGACAACCCGGGGATCAGGCCCAGCCAGAACAGGTTAAGGACAGGCAGGTCCTGCCTGACCAACCTGATCTCCTTTTATGACCAGGTGACCTGCTGGGTGGATGAGGGGAAGGGTTTATTGATGACCTGGATGAGGATGGGTAGAGAACACCCTCAGTAAGCCTGCAGACAACCCAGAGCTGGGTGGGACTGTTGATCTGCCAGAGGGTAGGAGGGCTCTGCAGAGGGGTCTGGACAGGCTGGATCGATGGGCTGAGGACAATGGTACGAATTCCACAAGGCAAAGTGCCTGGTCCTGCCCTGGGATCACAGCAACCCCCCTGCAGGTCCAGGCTGGGGGCAGAAGGGCTGGAAAGTGCCTGGCAGGATCTGGAGGTGCTGGTCGACAGCCCTCTGGGTAAAGAAACCTTTTCCTAATATCCAGCCTAAACCTCCCCTGACACAGCTTCACCCTCGGGTCCTGCATTAGCAGTGCTGCCTTATGGCAGCTCCTAATTTCCCTTCTCCCTCAGGTGTTCACTTGCCCCTTGGCAGCAACTAAAGCACTAAAGGCAAGCACAGTATTTGCTTTCTCTTTCTGTGTTCAGCAGATCAAAAATCCCCATGCAGTCACACCTCACTCATACAAACCCACCCCAATGCAGCACAGACTTTAACAGAGGGAAAAACCAACCAACCAGAACAAAAAAGTATTTAAGACCAATTTAAGTATTTTAGGACAAAAAAGTATTTAAGAGCATGAATTATTCCAGGCTGAAAGCTGGGTATTGAGCCAGGAACTGCCCTCCCTCCCCTTCCCCATGGCAAAAGGGGTCTCAGGGGGCTCCTGCCTGAGGAGGGCACGGACCTGGAGGGGTGAACTCTACTCACAGTGCCGGCTTGGCTTCATTATTCCTCCTCCTCCTCCTCCTTCTCCTCTTTCTCCTCCTTTTCCGTGTCCCTCTCCTGCTGGCTCTGGGAAGGGAGTGGTCACCTGTCAGTGCTGCACCACCCTGCAGGTGAACCTGAATAACTTTTAAGTTCTTCCTGCAGAAAGCAACCAAGTGGACAGTGGAATAGAAAGGAAGACTCATGTGGCACCTGGCAGCTCATTCAGAAAGCTGAATTTTTTTGTCATTTTTTTCCCCTCCAAATGTCAAAATCACAGAA
The DNA here is from genome assembly GCA_035047865.1 of Dendrocincla tyrannina. Taxonomy (NCBI): domain Eukaryota; kingdom Metazoa; phylum Chordata; class Aves; order Passeriformes; family Dendrocolaptidae; genus Dendrocincla; species Dendrocincla tyrannina. The sequence goes on from JAWWMP010000001.1 coordinate 114,432,347, forward strand.
TGGTTTGTGTTGGAAGGGACCTTAAAGGTCATCCAGGGTTGTTTCAATGCCTCACCACCCTACCACTAAAGAACTTCTTAATATCCAACATAAACATGCTCTCCTTCAGTTTGGATCCATTCTCCAGACGAACCAGTTATTTTTGAATCTGTTGAACCCAACTCAGAAGGCACGGAAGGGTTTTTTCCTGGCAGTGGCCAGGGTCTGCCTGGTCCACTGGAGTCCCCTCCTCCTTCTACCTTGGGATGACACAAGTCCCAGCCCACCGGGCCAAGCCCTTAGTTCATCTTTCCTTGCGTACACAGTGTCATGCACCTTCACTTGGATGTTTTCTTCCTGATGGGGTAGGTTGGTCACTGCTTGGTTTGCATCATACCACCAAAAAACCTGTCACTGCTTGCCCTGGGGATGTGGGGCAGCATCCTTGCTTCCGTCCTGCTCCTCAGCCTCCCAGCCCAGATGTAAGCAGTGTGAAGCTACACACAGTGCTGGCAGCACACAGTTTCTACTCTGTGGCAGGCAGTGTGAGCTAAAGGCATTGCCCATCAGGAGCATCACATCACGGGCTTGTTTCCCTGCTTTTCAAATTTCCAGTTTCCAACACGCTCTGGTGGATGGGTGTGTTGGTGCTGAGCCCCAGCAGCACCAGTTCAGTCCTGGCACAGAACCAAGGAAACTACAGCTCACATCAAGGACAGTTTCTGAGGACTGAAGCCACTCAAACATGTCCAGGAAGCTGAGCTGAAAACCTCCAAGCTGGGCAGAACACAAACAAAAAAGGCAGTAGTTTCACAAAATCATGGATTCATTTGGGGTGGAACAGGTTGTCAAGTCCAACCTTTGACCAATCACCACCTTGTCAATTAAACCAGAACATAAAGTGCCATGTCCAGTCATTTCTTGAACACCTTCAGGGATGGGGACTCCACCACATCCCTGAGCAGCCCCTTCCAAAGCTTGACCACCCTTTCAGTGAAGAAATTCTTCCTGATGCTCAGCCTGGACCTCCCTTGGCACAGCCTGAGGCAGTTTCCTCTTGTCCTGTCATTTGTTGCCTGGGAGCAGAGCCTGACCCCCACCTGGCCACAACCTCCTGTCAGGGACTTGCAGAGCCAGCAGGTCCCCCCTGAGCCTCCTTTTCTGCAGGCTGAGCCCCCCCAGCTCCCTCAGCCTCTCCTCACAGGATTTGTGCTCCAGACCCTTCCCCAGCTCTGCTCCCTTCTCTGAACACCTCAGGGTCTTTGTTGCAGTGATGGGCACAGAACTGGACACAGCACTTGAGGTGTGGTCTCACCTCTGTAATTTTCACATAGAAAAATCTCCCAAACCACACTCTGATTTAGTAGTTGCCCTTAAAAATGTCAGATTTGGTTTCTCTTAAGGTTTTTTGGTTCCCTGTGCCTCTAATGATGCACAGAAATTATGTTTAGTTCAATGAACAGATGAATAAAATCCTGCAGGAGGCCACATGTAGAACCACAGCCAGACTGGGGCTTTCTCATTTCTCCCAGGACACCCATGAAAGCTATAAATGCTTCCAGACCCTGGAGGAGAGGTGTTTCTTGTCCTTGTCTGCAAGTGCTATATTATAATATCCTATAAATTGCAGGTAAAACCTGAGGGAGTAATTGCTGCTGGTTATTTTCAAATGTACTGGAGCTTGCAAATGAAAAGCAACATCCCATAAAACCTGGGCATGTGAATAATTAAAGAGGTAGCATGGGAAAAATAAACTTGAGGAGTGAAAAGCACAGGGCAGAAAGGGAAAGGAGTTATGAGAGGGCAAAAGAAAGTTAAGGACAACACTACCCTGGGTTACTTTTGCAAATATGCAGTTATTTCTGCAGGAAGTGTTACCCTGCAAGACGGCACATCAGACAATTATACCTCTGCTAATAAATGATTGGAACTGTGGAAGAGTGCCCATCTAGCCCTTAAAGTAAGAATAATCTGGCTTTAAACCTAAAGTGCTATGGCTTATGGTAGCCAAAGGAAAAATTCCTCTATTTTTATTAAAGCAAGGAACATGAACTAGAACTTGGGATAATTTAATTTTGAAATAAATTTATTTTATGAGTGTTGGTGGGCTGCAGACTTCATGGAGAAAACTTTTAAGCCCTTAGGAATTTTGTCACCACCCCAATACTGTGAAAAAACCTCATCATTAGCAATCAGTGTCTGTTGGTGTGGAGGTTTGGGGTGGCTCCCTGCCAAACCCAGCTTTGGCCACACAGATTCCCCCCTCCTGAGAGAGAGGAAAAAAAAAGTACCCAAAGAAAATTGCAGTAAAATATATATATATATTCACAGGTATTATGGTTATATACAATTAAACACTATGCATATACAGAACAAGAATCCCAAACAACCCCAAAAGGGAAAAGGGGGGAAAAGGGAAAGGGAAGAGGGACAAAAATGGGTCAAACCAAAACCAAAACACATACACACACTCGAAAATGCAGCGAAATAGCTCCATAAAGTAACTAACACAATAAACTCTCGCCAAAACTCCCCTCAAGAGAAGCAGTTCCTTCCCCTCCGTGCAGCTGGGACACCAGTTCCTCAGACAGGTCTCAGCTCATATATAGGTACGAGCTAAGCCAACACTGAGACCTGATGTCCTCCAATCACCCAAAAGGAAGAGAGGAAAGAAACCTCTCCTTCTCTTATATTCACCTGATTACGTAAAGGAATGGTGTGGAATACTTCCTTAGTTATAACCCTGTTACCAGGGAAGGCCTAGACCAAAACTAAACCACCACAATTGGAAAACTGCCATTTTATCTATTTGTACCCACAAGAAAATTGCAGCAGGTTGCTTCATTTTCATTGCTGTCTAAAGTCCAGCGAGCTACACCCAGGCAACACAGCCAGTGTCTTGCTTGCCTGCCAAATCCCAGGGATCCAGTGGTTTCTAGCTGAGGGGATTTTAAATAACTAAGGACTAGGAATCTCTAACATGTTTTACTTCAGGTATCTTAAATTTTGTGTCTGCAAAAAACAAGGGGTACTGTTCTTTCTTTAGTAATTAATCAGAGATGTGGAACGCAGAACACTTCTGGGTATCAATTCTGATCTTATTCTGGCCCCATTCATTCTGTAATTTGAAAGCTTAGAGGAAAAACTTACAAAATATTAATCTTCCCTCTCGATGCCTGTGAGGCTGTAAGACCCTTTGGTGATAAGCAGGACAGGAAATCTACTCAGGAAACAAATGGCTCTTGCAGATACTAAATGGAACAGGTGACTGCATGGACACAGTGTTAGTCTCGTCTTATCATCACAAAAGGCAGTCAGTAGGGAAAGTTTATGGGCTAACACAGTAAAACTACAACACAGCAAAGTTCCTGCTTGTCCTTTGAGCCAATGTACCTTCAGAGGTGTTTTCTGCATCCACCCCACTTGACCAACAAATGAGCAAAATTGTCCTTCCAGTCCTCGTAGCTATTTAATTTACATGTTTTCTGCCCATCCACAAATGGCTGTGTCAGAGTTTCAAACCTAAGGTGGAAACTCTTTCCAAGGTGGAATTCCTTCCAAACAGCTCGGAGCCAACGCC
>JAWWMP010000001.1:114436005-114449199 GCA_035047865.1 Dendrocincla tyrannina
TGTTTTTTTTTCTAAATTCAAAGGAGAGGGATTATTCCTTGGTTAGCAAAATCTTAGTTCCTCCTGAACTAAGACAGGCTGACAATGGATTTTTAATCCTGCTAGGACGAGTTAAAAGAATGTCATGATTTAAAATGGACACAGCGTTTGTAAGGCAGAAAAAGAACATTGTACTCAATCTTTGCTTGGAGAGGTCACAAGAACTTAAAGGGCTACCAGAAAAAAAATAGGCCACCTACCTAAAATATGTAGCTGATGATTAAGTGAACTAATTTTACCAAAGACTTGGGGCACATGGACAACAGGAGAGACAATGTGGAAGAGCAATTATTAACTCAGCCATGCTTTACCATGTGCCTTTGCCCATAATTCAGGTGGAACTTCAGCATCCTGGTGGTGGTAGCATGAAGAGGAATGTGGAGAAATAGGGATGTAAATGTATATTGTAACACAATTACTTTTGTGTTTTTTTTTTTTATTTTTTGTTTGTTTGTTTTGTTTTAGTTTGGTTTTTATTTTTGTTTTTTTTTTTTTCTGGTATACCTTGAATGTTTTTATGAAACCCAGGAGCAAACACCTAGAACAAGATGACAGCTTTTAGATAATCCTTCTGTGGATGTATTAAAATCATGTTCCTCAAGGTACGCAAAAATGGATCATATAACCAAAGGCAAAAAGCAAGCATTGATTACTTTCAGCTGATAAGCTACAAAACCTGCAAAGCTTGTGAGTCTGGGCCATCACTGGCCTGTTAAACAACACAGAGGTGGGACATATGTGTGTGGTTTTCTTATACTTTGTTAATCCAGAGGAACAAGTGGAAAATATTGCACTTCATTCAGATAGAAGATATTGACTGAGAAAGTCTTCACAGTATTAGCAGTAATAGCTTACACATTATGGTCTCAAATTTAATCCTCCTTAATGCAGAGCAACCCAAACTTTTCAGAGGAGGAAGGCAAGGGTTGGGGAAAGAACAAAATGAAAGAGAAGGGAAAAACCTTCTGTTAAATGCTGGGTATTTTTAGGCGGCTTTGCACAATCGCACAGGATATCTGCTGCCTGCTTTCTCAAAATGCAGCTGTCAGCACACTCATTAGGGCCACAGGGCCCTATTGGCACAGACCCGGGGCAATCCCACAAACAATTCTGCAAGCCCCCTCAGTCAAGTGCAGATTTACCAGAGGGAGCTGGATTGCTAAAGTCCCTTCTATCAACAATCCCAAAGCACCTGTAGCTTGATGACACCCTGTGGTGTGTCCTGGAGCTCTTCTCTGCTCCATTCTGCCAACACCAGGTGTCTCAGCAGGGACCAGGCTGACACCAAGTCACCACTGGAAGGTGATGCTGGAGATGTGAAAGAGCAAAAACCCACAATAAATCCACTTTTGAAGCCCAATCTGCACAGACAGTGAAAGAGAGGGATTTCTTCGTGTCTTCTAGAGAGGGGGAGGAGAGAAAAAGGTATCACTTTTACCTGTAGGAGGGATGGCAACAGACTTGGGCAGCCACAGTGGGTTGGTATTTTAGAGCACTGTGGGAAAGGGTGGGTATTCGTTCATCAGTGGAAACAAAAATACATCAGCAGTTAAAAATCAGTATAAACCACCAGCCTAGAGTTTGTTCGATGGCACAACAATAAAAAACCCCAAAACTCTCATACAGTAAGAATACAGAAAGCTGAAGTAAATGTTAAACTTACCTTTAAAAAAACACTCAAAGTAAATTGCATGTCTATTATAGTACTCCAGAACAATTCTGGGTGCACAAAAAAATGAACTTGAAAAACCACAATACCTTGTTTATTCATAAAGAGCAGTTTTATCTAACTAACAACTATAAAAATCCAGTATGCTAATATTTGTGTAGGTACTGGCAGCATAGGTCCTTGTAGTCTTTACAATAACCTGTGTTTCTTGGGAAACGCTATTGAATTTCCTAGACAAACAAATGATGAGTCAAGCTATAGGCAGATGGCACTTGTAAGCCTTTAGAAGAAAAAACAAACAAACAAAAAGAAACAATGAACCATTTCTTTTCAAAGAGTTTGTTTTGGTGCAGAAAGGGAAGAACAGTTAACTGTTTAAGTGGCCAACAGAATTCCACATTGTCCTGAAAAATTACACTGAGCACTTGAATTGTAACCCTTCACCTATTTGTCTACTCTGCACTGTCATTACCAAAAAATCCATGTTCTTGCAATAGCTTCTTGCATTTCACACACAAACTTAAGAGATGTTTTGTGTAAACAGGCCAGTTTACCGGGGAAAGATGAGCGAGAGGAGTGTGAATGAGCAGTTTTACAGTTTTGATTTCAACGAGCCTGAAGCCGTGAGGTTGCCCTGAAGATGATGATGGCAATTTCCAGAGCAGTTTAAGCACAAGAAAAAGAATGAAAAATTGTACAGCAGCTCCGTGAGCAGAACTGTGTAATAACAGAATCATAGAATGGAAGGGACCTTAATGGTAATCCAGTTCCAAGCCCCTGACCTTCCACTAGCCCAGGTCGGTCAGAGCCCCATCCAGCCTGACCTTTGGACACTTCCAAGGGTGGGGCATCCACAGTTTCTCTGGGCACCCTGTGCCAGTAATAGAGTCAGGACAGTAACAAGCAAAACCAGGCAGCTTTCTGAAGGAAAAGTATGAAACAGTGGGTGCTACTCTGTCTTAGTGGCCAATCCTCTAAATTTACCTAATTTGTGCATAATACAACTTTGCTACCTTTAAATAGCTCAGGGCTTAAAGGTAACAGAGTTTTTAAAGAGGCTTTTTAGGTGGAGAGAAGAGGGGTGTGACTAAATGATCAGAAGACCCTAAGATAAGGACCTCTTAGGTAGGATATTTAAAAAAGAAAATGAAAGTGCTTGGAATAGAATTCAAACAAGAAACAGAAGATGCTGTGAAAGGGCTCAGAACTCGGTTTGAAAAACACACCGTGGGCTCCACCTGGTGGGTCAGAGAGCGCAGAGCAGGGTGGCTCTGCCTTGGGGACAGGGACATCCTTGTGTCCCTTCCTCATCCGTAGTGAAGAAGCACACAAGGACAGTCCAAAACACCACTTGAATCCCTTCCAGATGATCAGAAGCTTCATCTTCTCAACTTCATGTTTCCCGTGCCCGATTCTGTCCAATACTGGAATGAACTGAACAAAATTTGAAGCAAAAACCCATTAGTTGCGAATAAGCAGGAAATAAAATCACCTTAGGACTAAACTTGCCTGCCTCCTCCTTGCAAGGTCCAGGTGGGACCTAAAGCAGTTCTGTTTTCCCTTCAGAGCTAAAGCCAGAAGTTCCAATTGCAAGTCAAAGGAAGAATTTGGATGGATATATTTTATCAGCTTTGAAGTTCATCTTGACAGGGTTTAAAAAGACAAGCAGAATAGGTTGGAAGAATTAATCATTTATTTTAAGCAGCATAAAATTTGATTCTTTACATTGGGTTTATCTGAAAATGACAAGACCTGAAAGTACAAAGTATCAATATTTTTGAAAATTGAGCAATGAGGCTTGACAGTAAGTGGGATAGACATCCTGACATCACCTGAAGACTGAAGTAGAAAGGCTATACTACTTTTTTTGAAGTTTTGATCCCATCTTCCTTTCAGTCAATGTTAAAAACTCTGTATGATAAAAAAACCCAACAAAACAAACCCAACCAAAGACACAAAAAATCAGGTGAAGAAATGCCTCTACAAGATGAAATAATTTCCTTAATGGTGAAATAATTTCCACACTTCCTAAATAACTATAACAACTGATGTAGTATTAAAGTTTTAAAAGATCTCTGCATCTCCATGTAAAATTCTCAATAAAAAACGTGAACTGCCTGCTTCAGATTAGGTCTTATTTTATCACTCAACCTTGTCTACTTTATGCACACACAGATTATTGGCTCTCAAAGCAATTCTTTCCAGTAATTCATACCTTCGTGCTATCAAGAAATTGTCAGTTGTCTTTTTAGTACCACTTCAGCATTCTCAAGTCCATTTCCACCCCCCCCCCCCCCTAGAATTTTCCAAAGGACAGCTATGTTGCAAATTCAGCCATTTAAACACTCATAATCCCTCTCTGAAAACACAGGACTAAACATGCCCTTTGCAGGTTTGACTTGGCTCTGTGAAAATTTCCCTCGTCAAAGGGGGATGTGATGAGAGGATTGTTGCAAACAATGTTGATTCACGTGTTTCGCCTAAGAACAATTTGCTGTAGAATCAGAGCAGGTTGAGGTGCCCAGCTGGAAGGAGCAGAAGTGTCTCTGCCATCAGAAAGAGCCAACAGATCACAATGGTCCAGTGCTGGTATAAAAAACACAAGGCCTTCAAGGAAGGAGCTGTCAACAGCTTGAGGGTGACAATTCCCACAGCTCCTCGTGGTCCTTCTCTTCACCCCTGTATTTCCTAAGGAGAATTTACAAACAGGACCAGTGAGGAAGACCAAGTGGTTGAGTATTTCCAAGTGGGAAACAAAAGAGGTCTGGGAAAGAGAGATCAAATTGTGCAGAGGAGTTCCTTGAACACAGGAAAATTCAGGGACCACTGGAGCAGATGAAGTTTTGGCTCTAATTCTTCTCCTATCACTACTGCAAGTATTTTCAACCCAGAGTTAATTTCTAAAGCCTCAGAAACTATTTTAAAAATGATCTGTGAATGGTAACAAAACATCTGCATCTTTTGTTAGAAGACTGATTTTGAGATATAGAGGTCTTCAGCTTTTATGAACTTTTTACTGGGGGGACGCAGGGGGTGAGTGGGCCAGAAGACAACCAGAAAAATCAGATTTACAACCAGAGAATTAGCAGGACAGCAATTACACTAACACACATTTATTTTAGTTGATTATTACCAACTGAAAAGAACACTTATTGAGGACTACTTCCTTTCAAATGCTGAAAACTACCTTTTGTGTTTTACTTTTTGGCCAGCTTAAAAGAAACTCTGCATGGGCTTTTGCAGTCTAATCTAAAACTCCCAGTATTTCAAAGACTACCCGACCACAAATATCCACCCAAAGCAAACAGAAAACATTCTTTTATTACTGCCGTACAGTCATCGATGTCAAGATGTTTTATGACAACCCTTCTTGTTGCTTACGAGCAGATACTGATGGGGGTGAGACACAGCACTGTGTGCTTTGTTACACAGACAGGGGAATATTCAGCAATGATTCTGGGCAATGATTCTGCTTAAAGATGATTGTGCCCCATATTCAGCTGAGTGGGGAATTCCCAGTAGCACCAACGGGCACCTTTAGAATGCTGGTTTTCTAAATATTCAGACGAGTGAACCCTTGCCAGAGAGGCTGGGAACTGACTGATGTGACTCCTACAGCAGCCTCTGCTGTCACTCTCCCATTTTGCTCTTCCAAGGAGCCTCAGCGTTTATCTGGCAGCCTGGAAGAAAACTCAGTTATTTAACCTCTCCACATTTCACACCACCAGGGCCCTTCAGCTCAGCACAGCCCCTTGGTCAAGTGCAAGTCATAGCAGTGGCTGTTGTGGTACGGATCCACCTCCTGAAACCAACAACCCTATTTGTGCTAACATTCCCGAGGAGCTATTAACAGGGTGCTGGATTACTCACAAGCCTGGATTAACATCTAATTAGGCCTCAGAAGCCAGAAAAAAATAACTGGTGCAGAAGATTGCTCGTATCCCATTACCAATCTGTCTTTGCTTCTCTGAACAGCAGCAAGAACTACAGCAGCCAGAAATGAACAATTTATCAATCAGAGAGTCAAGTTTGACAGGAACTAATGTCTTGGTAAATTGTACAGCCCTTTCTTAAAAGGATCAATCTGTTATGCTCTTGCAATTTTCAATGAAGTTAAAGGTAGCTTACTTATTTATTTCTTTCCATGATTTCCTTTCCTTGCACCTCCATAGGTCACTGCACCAGCCCCCTTCATTATGCAGCTCATATTGCTACTTATAGATGTCTGAAATCAGGATATCACAACCAACCAGCCTAGTTGTTGGAAAGCCATACAGAAATTAAAGAAGCCTTTCAGCAGCACAATCATTCTGGATTATCAGCCACTTTAAGGACCTCTCTCTCTCTCTGAAAATGTGCTATGTTAAGCAACCCTCAATAATATTTGATATTTTAATATTTTTAATATTTCAAAGGAAAAGGTTAGTAGACAAATGGCTCATCCTTCAGTGAAACCAGCCAAAACACAAAAAGGGACTGGGTAGGATGCTCATAGGTTGCTTTTAGTTGTTAAATTGAACTGTTGTTGAGCACCATACACGTTTAACCAGAGATACCAAATCCCACAGTTCTATGATCATGGCAAGTTAACCTGCACAGCCTCAGAGCTGGGAACTGGAATGCTACACTGCCTTAATATATTCCCTTTAGACTGATCCAACACACAAAGCCTAAACACGAGCCCTTTCACCTTAAAAACAGAACAATCCCCTCTACCTGATTTCTTTTACAGAACCTGAACAAAAGGCTTGTTAAAATGTTTCACCGGTTGTCTTCAGCATTTAAATTGAGGCAGAAAGGCCGTGATAACATTTCTAAAACTTGCAAAGGCAGCGGGATAGAACCAACACATTCCCCTGCCTGAACTCAGGTTTAAAACTAGTCGAACTCAAATCACACCTCTTCAAATCCCTCGTGGTTGCACTGATGGTATCAATTACCTAAAAGGCTGCATCCAGTGAAACACAGCTTTCTGGCACTCTCATGGTACATGATATTACATCCACATCTGAAGCATGCTGGTTCAGCAAGAAATATTGATACCTGTACCAGGAATAATTTGCAGTGCTGTGGTTTGGAGCATCCTGCCTTCCACAATAAATACGGGATATTTTCCAGTACCATCTTTACTCAACACTCTGGGCTTTTTGTTCCCTCAGCCCCCTTATTATTTAAGATGTGGTTTAATCTTGTATCAGAAGTTAGTAACAGGAACATAAAACATCTCACAGCCGTTTCTTTTTTTGTTTTTAAATATATCAGGGAAAGAGATCACTAGTGACACACACTTGGTAATACTGTAGTCTGCCACTGTATTTCATCTTCCATACAAAAATGCTCAAGATCATTACTTTTCTTAATGTGCTGTAGGCTAAAAATGAACCCTCAAGGGTTTCTATTGCTCTTCTTGTTGCCAGAGCAACAAAGCAATACTCACCTGAATATCTGCCAGTGTAAGTATCAATTTACAAGCCAAGATGAAGTTTGTGCTGCTAGCAGATGTCAGGAACAGCATTTTTACTATAAGCCAAATGTTAGTGGCAAGGGATGCCATGAAAACTCAAGAATATATTAGTATTTCCTTCGTGCTACTTGATTATTGCTCCTATAACTCAAGTGTTTCTATTAAAACATCTTGACCAGTGACATTCAAAGTGGAAGGGTAAAACTGAAAGGCTTTTATATGAAATCCAGTGCACTAAATTTGTTAACCAACTATGAAGAAATCTCAATTGGCACCAGAAAGCATACTCGGAACCTTTCCCAATAAATTCCTTCCTAAAACTCTTTGTAGTAAGAAGACAGGAGTGGCTGGGGTGAGGGAAGTGAGGAAACTTCTTAAGAGCATACAAATGTTATTTATTATTTATATATTATCTGAATTGGAAAGGGGTTTATTGTTTAACACTGTATCAATCCAAGCTTCAGACTGTGTTTCTGTTTGAAACAGGTGACAGAAGAATTACTTCTACTGCCATACCGTGGAAAAAAATAATGAATACAACTTGGAAACTACTTGTTATGGGTAAAGCCAAACCCAGGAGGATGATATGGAACTGAGAGTTATGAGATATTAAGAGAAACAGAAAATAGAACACTGCGAAAAGAGCTAAGCTCTATGGTTTCCTAAATTTCTTGTAGTTCACAATTTTTCTCCTCCTAAAAACTAAGTGCCAGAGGAAAAAAGAGACAAACTCAAAAATTTCTGTTTGTTTCCAACGCCAAATTCCAAGAGAAATAATTTTCAGACCTTGGATCACAACATCAATTACTTCACTCTACTGAGCCAACCAATCTGAAAACGCAAGAATTAAAAGGGAAAGAAAACCAGAGGCACTTCCAGTGATGATGTGACATACACCAGTTAGTTAAAGCCAAAACACAGTGTTTTATTTTCACTCACATGATGTGCACCTCTGTAAATGCACCATTCCTGAAGAAAGGGAAAAAAAAGAAATCCCTCCTCATTCCATGCAGAGTCAGATGCTGAGGCAGTGTGAATCAGAGAGCTCTGTGAAGGCATTACAGGCACAAAATTGTCTAGGCAAGGGATTGGGAAATTCACAGCTATGCTTCATTGTTTTTTTCTTTCCTTCTCTCCTTGTTTCCCACATGGAAACCACCCTGCTATCAAAATGCAAAGGAATTTTTCCTTTTACATATATATGTATATAAATACACCCCAAGATAACTAATCAGTGAAATGCTTGACTTTGTATTGTTTATCCTTCAAATCCAAACGCTAGGCCAGTGTCAAAGAGAAGCCATGGAGGTCCTGCACTGCTCACTGGCTGGAGGCAAAGAAAATACCACGTTCTGACCTCAGCATTAAGACCTGCACTTGCAGAAGGGAAGCCTGGCCAAATATACTCTTCCCTGCCCTCTCCCACTGTTGTTTTCAGTCTGACCATGTTTGTTTTCAGCCAGTCAGTCCACACACACTTTTCATTTGACTGACACAGCAGTGAAGTTAAACTGAACACCTCCAGCTCAGGTTGGAAAACAAACAAGCACTAAAACTTTCACTTCACAGCCTCTCCATAAAGACAAATACTTCTCTTTTGAACTTATAGTTGCTGAGCTCAGCAAAAGGAAAAAAAAAAAGGTTGTCTTTCTTATTTTGTCGTTTCCTTTTTGTTACATGCTCACTAGAAATACCAAAAGACATCACAGAACACACACCTTTGCTTTATTGCCTGCCCATACATATGCAGATCAGCCTTTGCTAAACATCAGTCAGCCTCAACTCAAAAAACCCAACAAACACACCCACATGAGGGGGAAAACTGAAAGGCTTTTTCTTTTTCTTTTTTTTTTTTTTTTTTTTTTTTTTGTACCAAAATGGAAAGTCATGAAATATTAATTTTTAAAAAATCCAAAAAGAACTCAAAGCCAAGCAGTTCCATTTGTTTGTATGGAGCATCTTGTGCTTCAAGCCCAGTTCTAAGCTCACCAGTGGTAGCATCCTTGTAAATTAAGAGAGGTAGTCTGGTTTGACACTAAGGCTGAACGAGTTTGTTTCCCAGTTTTCACCCCCTCGAGCTATTTTCTGACAACACTCGGGGAGGGTGACCCTCTCAAGTGGCAGCAGTGATCTGGAGGAAAAGAAGCCACAAGCCAACATTTCTTCTTGACCTCACTTGCTTCTTTCTGCTGCCCAAGTCTGAATTTTTCTCCCTCCCCCACATCATAAGCACAGTTTCAAAATAAACCGGTGTAAACAGAAAGCAGGATTCATTTAATGCAATTAATAAGAAAGATTATTAAAGTTTTCTTTTTTTCTCTTTTTCTACAGTCAGGGCTTGATTAGTTAGAAAATACTGACAGGTCCTTTTTTCGTGAAAAGAGACGGACAATTTTGTTCAGACAGTGGAGTGGTTTTTTATCTTTTTTTTATCATATTTTTAAAATTTTTTTTTTAAAGAAGGTATTGTGGAGAGCATAAAGGCTCATTGTACTGCAGTAGCAAATCCAGTACCGTAGCACTTCAGAGGTGGTTAACAGTGCTTTGGTTCCAAAATCAGTGTTAGAAAATAAAGCTATAAAAGTTACGATGCAGGATATTTGGTGGGATTTCAACAGCAATCTGAAATGAACACAGAAGGGACTGAGGCATTGGCTTCTTCCCCTTGACAAAGTTCTTTGCTCTTGGTTCTGTTCAAGTCCCAGGTTTCGGGATGAAGTTTCTCACTTCCACCGATGACGCACCAAGGAGGATTCGTCATTGACCACGTCATTGTCCGTGTAGCGGTGCTGGCACCGGGGTGGAATGAGCAGCAGGATGATGAGGACAAGGAGGATAACTCCACACAGGCTCATGAGGGCATAGGAGGCAATCCACAGCACTGGCTCGTGGAAAGAAACGCTGGAGACGCAGTTGCTCGCGACATCTGCTGTTGTGAACGGGCCCTCAATCTCAGAGACGGGAGAGCCATCAACCTCTGAGGAGTTGCAAAGAGAAAATCATTAAGCCTGTAGACACCACTTGAAAGCAAATAACAAGAGGTCTGGCCTAAATACCTGCATCTCCCTTTCCCTCCCTCATCACACACCTCGTGTTTTATTGTATTTCTCATTGCAACACAAATGCTGAGATCCCACATGTATAAAAAGGGAATCTGAAGCATAAGGAGACCGTGACACTCCCACATCCACACAGGCTGGCTGTGAGAAAACAGACTTTTAAATCAGGTCTCCCACAGCCAAAGTCAAAGCCCAAACCACTGGATCACTTTCTTCTCTCTGGACTAGTCTTTCTGTTTAAATATTCTACAACATCTACCCTGGTGCAGGTCAGAGCCAGGGCAGTTTTTGTTTGCGGGCTGGTGCTGAAAGAGGCAGCCCTGCTTGCCCTCACTCCTGTCCCTCCCAGCCCCTTTGGTGTCGGTGCTAGGGAATGGCAGGCTGCAACTCGCAGATCAGATGGAAAACCAACCTATCATCACAAAAAAAAAGTGCCCAAACAAGGAATTTTTCGTAGGATCACCCAAGTGAACCAATCTCTTCTCCAGTTGTAAGTGTGGGAAGCTTCCTTTAGCAACAATAATGCTGTTAGAGTGGGCTGAGGCTGCACCCACAGTACCCTGACACTGGTGAATACCAAACACATGCTCTAAACTCATCAGATGGTAAAAGACTGCCCAGAAAGTCTGTGGCAGAAATCCTTTCTGTTCAGAGTCCCAGGATTGGGCTTTGTCTGCTGTGCAATTGTTTCTTCTGGACATCTCACCCTCTCATACCCTTTCACTTGTCTCTATGAAGTTCTGCAGCAACACCACACTAAACCACATTTAACACTAATGTGAAATACAAGGCTACTTGCAAGGTATTACTACTTAGTAGTAGTTTGAAGAAGCAGGGGGGGAAAAAAGCAGTGCAATTTTCCACCTTGGAGATGGCTTTGAAAATAAACCGTCTCTAATTACTCATTATTTGGCTTGAGTGCCATAATTACCCCTATTAAAAAAGACAATACAAAACTGTTGCCATAGTGGCTGACATTTTAAATTACATTTTGAGAATGTCTGATAGCAGCACAACTTCGGCTTTCTTTTTTTCTCCAAAAATAAATAAAGTTTTCCTTCACACTCTTCCACCCCCAGAGAAATTGAGAGGAAATTTGCCTGAATTCTTCAAACATAACCTGAATATAAACTAACAGTCACACACACTTAGCATACTACCTATGACCTGAATTAGGATCTTTTGGTGTATTTTCTTGGAATATCTGGTGGTAGCTACCTACAATACTTTCATGACCTTGAATAAATGAGATTTTCTTCATTACTGAGGATTACACGACAAAAAAGGTACATCTGGGAAAATGCTATTTTCTAACATTTCTGTGGAATTTAACACACACTCACTCACTCCCTCAGCAACTTGGGTGGTTTGCAAAGGAAGTAAATCTGGAATTAGATCAAATTTATCATAAAATCATAAAGTGCAGCTTGGAAGGGGCCCCTGGAAGTCACTAAAACTAACTCTTTGATCTGAACATCCTGTCTCAAGAAGGGACTGGATCCAAAAGCCTTTCCTAGTCATCCTGTAAACAGTAGGTTATCAACAGGCAGCTTGAAACTGTTGGCCTGAATAAGTCTTAAAGGGTTTCACATAGTGAGGAAAAAGCAATTTTTTTCCCCTGCTATGATGGAATAGCTTCCTGCAGCCATTTATCTAACCTTCCTCACTCTTGGCACATCCTGGAGAATGAAAATGGCCCAAAGAGTGCTGTGGGATAAGCCAGTTCTCATTTCTAGCCAAGTCTCAACAGTAACTTGGGAGTTCAATGAAATTAAGGTTTTTAATCCTGTTCCCATAATTTTTGTATTCGGCACGTACTGGTTTAACACCTTCTAACATGGATTTAATTTAATGTTAACACTAAGAAAGCACAGGTCATTGCAAAGCCACACCAAACAGCCTTTTATATTTCTCTGTTTCTGATGATTTATGCCCCCAGCAATTCCAGTTTAATTTATGCCCATGAACAGCCTCCAGAGCTCCAAATAAATGACATTAATATAGTTGCTATGGAGGACAAGGCTGGCCTCCACAGGAAGCCAGTCAGGCAGCTTAATCCCCTGCACTGACGCTCAGCACTCACAGTTGTGGTTTTCTGATGAAAGTAGTGTTAAATATGGAAACCACAAGCTGTGAAGAAGCGAATTCAGAATAACTGGCACATCCAGCAAAAATGTCATCTGCCCCATGTGAGTGGAATGTGACAAACCAGGATATCTTGCCTTAGTCAGTCAGCTGATTCCTCAAGAAACTCAGTCCCCGTGATGCTTGATTAGACATATGCATGAAACGTGGACAGAGGGACAAGGAGGAAACGTCTTGGAGCACCGGCTGGGTATAATCATGTGCCCAAGCTCATGAAAATTCCAACTGCACTTCCATTCAGCAGTTCTTCCTCTCTGGAACTATGTGAAGTGGCCAAACTATACTTCTATATAATCCCACCAAGGTGTTGATTATTTTTCTCAATGAAGGAGTGCTGCCAAAGCAGTTGTCATGCCCTGTCCCCTGCTGACCATCACACCTTGGCCAATGTGTTCTGTCACCAATGGCTGCAGCATGACAGGGGCAGGAGGCAGCACCAAAACTTGCTAAAACTGCAACAAGGAGGCACTGGGAAGAGTAAAAGGCAGGAAAACCCGGCCTGCAGTATTTGCCTAGTCTCACTCTAATGCCAGATGCATTCAAAACGTGTCTTTCATCACTGCATGGTCCCTCTGTTGAGTGACACATATCAATGTTCAGGCTTTCTTTCATGGCAAGCTCAAAACCCACAATTCTGAACCCATTAACAATGGAGATAGGAAAGGAAGGAAAGAAAGGAATGGAAGCAAAGGATGGGAGGAAGAAAGAGAGAAGAAAGAGAGAGAGAGAGAGAGAGGGAGAGAGAGAGAGAGAGAGAGAGAGAAAGAAAGAGAGAAAGAGAGAAAGAGAGAAAGAGAGAAAGAGAGAAAGAAAGAAAG